>OX621235.1:12819200-14019200 GCA_951640165.1 Pseudoips prasinana | reverse complement strand
TTTTTTAATATCCTAGGACATTAATCTGATCCCAAACTAAGCAGAGCTTGTACTATGGAAACCAGATAACTGATATACTACTTTTCTTTTGTAATAATACACACTTATATAGTAATTATACACCCAGACTCAGGACAAACAGACATGTTCATACACGGCACACAAGGTGTGTTTTTTAAGTACTCTAATAATTGATTGTATAATTAATTTAGCGTCCTTTCATGTAAACTGGCATGGCTCTACCACTTTTCAGAACTTAAAGTACCATAAAGAGCAGACCATTACACACAGAACTACATCAATATTCAAGGTAATTAAAAATAAATGTGACATCAATATATTCCTTAACTAATCAATTATTTGATTTAACATCTTGTACGCGTAAATTAAATATTATTCACCTACTGTGCACGCCACACTCTGTATCGTAACACATAAAAAAGTACGACAACTGATCGCGTTGTAAACTTTCACACTTTTTTATGATATTCAATCGTATATCAAAGTATATAAGGTTTAATACAGTTTGATTGGTAACTTAATAAATTATGTCCCTTTTACGAGTAGAGTTTGTATTCTAATTGATTTACTTAACTGTTATATTTATTATTTTTTTAATAAATGACCGAATAAAAAAGAAATCAGTGTGAAACTAATTTCAATGGGCGTTAATAGATAATAGTGACGTAACAGAGTGAAGCAGAAGTGGTTAAATCAAATCTGATATTATGAAAACAACTAGTATTTTTTATTTGGTATTTTCAGCTTGCATAAAAAGCTTTCACAGCTTCACCGGGCAACAGGCGAGCGGGAACTCAAGCTAGCTAACAAGACTACAAACTTGACGGTCACCATGGCCTAGTTGGTAGTGCTCCTGCCTACGAAGCTGGTGGTCCTGGGTTCGAATCCCGGTAAGTGCAAATATTTGTGTGATGAGCACGAATATTTATTTCTGAGTCATGGATGTTTTCTATGTATTTAAGTATTTATCTATCTATATAAGTATGTATATCGTCGCCTGGTACCCAAAGTACAAGCTTTGCTTAGTTTGGGGCTAGGATGATCTCTGTTACATTGTCCCCAGATATTATAACAGATATTATTTGGTATTTTCAGTTTTCCTACAAAGCTTTCACAGTTTCTCCAGGCAACAGGCGAGCGGGAGCTCAAGCTAGCTAACAAGACTACAAACCAAGCACCTACTCCCTTTGGGGTTTGAACCTCAGCTCAGGGCGTTTACTTATATGAGGGTGCCAGAGAGGGTCCGATTTTTAGGGAAATTCTGTACAATTATTGTCGGTCTACATAAATACGTGAAGAAGCGGAGGACGATTGTAATATTTTTCCACATATCAATTAAACTTGTAGTGAAACCTATGTATCACTTAACGAAAAGAAGTAAGAAAGTGTCCAATAAAAGAACTCTTGGAATTTACATGATCGCAAAATGTTCATAAAGACAGCATCAGCATCAGCAAGTGGTCACCATCTGCTGGCAACTTTATTTATACTTTTTCAGTACCCATTTTTTTTAGTCCAGTCAGCTATTCTAAGATGTAAGTATACTTCCGATGATATAATCAATCATAAAATATTGGTGAATGGTAAAGCGGAGAAAGTTAATTAAGGGTTAAACTTTCGATATCAAAGTATAAGTAATTACTATTAATAATTTTAAATAATTATCCAATGCAAAATACTTACTAATACTCTTCGAAGCGGCAAACGCTAAGAGGATAAATATCAAAAGCAACTCGAATATCAGGGAGAGCTTCATCTTGGAGGCTTGCTCCCTTCCTGTAAATAGTAAAAATAATACATTAACACATAAAAATATTATTTTATATGCTAAACTACTTTGTAGACTTCGTAAATAGTATGTAGTAGCAAAACATCTCGAGAGAAATCCTTCGCATAGTTGTGACTCATTAGCGCGTTGAATTCTTTTCTATGGAAACATATTGAACGCATGCAATTCTCTACACGCGCTTATGTTTACATTTAAAATCATAATTATCTAAAAAAGTCATAAAGTTTTTAACTTTTTTATATTATTGGACATTAATTTTGTAGTATATAAATTAGTTTTAATACATTAATGTAATCTAAAGAATAAATTATTCCTGTGTGCTCTACTTTTGCAGTAGTACTATTTTTGTATGATGTTTAATTAAAAATAATTATACAATTTTCAAACCTTACCTTATCGTGGAAACTTCAATACTCTAATAATAACACTTCGAAAATATATAGAGACACCTCACGTTACGGAAGACCAAAGTAGCGAGTTCACTGTATAACGCAGACGACACCGTAGTACTAGCAACACTGATTTGCTCAACCGAACAGCGCTGGGAGAAATGTGTAGTGACGTATAACACGCGAGAAAGGAAAACTGATCTTGGACTTCTCGCTCTAACTTGAGCGATGTGTGAAGGATGGGTGAAAGCAGGGACGCAGTCGGTCGGCTATGTAGAATTCAGTGTCAAGTTGAGACACATTAATTGAATGCTTCTATATACTATAAGGAAATGGTCGGCAGTTAGTGGAAGCTCTTTTGGGATGGACTAGGCTAATTGATGGATAATATGACAAACAATGCCACTAATAGATTATTTAATAAATAACAAAATTAACAACAAATATACATATTTATAATATTAACAGTTATTATTAATTATTAAACTTATACTCCTAACGAACTATACTACATTATATACATATACTAACTTATATTTTACTTATTTAAGTTTTATGCCGATATTTTCTATTTATACGTAATGGGCCATAAATTAGAATTTAACTCAGTAGTATACTGCATTTCATAATACATATTACAGATGACGCGTTTTAAATTATTGTAACATTTATGGACGTTAGCGACTGCCATGTACAGAAACATACTTTCAATTAACAGATTATTGATCAAAAATTATAAGTAATCGTGAATCGTAAATTATATTTACGATTCTCGATTCATGTGACGGGCCATTTGATGTGGTTGGTAAATGCTTGCCTTTCACGCCGCAGGTCGTGAGTTAGATTCCCACTCAAGACAGATGTGTGTATGAACATGGCAGTTTGTCCTGTGTCTGGGTGTAAATATCTATATAAGTATGTATTTAAAAAAGAAAAGTAGTATATGTAGTATATCAGTTATCTGATTTCCATAGTACAAGCTCTGCTTAATTTTGCCAGAAAATCATTTATTTCATTGAAACGATTGTCTTCATACATTGATCCTAATAATCTATACATGTAATAAAATCGTAGGAAAGTCAAAACTGTACATTGAATATTTGTCTGTTTATCTGTTTGTCTGTATGTATGTCCGGGATTAACTCAAAAAGTACTGATTGGATTTACTTCAAATTTTGCATGAATATTACTAAGAGATCGGGTCAACATATAGGCTACATATTTTTATGCTATCACCTACGGGGGAGGAGTTGTGGTATTTTGTACAATTTAACGCGGGTAAAACCGCAGGGCACAGCTAGTATTGTATAAGCTAAATTAATTTCTTTTCATCGCCGAATTGCTATACCTATGGCGATCAAAACTAATAAGAAGCTAGATTAATAGCTAGATGAATAAATAGTACATTGGTTATTATTAATCACATTGGTGGGTACGAGCCTGCGATATTACATGTAGCCAACGCGGACTAAGCTGCCAGCGAAAAGCTATTAGTATTAAAATTCCCGTGACATATACAATGATGATTTTCTTCTACCTAAGTTTAGTACACGTTATGTAAAACAAAACATGTTTGTGCAATGAAACAGTTCCACGGAAATTAAGAAACCGTGATTATTTCGTAGAAATGCATTTCTTTTCTTGGTAACTTCCAGAAACGTACGTGTTTACCGGAGATCAATGTACTATTCATCTTAAATATAGTGGGGCTATTACCGATTGGCGTGAAACATATTCAATGGGAAATAACTTGTGAACAATGTTGTAAATCGTAAGCCCATTTATTAAGTATCTGTGCTAAGAATAATTTTAATGGCATAATTAAAGTAGAAGCTTTTCAGCTAAACAAATCAGCCCTTTTTACAACTATCATATTATTGGATTTTTGTACATATTCCACCTTTTTCATCTGATGGAAACATATTTGTTACTGTATAACAAGAAAAAGCTGCACAGTATCATATTTTTAATTTGAACTTTCAACTTAAATAATACTGTATGTATTATTGATAAAGTAAATTATAAGATAGTTTGCCTCCGTTTGCTTACTACTGTAGAACATAGAAATGTTAAAATAAAAAAGGCTTTTAAATTGTAATACATACTTTTAGGTAACTAGTGCCCTTTCTCAAATCTTGAGAATCGTTGTTAGATCACAATAAACATTAAAAATAAACAGCTGTTCGTAAAATAGTCGATAATATTTATTTTGCGCGTGCTTAGTGAATTTTATTTTTGTCTTGTAACAATAATAGTAGATAACTATACCTAATACTTTTAAACTTTATACAATTAAATGTATTGACATAATAAAAAATGCGAAAATAAAATTACATACATAATTAATTTATAAGGTAAGATGTTTGTTAAACTATAACGAGAATAAATAATAGTTTAAAAAAAATAAAAAAACACGCTTTTATAGAAAATCCAACTAAAAATTGAAAATAAAATCTAATAAATTCGGATTAAGAATAGTGTAAATAAGAAATAAATGTACATTGTTGTCAAAAAGCGTGGGGTGCATAGTGTCAATAGTTATAAACATTTATTGACAGATGAGTAGAAGGATCATCGCTTTGATGATATCATAAAAAGCACTTCAGATGCACCCCACGCTTTTTTACAACAATGTACATTTATTTCTTATTTACACTATTCTTAATCCGAATTTATTAGATTTTATTTTCAATTTTTAGTTGGATTTTCTATAAAAGCGTGTTTTTTTATTTTTTTTAAACTATTATTTATTTTTCATTTTTTAGTTAAATTTTTTAAACTATAAATTATTTAGTTCGATTTGCTAACTATCAACCGCCCTTAATATGTACAAATGTGTTCTGATTATATCTTGGTTAAGAACACATATTCAAAGATTTCTATGATGCCAATATAAACAGTGAGACACAAAGGTGTAACCTTATTTACATATATAGTCAGTCACATTAATGCTTGGGTATGGAAATTTCAATCCATAACCACTCTACATGATATTATAATCATAGGAGCGAATCTGTTGGCGGCACTGAGAATGATGAATGAACGTTCACACTCATCCTCATTCTCAGTGCCGCCAACAGATTTTATGGTTTATCTCGTAATCGAATCATTTCATTCAATGCTTCACTGTTACATGGAGTTCTTCCTGTTAATTTTGAACAATCAAGTTCTTCAATTCGTATACCGTCCAAGGATCTTCCACGACTAAGTGCCACATAAGCTTGTCCAGCAGCAAACAATCGCGGACCCAAATAAATGACTGCATGATCAACTGTAATGATGCAATCTCTAAAGTTGTTCATTGGTTTAATGCCAATAATCTTGTGCTTAATGATAAGAAAACTAAAGTCATTAAATTCACTACACCGAATGTGAAACAGGCGACAACCAATGTACAACTTAATGGAGCTAGGTTGGACCCTGTTGAATCAACTGTGTTCTTGGGTATCACTATTGACTCAAAGCTACAATGGAGCCCACAAATAGAAAAACTGTCCGGCAAATTAAGTTCTGCAGCATATGCAGTGAAAACTATTAGACGGCTGACTGATGTTGACACAGCTAGAATGGTTTATTTCAGTTATTTTCATAGTGTAATGTCCTATGGAATTCTTCTCTGGGGTAGCTCTGCTGACATTGACACCATATTTATATTGCAAAAAAGAGCTGTAAGAGCTATCTATAATCTTGGCCCGAGAGTGTCTCTAAGAGAAAAATTCAAAGAGGTCCACATTCTAACTGTACCATCTCAGTATATATATGAAAACTTACTATATGTGCATAAAAATATCGATTCCTTCTGTAAAAGGAGCGATACACATAATGTAAATACTAGATATAAGAATAATCTCATACTGCATACTACCCGTCTCCACAAAATAAGTAACTCTTTTATGGGGCAATGTATAAGATTCTATAACAAACTTCCCAATGATATTAGAGAATTGTCTACGAATAAGTTTAAAAGAATTATTAAAGCCAAATTGTGTAGCAGGGCATATTACAAAATTTCTGATTATTTAAGTGATAAAAGTGCTTGGGATGGAGATGTTCTGAGTCAACACACATGATTGTAATTAATCTTAAGTATATTTTATTTTAAAAAAGGATTCCTACTGAGTTTTCTGGCAGTGTTTCTCAGTAGCTGCCACGTCATGCACTGCACGGTAGGGTAAAAAAAATATGACGATTCCACATAAATGTAAAATTTTTACGGAATAAAGTTACTTTGACTTTGACTTTGACTAACCTTGCATCTTGTGGACGGTCGACGCCCAACTCAGGAAATCACGGTTATAAATATATTATGGATATTATAAAATTGGTGACCTTTTCGACGGCAGACCCAAGGTCATGCTGGTAACTAAATTATATGCCGCATAATAAATAGATATTTCTGTCCTGAATATTTTGTTTTGTTGTTAATACGAAGTGTTTTTTGGTAAATCACGGTTATAAATATATTGTGGATATTATAAAATGATAATAGAATGCGTATTAGATTTGTCGGGACATATATCTAAGTATAAGGAACAAGTCGCAACTACCATATTAGTCTTTATAAGGTTGTGCTGAACTGAGTGCCCGAAAGAGTAAGTCTGGAACTGTCGCATGCGTAGTTCGCGCACTAACTCTGTCTCTCTTACTCGCATGCAAAGGATGCGGAAAGAAATTAATTAATCCTGGCGAATCTAATTAGGATAATCTGATATTTTGATCGGATTATTGCATTGTCATCGATCTTTGACAGGTGTGCAAAGTTTGAATTAAATCTGATCGTTCAAAGTAGGACAAAATCGAGCTCAAAGGGGTCGGTTACAAACATACATACATACAGGTGAAACTAATAAAAGCGTGTTAAAAAGTAGGATACGGTCGCATCAGCCCCTACGTCTCTGATCTATGTTGCACCAGCCAGCAATCACAACCTCTCAATGTGAATCTGTCACTTCACTTTAATAGCACTGAGACAACCACAAGGTGCGCACAGACATATTGTGTCACCTACATTTGTGAAACTACTGGTTGAGAGTCTTGTTCTCACTACTTTACAAAACAAAAAACATTACACAATTTATATAGTAACTTCTTAATACCATACCTACGCTTCAAATAAAAAAGAATAACCAATTAATACAAAAACTCCTGAGAAATAATATATAAAAGACGTGCATAGGAGAGTTTAATTCATAAAAAATTTGGCTTGCCTATTTACGTATTTTTCACTTTGTAATTAAATGTATGTTTCTGTGTGCAATAAAAAAAAACCCCTCTTATATAAAATTGGTAAAAAATAATCGTAGACCAACTCTCTTCGAACGTGTTATAGCCCGTCCGGTCAGTCACCAAGGCTTCGCGGCCATAAGTGGTCACTTTCACCTCGGGAAAGTGGTCGGGATCGAATTCTGACAACTTTTGTTATTATGTAGGTGTCTGAGTTTACACTTCTGTTTGGCATCATTAGCGATGTAGCGATTATTTTGTAATATTTGTAAGATATAATAACATTATATTATATACATAACACTGTAATATATATGTTCTACCGTTGAACAAAACTTACGATACCTACTGTTGTATGTAGTTGGCAGAATCAAAATTAACAGGTAAAAGAAGTCTAACAGTAAAAACTAAGTTTTAAGTGGCTTAACCCTAACGAAGTTATAAGCACTTGAAAATCATGTTAGGTACAAAAATATGACGTCATTTGTAGTAGAGGTACATATAGCTCCATACTAACAGTCATTCTCCGGGAAAGGAACAGAACATCCCCACTTTATCTCCGACAAAAAATTTAAAAGCTTAATCTAAATAATTGTTTAAAACTGTTTTCTTTTTCATATACCAACTAGAGAAGTGAACTCCTGTGTCACAGGTACTTTATAAACATATTAAGGGATATAAACCACACACATACTTAAATAATTGTTATCCTGTGCGTGAATCGAACCCGGGATACAAAGAGGCGAGGCTACTGCGACGCCACAAGTTTTAAATAGTGTACTAGTGTATATTTAATTATTTCTAAGTTCTTATGTTAGTTGTCTATTCATTGCAAAGTTGGCTGTCTTTATCAAATTCAACATCTGTCCGATTTCTTGTAGAGCTAATAGACCTAAAGCCTGCATAATTAAATAGAAATTATAGAATTTTATTATGACCAGTTATTCAAACTCAGAGGTGATACAAGTTGAAAGCCCAGTTCTTTTATGACTGTGTGTATTTCCGTCTATAGCGTTGTATATTTCAAATGGATAAACTGGTCACTATTACATTACAACACATGTATGAATAGAAAGCTAATATAATGGAGGTATTATATATATATACTTAAATGTATGTCCAAATTGTACAAGCTGTCCCAGCAGACGCTATTCGGCCTTGAAAATAGAAAAAATATCGGAGAAAATGATCGCAGCTCAAACTATCGGGTCCAATTGTAAATTCAAAATATCCAGGATCCCACTTAAACATAAACGAAAATTCCGTCATAATCGAGTTGAAAAACCTAGACCGCATTGTAACGCCACCTATCGTGTTTGTTTGTAAATCCAAACTATCGATGGACCCACTCAAACACAAAAATCTTTACGACCGTATTGAAGGAGTACAGTCACAACTATCATGAACAACAGATGGCGTTGCATACGGATTTATTTTTGTGATCTTCTTGCTTTTCAAATGCTTAAAAAAGAGATGAGAACAATTAGATAAAAATATCTTGGGATAATTAACACAATGCATAACGCATAATGATCCAAAGTACGCAGATCCGAAAATGACAACGCCTGTACTATGCCTATCATATATGTATGGCGGGGGACTTTACAAACATGCATATAAGTATTTAACTATCTATATAAGTATGTATATCGTCGCCTGGTACCCATAGTACAAGCTTTGCTTAGTTTGGGGCTAGGATGATCCGTGTGACAATGACCCTAAAAATATAATTATAGTTCAATGTTGAAAACATTGAACTATAATAATATTTTAATATTTATTTTATAATCTGTGAATTGTGACTATGTCCGTTTTGCTAATGTAGTGTACATTTGATTACATTTTTATGGGTCATATTTTAAGAATATAAAAATTGTTCATTCCATGTCATCTCCGTACTAATTTTCATTCTTCAATAATTATGAATACCACGTTGAATTCGTAGGCTTATTTCTTTACTATATCTAGTTATTAACTATTCCTACTATCCTCCTCTATTTTATATAAACGTTATTTCTACTTGCATTATCATACTTTTATGCGTTGACCATTGTAGCGATCGTTTAGATTTTTCTATAAAGCACCTTTTTGTAGTCGCTTTTTCAATTGTGGACAAGTTAATGATCTAGCTTCAAAATTGAAAAAGCGACTACAAGTCTCCGTGTATAAATGAAGATGAGCGTTTTATCATTTATTAAAATTAGTTTATTTTCATGGAATTGGAGGCATTAATTCGAAAATGTAATGTATAAGTGATATTCTCAACTACGCTGTGTTAAGTTAATTAAATCAAGGAAAGTAATAAAGTCATCTTGTTAGCCAAATTAGGTCCACTGCTGGAAAAAAGCCTCCCCAAAGAATGGGGGGAATGCTATAATCGCTACGCTTGACAGACGGGTTTGCGAACGCAGTTTGATGGTTATAGTTCACAGAAAAACGTCGCTGCCCGTTCTCTGGTAGGTTTACCGACGTCAGGACGATTTCTACGCCCCCAACAGGATCAGATGGGGTGATGATATTCTTCACCGTCACGACACAGCTGAGTAAGACAGTACTCACCTGCTTCTCTTAAATATCTATTTTATATACGCATGATTATTTAATTCGGCGGAAATATTGCTCATCAAAAATTACATGATGCTAAGAGCAGTCACTTTCAAAGAAAAACGAGCGATAATTTCTAGTTCATTAACTGGCTAATTTATAAGCACATAATGAACTAAAAAATTAATTGGAACTTAGCAGTTAAATATAAAATATATATTGTAAAGATTTGATGTTTTCATGACTATCACACATTACATTATAAGCAAGTTTACATTTTCTTTGCATAAAGTATAGATACAATACATAGACAATATTATGAACATGTAGTCTTGATAGACATGTTCATAAGCATAAACATTTGTCATGTGCGAGAATTCAAATCCCAACCTTTGCATCAAAAGATGGAAACCTACCTAATGATCCAGAGATTGCGGGTACCTGAGTAGTAATAACTGGGTAACGGTGATCGTCAAAACCTCAACTTGCCTTTGCTCATCTAGCGTGTTTGATCGGTGGTGGTAACTGGCTAGAAGCACCTCAAACTTAGTCAATACATAGATTTAAACGATTTAAATTATTAAAACCCGCAAACAGAAAGAAAGATCATAAACAGTTCATCAATTCAATACAATTTCTGAATTGCTTTTTGTCAGTAGCTAATAAACATATGGATTTATTTCAATGCATTCTTCTTGTTAGTATTTCGATAGCAAGTTCCTTAAAAGTGTCAAGTTCCTTGTCCATATTTCTGTAGCAGTAAGCTATTAAAGTTATTATAATATATTTCCGTTCAAAATAACAGTTATTATTCTAGTTGGATTTTTGTGATGGTTAAAGATTTTTATTTCCCATAAGAATTTATATTGGCTTATGGAGAAAATATGGTATTGATATATTATAAGACGTCAAGCGTAGCATACTAAATACTTCATCATCATATCAGCCGAAAAACCCACTGCTGGATAAAGGCCTCCCCCAAGGATTTTCACACTTACCGGACTTGAGCTTCCAGCGGCTTCCCACGACCCTTGCAAGATCGTCGGTCCACCTTCAAACTAAACTTACTAGAAATAATAATATATACAACTATACAACATGTAACGTAATTAACGCACACCCTGAAACACCCCAATTGGAATATTATGTGGTAATCATAATACATAAACTGAATTTTGAATTTAACATGTATATTCTATGGTATGCTGTGTGGTGACGGCCTAAAAATATCACCACCCCCTCTCATCCCGTGGGGGGACGTAAAAGTCGTCCCGAGGGAATATATACCAGAGAACGGGCAGCAGCGTTCTCCTGAGTACCATGTCCACCTTACTGCGATCGCCAACCCGTCTGCCAAGCGTGGCGATTATGGCAAGTCCCCTCAAATGATGGACACAACCAAACCGCGGCCCCCAGTCCCCGGCAGCCCTGCTATTCCCAGCCGTGGTAACAGCCGTGGTTATGGCAGGGCAGGGGGTGCTAAGAATCCCCGGCAGATTTCGCGTTACCAACACCGACGACCTCTGGCCCTGGCAACATATAACACACGTACACTGCGGTCCGACGAGAAGATAACCGAACTGGAGGAAGAATTGAGCAGGTTACATTGGGATATTGTAGGATTATCTGAAGTCCGAAGAGAGGGGGAGGACTCGATAATACTGAAATCCGGAAACCTGCTCTATTACCGGGAGGGTGACCAAATATCCCAAGGTGGTGTCGGGTTCATAGTCCACAAGTCCCTCGTGAACAACCTAGTGAAAATCGAGAGTGTGTCGACGAGGGTTGCGTACCTTATACTCAGAATCACCAAGCGGTATTCGTTGAAGGTTATACAGGTATACGCACCCACTTCGACGCACTCCGACGATGAAGTCGAGGTTATGTATGAGGACATATCCAGAGCCATACATACCTCTAACTCGTATTTCACTGTGGTCATGGGGGACTTTAACGCAAAGCTGGGCAAACGATTCGGTAATGAGCTGAGAGTGGGGCAATTTGGAACTGGTGACCGGAACCCCCGGGGCCAAATGTTGGCCGACTTCATGGAGAAGGAGGGACTCTTTATGATGAATTCCTTCTTCAGGAAGCCGGATCACCGCAAATGGACCTGGGTGAGCCCCGATGGTAAGACTAAAAATGAGATAGACTTTATCTTGTCGACGAGACGACAGATGTTCAATGATGTCTCCGTGATCAATGCGGTTAAAACCGGGAGCGATCACAGACTGGTCAGAGGCTCATTGAACCTTAATGTCAAACTCCAGAGGTCCCGACTGATAAAGTCTACGCTCCGACCCTTACCTATCCACGTCCAAAACCCCGAACCATTTCAGCTCGAACTGCAAAACCGTTTCGAATGCCTAGCAGACTGCGAGGAAGTGGACTCATACTATGACAGGCTCGTAGAAGCTGTCCATACGGCTGGGTCTAAGGTCTTCAAGGCCCGTCGTACAAACAGAACTAAAAAGATCTCTGACTTTACCCTGCAACTTATGGAAGGTAGACGGAAAATGGTTCTGACATCCTCAGATGATGCTACCAGATATCGGCAGCTCAACAGACAGATCTCAAAGTCTTTGACTCGCGACACGCGGCAATTTAATACAATTAGTATTAAAGAGGCCATCGAGCGGAACAAAGGCTCCAAAGTGTTCGCAAGAGCTCTGTCTGTTGGACAGAGCCAACTGATGAAGCTGAAGACTGAGGATGGTAGAATCGTCACGTCTAAACCTGAGTTGCTCGGAGAGATCGAGAAGTTCTACGGACAGTTATATACGACAACACAGCCACCTGTCAAAAGTCATGCCTCAGATCCCAGAGCACGACTAACCCGACATTACGCCGAAGACATCCCGGACGTCAGCCTGTACGAGATTAGAATGGCTCTCAAACAACTCAAGAACAACAAGGCGCCTGGTGATGATGGAGTTACAGCAGAGCTTCTGAAGGCGGGTGGTACACCAATCCTACGGGCCCTTCAGAAGTTATTTAACTCCGTCATACTAGATGGTCAAACGCCACAAGCATGGCACAGAAGTGTGGTGGTGCTCTTCTTCAAAAAGGGCGACAAAACCCTATTGAAGAATTATAGACCCATCACACTGCTGAGCCATGTTTACAAGTTGTTTTCGAGGGTCGTTACGAACCGTCTCGCGCGCAGGTTTGACGACTTCCAGCCTCCCGAACAAGCCGGTTTCCGAAAAGGCTTTAGCACCATAGACCACATACATACGCTGCGGCAAGTTATACAGAAGACCGAAGAGTATAACAAGCCACTGTGCTTAGCGTTTGTGGACTATGAGAAAGCCTTTGATTCTATCGAAACATGGGCCGTGCTGAGGTCTCTCATAAGGTGCCAAATTGACTACCGGTATATCGAGGTGATAAAGTGTTTGTATGAAAACGCCACTATGTCAGTGCGACTCCAGGACCAGATCTCGAAACCTATCCACTTGCAGCGAGGCGTGAGACAGGGAGATGTTATATCTCCGAAACTGTTCACCGCTGCATTGGAAGACGTCTTCAAGGTTCTGGACTGGAAAGGCTTTGGCATCAATGTCAATGGCGAGTACATCACTCACCTTCGATTTGCCGATGATATCGTAGTCATGGCTGAGACCATGAAAGACCTCGGTACAATGCTCGATGACCTCAGCAGAGTCTCTCAACAAGTGGGTCTGAAAATGAACATGGATAAGACGAAAATCATGCCAAACGTCCATGTTGCATCCACTCAATTGAAAGTTGGTGACTCTGCACTCGAAGTTGTAGAGAACTATATTTACCTAGGACAGACCATCCAACTAGGTAGGTCCAACTTCGAGAAGGAGGTCAATCGTAGAATCCAACTCGGATGGGCAGCGTTCGGGAAGCTACGTAACATCTTCTCGTCCAAAATACCGCAGTGTCTCAAGTCGAAAGTCTTCGACCAGTGTGTGTTGCCAGTGATGACATACGGAACAGAGACGTGGTCGCTCACTATGGGCCTTATTAGAAGGCTCAAGGTCACCCAAAGAGCAATGGAGAGGGCTAAGCTTGGAGTTTCCCTGCGGGATCGCATCAGAAATGTCGAAATCCGCAGGCGAACCAAAGTCACCGACATAGCCCGAAGAATTGCCAAGCTGAAGTGGCAGTGGGCAGGGCACATAGCTCGTAGAGCCGACGGCCGTTGGGGCAGAAAGGTTCTCGAGTGGCGACCACGAACCGGAAGACGCAGCGTGGGCAGGCCCCCTACAAGATGGACCGATGATCTTGTGCGGGTCGCTGGAAACTGCTGGATGCGAATAGCACAAGACCGGCAATTGTGGAGATCTTTGGGGGAGGCCTTTGTCCAGCAGTGGACGTCTTTCGGCTGATATGATGATGATGATGATGATTCTATGGTATTTACTAAATTAGTTTCTTGGAATAAAGTTAATTTTTCTTCATTTTCTATTGAATGCTGGAATTTGTATGAATACAAATAAAACTGCGATTTTAAAAGTCTTATTACTTTGACTTACGGCCCATTTCAATCTGTTTTGACTGTACAGGGTTAATATGACAATAATTTCCGAAATTTTAATTATTTTGGAATTAAAAATATCTATATTAAAAATGATATAAATCGATTCAGTAAACGATTCTGAACATACTATATTCAGGATGTGCGTTAATTAAGTTACGTGTTGTATTACTACAAACATGTTCTGACTATTTACAAGCGCTTTTGTTAAGTCTACGTGAATAAAAACCTTTTTTAATTTATTTATTTAAACTCTACTTTTTTTTGATAAGGCAGGGGGAATGCCTGCGCCTGCCACCCGCAAAAAGTATCTGAGGGTGGGTATGTCGTACTCACACCGACTAAACCTAACCTGCCGTGAACTTTTGGCCCCCGGGAACGCGGGTATGCTGCTCCGGTGCCCCCCTTTTGATGACAGAAAGTCAAGATTTTATTCCTTAATGAGCTAGATTGTATTAAATTAAGTATTTTTGGTGTGTTAAGGACGGCATAGAATATCTAGCGACAATGTATATCTAAGGACAATGTCACACAGATCATCCTAGCCCCAAACTAAGCAAAGCTTGTACTATGGGTACAATGCGACGATATACATAAGTATATAGATAGGTAAATACTAAAATACATAGAAAACATCCATGACCCAGAAACAAATATTCGTGCTCATCACACAAATATTTGCACTTACCGGGATTCGAACCCAGGACCACCAGCTTCGTAGGCAGGAGCACTACCAACTAGGCTACGGTGACCGTCAATATCGCCAACCCATCTCATCCCATGGGGGGCGTAGAAGTTTCCCGAGGGAATATCTATCAGAGAACAGACAGCAGCGTTTCTCGTTGTAGAATTACTATCATACTGCGATCGCCAACCCGTCTGCCAAGCGTGGCGATTGTGCCATATCCCTTCATATGATGGACAAAACTCCATTGTGGAAATCTTTTGGGGAGGCCTTTGTTATTCGGCTGACATGCTGAAGTATTTTAACCAAACTGTAATAGTTATCACTACATTGAAAAGTTACACGCCTCGTCTGTTACACTAGTGCGTATATAATCTTACCTGCTACACTGTCTCTAACTGGTTTACCAACGTAAATTACCCATGTAATTTTAGTTTTATAGTATTACTAGCTGTGGCCAGTGGTTTTACCCCTTTTTTAAGCTTTATAAATTATAGCCTATGATATAAAGGCTACTACTACTAGCTGTGCCCCGCGGTTTTACCCGCGTTAAACTTTATAAATTATCACAGGCCTCCCCCGTAGGTGATAGCGTGATAATATGTACCCTATATGTTGACCCGACCTCTTAGTAATATTCATGCAAAGTTTGAAGTAAATCCATGCTGTACTTTTAGAGTTTAGCTCGGTCATACATACAGACAAACAGACAAAAATTCTAAAAACTATATTTTTGGCTTCAATATCGATTGTACATCACGCCCCAAGTATCATTAAAAAAAAATATTCAATCTACAGTTTTGACTTTCCTACGATTTTATTATATGTATAGTTATATATAGGCTATACTAGCTGTGCACCGCGGTGTTACCCGCGTTAAGCTTTATAAATTAAAGCCTATGTGTTATTTGGATATATAAGCTATATTACTACAAAGTGTCATCAAACTCCGTTCAAAGAAATTTGACAAATTGAGGTAGCTGGATGTGCTGGCATATGTACATACATAAGCCACGAATGATGGTATGATGATCCTGATGATTTCAAAAATGGCAGTAAGAAAATGGTATAAGTATATGAATTCTATTTTTTTTTTATTTATCCGTAACAATTTCACAGTTTGTTTGATACATTACATACAATATAACACCGAAAATAAATTAATATAAAAAAACAGAAAGAATTGAACAGCTACTACCAATTACCAATAATTAAACATGATTCCTAATAAAAATAATTATAAATAGCATTTTTTAAATTTATTTTAATATTAATTTTAAAATTACATATTTATTTATTAATGAAAACTTTGCTATGCTAAATCAAATATAAACATTATCCTAGGTGTAAGTTAATCACTATAGGATAATAAACCCATACATTTGGAAAATATAAACTGAACCATTGTTTGAAGACTACAAAAATTTTTTGGAGCACCATTATAAATGCAATAGGTAGTAGTTATTCTGGTAGTTAATAATTTTTCTATGTTGATTTGTTACACGCGTCGCCTTATAAGTATAACACCTTGTATAACATTATTTCCAGAACTGACATTTTGAAAATAGTGAACAGGAAACTCGTTATCATATTATATTACAACGTTAACGAACACAAATTTGATAAAATATTTATTCCTACTTACTATCTTAAATTTACCAACAAATGTGGGAAAAAATACAGTGATGTAACACCGCTCGCAGTCCAATGACCTTCAAGTGGGGCAGTGGCGCGCTCTGCACTTGCACGCCAGACAGACATGCAGACAAACCAGATTATTGTTACAGCTTTCTATAGGTTTTTTTGTGGTCACATCATACAAGTCATAAACGGCTTAAGTCTAGAGAAATGAGTACTTGCAACTTTCGTTTTCTAAATTTAAGCTAAAAAACAATTGAATCATATATCTAATTCCCCATAAATATAGCCATTACCAGTCGAATAGGGAACATGTCGGTCGTGACTTTCATTTTCTATATATAAAGTAAAAATATTTTGCAACATATATTTAATTCCTCATAAATATTGTCATTGTATAATATATATTCCCAGTCGAATATTGGATAGTCTCAATTAACACCAGATATATGCGTGGGGTGTCTGCGCAAACATAGGTGGACCTTTTATCCTACCTTCACTTTATTGAACCGATGGATCTCCGAGGCACGAAAGTGTAATACCGCCATCTTCCAGGAACTTTTCTTAATAGACAAATCTCAATTTTGCTTCTGTGATCGAACGCGCTGCTGATAGACCAACAAGGCATTCATTATTTTTGAAAGAGGCAACCAAACAAGAAATTCTAAATGAAAAGAAAAATTATCTTTTTATTTAAATGATACTTATAAATGTGGATATGATATCAAGAAACTGTAAGACTTGAAAACTTGTTTATTTATACGCTACAGAAGTTGTAAGAAAAAAGTGTTTGTCCTTCCGTCTTCGTAGAGGTGCACTAGAGCAGCTTTTACGCGCCCATAGATAGATGCTCTCATCGGTCCGTAAGCGAACGGCGAGGTTAAGCAACTAGGGTGGAGCTCAGTCCATAAATGGGTGACCACCAAAGTGGTTTGATTTCTGAGCGTCTCCAGGGCACGTTAAGCTGTCGGTCCCGGTGTAGTCATTATACAACAATCGTTAAGTCGTGTCAGAGGCCTACTGAGCGGCTTGAATAACTCTGACACTAGGGTAACCACTGCCCATACGATAAGTAAGTAAGTACGCCTCCTTTCCAGAGGGACAGACAAATACGACGGATAGAAGCACACAAACTACTAATAACAAATGTTAACCTATTAAAGTTTTATGTGTATTCAATATTTATCGTTTTATTAAATAAACAATTTCCGAAACACTAGGTAAGCCCGGGTAGTACAGAAAGAGACCTCTACGCCACATTTGCTGTCAACTGAAAAATGATAAAACCCATCTCCATGATCTGATTAGCTCAATACTATGTTATAGTAGCACTATAATTCTGATAGTATACAGTTACAAAGTTCCAAAACGATTAAACCGTTAATATTATCTCAGAAATCGATTTCTGAGATTTAATTCATCAGTTAATAATAAAAATTGTCAAAAAAAATATTGAAATTTAGCGCTATTGGCGAAAAATATAATCTGGGTTCCGTGCATATCTTGAAAAATGCTCGGTTTTGTGAAACGTTCATGCAAATCATTCAAAAACCCAACTTCAATGATCACCTTATATAATGCCTTGATTCGGTTAAATTTAGAATATTCATCTCCAATTTGGAATCTACAGTACAGAGTTCATTGCGACCGAATAAAAATAAACCAACGTAATTTTAATAAATACCTTACTTACAAGGATCCCAGTTGTCCGTATCGGTCAAGTTATAATATGAGGCTCAGTCACTTTAATATGGAATCGCTTAAAACTAGGCGCACAATATACGATCTTGCCACTCTACACAGACTAATTCATGGAGGTATTGTATTACCGGAAGCATTAGCTGCTATAAACATAACAATACCCCGTAAAATACCTAGACACCCTGTGGTAAACCAATTACCATATCGAGAAGCAGAACTTATTTTGGCGATAATGCTCCCATTAAAAGGCTTTTATCGACATATAATAAAGTGAACTGTGTTGAAAAGATTGATATTTTTTATTGCAATAACATTCGCTAGTTTGCTAAGAGTTGTAGTGATTCAATTAAGCAATAATTCAACAACTTATACTTAATAAATAATGTAATTTATAGATATGATAATTTATTTGTTAATTATTAAAATTAATTAGTCTTAAGTTAAAAACAACATGTTTCTGCGTTTCTCTGATTTACTTTTAGGTTAAGTTTAATTTGCATTAGTAGTACAGTTTTAAATATTGTTTCATTATTTGTGTTTAGTATATCTAGTAACTATTTTTTACGAATGTTGTATACATCTGTCATATATGATATTGAGTTTAAGTCACCACCTTGACTTAAACTCAATAACTTGTCATCTTCAAATGTTTAGTGTTAAGTTGATGATGTATCTATTATAATAAAAAAAAAAATCTAAAATAAATTTTAGAATTTCAGCAATATTTTTTTCGCTAATAATAGCGAAAAAAATAATTTTATTTGGTTTCCGTGTTAATATTTGAGCGTACACTACACGGTAGAATTTTTATGAAAACTGGTTTGACGATTTTAAGTATTGAATTCACAAATTGCATTTTAACTTTATATTTTGTGTTCTTTTCCGTTTCTTAATTTGACTTTATAGTGACTTCAGTCAAACTAACAAAGAACCCTTAAGGCCCTTAGATTAGGATTCATTGTGCGATTCTGCACCAACGACGTATCCTATTTTTGACGACACGATGCAGACGTACATACTATGAAAGTCGTCGTCAGTGCACAAGACTTACATCGGTTCTTAAACATACTCGTAGTACTTGAAGTATACGTTGGACAACATACAAGATGTACGTAAGTTCGACATCTTCGTCGTGTCGTATGGTCGTTCAGTATCACAGACGGACAGACAGAATCGCACCATAAGAGCAGGTCTGACTGGCAGGGTTCAATAGCAAATAATAATAAAATAAATCAATAACATTATTTTTATTATGCAAAAGGAATTCTATATATTTATTATATAAAAGGTTAATTTTTTTTGTGTTTTTTTTAATTATGTCCAGGAACAAGAAGCACAACAAATTGGATTCTTGAAATTATTTGTAATTAAAAAACGTAAAAAGGACTGTATAGATGATTTAAGTTATTTTACTATGACACATACATATTCACTTTTTACTTTTACTTTCTAAATAGTCACGTAAGTTGTAAGTTGGGCTTGGTACAAAACAAACATAACTATCGACAAATTCGAAGTTCCTAAAGCTGGCAATCACTATGGAGATATAAACAAACTTTAAGAAACCCATACCGTACCAGAAACAAAACCAAATTTACAGAAATCTAATAGAGAGCCTGTAAAGTAACCAATTAAAATCCAAAGCTTGCACTAAGCCAATTACAACGTAGCTTACTTAGTAATTTTAAAGTGTTGACCCGCTACATCTCACAGAGAAACCGTTTAAACGGTTTGTGAGACACCTCATAAGGGTGCCCTCAGGTATTAGTCGCTTAAATTAAGCTACTGGTTGAGAGCCTTTTGCGCTAGCCAACTTCTCGTTGTTTTCAATTCTTTAATTTGATGTACTATTGCTAAATGTAACAATAATAGCTTAGTAACTTGCTATTTATTATTTATTTAAGGATATTAAAAATATATGTGACGAAACAGACCGCACGGACGGACTAATTCAAAAAACAATTTGTTGCTTTAATTACTGTTTTAAAACTGTGTTTATGTAATACATTGTGAGCTTGACAAGTACAACTGTATGTAAATACCCAAGTGCTGAATAAATTTCATTATTTCTGATGGCAATTCTATCTTTTATGCAAACTGATTTAAATTACATTACACATCATTCTAAAATAGTTCATGCGAGAATAACTGGACATACGTAGAACTGTGAAACTTCGAATATTTTTTCTATTACGAACACCAATTAAATGTATCGGGGCCATAATTGGTCTATAAGTTCTTCCGACTCAATATTTTGCTCTAAAAATAAATTGACTCTGTTAAAAACGCCCTGTCTTTTTCATACGTCCTAGTTTAGAAGAAAATACAATGATAATATTTTTTATTGCATAGAATCGGAATAATCTTATATACATATTTTAATTATAAGTTTTCAATAAAAATGCAATGTTGGTGATCATAATTTAATTCTCGGAGTCAAAATAAATATAAGCTATTAATGGAAGTTGCATGTGGACAGCGCAAGACTTGCAGCTGTGGAGATCTTTGGTCCTACTGCCTTTGTCCAGCTGTTGACATCTTTCAGCTGATACGATGATGATGATAATGTATGGAAGACACAGCGTGGACAGGCCCCCTACAAGATGGAACTCTGATCTTGGAAGGGTCACTAGAAGCTGCGGATAGAGCAAGACTGGCATTTATTTAGGTGTTTGTATATAAGTTTATTAATATTCTTCTGACTACTCAGAATTGTCTGATTTTAAAATAACCTACGCAATTCCACTTTCATCCTATCTCCCTTTTCTATTCTTTATTTTTGTATTACCTATTGTCCTACTTTAATGATTTTGTGTGAATATAAAACAAATATAAAACAACAGAGAAGTTTTCTACAATTTACCTGAGCGAGCGTACTTAAAATCACGTCAAGTTAAATAAATTGCTCTAAAAAGTTTGTAATAAATTTTTATTTATTTTATTTATTTATTATCTCATCACAAAACATTGCTTACAATAAACATGATCCAGAAATAATACTTGAACCTGTCCACGGTGTCCAGGGATGGAAAGAAACAATATTATAATAATTCCTGGCTGAACTGAGCACGAAGAATCACTGATAATTTTAATGTACGAAATTGTTTAGTAAAGGCCACCAAAAATAGCTCTAGAATTAAAAGATACTCTAAATGGGGGTATAATATTATGTATGTAGGATAGTAGATATTTCTCTTTAGAATCACGATGTTTTGTTTTATTTGCAGTTTCTATCAACAATGTACGTTTTTGTGCTCTAGTTACTATAGAAACTGCGAACATAGAATGTCTTTCTAAATGATCCTAAAATTGAAAACACTGATTAAAAGTAATGCTTTTCGGCAATAGGAGAGATAGAGTTTTATAATTACTGCGTAAACTTGATTTATCTTTATAATTATGGCTAAAACGTTGTCAGTAAAGGCCCAGAGGAAGCTGGCACTGATCCTCTCTGTTTGTGAACCCGTCCCATAAAATCTTTAGAGAATAGAGAGTGTAGCTGTGTTTGTGACACGTGTGCAATCACTGGCACTCGTAGCTATATATTATTCCTATTCTTTATTGCACACAGAAACGTACATTTAAGTTAAATGTTACAATAAAAAGTCATGATTGAGACCATGATTGGAATTCGGACCTTATATTGTATCAGTATAGGAATTAAAAAGAAAGTAATATGTTAGATAAAGATGGTAGATTATAAAAAAGATGATTAGTAAAACACAATAAAAAAGTGCGAGTCGGACTCGCCCATGAAGGGTTGCGCATCAGCAAGTATTTCAGTTGATTAAATGAAAGGTAAATTGTGGTTTACGATTTATGACACATTAAAAAAAACTACTCACTAGATCTCGTTCAAACAAATTTTCCTTGTTAGTTTACATGATAATGTACATCATATATTTTTTTTAGTTTTATCATTCTCTTATTTTAGAAGTTACAGGGGGGGGGACACTCATTTTTCCACTTTGGAAGTGTCTCCCGCGCAAACTATTCAGTTTAGAAAAAAATGATATCAGGAACCTCAATATCATTTTTGAAGACCTATCCATAAATGTATGTGTACGGTGGAAAAAAAAATTGAGTTTCAGTTCTATGTATGGAGAACCCCCAATATTATTATTATTTTTCTATTTTTGTGTAAAAATCTTAATGCGGTTCACAGAATACATCTAATTACCAAGTTTCAACAGTACAGCTCTTATAGTTTCGGAAAAAATGGCTGTGACATACGGACAGACCGACAGACAGACATGACGAATCTATAAGGGTTCCGTTTTTTGCCATTTGGCTATGGAACCCTAAAAAAGACCTCGCTCATAGTTTGATAATAAGCAGAATTAAAATAATATTGACGGGCCGGTTGGCGTAGTTAGTAGATACTTGCTTTTCACGCCACAGGTCGATGATTCGATTCCCACCTAGGACAGATATTTGTGTGCATAAACATATCTGTTTCTCCTGAGTCAGGGTGTAATTATTGATATGAGTATGTATTTACAAAAGTAGTATTTTTGTAGTATATCAGATATCTGGTTTCCATAGCACAAGCTTTGCTTAGTTTGGAATTAGATGTCAGTATCTGAATAATGTTCCAGAAAAATAAATAAAAATAAGGCAATGTGAAAAAAAATATCAGTGCAATAGCATTAAATAATAAATCATATTGCGTAATTCTACAGTCTCAGACACTTATTCACAGACAATTGGATCATAAATCGCAATGCAATGTGCTACTATAACATAAACATTTACAGCAATGAGCGTAAATTTTAATACGTAATGGTCAATCATTCGCTGACCATGCATAAAATTTCAAAAAGCTACTTGATTTATATTGCCGAAATCTATATGAAAATATGGAATTGAGTTTAGGTTTTTTTTTTCTAGAAGGACTCAAAGTGGGGAGTAAAAGTTTCAAAGCATAGTCCCGAGTCAAGTTGGGTATCTTTCTATCTGGGTATATAAAAAAGGTTTTATTTGAATAACCTTAAAAAATTTGTTCCTATCTAAGCCTCATAGTTTTGGACTTATGATAAAAATGTAAAAATTCTACTCCCAGATATTCCATCAAATTACGGGATAATAAACTGAAGAAGTGTATTTGTGATACGTGTGTAATATATTATGTTTTGCGGAACAGACTAGTCACAATTAAAACTAAATCGTATCCGTATAATAATAAATAACAAATACTAGTAGGTAATATTAATAAAGAGTGCTTTGTACTATTTGTATTAATAATAACTTTTTAATTTCCAAACGCATGATTCATAGCATGGATCGTTTGTATTATAAACACTTATAGGTTTATCCAAGAGCCAATAATAACCGGGAGAAAGCGGAGAAACCTGTTTTGAACTACATATAAAAATACATAATTGTAGGCATCACTAGTTAAACGACGCGACGCCAAATACAGACAAGAGGTTTTCTCCAGAAAAGCTGAATTTGGGGAGTGTAGGCGGTTGTTTAGGCAAGTCGCTTTCTCAATGCATCTCACTGATGCATGTCGTTATAATACTGCGTTATGCTTTATTTAAATTTCACCTTCTATTGTGAGCGAGGTGAAACGGCCTGAGATCTGAAGAAAGGAGCAGTGTACGTTGAGCGTTTGCCTCGCACGCCTCTCCCGAGCACACGCCAACAAGCTCCTTAATATAACGTGGAAAAATAATTCGCCTTGAGTTTTATTTGTTCGTATCCGTGACAGTGGCTGATAGAAATGTCGGTCAAACTCGCGGTTTCATTGTTCGTAGCTGCGCTCGCTATAGCCCACTGTGCTAGCATTTTGGGTAAGTACGTCAAGTAATATTCTGTACTTGATTAGAAAGTGTACGTATTAGGATGACAATTGAGTTGTTGTGATTAATTTAAGCATGAGTGACAGCTGTATGTGACAGTAGGAAGCTATTGAGGTTGTGTGTAATGCATAACCGCTTGCGATGTGAATGAATATTGCACTCATTATTTATTTTCATTCAACGAAGTGTTAAGCGTATAAAGTGTACTTGACATTGCATATCCGATAAATTTTGAATATAAGTATGGGTGAAATATCTACAGAATTTAACGAAATTTTTAATGGAAACGTTTTTAGACTAATTTAATGTTTGAATCAATCAAACAATAAATTAGTCTATATACACACATACATAGACTCACGCCTGTTTCCTAGAGGGGTAGGCAGAGACAACGGATTTCCATTTACCTCGATCTTTGCACACGTCTTTTGCCTCGATTACTGTCATTGTATTCTTCATACATGCTCGTCGGTATTAGTCTATATATAATCTCTAATGCCGCCATAGACATTATTTATAAATATAATTGAGCATTATGACCAATACTTTATTACGATCATAACAGAGAGCTATTTATAACCTAAGTTGTCTTAGGTTGTCCTGTAGAAATTAACACTTAACGTACCTATGTATTTCACATTTCAAATACATATTGACTTATCTAATACCACAATTTTTAAATCAAAATGCCCAATTTTATAGTTATTATCATCATATTTGTATCTTATGTTAGATACGTTTTCGGGAATTATTATTTACCCTTCGGTCAAATATACCAAAAATATTGTAATTGATCACCATTGTTATGTTGATCTAAGTGTTCGTCATCAAAATTGGTGGTTTAAAATCGATTAAGATTAACCGAAACAAGAATTAAAATGGTCGTTGATGGTTAACACTTCGACGAACAATCCATCCAAAAGGGTTATTCAGAAACGTTATTAAATAGCTATATTTAAAAACGTTACTGAATAACCATTTTGGATGGATTATTGGTCGAAGTGTTAACCATCAAGTGGTTTAGAATTGATTATGATAAACAGTAACAAGAATATAAATACATACATACATACATACATAGACTCACGCCTGTTTCCCAGAGGGGTAGGCAGAGACAACGGATTTCCATTTGTCACGATCTTTGCACACGTCTTTTGCCTCGATTACTGTCATTATATTCTTCATACATGCTCGCCGGTTTAGGGTACTTCGGACCTGTCCTTTCTTGAGAACGACTTCGATTTGGTCAGAGAATATTCGACGAGGTCTTCCCCATCCGGTTGTTCCATTCACACAGGCCAGGTATACTTCTTTGGTCATTCTTCTTTCGTTCATCCTTTCTAAATGGCCAAACCATCTCAGCATTCCTTTTTCAATCTTTGTGACTACATCCTCTTTCACACCACAACGCTCTCTTACATCAGTATTTCGGATAAAAAAAAGAATAACCAGAATATAAATGGTCGGCAATAACTATTTGATCGCGTTAGCAACGCTACGACTAACAATTTTAGGTCCACACGTGATTTATTTTGCGCGATACCGGCCCGGAAGTGATTGCCGAGGTTAATCAACTTGGCTCGCGGTCTGTCTATTTCTATTTTAATATATATTTATTTTAATTTCTGAGCGTCTCCGTGATTTAGAGGGCACGTTAATCTGGCGGTCCCGGTTGTAGCCATTAGGGAACTGTCGTTAAATTATGTCAAAGACCTAATAGGCGGCTTGATCAAGTCTGACACTAGGGTAACCACGGCCCATATGATAAGTAAGCAAGTTTGATAACGTTTATTAGTTGTAAAGAAAAATTTTATAGGAAATCTTTGATATGCAACTGTACCATTATCAAAAATCTATTTGACTAGACAATATCCTCGATAATTATTAATAGTCGTAATATATATTTTTCTTCCCCAAAACAAAACCGGTTCTTGTTTGACATTTTACATGAATGAAGACAGGAATTAAGGCAAATTTTCACCTCTAAGACTTTATAAAATTACACTCTTAATTAATTCTTAATCCGTTCCTAACTATCAATTATCAGACTTCACAGACATAGATCTTTTTGATATAACCCAAAAAAAAATTATAACTTAGATTTTTTTATTACTTGATATTATATTATTATCTATACTTCAACTAATAAATCTATACTCTATACTGGTAAAGAAAATGTATAGTACCTAAACTGCTATGTATCCTTTCTCTTTATATTTTCTCTTTTCGCTAAGCAAATCATGTAATACGGGTCCTTCCATATTAAGAGTGAAAATTTTACTATTACCTACTATTTTTTTCGTTCAGCACTGTAGGTTTATAGTAAAGAGCTACATTTCTATAGGTATTGTAACTGTACATAACTGTTGCTTGCGAAAATTTAAATAAATTCATAACTAAGTAAAATTATTATAATAAAATAATATTTTGTTGAAAACAAACTACACAAAATATGCTACTATATTCTTTACAAATAAGCATAACAAGCTTTGCAAATAAGTATTGATACATACATTTTAGAACCAATTGTACTTTTAGTAATATTTTTTTTTCCTTCCATATGTATAAACCAACTTAATAATCAACTGTCGTATATTATGTATAGGATATAACTATGTATGCGACGTTAATAAGTAGATCTACTTCGAACATATTAGTGTGTGGAATATAAATTTATTTCTAAAATTATTTATGCATAACATCATTTTCAAGTATTGGAATTGCCTTAAAACATGGCGAATAAAAATAAAGGGTTGAATATTGTCTATAGGACGGATATTGACTCCGTCCCTAGGCACCCATTGCTTTTCAACCCGTTTTACAGTACTTTATAAAAAAACTATTTTGTTGTACATTTCTCAAATTGATTTTCAATAGTTTATTCATCTTCATGCTTTTATATATATTAGGCTCCCTGATATCATTCTCAGTCCCGTACTATTTATATTACAAGACCAATTTAATTATCCACGCCCTAATTTTTCAGCTTATTACATTTCATTATGTATTAAAAGTACACATTACTTATTTACACACATTTCCTATACACATATGTAATAACTTTAAGAATGCGGTGGCCTGAATTTTAGTTTCAGCCAAAAAGCATGACAATAAATTATCATAACAACCCAAAACGCATGAAATACTAGAGGTAAGAATAAATGAGCGTAACATAATCATTTTCCTCGCCTTATTTGTCAGCTTTGTTTTACGTCGTATTATGATTAAAAGTACATATAACTTATTACACACGTTTGCAATACATTCCAATAACACACATAACTACAATAGCTTAAAGAATGCGGACGCCTGAGGCTGTAGGCTTTTACTTTTGGCCATAAAGCATGACAATCATTATCATAACAACTGAAAACTTTCATGTTTCTAAAACAATGCGCAATGTAACAACGCACCAGAATAATAGAGATATGTGTAACTGTGCGTAACATTTCCAAATTGCATGGCACATTACATAATAGACGAAGTATTGTTTGTCATAAGTAACCGGTGAACAAAAACAAAACAAAACCAAGTGAAAGTTAACCGACCACGCGTGAAAGTCATAATATTGAGATGCAAAAAATAATATTTGTCGTGTTAACTGTTGATAGCCCATCGAATTAGGTATCTAATTAAAGGAAGTGTTTGGGCTTTCATAGATAAGAACAATGAACGTGACAGCAATATCTCTACAATTTCTTCTATTAAACATTGTTAGAATATTTGTTGATGGTTAGAAATCAAGTATTTATATAATTCAATATTTTTTTAGTATTTACTTAGGTACATTTATTGTATTTTATTTAGAGAATTCATTTAATTATTGGTAATACAAATGAAGTCCATTATTGTATCTAAATACGAAGTTAAGCAACTAGGCTTATGGTCAGTCCACCTCGGAGGCCTATTGGGTGGATTAAACAATTATTGATTTGAAAAATTAATTTCACAAAGACAAAAATTTGTTTTTGTGACATTAATTTTTCTGATCATCAATAGATCTTTGCAATATTTATTGATTTTGAAAATGGGGTAAAACCGTTTTTAACAAAGCATAATACTTGCAGAGTAAAAGTATAAAACATTACAAAGTATATTTTAGTAATAATCGAAGTTTTATAACAGAGAAGATCATACTGTCGGTTAACATACAGGGCTAATTTTGTAAAAAATATCTACTCATTTCAAACTGTTATTTTGCAGATTTCCTGAACCTAGAAGATGCAAAAAAGCTAATAGAGGGTTCAGATGCAGAGCCTCGTGAAATTCCAAGCTGTAAATGGAAATGTAAAGGACCAGCTTGTGTATGCTGCATTGACCAGAACATCACTTCTTATGATCCAGAAGGCGCAAGTATGTAACTACTTATATTGTTTTTAATTTTTTTTGCAGTAACTGTTGTTCTAGTTATCTTAATTAAAAGAGTTATGTAAATTAAGTTACCGTTTTCTGAAAAACAGCATTAACATTGTTCGATAAAATTTACATTTTTCCCAGGCACCACAAATGTTGGGGAACCTGGGGAATCATGTCTACATATATGAGAATTATAATAGGTCACTAAATATTCTTCCGGCCCTTCTGAAATGATAGATAATGTTTGTTCTAGTTAGATTTAGCAGTAATAAATAATTATCAATGCTTCGGGCAGATGTTGCCCAATTTTTTGGGTTTCAATTAGGCACTAAATTGTTATTTTTAATTATAAGCATAATAACCCTTTTTGTGAAGAGTAAATAAATAGATTTTATTATTTATTTAAATATTGTCCCACGTTACGCAAAATGTCTCCTCTCGCAATGATAGTCCAATCTGCCAGCTTAGTGTGGGCTGGCAGACTTCACATGGCATCGTAAGAATATATAAGAATACATAAATGTAAGAATATATAATGTATCTAAAAATCTTTATTTGTATTTCCAGAATGTGTCCACATGAGATACCTGTCAAAGGAAGAAGGCATGTTCGTGCAAATATCACACGGGAAGAAAGTAGACTACGAAAAGATTAATGGTAAATATACTTAAGTTTAATTTTTTTGTAGTCCCGCTACTACCTACGTATTTGCATGCTGCGGCTCCAATTTCGCAAAAACCAAATTTACAAATATTAGTGTAATCTGTGGTTTTGGATGTCCTTCGAGTACGTGAAAAATATGATTTCCATACACTCTTATTTCCATACACTCTTTGTAGATTTGCAGGTAGTTGAAGTAAAACAAATATATTTCATCTCAGCTTTAATTAAACTCAGGTTTTTTAAACTGCAGACTGCTTAAAGTCTAAATTGAAGGTCTAACTAATATCACCTAACTATGCACATAAGGATCCCTTATAAAAGGGATCCTTACTATCGATGCTGTCTCTTTTCGTATTCTAAAATTTTCTTCTCCTTAATAAAACCAATTTCAATATTTTTAAAAGTAGACTATTCTTGAAGTAGATCAATAATCGTCTACTTTTAAAAATATTGAAGTTGGTTTTATTAAGTGGTTAAATCTATAAAACAGTTTATTAAAAATTATTGAAAAAATATCTAAAGATATTCGGGATTCGGGTTTTTTCAATAATTTTTAATAAACTGTTTTATAGATTTAGCCACTTAGGTTTATTCACAATAACGTTACACAAGCCTAATCGTATAAAATATCGACAGGTATTGTGTAAAAATATTCGTTCACTCCTAATATGGTCCCATTTTGCATGGTAAAATGGAAGCAAGGAATACGTAAAAAGGACGTTATTCTTAAATCTGATCATCCAAGAACTGTGTGATAGCTCGGTCTTCAGCTGACTCTCATTCCTGTTGTTATTGCTTTGCCTAAGGCACAATTCCCATAATATATCGTCGATATGTCAAAAACTCTAGATTTATAAAATCAAGCAAGGAATATATTTATTTTTGTTAAAATCGTATAAAAGACATGACAGTTTTGATATCATAAAACTAGTTAAATTGTTTTTAGGAGCATAATAAATCATCTAGTGTAACTCTTATTGTTTATAAACAACACACACAAGCTATTTAACTTGACGAACATGTTGACATTTTGCTGAAAATTCGATAAATAATTATAATAAATGAATATGTTAATATAGACGGTGTAAATCAGTGTCGCAACAAATACGTAATATTCGCTCTTATTTTCTTTTTGTTAAATTGCGCATGTAATTTAACAAGACATGATTGTACTTTCGAGTAGAAATTTGAGTAAGGGCGCTCACCCGCATTTCTATAGAAAGTTGTTTGGCCACGATGTTGGCTGCAATCACCTATATTTGCATCTAGAAGTTTCTCGAACGAACGTGCGAGAAAGTCGATTGCAAACATTATAAGCCTCCGATTCCTTTCTGCTTTCTTACCAACACTATTACTACTGTGACCTCATTTAATTTTTGTAGTACTAATAATTTCGCATTGTACATTTTTGTGTGAAATATTATTACTTAGTTCTTTAGCTACAGGATATAGCTTTAATCTGATTTTGGTTTCGAAAATCTTGATATTTCCTTGATAAGCATGTCCCTTAAACCATAGTTCAAAATACCACCTATCAACGTTCGTAATTTTTGTATTTTGATTTGTACCGTCAAGCATTTTTTCATTAATAAAATTGTACTTTGACAAATCATATTTCCAGTAGTGTGATACTACTGGATATCGGTTCCATGGGTGAAAACTGCTGTGCGATTATACTGTATTGAATTTTAAATCGAATGCTATTGGATCGGTGGATTTTAAGTCTACTATCCGTCTATGTGATGCCTGAGTAACTAAACGTCAGCATTATTTAATTCGGGCAGAGCAAAGCGTTTATTTGCTCTATGACCAGGGAAGTAACATACAGAATACACTTCAGGTCATTGCATTATTATATTAATGTAGTACTGGGTATGAGTGAGGTCGCGTTTCGTTTTGGTTCAAAGACTATATTACGAATTATACACATTGCTTTTGGGGAAAGGGACACGAACAATTCAAATATTCCATAAAAGGAAATAAAGCTTAGTTTACAATTTTTGACCTTCATGACAGGCCAGTCTGCTGACAGGGTAGTTGGCGTAGTCAGTAGATACTTGCCTTTCACGCCGCAGGCCGTGGGTTCTATTCACGCCCAGGAGAGATATTTGTGTGCATGAACATATCTGTCTGGATGTAATTATCTATATAAGTATGTATTTACAAAAGTAAAATAGTATATGTTGTAAATCAGTTATATGGTTGGCCATAGTACAAGCTCTGCTTAGTTCGGGGTTAAATGACCTCGTATGAATAATGTCCTCTTTCTTGGCGTTACTAGATTATTTAGTCAAGATACATATAGTAGTAGCAGTAAGTTAAATAAAGCTCCTAAATTATGAATTAAAAGATATATGGTGAATACAAAACCTACAATATTTAGCTCTGAAAGGTGCCACCGTGTCCTTTTTACCATTTTTGTAGGAAATAATGCTAATATCTGATGTATTTTGCAGCTGGAAACCCAGGACCATTGTGCCTCGTGATGGGGGTACTCTTCCAAATGTGCGCTTCGTTCAACCAGATGACCACCACAGCCGAAGGTGTGAAAGGCTGTGTCTACTTGGAGCCCGGTACCATATTTGTGTCACAGAAGAAAATTCCACTGGGCTGCTTCAAGGCATCTGAGGGTAGTCTAGAGATGTCGGAGGCGCCAAAAGAACCGTAAATAGATATTTATTGTTTTGTAGACTCTAGTACTTTAGCTTAGCTTAGGGTGTGTGAGGACGGCGGCGAATATCAGAATATCATATCGTCCCATACAAAGTACGTTACAAAAGCGGCTAAGCGGTTACGTAACGTGGACATTTTAGAAGCAATGAAAGGGGTTTGGGTAACTTTGTATGGACTAGTGGCGTCATTTATATTTTAGCCAGCCACCGATAATTATTAATAATTTGTTGTGCTGTGGTATGTTCACATAAATGTTTTATTATTTTTGTCCTAACTGATATCGGAGCAGGGATATTAGCATTTGAAGATTTAAAAAATGTCGTAATATAATTACTCCAGTTATTGCCTTGTCTAAACAAACCTTTAATATGACTTTAGAAGGTTGATATTAGGAATTGGTTTTATTGGCTTTCAACCGACTGTCAATGTGACGTCATTATCTTATTAGGAGTTAATAAAAATAAAAACACGTTATTATACTTCATTACATTCAATTACATGATAACTAATAACACATTTCCATTTTTTTTTCTTGGTCCATTTCGTTCTCAATGTCATATCGAATAGTAATTATCTAAAAATTGTGCCGGCAGTCATAATATTTTAATATCTGCCCCATCCCATGTAACATATAATGGACATTACATGCAAACAGCAGCTCCAGATCTTTTTCCAGATAAAACATGAGAAATAGTGGCCCAATATTGCACCCAGCAGACACATACACTTGTACTTATCAAGCTCAAAATTAAGAAGAAAAAAAATATAAGCCATAGATCATATGAAACTAGATTTAAGTCCGGTTTGTCCGTGCAGGCTTGCTTATCACGTTTTACTCTTAAACAAATAGCTTGAGATAATTAACTACTACTATCTTGAAATTTTATTCTATATGTTATACTTTAAAAACACAATTTATTTACTATTTAATTAACAATTACCTGAGGCACATTCAGGGTGTTTGGACCTGAAGATTCAGGGGTCCACTAAAGTAAAAATACGGAATCTTACAAAAAGCGTGTGATCACACGGACTACAAACACGGTATAGTATAACAGATCAGAGCTAAGGGGTCCACGCAGTCATCGCCCGTGATCCTACCCTAGCAAACCTGTACCTGTCACAAATTTTAGACATCCTTGTCCTACATATTTTTTTATTCTATAGTTTATCACCTACCGTCCCCTGCCCTCATCTAATTAACTCATCATTTAATTAGATCATCATTTTGAATTGTACTTTTGTCGATATCTTAAGATGCCTTAGGTTAAATTTACTGTAGATTAAACCAATCGACCATAAACGCATTCGTAATACTGAATCAACACAGCAGATTTTATCAATATCCTTGAAACTTATTTATCAAATGATTAATTTTATCAGTATTTAAGTATCTGAATTTAATAAATAAGTCGTGCGATAAGTAAGAATATCTTTGATTTTATATTATTCATGTAAATTAATAAATATTAAATGCTTTTCAGGGTTGTACAAGAAGAAGAGGAAGAAGAAACCACAGAAAGTAATAGTGAAGACGATACCAACGTTGAATTCGATCCCAACAAGTTCTTTGCGGGGGTTTACCAGACAGCGCAACAAAGTATAGCCCTACTAAGCAGTCTTTTGGAGACAAATACTAATTCTACAAAACCAGCAACAACAGAATCAACTGATGCACCTACTACGACGTCAGAAACAACACAAAAAAGGGCTCCCAAAACACTAAAACATCCTAACCAACTGTGATAGATAATTCCTACTTCAAGCACTTAATGATACAAAATGAAAATGCATTTTTAGGTTAGGTTCTCAAGCTTTGAAAAACAGTATCCTATTTATTGCTTTAATCTTTACTGTATGATGAATAGTTGTAATTAATAAAGTAAGTGGCTGTCGTGGGTTTATGTTTTTTTATATTTAATTAATCGAGAACGGAGGGGCGGCATTTGTTTCCAACAAGTAGACTCCCGAACGTCTGAAATAAAAATAATAATTACTATATTTAAGTAGAACGAGATATTATTTCGTAAAGTCGATTCTAAAAAGAAACCCTAATCTTGGGGATTCTTTTTAGAATCGACTTTATGAAATAATTTCTCAACTTACCCAGTTTTAGGAACGAGACCACCCATCTGTAGAGTACCAGGCAAATTGTCGCAGATGCCCAGAATCGCAGCGTAGTAGTTCAGACATCTTCTTCCTGTGAATCCTCCTGTGAGGATTGACTCGGCAAAATAGAAGTAGCTCCTAGCATGATCACATTCATTAGAGTCACAGCCAGCCATGGAGATCCCACCATTAGGATAAAAATCGCAGTGTCCGAGGTCTGCCAAGTAACCGTTTACACCGTAGTTGGTATGAATTACCTCGGTGTAAAGTCCATCATTTAAGTTGAAGCGGTCAGGGTGGCTCACCCATCCGATGAACCCGGGGTCTAGAGCTGAAATGGTAATTAGACATTTAGAAATTCTATTACGAATAGAGACCAAACCCGACAACAAAATTCGCCAAATGATTTAAATTCTAAAGTAAACACAATGGCCGGTCGTGTCCTGCCCGCATCCAGCGGCTACTCGCGAGCCTTGCAAGACCGTCGGTCAACCTTGTAGGCAGCCTGCTCACGCTGTGTCTTCCGGCTCGTGGTCGCTATTTGAGAACATTGTCAGCATTATTACTGGATATCTAGATAAAACTACACTTCCACTGTCTTTCCAAAATGTTTCTTTAAATTTTACTGGTAAAATATACCTACGATTGGTATCAATCGTTACATTTAAATATCACTAACAGGATCACTATCAGAGACCGACACACAATTAGAACGTAAATTTTGGGTAGACAGTTTTGACAGATTCACTAGATTTTCTGAGCAAATTAATATGTTGTTTTAGAAATTTGGTTGTACAGACACCAGCACATCAGGCTTCCCCAATTTATCAAATTTCCCCAATTGAAACTGAACCTTATACTTAAATGATAAAGTTGAAAATTTATAAAAGAAATTTGACAGATTGGGGTAGTTGGATGTGCTGGCGTCTGTACAAAATTATTTTAATTTCTTGATATCTTTTTAGTGTTGGTTTAGTTTTACCTGTGATATAAGCTATTTCTCCTTGAACATTTCTTCCAACTACACCAGCTTGATGTCCTCCAAAGCCGTGTCCTACTATATGATACGAAGCCGGGGTCAACCCAGTCATCTGGTTGAGCCAATCGATGAATGCTCCTACTGCTTGGCCTGATTCAATGGTATAAAGTACAACCAATCGATATATTAATGAACTGGCTCCTGCACTCCAATCAACTACTATTACATTGACGTCTTCTGCTTCAAGGAAAGCTAAAAGAAAAAGACATTTACTATTTCACGAGCTATGGAATTGTCTTCGTCGAGTTCGATTCCCAGGATTAATCTTTCTCAAAATTGACACCTTAAAATAAACAATATTTATGCATTATGAATTATGTACCAGGATATTATTATAATAGTCATTTTAGTTTTGGCGGGAAATTCTGAGGAAAAATAAGCGAAAGGATAGGACCTGTCGTCTTATTGTGAGCCCAGTGAGTGTATAAGTGCGCACCAACACCTTCCGCTAGGAACAAGCATTGTTTAAGGGGCATCTTTTCTAGCCCTCTTCACACACCTCATGTATCCACACTGTCTTTCCCGATTTGGGCTCATTCGACTATGTTCACCTGGAAGTTCTCGGGTGAATGATCGATGATTTTATTGGTTTTTTCACTTCATCCTAGAAGAATTTCACCAAGTGAACAAAGGTGACTAATTTTATTCATCTGGTGGATTTTTATCACCCAAGTAAATCATGCAAACCCATTTAAATAATTCATATTCAACAATGAAGAGGATCTGGCACTCGGCGTCCACAACCGCAGCACACTCGTCAAAATATATCTCCTTCGTGCTAATGTTCGTTATTCGAATCTAACCTATCAAATTTCCCCAAAGCCCCATGATGAACATGCTTTATGTGCCTGATAAAAGTGCACCGTGAAATAAAAAATACTTCATCTGTGTGTATCAATTTGGTAGGCTACCCATGTGTGACTCTTCCTCTGGAAATGAGGAAACCATAAAATTTACTTTATACACCCGGGTGAATAAACCCTGATTTGCAGTGCAGAAACGACCACGGGCCACGGCGTTATATAACACCCCCGGAATATGCTATAATATATTTCCCGGTCATCTGATCCCAAACTAAGCAGAACTTATACTATGGAAACCAAATAACTGATATACTATATACTACTTTTCTGTTTTGTAAATACATTTACTTATATAGATAATTACAACCAGACTAAGGACAAACAGACATGTTCATGCACACAAATATCCGCCCTAGGATGGAATTGAACCCACAACCTGCAAAAGGCAAGTATATCCAACCACGCCAACCGGCCCGTCAATCATTTTAAATCACTATACACTTTTCAATTCTGCACGCCTGAACGACCGCAATTCCGGGTCATCTGCGCATGCGCAAGTACCTAACAGAGGATAAAAGTGTCACAATCATGATAAATTTGTAACGAACTATAAATATGCTTTTGCACAAACAGTTGTCTGCTTACCAGGGATAAGAACAGCATTAGAATCGGAAAGTGCTGATCCTCTCCATCCATGGATGAGAATGATAGTACGCTTATCATTCCTGAAGTTGGAGCTCTGGAGGATAGCGGCGTTGTTTAAAATCAATGGCTGACTCACCGTCGGATTATCCCTGAAATATTAATGTTTTTATGAAACTTAACATACTCTTTTCGGAATCGATTCGCAATAACACAACATCCAAATTAATACGGTTACGATTAAGAATAACTTTATTTTTCATAAAGAATTGTATAAATAATTCACTTACTGAGAAACAATTTTTAAAACTAAGATTATTAATTAGGGCGCACGTATATAAATTAACAAAAACAATATTCGTAAGAAAAAAATAAAAGTGGGTAAGTAAATAACATAGCCAGTAAGAAACTCAAGTTAAGTTAACCAAGCACAACATGGATAAAAAATTAGAATTGAAATAATTTAGTCGAATGAGTGAGATAGCAATACAATCCGAATGTTTTCTTAATATCAGTACAAAGAACAGCTATAGCTTAATTCTGTCAGACAGTGAAATAGCAAAATAAGTGCCATTCTTAATTATGCTAAATTTTTATTATTATTACATATTATTATTGGTTTTTATTATAAATAATTTTTATTTTTACTGCAATCCAATTATACAATTTATTCCTTTTGTGCTACAACTTCCATTCCTATCATTGCAAAGAAATTTTCTGGATTTCACGACCATGTTTTGCTAATAGAACACCTGAGATAGCTAATGTCTAAAATTATATTTTCGCGCGATCCCTACTCCACCTTTGGTGCAGCCATAGTAAAGTTATATTACTTAGGTATTTTGGGTATGTTATTTGGCAAAATCTCGATGGTCTCTGATTGATGTAACCTTACTATTATGATATTAAGTACCTACCGTGTAAACAAATGGTAAACATTCTGCAGCACGGGGTTGTATCTCTCTGATATGGTGACGTCATCAACTTCCATCAATAAATCCACTAAATGCTCCTCACCGTTTGCGTCCACTGCATACTGGTAGCGTGAGCTATCATCTGTTGAGTGGATGGAGCTCGGTAGAGCTGTAAAACGATCGTACATTTGTTAAGAAAGCTTATATTACGAAAAAAATTAAGAAAAAGAAGAATGCATACGAAGAAATGAGACAGGGATTCGAGAGATTTCGACGGCACGGAAATGGAGCATAAGATGTATGTGCTTTTAGTACATCTACAACTTGAGCGTCTTTTCTTCAGCTTCAAACAACAACATGAATAGCTGAAGTCTACAGCGATACATGCGCAATTTGGTTTGTTAGCGTCACTCTGCAGTCATAAGAAGTAGCGTATTTTTTGGACACTTAATCATAGTTCCAAATCAACGAAATAAAAATTCTGTAAAATAATTGCAATTGAAGGGCTTTTACATATCCTACGCAGATACCTATACAAAGTTGTTAAGTCACATACCACCATCTACTGGACAGCAAAATCAAGTTGGTCTGTGAAGGGTATTTAACAGTTTTAGAAAAGTGCTAATTAAAAATATTATTATATTTTTTATTATTATTTAGAAAAAACATCTACCTTTAAGATACCTAACCTAGTTAAGATTTTTGCATCACAAACTTCAGAAACAAGCCAATGTGTCCAAATCATGAATAAAATGTCGAAAAGATATCAACATTTTTATTCATAATTTGTAAACAGATAGAAATTTATTTATATAGACATAGAAAACCCAAAATAAATTGAAATGTAAATAAACTAATTTGGTTTGTTAAAACATCAACAGAATCTAGGGATACCTGAATCGTAAATTTAAGACTCTTTAATTTTAAATCTTTTTATTTCAATATATAGTGTATATACAATTTAAAGAAGACGAAGAAAATATTTGAAACCTCTTTTATTATACACACATCAACAAAGTCTAGGGATACGTTATTTTGAAATCAAACATGGCTTTATTGTTTAAAACCTATTTAGTTTCCTTAAAAAGTTTATTTACAGATTTAAACCTTGTCTATTCTTTATTCAAAATTTAAAAATTAAAATGAGAAACAAATGAAAACACGCAAAGCACAGCGCAATCTTGAGTTGTATCTAATTTCAAGAAGTTGCATTAAAATTTTTTTTGCGTGTTAATTGAAGAAAACCTGATAAATTGTTTTATTTTCTTTTCTCAATTGGTTGTGTAAGCTTTTTAGCGTCATGCCACGCCATCATTTGAGTCGAGATGAAATGTTACGGGCAGTTGGCATGTTACAAAACGGTGCTATTCAACGCGTCGTTGCTGAGTCTCTGGGCACAAGCCAAAATGTGGTATCCAGGCTGTGGTCACGTTATCGCGCTACTGGAGATGTGGCAGAACGGCACACAGGTAGATATCGTGTTACCACTCAGAGACAGGATCGATTTCTCCAAATGACCGCCAGAAGACTACCCAATATCACAGCGATGCAACTAGTGCAAAGGCTCCAGGAGGGTCAGCAGCTGCTGGTGAGCGACCAAACCGTGCGAAGGAGGCTGCATGAAGTTGGTCTTCATGCTCGCAGACCGCTACGAGTCCCAGCGCTGCGACGTGGCAATCGCGGTAGGCGACTTTTATGGGCTCAAGATCATTTGACATGGAGTGATCAACAATGGTCATTGGTGCTGTTCACTGATGAGTCCCGCTATGGATTTCATCCAGATTCGAGACGAACACGCGTTTGGAGAACTCCAGGCAGGGTCAGCCGTCTCCGACATCCACAGGAGGTCCACTCTTACCAAGGCGGGACAATTATGGTGTGGGCAGGAATACGAATCGGCGGACGAACCCAACTCATTTGGATTCAGGGCAGCACGACTGCCCATAGATACCGTGAGGAGGTAGTAGAACGTGTCATTGTCCCGCTCAGGGCCCTAACGGGGCAAGAATTTCAGCTCATGCATGACAATGCACCTTCCCATACAGCGCGGCTGGTGAGGGCCGCCCTTCGAGAACACGATGTTCAGGTATTAGATTGGCCTCCACAGTCGCCAGACTTAAACCCAATTGAACACGCCTGGGACATGTTACAGCGAAGAGCATTGAGGGATTTTCCGCCCAACTTGACAACAGAAGAACAACTTTTCGAACATTTAAAAAGAACTTGGGACTGCATACCCCAGCAAGACATTGACACCTTAATTTTAAGTATGGAAAATCGTTGCCGCTGTGTGATTAATGTTAGAGGAGGAAATACCGATTACTGATTATCAGATTTGGTAAGATTTTTATTCATTTAATTCGATTGAATAATTTTATAAGAATAAAATGTTTTTGTTCACTCAGTAATTTTCTATGGCTTAATTAATTTAAGACTTTTATTAATTAGAAAAACAAAATCGCATCGTGTTGTTAATGTTTAAATATCGGCCATGAAATTATCTTTAATTCTTCCATTTACAGTCATAACAAAATGTTTATAGTTTTCTAGATAATCAATGAAATGTTCAATATCCCTAGATTGTGTTGATGTGTGTACTTTAAACAAATTATATGTATACAAGAAAACAAAAGAAACAATACAGTACGGCGCGGCGCGGCGGCTAAATTATTAGTAATTCGATATGTAACGGAAGTTTTTAATTATTTAATGAATACTCGTTAATGATAAGGGATTAGATTGTTTTTTGTTTTTATTTAACGTGCGTTGTGAGTTTTAAGAGTCATGTCACGTCGTCATTTGAGTCAATATTAAATGTTATGAGCCGTGGGTATGTTAAAAAATGGTGCTATCTAATACGTCGATACTGAGATCCCGCACATCAGGCAAAAACGTGATATTAAGGTTGTGGTCACATTATCCTAGTACTGGGGATGTGGCTGTACGGCACATGGGTAGATATCGTGTTACTACGCCGGGACAGGATCGATTTCTCCATATGTCTACCAGAAGAAAACTCAATGTCACAGCGATGCAACTAGTACAAAGGCTCCAGTAGGACTACCAGCTGCTGTAAAGTTGGTAAGCGGCCAAACTGTCCGAAGGATGTTGCATGAAATTGGTCTTAAAAACCTCTACGTTTTCCAGCATTTCGAGGTAGCAATCGAGGTCGGCGAATTTCGAGGGCTCGGGAGTAATAACTATGGAGTAACGAACGTGCTGTTTACTGATGAAACCCGGTTTGGGTTTCATCAGGATTCGCAAAACACACGCGTTTGGAGAACTCCAGGGAGAGTTAGGCATCTACCTAACTGACGCTCAAGATGTCTACTCATACCAAGGCGGGGCATTCATGGTGTGGGCAAGAATAACGGAAGAATCCAGCTCCTCATTTGGATCTAAGGCAGCATGACTTTACAAAACCAACACTATCACTTTACAATTGCCAATTAAATTTTAAGTATTTACAATCGATATCGACGTGTAATTAATGTTCTTACATTAATTACACGTCGATATCGACACTTAATGTGATTATGGATGTTTGTGACTCTAACACGCAAAAACTACGGAATGGATTTTGATATTACTACATGATATATAAGCTATATTATGTAGTAATATAGCTTATATATCCGAATATAATTTATTAGTTCAACGCGAATGAAACCGCGGAGCACAGCGCGGACACTCAGCAAATGGGCTATCGATCGCAGTATTGTGCTCATGGTACACAGAGAGACACTACTGGAAGAATTCCCGCGTGACGGCTTTTACGCCCTCCATCGGATAGGGTGGGAATATTTCCACAACATAATACTCAACTACACAGTACCACGAGTATGTGGTATTATCAAAATTCTTAGTAGCGAGTCGATATAGAGGCAATGGTGCAGCTTGCTACATCAGCACAATTCCGTTTTGTATTGAGCACCTGATCGATGAAATGATTTCGCCGGAAGCAACAAACAGTGCGTCACCGTGCTGTGAGAGGCAAATCTTGGCGATATTCGTAAGTATAGACACCAGCACATCAAGCTACGCCAATCTGTCAAATTTCTTTTATAGATTTTCAACTTTATCACAAAAGATTAAAGTTCACTTTCAATTGGGAAAATTTGATAGATTGGGGTAGCTTGATGTGCTGGCGTCTGTACATCAATGTGAGGTTGTCTTTGGCTATTATCAAACTACTACTAGCACTTACCAGAGCCAAAACTGAACAAACATAAATAAACAAGAGCTCTTAAATTGGACATGGTTGCGACACAAATGCTGTATACATTTGATTCGTAAAGGATTTATAAATTCAAATTAGCTGATTTATCAATCAATAATTATCAAGATTAAAGTACAGTTAAACTTATTATCTTAATACATTCATTTTCTATTCGTTTCGTCAGTAGAATTATCATATAAAATAATAACTATCGGTACGTACTAAAGACTTCAAGCCATTCCAAACAAAACAAAATACACTAGTAATTATTAATAAAAAAAAGTTATTGACTGCACGTGTGGCACAGCGGCTAAGACAGTTACCTCGCCGCTTCGTATTGTGGGTTCGAGTCCCGCGCTTTACAACTATTTGTGTGACCCATAAATAGTCATTCTGAGTCTGGATGTAATATGTCTCCGTGTATTATATGTGTGTAAAGTACCCTGCGACACAGGGATTAGATTCCCTAATGCGGGCGTTGTCTTTTAAAAGAAAAAATATAAACAATTCCAGATCGATTACTATAATAATATTAATATCTAGGGACAATGTCACACAGATCATCCTAGCCCCAAACTAAGCAAAGCTTGTACTATGGGTACCAGGCGACGATATACATACTTATATAGATAGATATATACTTATATACATAGAAAACATCCATGACTCTGAAACCAATATTCATGCTCACCACACAAATATTTTACCGGGATTCGAACCCAGGACCACCAGCTTCGTAGGCAGGAGCACTACCAACTAGGCTACGGTGACCGTGATTTTTTCATTAAATCAGGCAAAACAAATACAATGCAAAATGTCTTTATTCTCCCACAGAATTAAATAAATAGCTTGTGACAGATAACATACTGCATTCGGATCCCAAACTAGGCAGAACCTGTGCTATGGCAAACAGACAACTGATAAACATCATTTTATATTTCTAGATAAATACATATATTTTCGCATTGGATCATGAGAGTTATGGAATAGAAAGTGTCCCTGTGTTTGTGCACACACTAGTGCACTATAATATGACGCACGCAGAGAATAGCCTCCCTTTCAACGAGCCGCTGTACCTCATTATCTGCGTTTAAACTAGACCAACGAGGCAGTAGAGGGTCAATGAGTAAACATAAATGACGATCTTATCGCCAGCTACTTTTTTTCAGACAGCCCAGGGGCTGCTGAAAGCTAGCAAGAAATGAGAAATGGGTAGTATAAAGGCCTAAACTATACGGTATCTTTTGGGTTAGTAATAATTTGCCTCATAATCAAATCAATGCATGGGTCCAATATAATTTAAGAGAAGTAGGGCAGAGCGTTGATTCGCTCAAACTGCAGCCCGACTAAGGAAGTACCTCCACCTTACAGAAGACATTCCTTAATAATAACATTTATAACTTAGTGTTGTGTTTCTGCGTTGAGTAAGGTCACTAGAGCTCATTGGGGTATGGAGAAGGGTCAGCAAACCTTGTTTCCTGACTTTTTTAAAGGCCGCAACGCACCTGCGATCCCTCTGGTGTTGTGATTGTACATGGGCGGTGGTGATCACTTTACCATCAGGTGACCCGCTTGCTCGTTTGTCGCCCGTTTATATATTGTGAGCCAGCTCTTCCCTCTCTCAAGACAAACATCATAGAACACTTAATAAACATATTCCTCGATTAATTAATTATTGTAAACATACTCATAAATGATGTAACATTCCTCTTTTGATAATTTCTTCATAATTTATAGTACTTGCCCATGTACTTTTATTTTTCTGTGCTTTGGTTTTTATTTAAATTTGACAACAATGTTCATGTTGACATAATTATAGCTCTCTGATTTTTTGGGATCCGGCCTGATTCGATTGAATTGTAATTTTTGATCGTTTTACACATTGTAATTGTATAATAAACCCTTGATTCAACGTTTGCTCTGTTATTTTGCTCCTGTTACATCTCAGAAGTGGGATTAGAAACTGTCCGGCCCATACAAAAACGGCTTTGGAAAAAAAAACGGCGCAGCTCCAGTGAATTGTCAACAATTCGATCAGAAGAAGAAAATGCTGATTTTTTTTTCTTTCATAAAGATTGTGTGTCTAAAAAACGACGTATAACCCAGATGGATGCCGAAGGAATACCCAAGTTTCAACCGGATGAGAAGACAAGTAACGTTGCCAATTGGTTGCATAAAATTGATCAGCTTGTAGATGTGTACGGCTGGAATAGCAAGGATCGCCAATTTGAAATGTATTAGTGCGTCTCAGAGGATTTGCCAGAGAATGGTACGATGATTTAGAAGATTATAATCACACTTGGGCTGATTGGAAGTTAGCGTTACGAACCGGTTTAGCACTTTCAACTGACTTCGTTGATGGTTTGGAAGCTATTTTTATCAAGAACCAAGACCGACGAGGAGACAATGACGACTTATTTTCACACGAAAGTATCACTGTTAAGAGAATGAAAAATTGAAGGAACAGATGCCATTTCATGTATCATACGAGGTCTGCCTATGGAAATACGAGCCAACGCTAAGGCATTACAATGCGATACACCACAAGAGCTTTATTACGGTTACTTGTCACCATTGGAAAATCACAAAAGCGTGGAAGCGGCCAACTGCATTAGGAAGTCGACTTGGAAGTGCAAATGTTGGTGATAGCATCATCGGAACGGGTTCAACATGCGCAGGAGGTTCTACAACGCGACCGCCGATTCTATCTGAAGTTTGCTACTCCTGCCGTCGCTCAGGACACGTGGCCCGAGACTGCAGTTACCAAATTCGATGTGACCACTGCCAACGATGGGGACACGTGGTCGCTGCCTGCTGGTTTCAAACTTCTTCTACACAACAACAAACCCCAAGGGTAAGCGGTATTATGAATGTTACATATAAGTAGGTATCAATATTTCAAGACCTGTATAAAAAAAATTATTCTGGGTGAATGGTGTACAGTTGACTACATATATACACAGTGAATTGAATGTTGTAGCACTTGCACTGTCCAACAACTTAGAACTACAACGCAATGCATCGTACGCTATCATAAAGGGGTTTGGAGATGTCTATGCATAGGGCGAACATCGATGTTGAGATTGATAATATGGTGATAAACGGAGATATTGCACTTGACTTTTCTTGACTTACGCAGTACGCCGAGTCCAATACAACTAAAAAAAATTTTAACTATTCATAAATTCCCGTTTTTTTAAATCACGATGCTACCATGTATATTTTAAATTGAGAAATGCAGCTTATATGTTATAACTCAGGTGCTTATAATAGATAATCTCAATTGCTATATAAAGGTCATTAACGTTGGCTACGATGATTTTTAATGGTCAGCAGGCAAACTAATAGTTAGAGCTGAAATTATAGTAAGAGGTCAGTACTTAATAGTGACTTAAAGAAAGAAAAAGATTTATTCAGAAAATTGCACTGAAAACAAATATATAAAATAAGAATAAAACGAATACAATCTTTTAACCATAAAACCAAACAACATGGTTTCTCCACCCTAAATAAATAAAATAATTAAAAACTGGTGTAATTGGTATGCTAGTGGCGCATCAGTAATATGCGTTCCCTTCGAGCATTATGCGTTCCATATCACGAGCGAAGCGAGAATCGAAGTCGTACAGAGTCGTACTAAACATGTTACATACTCTTTGAAACAAAGGTATTAAAGTTATGTTACTTACTCTGTGGACTAGAGATGCGCAAAATATATCATTGATTAGAAAAGAGAGATATATATCTTTTCGCTCAAAGATATATATCACTCTTTTATATCTCGTTCAGAGCGAGATAGTACAAAGTAACTGAACTGTTTAATTCATTGAGCCAAGAGAGAGCGGGATCTAACGTCGCGAGCGACACAACTCTACTGTGGACAAACAACAACAAGATTCGCTTTAATGGTTTCTATAAATTACGTACCTATTATAGGAACATTATTTTGCAATCATATAAACGTAAACTTATCAGATACGACAATAGGTACTAAAGTAAGGAGTTAAAATGTAATGTATACATGAACTGTCAGATGAAGCACTGCTACTTGTATAGCCATACTCATTGTGTAAAACGGTAAAGTGTACCAAGACTTGTCGAAAATGTCACGGCTGTAGAACGAAAGCAAAATTTACCTCTGCTAAGGGATTTATTCCTCCCAGCTATACGATGCACAATGTAAGAACTGTAGACTATTTGGACCATCCACTGCAAATCAACGACAAACACTATAGGTACAATCATCGGATATTGGAGAGCTGGAGAGCTAGATATTAGTGATTTAGAGAGCTTATGAGAACTATTGAACCAAAAAGAACTACATTAGATTTAGGATGTACTGATATTATGGAAATGAAAATTCAATTTCATAGACTCTCACACAAGGAAAATCAGATCGTCAATGATACAATTCAGGATCTCATGCAAGCCAGTGTCATTTGTGAATCTCATTCAGAATACGCGAGTATTTAAAAAAATCGTCACGCCATCAGTACAGTACGAATATTTAAAAATGCTTTGTTTAAAAACAGAGTACAAAGGATCATGCAACGGGGGTTTGCTGAAATTGCGTGGACTATAGCACAATTGACTCAAAAACATTTTCCGTGGGTTTTGGGAACTGAATAAGAGCACGCTTTTCAAACAGAAACAAAAACTATCGGAAATATCTGTTTAGGTATAGGTGGCATTCTAATGCAGTATCAGGAAGATGGTAGTTTGAAGCCAATCACTTACTTTAGTCGAGTTACTAGTAAGGAAGTATATTTCTACCATAGCTACGAGTTAGAAACTTTAGCCGTTGTGGAATATTTGCAGCGAATCCGCATATACTTCACTGACATTCCTGTCATGCTTATTAAAAAGGACCTAGTTCCTCGAATTGCTCACTGGTGGGTAACAATATCAAATACGAGTAACAAGACCTCCAAATTGAATACAGACCTGGAGAGCGAATGAAACACATTGATGCTTTAAAGAGAAAACCTTTTACCGAAACCGTACCGTTATGATATATCAGTCTGACTGGTTACTAACCTTGCAACAAGATGATAATATTCAGCATATACTTGTGTAACTTGGTGGAGGACATCAAATTAGGATCTTATGTTTAATTATAGCATCAAAGAGGGCGGGCTGTACAGGAAAACTAGGAGTGATTCGTCATCCCAATGTTTGATAAATATGGTGAGCTACACCCTATCAATAAGGAGAGCATTCCTATGCATATGTTACACGTCTATCTCCTGAATCCCTTTGTCAAAACTAGATCGGGTAAACCATACGTAGGAAGTTATTCGCTCCATAAAAAAATAATACTACTACTAAAGAGATTATCAACCAAATCGGGAATTCTACACATGTGGTCAGATAGAAGTTTAGATCTTATAATACCACAATAACTGATGACGATAGCTCAAGAAGTGAATGTGAAATTGATAGGGATGACTTGATTGAACTCTTGCAGATAGATGTAACATTCCGATTAAAATGCAGCTTTGAATAAAATAATGTTTATAGTAGATAGGAGCTTTAAACAAAATAAGCTAATCTGATACAAAATAGAAAGTTAATTTAATGGTAAGCATGATTGGCAAAATATTTGAAAAGTTATGTCTTTCTAAAATGTAATGTATGTAAGCTGTCATGTTTTCAGTTTTATGAAGTTAATATTTTAAAATAAATTGATAATAAAGCATTGTGATACAGATAAAATAATTTCGACCTAAAACACTGATGGTCGTGTATGGGAGATTACACTGACACTTTAAAACACTTTAAAAGTAAGAATTTGGCGGATATCCTCTTTATAAGAGGCATGTTCTAGAAAATATAGAAATACTGCATCATCCATCGAGAACTGTGTGATCTGTGTGACTATTTGGGCTTAATTGCTTGAATAAATCTAAAATCTGTGTGATCTGTCTGTGTGACTATTGGGGATTAAAATTACTATGTGATCTGTGTGACTATTTGAGCTTAATTGCTTGAATAAATCTAAAATCTGTGTGACTATTGGGGATTAAAATCACTATGTGATCTGTGTGACTATTTGAGCTTAATTGCTTGAATAAATCTAAAATCACTATGTGATCTGTGTGACTATTTGGGCTTAATTGCCTGAATAAATATAAAATCTGTGTGATCTGTGTGACTATTTGGGCTTAATTGCTTGAATAAATCTAAAATTTCTCTCATTCTTCTGATTGATTGAGATCTGTGTGACTATTTGAGCTTAATTGCTTGAATAAATCTAAAATTTCTCTCATTCTTCTGATTGATTGAGATTGTAATGACCCACCTAATAAAAAAACCTCCCTAATGCTAACGACATTAAAATCTAAATGGAATACATAACTAATTAATTAATAACCTTAACGTCGATAACCTAAGCATAAATGTATTGTATTAACTTGAACTATATTGGATTGGATTGCATTAGATTGCATCGGAGACTTAATCAATTGAAATCATATATTTGGACCCGTGATTCGTCTAGTGATCAGTAATACGTCATGGCCGATAATAACCCCAGTTCTATTAAAAGGAGAAAAGGATTCCTATTTATAAACTACACTAACTAGTAGAACCTAATTCCAAATAATAGTTAATATTTGACGATATCCTATAGAAAATCTAAATAAGGCCTAATCATACAATTTTACAAACATGGAAATAAATAACGATATACGATGATGTTGTGAATGTCCTTTATATTATTCCTACAGTCAAAATTTATGCAGCAACTAGCCTACTGTCAGTTTATGTAATAGACATATAATAATTAAAGTTACACGAGTACCAAGAGTACGACGAGTACCACGAGAGCAAGTCATGTCAGTATATAATTATAAAATAAATCCATAGATACAGTGTATATGTATAAGCTGTGAGAATGTGAACAGAAATGTCTGTTCAACATAAGCGTTTGTAAGTTTATCATTTAAGTTTGAAGTATTCCGGCTCGAGCTACTTGTGTTTTCCGGCGCGAGAGTCACAGCCCCGCCGTGTCGCTGAAACCAATTGGACTCATCCACCATACTTGGGCATCCATCTTCCGGACTGGACCGCTGATGGTCTTAATATGGGACTCATCAAAAATAAACTCAGCATCGATAAATATGGGACAAGAGGGCATTCTCTTTTTTCAACTCTAACAGTCAGTCATTATCAGTAGTCAATTGTCCTTCGACCTACGTGGCATAAACCTCCTACATGTCATCTAGCAATACTAAATACTGTACATCTACATTTCAATATAATTTTATGGTATAATGTCGTCAAGCATGTATGAGCAATTCCTTGAATATACTGTTAATTATCTCACATATTAGAAACTCTCCTTAAATTATTGTAGTCAGCGGTGGATATTCGAAACGGTCATATTTTAAAATCGAAATATATTAGATACTGGACCAATAACTGGGCTACTCCATGTCAACAGCAACGACGAAACACCGTAGTGTAAGAACAAGCTTTCCACTTGTCTTAAATCTCGAACAAATCTCGAAGATATCTCGAACAAATCTCGAACATATGTCGAACAATTCTCGAACAACAATTGCACATTCACACGGTCTCCGAAGATAAGATCCCACCTGGTTCACAGAGTGGTCACTTTATTTGCCATGCTCTAGGCGAGACACATGATGAAATATACAACTGCTTCTGCAGCCATATCAGGATATTAATTTGTAACTGGAACTTTGCTCCGCCATAGGTCACCCAGCCATCAGCTTATCAAACATAAGTAATGTTTAACAATTACTTTTCAATGAATTCCAACAAAGTTATTTTAAATCAAAACATTATCAGCTTCAAACACCACCGCCAAAATGATAATTATTTGGTTACTCGTACCTCCAACAATGCGCCATACAATTCCGACTAAGGGAACTCTCAAGTAAAAATCAACGATTGATTTTCAAATAGCTACTACCTAATATTGTACCTAGATCTACCTAGCCCTATACTCCTTATTATTTAAAATATAATACTACATGAAAATCTATTAGTACGTACGATTAATTTCTCTAACACCTACCATAATTTCTTCAAACATTTATATAAACTCTCCTTAGTTTATTATAACCAACAGCTCGCATTCGAAACTGACACACTTCGATCATATTACAAATTCTAAATATGACATTAAATACTGAACTAATAACTGGGGTATTCCACGCCAACAGCAACGACGAAACACCGTAGACATAATCTCCTGATAAATATCTCGAAGAAATCTCCAACAACAATTCGTACATTCACACGGTCTCCGAAGATAAGATTCCACCTGTTTCACAGAGTGGTCACTTTAGTTGCCATGCTCTAGGCGAGACACATGAAGAAGTGCACAACTGTTTCCGTAGCCATTATCAGGAAATTATTTTATAACTGCAACTTTGCTCCAACATGGACCACCCAGCCATCAGATCATTAAAAATAAGTAATATTCAATAATTACTTTTCAAATTAACTCCAAAACTGTTATAAATCAAAATATTGTCAGCATCAAACACATTACTGCGAAAACGATAATTATTTAGTGTCTGCTCCTACCTACAATAACGTGGCGCCACACAGTTTTAAACAAAGGAATTTCTAAATAAGAATTAACACGTTGATTTATATGTCACGTCTTAGTATGAAGTGATTATTTCCCGATTATTCTACCTAATATTGTACCTGGTCCTACCTAGCCGTAGAAATCACAGTAATTAAAAAGGTTAATACGTGTATGTGACCTAACTTGCCCCTACATTCATAGAATGCTAAATAAACCGTTCAAACTATTTAACCGTCAAAAGGCGCATATTGTCACCATAATATTTGAATATAACACACGTTGGGCGTATTTTCAACAACCAATATGTTGTATAATAATATAATAATATGTTGGTACAATGTCACACACACCCATATAGATAGACAAACACTCAAATACATAGAAAACATCCACGACTCAGAAACAAACACCCGCGCTCAACACACAAATACCCGCACCCACCGGGACTCGAACCCAGGACCACCAGCCTCGCACGCAGGAGCACCACCAACCAGGCCACGGTGATCGTCCGACCACAAAGTATAAATCACACAAAACGTTCTTCAGTGCAGCATTAGACCATCAGGTGCCTTTTAAATAATATAATAAAAGTACTTACAGGTTTCTTCTCATAAAATAAAGATTCACCACTCACACTCGACACGAGGCACTTTTACTTTAGAGGTTACTTTAAATTTACTCTAATACAAACTGGTGAATTCTCCCAATGCAAAATCGCCCATACCGTCTCCTTAATTACAAAGAGAAAGCACGATCAACTTCGCCTTGAAAAGAACAAACCAATTATTTTCATATGTTAATATTCCGTATTTTCCCAAAAGAACTCAAAGACTCGACCGAGAGAAAGACTGCCTAACTATGAGAGCCCGTACTTTCTTCACTGTTAAATAAAAACTTCTTCCACGTTCACTGATACTGGCTGGCCGAGAGCCTCCGCTCTTCGCGAGTAACCACAAGTAAAAACTCTTCTTCAACGATAAACACGAACTGCCCCGAAGCTCCGAAATGTATCCTTTATATAGGCTGCTCGACATTGCGCTAACCTTTTATTTTATTGAACAGTGAAGGTAGTTTAACACACGTAACCGACCCTAAATTACAACGTATAACCAAAAACGTCTAAAAATATAATTGGAAATGTTAAGGTGTAACAAAAATTCACGATTATAAATTTAATAACTTGATTTAAAATTTATGGTGAAAACTTAGTATTTAGACGTCAGTTAACTACTTTGTATCATTTAGATACTATTGGAGAAATTTTATTATTTAACTTTGCCAAATGAATGCTATTGATCTTTAAAAGTACACTATTGTGTAATACAGCTATAATAAAAGTGTCTTTGGTCGTTTTACATTTGATTTATCATCAGATTCTACATATTTTTATAATAAAGTACCAAAACGATTAATTTAAGTTAATTTGTTTACGCCACACGTCTTCTGATATTACCTTCTTTATAGTTTTAATAATTTACTAAAAGATATCAGCTCGTAGAAAATAATTGCACTTTCATACAAACTAAATATTAAAATATTCATTCGACATTGCGCTAACGTTGAGCTATATATACTACATATACCTATATATATATATACAATATGTACCCATAAACAAATACCCACTTCTCTAAATTTATTAAAACCTAAACTGAAGTTCTACGAGGAACCATAATTCATTCGTGACTTTTACTAAACAAATATAAATTAATTAATTAATCGAGTTTTTATTAGAATAAAATTATTTCTTTGCTTTATAAATCGGCAAACGTTTGTCGTCAGGACTAGCGACATCTATTGATTTTCTTCAAGACTATTTCATAAATTAAAATACTAACGACTATTAGTTCCTAATGATTACAGAGATGGAGTTACAAATGTTTGAGAGTTCCTACTCATGAATAAACGATAGATTATAAAATCAAAGCGAGTAATAAGGTGGAAATAAATAAAATGAATGAAACTTTATTATAACATAAACCGAAGTTCTACTAGTAACGACTCGGGCGCATTGTTTGGCGTTATGATATTCTGTTATTAGTTCCTAATAATTCCAAAGATGGAGTTATTTTAAACAAATGTTTGGGAATTTTGGTCAGGGATGAAAAGATAAATAAGATCAAAGCGAGCAATAAAGTGGAAATAAATAAAATGATTTTAATCCTACTATAAGTAACGTGACATGACCCATGTTTAGTTACAAGATCTGTGTGACTAAATGGGCGTAATTGTTTTGAAATATTACAGAGCATACTGTGTAATATGGAATAACACTGCGTGTCACCAAAATCAGTTTGATTATTACAGAGCATACTGTGTGATATATTATTATTAGAAGAAGAAGAAAAAAAATATTGAGCACACATACTAAAGATACAAACTTACAGAGTAACAATGGCAACATAAAATATAAATAAATCTGTGTGATCTATGTGACTTAATGGGCTTATTTTGAACTATTACAGTACATACTGTGTGATATATAGCACTGTGTGCCACCAAAATCTGTATGATCTATGTGACTTTATTGGAGCAGTTATGGTTTATCATGGGGTAACAAGAAGCTGTGTGATACATAACACTCTGAAACTATAATTTGTGTGATCTGAGTGACAATATGGGTATAATTCGATTGATGCCACAAAACAAGCTGTGTGTTTCTTAACAAAACAAATAAATTGTAGGACAAGCTATGTGATACTATAATCTTAGATCAGTAATAATAAATACAAAAGATAGGTCCATAATTGTTTTCATTAAGTAAAATAAGACAAATATTGCTGCGAAATTTTCTTTATTTTACAGGAATCAGACAATGCTGAGAGAAATACTGAACGTCGCGGGACGCGGACGCAATTGCAGGATGGCCGAGTGTTAGCCAGCTCTTCCCTCTCTCAAGACAAACATCATAGAACACTTAATAAACATATTCCTCGATTAATTAATTATTGTAAACAAGCTCATAAATGATGTAACATTCCTCTTTTGATAATTTCTTCATAATTTATGGTACTGGCCCATGTGCTTTTATTTTTCTGTGCTTTGGTTTTTATTTAAATTTGACAACAATGTTCATGTTGACATATAGCTCTCTGATTTTTTGGGATCCGACCTGATTCGATTGAATTGTAATTTTTGACCGTTTTACACATTGTAATTGTATAATAAACCCTTGATTCAACGTCTGCTCTGTTATTTTGCTCCTGTTACAATATAAAAAAAACTTGCCGTTTAGTTAAGTACCCGCCCAATTTTAGCAATTGTATTCTGAAAATAATATATTAAAAACGCCAAGAGTATTTGCACAGTTGATATTTTAGATATAACATTTGCAAATGATTTTTGCGTTATATATTGATTTATATAGCATAAAATTGGCAAAGATTCGAGAGTTTTAGTTGCATTTGTATACAATTTTCAGTATCGCAGTACTAAATTTCAGACTTTGTACCTAAACGGCAAAAATGCTTCAGATTCGAAGAAGTTTTGCCACTTAAAGTCTGAAATGTTATAATATGCCTAATATTATAAAATTTCAGACTTTTGTTTAACCATTTCGCTTCTATAATGCTTTTAACTATACTTACTGCCAATTCTCTGAGATCATCGGGATTGTTTTCGTAGAAACGTATGTAGATACATATATAGTATAGACTGTCCTACAAAAGAATTACTGTTTTGGTGAATAGAAGCATGTCTGAATTAGATATAATTATACCCTTTTCTTTAAAAAAAACCGGCTATATTTAAAACACATGCTAAAGTTATGAAGGGTACTTGAATAGAGGTCTGGTCATCTGGCCAGACATCACAAAACTTCGTAACTTAATTTCGGACGTTATATGTAAATATGTATTAAACGACGTATAAATTACATAATCAAGGTATGAGTGTGAAACAAGTAGATCAAAAACATATCTAAGGATTAGATGAATTTTGGTCATATTTATTTTCTCTAAATGTATCTATCGTTTATAAATTCAAACATAATTTCTACATCACACAACAGATTTTATGAATGGCCTTGAAAATCATTTATCAAACGAACTATTATCATTATTTAGATATCGGGATTTAATAATGACGTTTTGATAGATAATTAATAAACAAGCATTCAATCTAAATTATTTGGAAAATAACTCAGTCTCGCTTACACGTTAGGTCCCATTCGTACTTGATATATACTCGTCCTTATCTTTTACATATATCCTCATCTTCTTGTTGTTCCAGTTGTTTTCACTGAATATCGTTTTCCGTGCAAGGAATAGGAATAACGATTGTCCCTCGACGTGTTTGAGCATTCAATGATGGGAGACTTATCATCCTCATCATCATACCAGCCGAAAGACGTATGGAGTCAAGATCTGCTTTGTCCAGCAAAGATACAGAGATCGGAGCTCGTGCTCGTGCCCATATCTAGCTCTTTCCAGCGACCCTCACAAGATCATTGGTCCATCTTGTCTTTCGGTTCGTCGTTGCCACTCGAGAAACTTTCTACGTCTTACCATCATATGCCATTACCATAAAATGTTGTAGTTGTAGTAGAGTTAAAGTGGTTGAGCTACTCCAAAAAAACTACAACAAGTAGTCAAATTATCACCTAGTTTCCATTTCGTTTCAATTAGCCTCACTTTTCGTTTCAATTGATCTCAGCAGACAGGTTTCCGACCTCCAATAAAAAAAAATATTTTGTAAATTATAATTGTCACTTGCTGTGTTGTGTGGTGACGGCGACAAATATCAGAATCAGAATATCATCACTCCATCTCATCCCGTGGGGGGCGTACAAGTCGACCCGAGGGAATATCTACCAGAGGATGGGCAGCAGCTTCCTTCTGATTACTATGACCACCTTACTGCGATCGCCAACCCGCCTGCCAAGCGTGGCGATTATGGCATATCCCCCCAAGACGGTTCTTGAGGGAGGCTTGTCCAGCTGTGGACTTATTTAGCTGTAATGATGATGATGATGAATTGGCACTTCGCTTATTGATATTTATATCACCGGATATTGATAACTATATATCAATTTTGATCATAATAATCACTTCTTTCTATCTGCCTAAATTGAATAAATGAAAACGGAAGCATATTATCGGCAGTTCGCTTTTATTATTTATGTTTAGCGTTATTATCTTCACTGGGATTAGTCATTCGTAGAAGGGTAATCTTTGATAAATGGTATTAATATAAAATCCAGTGTGACAACAATCAATCCAGTGGCGACAAGATGTTTGCGTGGACTAAGTGCGTTATTGTACTATGTGCTGCCGTTGCAGGTATCTATTCATATTAACCCAAAGGGTATATTTTTTGTTCATCAAATAATAATAATATTAGCTACATTCTATTTATATACATTTTTTATACAGATATTAGTAAAAACAGCATTTTGCCACAATATTTGGACATAAACAAGGTTTTAGATAATAAATGAAATACCTTCATACGAGTGGTTCTGAATCCCCATAAGGTTTGTGTGAACAAAATAAATAAAAAATCCTGTTCGTAAAATACTCGACCGCAACGTTGCTAATACGAGCACTCTAATCTTACAGACTTTTTTCCTTCCTATCGTGAAATCGTGGTGTAATAATATTTATTTATTTATTCTATGTTTTATTTAAACATCTTCATGCACATCTTTGCACGGAGACTGACTTAATAACATAGGTATCTTCTACTAGTCATAAAATTTTAACCAATTCAGTGTTAGTAAGGGAATCCAAAATTTAATCTGCCAGTGTGGATCGTTTGTAGCGTAACGCAGAGCCCCAACCCCGGATTGGTTGTGCTGGTTCGAGACCCGCCGGATTTCCCATTTTTGAGATTAGATATACGCATTGCATTGCGAACAATAGCCTGGAAGGTATTTTCAATATGATATGACCTTTTACATGCAACTGCAAACATATCAGTCTACCTTGTTTCTTGAAAACTAAGACAATGGATAGGATTCTGCTTGTGTGCCTACTCCAGATGGGTGGAGGGTGCTGGTGTTAGACCCACCGGACGATTAACTATGTCATTCTTTTAATGATGATGATGATATATATAGGTATATGTCTTGGGCTACCGCATCCAGTGGTTTCCAGCGACTGCTGTAACGGTGTATCAAAAATAGTGTTAGATATTAATTCACCCGTGTAGAAGATCAGTTTGTGAAATACCCAAATAATCTAGCTCTATATAAAGTGTCTGTTAAAATTTTGGACATAATTAATAATAATATCCTCGGACATTATTTACACACGGCCAAACTAAGCAGAGCTTGTACTATGGAAACCAGATAACTGATATACTACATATACTACGTTTTCTTTTGTAAATACATACTTGTAATATAAATAATTACACCCAGACAGGATTCAGGACTCAGAATAAGGACAAACAGACATGTTCATGAACACAAATAACTGTCCTGGGTGGGAATCGAACCCACGACCTCCGACGTGAAAAGCAAGCATTTGCCAATCACGCCAACAATAAGATATTGTGAAAGGCAACACAATTGATGAGGATTGTAGTATTAGCCTAGGATATCAATTCACGATCAAAATAAAAGTTAGATGTGAAATCTCCATAGAGCTCTCGTCAGACTCTTCTCTCTTTTTTTATAAACTGATAAGTGCAAGGTATTCATTATTATTCGAGTACTTTTCCCTCTTTATGTAGACCACACTGTTAATCTTACGCGTTTTATAATAATCATGAAATCGCGGATTACCTACTTTAGATATTGAAAATGTAAGTCACGCCGTAATCATTCAATGTTTCAGAGAAATTCAATTTGATAAAAACGAAACATACTTATAATTTTATTTTTAATTTTCCAGCGTCTTCTTTCGAGTTGGGAGATATGGACGTCATCTTCCATCTCTTCACCAGGTTGGTATTATTTCTCTCACCATTACCACCCTTTGCAACATAAATAGTGGCTGTTACTTAAGGAGCTTTTGTTTTAAATTTACTATCTCATAAAAATAGATTAGCAAATGAGATCAGTGACCTTGTCGATATCCACGCTGACTCCTTTGACAGGTTCCGATCTACACTTTTGAAGTATTATAGAAGCAAACCTCAGTAATGTTTTATTTTATTGGAACGTACGAGTAGTTCCTTATCGCGCGTTGTGAAAGGGGGCTAGACAGAAAAAATCTTACGAAAAGTTGTCACGACACTTTTTGCAGCTGTGCGGCGTGCGCATGTTTCTCTGTCTGTCTCTCTCTCTCTCTCTCTTATAGAAAGCAAGCCAGATATTTTCATTTCTATTTCGCATTGAACAGTGTGGTGTCGCGACGATTATTTTTGTTGAGTGCATACAGGTTTTTTGTACATAATAAATAGTAAGAAATAACTTCGTTCCATCCGGGTTTCAATTTCTTAGTTTTAACGTTTAATTAAGTTTTAAGCAAAGATACAGTATCGTAACTATACATGTTGTATTTGCATTTAGTTTATTTTTATATAAGTATTTTTAAGTAGATGTAACAATGTAAACAAATGTTGGCAAGTCTAAATAAATATATATAATATTCTTTACCTAAACGCAGCGTATATCAGTATGGACAAATTAACAATTGACCCACAAAACTGAACACTGTATATTACATTACAAGTAACTAAATATATCTGAAATTGCATAAAAAACGCGTATATTTTTTGGTAAACTACCAAATCAGTTTTGTGGTTAACTTAGAATTTTGGCTTGCAATAATTCTAAAATTACTGCTTCAAATTTAATGTAATTTGGAAATATTTATATCTAATGCCTCCTCCGTCGCTAAAAATGTTGGCTTCTAGTTTTCACAAGAAAGTTACATTGGATTGAAAATAGCTTAAAAAGTATACCGTGTTTTTTTGCCTTTTGGCTTACCCTTTGATAAGAAAATGTGCCATTTTTCTTATCAAAGGGCACGGAAGTGCCCCAAAAAACCAAATGTCTAAAACCAGCGTACGTGCGCAACCTTTAAAAAATTACTAGATGTGCCCCGTGGTTTTACCCGCGTTTAATTTTATAAATTATCACAGCTCCTCCCCCGTAGGTGATAGCGTGATAATATGTAGTCTATATGTTAACCCGACCTGTTGGTAATTCATGTAAAATTTGAAGTAAATCCATGCAGTACTTTTGAGTTTCGCTCGGACATACATACAGACAAACAGACAAAATTTCTCAAAATATAGATTTTTGGCTTTGATATTGATTGTAGATCACGCCCCAAGTATCCTTTTTAAAAAAATATTCTTATACAGTATTGACTTTCCTACGATTTTATTATTGTATGAATAGATAATCTCTATCTTATGAATATGACTATAGTCGCACATCACACTAATTAATGCGTCAAGTTAGCATGCCAAATCCATAAATAAAACACTACCAATTATGACTAACCTATACATATTGATAACAACACATCTTTAGAGTTTTTTTTATGAAAAATAGCTGACCAGGCGAATATCGTTCTGCCTAACAGTCGATTCCTTAATTTTTTTTATGATGATACCTACTTAATTTCATTTTACTTTTACTTATTCCAAATTAAGTTATATTTTTAATGACAATAGTTTTATTTTTCTAAAATAAAAGGATTTTTCTAAAATAAACGTAGACTAAGTTACTCCTTATTACATCTGCTACCTGCCAATAAAAGTCCCGCCAAAATCGGTCCAGCCATTTCAGAGATTAGCCGGAACAAACAGACAGACATAAATTGACCGTACCGTATATATATTCATATATATGTATATGTAGTAAAAAACGGTTATTTCAATATTACAAACTCCATTTTTATTTATATGTATAGGTATTATATGTATAGACTAGCGGCCCGGTACGTGCTTCGCTAAGCTTTTAAGTATTAGTACAAATTGTTTGTGTATGGGAGTATAGAAAGATGTTGATTTTACACATTTTCAAGACATTTTTTTTAATTTTCTCTACGTACAAACCTTTCCTGGACTTCCACGAATAATTCAAGACCAAAATTAGTCAAATCGGTAAAGGCGTTGTTGAGTTATAACATTACAACGAAAAGTGGCATTGATTTTATATATATAAGTAGATTAAGTATTGAGGGAAATTAACAATTCAATCTTTTGGGGTTTTTTTCCAGGACTAACCCACAAGTTAGCCAACCGTTACTCCCAAGTGTTAACTCCATCGTGGCGTCTTCATTCTCTCTGACTCGCAGATCTGTCTTTACGGTACACAACCATGGCGAAGGCGTCGATGGTAACTTTAACGCTTTCGTAGTTCCAGGTAAACATTTACTTTTTTTTTAAATTTAACTAGCTGTGCCCGGCGGTTTTACCTGCGTTAAACATAATCGTTAAGCTAAGCGTTAAGCTCCTCCCCCGTAGGTGGTAGCGTGATAATATGTAGTCTACATGTTGACCCGACCTTTTAGTAATATTCACGCAAAATTTGAAGTAAATCCATGCAGTACTTTTGGAGTTTAGCCCGGACATACATACAGACAAACCAACAAAAATTCTAAAAACTATATTTTGGCTTCGATATCGATAGTAGATCACGTCCCAAGTATCCTTTAAAAAAATATTCAATGTACTACAGTTTTAACGTTCCTACGATTTTATTATATGTATAGATATGAATAAAGACAAATTAAGGCGAACTTTAAAGTACCTATGTAGATATTTAGATGTTTCTTTTTAGATGCTCATATCTAAACCGGACTTAAGCGCTTTTATGTCTTCCTTAAAGTGATAGCTATTAATTCGTATTTTTGGTGGCTTTGAGTTACTTTAAAAAAAGAAACATGACGTACAGAGAATGGGAGAGAAAGCTTTATATTCTAATGCCACAGAAGTGGAGCAAAAGACAACGGGTAGCGATACAAATTGATGGAATCCTCCTTGGGGGGGTTAGTGGGGCTCCCAGTAGATCAAGCGACTAAAACAGTACAATGTTTGCTCAACTACCTTTGCTACATGACTATTCATCGCAGCCCAGGCAAGTAAACTATACTCGTGTAATAGAATGTCAAAGCTATATGCTCTCACTGGTCCGTACGTGATCGGCAAGGTTAAGCATCTAAGCTCCCGATCAGTCCATAGATGGGTGACCACCAAAGTGGTTTAATTTCTGAGCGTCTTCGTGCTTCGGAGGGCACGTTAAGCTGTCGGTCCGGTTGTAGTCCTTTGACAACAGTCGCTAAGCCATGGCGGAGGCCTTCTGGGCGGGCATATTACAAAATTTCTGATTATTTAAGTGACACAAGTGCTTGGGATTGAGTTGTTCTGAGTCAACACACATGGTTGTAATTAATCTTAAGTTTATTTTATTTTATTTTAAAAAAGGATCCCTACTGAGTTTTCTGGCAGTGTTTCTCAGTAGCCGCCACGTCATGCACTGCACGGTAGGGTAAATAAAATGACGATTCCACATAAATGTAAAATTTTTACGGAATAAATGATTTTTGACTTTTACTTTGACCAGGGTAACCACTACCCATACGATAATTAAGTCAGTAAGTATATCAAACGCTTAAAAGTATGTTTAATCCGCAGCTCACTTGGCAGCTGAGGATGTGAACTTAATCGCTGTGGACTGGAGAGCTGGCTCAGAAATGTATACCCAAGGACTCGGAAACGCCCCGCAGTGTGGGCAAGTCATAGCTCAATTTGCCAACATCCTAATCAGTCAGTTTGGCTACAACCCCAATTTAATACGCATCGTCGGCGTCGGCCTTGGTGGTCACATAGCCGGTATAGCCTCTAGAGCCATTCAGGGAGGAGTTAATCACATAGTTGGTGAGTTATTATACTACCTGATAAGGCCTTCTGATCGGCTTGAACAACTCTGACACTAGGGTAACTGCTACCCATACGATAAGTAGGCTTAATCTGAAATATTTATAACTACTAACTTAAATTATTAATAATTCAATGTCACTGTCTTTTGTAGCTTTGGATCCTTCTTACCATGGCTGGACTCATCACTCACAGAAGTTATCCGCTACCGACGCAGAAGTCGTTGAAGTTTTGCATGTCACTGCTGGCGCCTTGGGTTATGACTATCCCCTAGGAACCATCGATTTCTTCCCAAACGGTGGTGCTGAACAGACTGGATGTGGTTCTGATTACACTTGCTCCCACATTTACGGCTATGCCTTCTACGCCGAGTCTATCAGTCAGTCAGTGAACGGTGGGAATGAATTTGTAGGCACTGCCTGTGAATCTTATGAAGATGCGAGATCCATGAATTGCGCTGGTGCAAGAGATGCTATTTTTGGAGGCATTGCTGATAAAGCCGGGTAAGTTGAGCATCAGTCAACCTATCATTACCTCTTCTTAATATCAGATCATATATGAGAGTTAGACAGAGATCAACCTGGTGGGTGCCATCCATCTATAGATGGTCACCCTAAATGGATGATAACCACCAGGGTGACCTCTGTTGGGACGTTGGTTTGCAACCGTGTAGAAGATGCTTTAGTCGGTCATATTGGATTGCACCTATTTCCTTCCTTATCTCTGAATTGAATTGCAGTACAATTCAATTCAGCGATAAGGTGAAATATTGATCAAATGAATTTAATCGAGGATATCAGGAGACATCACAAACAGTCGATACATATATATTTTTCTCCTTAGTATCGTGCCGGAAAGTGTGCTGTTCTCATGCAAACTGTCTTGTACACAAATACAGGTTGTACCTATATTTGTAGATGGATATTAGGCAATAATGAGTTAACAATAATATCCTGGGACATTATTTACACACGGCCATCTGATCCCAAACTAAGCAGAGCTTGTACTATGGAAACCAGATATACTACATATATGTAGTACATACTTATACAGATAATTACACCCAGACTAAAAAACATGTTCATGCACACAAATATCGAGGGATCGAACCCTCGACCTCTGACGTAGCAGACAGGGACAAAAAATATAATATATGAATTCTTGGCGCCTGCAAGTACATTAGAGCATAAAGCTTCATGCAAGATATAAAACATGTACACACTTACAGTAAAATATCACATTATCCTAAGTCTTATTTAAAAAAACTTTACACTAACTTTATACCTCACAGCATTCAGTTTGCACCTAACTGTAACTCCTTTCTTTTATTTTTCAGCGCATCCGGTATCTATACCTTCCAGACGAATGCTTTCCAACCCTTCGCAAGAGGCTGATGTCGTACTTTTAAGTTAAACCAAAATGTAAAATATAATTATACTTTTACTATTATTAATTAAAAAATGTGTCTGAATTTTGTAAATATTTGTTTGTGTTTTAATATTTTTTTTATTTATTTATTTTAAAACTTTTGCACATGGATGTACAGAGGCGGGCTTAATGCCGGAGGCATTCTCTACCAGTCTACCTTAGGGTGATGCAGAGATAAATAAGGTAGGTGCACTTAACACGTCGTGTGTGGAGGTGATAAATCTTATACTTAAAAAATACAATAAAAATAGTTACATAAACTACATAAATTAAAACTAGAATATAATAATATATATTTATAAAATAATAAACATAAATACATAAATATACATACCCATAAATAAATATACATACATAGGTATGTATATTTATGTATTTATGTTTATTATTTTATAAATATATATTATTATATTCTAGTTTTAATTTATGTAGTTTATGTAACTATTTTAAAAATACTATATATAAAAAAATATAAGATAAAAAATACATAAATATACATACCCATAAATAAATATACATACCTATGTATGTATATTTATTTATGGGTATGTATATTTATGTATTTATGTTTATTATTTTATAAATATATATTATTATATTCTAGTTTTAATTTATGTAGTTTATGTAACTATTTTTATTGTATTTTTTAAGTATAAGATTTATCACCTCCACACACGACGTGTTAAGTGCACCTACCTTATTTGTCTCTGCATCACCCTAAGGTAGACTGGTAGAGAATGCCTATATATATACCTAGAGAAAAACTTATGATAGAAAAGAGCTATTGGGCTGATTCTGCCATATTTTTCATAATATGTTCACGGATTAACACGCTTTCATTACTTTCACTTGTAAATATGTAAGAAAATCTTGGGATCTTAACCCAGTAATGCCTAGTGTGGCCATTTGGCCACACAAATAGGGGTAAAAACAAATCATTAGTGTGTCTATGGTACTTATTTTTTCTTTAATCTATTTATTTCATAGAATGTTGACAATGTCAAAGATTTAGTACAAACGAAATTGACATTCATTTGGCGGGTATTCGCATTTCATTTTCGTCTTTCAGAAAAGCATTGAAAAAATGGATCCATGACAAGGGTAAGTAGAATAATTTCAAATATATTGAGAATTTTCAGTTTCTTATTGCAAAAATTTACTAAAGGATTATTTATTTATAATTACGTAACAAATTATTTCAGTTTGCATAAAAGTAAGTATGAGTTTTTGTACCCTAAACTTGCCGTGTCCATATGGCCACCCTAGGCCTTAGGCATAGCAAAATAAATGTATTTTCTTTATTCTAGATATAATGATTTCAAGCAGTTTACTGGAGTCTGTGCACTAAATAATGGATGTTCTTTATGAAGAAGGCGAAGATAAAATGATGGTCGAGTGCCGGAGTCTATTCATAGCACCTTCAGATCCAGCTGTTTTGACGGACGAGGACTCTGGCGATGAAGATAGTGGAGGAAGAGCAGAAAACATTTCACCAACCAACTTCTGATGAAGTTCCTCGTCGTTTTGATGATCTTGTTGGTAAAACAGCTGGAACATAGTTAGGTCAAGGGAGATCTAGATCCGTTTTTAGGACAGTTTCCTGAACTTCCAACTAACAGTGCTACACAGTACAGTGGTGAGTGGTCTGCTGTTGATTCATTTGAGCTTTTTTATATTTGATGATGTTAGAGATATGTTTGTCCAACAATCAAATAGCTATGATCTATGGAAGAATGCATCTGATCCTAAGATAACACCTCCAGAAATCAGCTGCTTTATTGCTATATTGATTTTGAGTGGCTATTCACCTGCTGCTAATAGACGGCTTTATTGGAGCATTCAGGCAGATACGAGGAATGAGCTTATTTGCAACTCTATGCGACGAAACAGGTTTGAAGATATTATGCTTTTATGCATTGTGTTGATAACAATAGTATCAACCTAAATAATAAAATGTGTATGATAAAATTATATGATGGCTTGACAATGTGTATGACCAAATTACAGGTCCAAAAACTCGTCTATCAGAACCGAATGTATGATATGCGATGTACGACTGTGTGTACCCTGTTTTTTTTTGTACCATCCGAAACAATAAATACCTATTCTATGCATAATATGTGGTGTGTGCACGGTACAACATCGAATTTCATACATTAGCATTTTGTTATTGTAAGTGCCTATCGTGTCCATTTGGACACGTAATTTTTTATGTACTTGTAATTAATAAAAAAAAATATAAATTTCTTTTTGTTGACTTAAACCCCCCTTTAACAGTTCTAAAAGGCTAAATATATAGAAACTAAAAAAATAATAATTTGGGCACTACTGGGTTAATTTAACCCACTTCCCGGTCTCCGATTGGGATAACATTTTGCACACGCTCTCAGTTCTGATGACGATACATGACTAGGTAAGAAACGTCATTACAAATCCAATATGGCGGCCTCCCCAAGATGGCGGGCGGGCTGTTTGAAATCCACCCCCATGATATGGGTATCAAATGAAAGGGTTTGCCGTCAGGAATACAAAAAAAATGGTCACGTGACTTAAATCCAATATGGCGGACGTCCAAGATGGCGGACAGGATATTTGAAATGCACCCCAATGATATGAGTATTAAAAGCTTTAATTTAATACCCATATCATGGGGATGCATGAGGTGGGTTTGCTGAATGGGATACGAAAAAAATAATCACGTAACCTAAATCCAACATGGCGACCTAAGTACGAGCTAAAAGCGTGTTTTTTGTTTTTTAAACTATTAGTTGTATTATTTTTAGTCCATTTTTTGGTAATTTAACTTTACGTTTCTTCTCGGAACCCACAAGAGACACATCGACAACATCAATATCATGATGAAAACTTTGATGTCTTGAGAAGTATTTTGTAGCTGGTGTTTGACAATTTGTCGCATACCATGTATGACTATCAGTTAAAATAAATTTCGTGTTAACTATAGAAAAAAAAATATAATCAGTTATGGACCACATGCTACATTAGAAATATGAAGGTTTAGTAGTAACCTAGAGACGAGTTACTGCCATCTATCGACTCAATTTAATTAATGAAAGTCTGCATTTGTAGATATTTATAGAAAAGCGGAAAAACTAAAACCTCATGATATATTAGGATATATTTAATACTAAAACTGGTAAATTAAGAGATCAGTCATTATTTACTGACTTCATAAAATTTGGTACTGAATTTTTTTTGTTTTTTTTTTTGTGTATGTTCACCTATTACACAGAATTTGAAAACCGCTTTACGAGTAAGTTTTTTAAATGTGTAGAAGAATCTTCCGATGGAGTAGTTCTTACACCATCTCCAAAACGTAAAGATAAAGATATTTTTATTTTGCAAATATGGGTAACGGTAATAGATGACATAAAAACATAGGTAACAAGTTCAGCCATATTTTACCATGTAGGCATGCAAAAGACAATAAAACTACCGCTACATACAATTTTAAAATAATGCAGTATAAAGTGAATACAAAGAAAATTATTCTACTAATTTAAAAATCTTTCTCATTCAAATACCCACTTAAGTTATAATATGATATATATATATATATATATATATATATATATATATATATATATATTTTTTTTTTTTTTTTCAAAAGCGCCTGCTATTCTTGTTTAATTGCAAACAAAAACTTGCAGGCGCTTCTCTGTGCTGCTTATTTTACCATTAAGGATATATTGAGCTATTTTTGTAAACATTTAATTTACATAAATTGAGTACTTTATTGATCCAGTCCCAATCATATTATGAATACTATGGTTTTGGTGCCTATCGATGGCGAAATGTTATTGTGTTTTAATAATTGTTAGTAGTTCAAGGATATATGGTGGAATTAAGAATGACTTCTTATTCCTATAATTTATTTAGGTATTTAGTAGGTATGTAGGTTTGATGTTGTTAGTTTCCAAAACATACTTTCCACAACTATTAATAATGATGTGTGCCCGTAAAATAATTCTCTCCTAGAGACGAACCTATTCAAAGAAACTGTAAAGGGCCTTGACAGTCTTACTGTTCCGAAGGGTGGAAGTCCTCACCTAGAAGGAACCACCAATATCGACGCCTACACTCGATACTCATTTTCTTTTTTTCGCAACTTTGAATCTTTCCATTACTTACTACGGAACGTACATGTTACTTTGGAATAATACAAATTTAGGGCTATTTAAAAAATATAAAATTACATGTATAATACGTGTATTAAATCAATGTATATTTAATTATTTTTTTTCATAAATAATATAAAATTACAACTACCACTAATAAAAGGGTGCAGGTTTTAATATTATTTGTAAAGGAGGATGCTGATTTAACCATATAGTTATTTTATTTTAATTAGTCCTAAAAAAAACAGCGAAATATACAGTGTAAAATACATATAAAAATCGGAAACTAGCGAAAGATACACCGTAAGAACTAATTGAAAGTTTCTGTATTTAATTGAAAAATACAATGTCCGATTAAAAAATACATGTATTTTACTTGTAATTTTCAACCCTAGCGTACATTAGCTTACGGCCTAACCTCGGAAACACCATCCGATGGCAATTTACCCCAAATGGGTTGCATTGTATTGCCTCGAGTATCGCAGTCGCTGTGCCGGATTGGCAGGACTCGGCCTCGGCATAATGGGACGGCAAACCGCAGTCGCTGTGCCAGACTGGCAGGAGTCCGCAACATGGGAGGGCAAACTGGAGCCCTCACAGGGTATGTATCAGAGGAGTAGTCCACGGCAGGTTAGGTTTAGTCAGTGCGAGACCGACATACCCACCCGCAGACACTTTTTGCGGGTGGCATGCGTAGGCATTTCGCTTGCCGTACCAAAAAACTATGCCTCGAGAATATAACAAGGCATAAAACGAAACACGACGCTGCGAATAATGCTTAGCGCGTACATTAACCAAAAGTCCCGCTGCAAAATAGCCAACAATGCATTGCACCCACCATGAGAGTTCATGATATAATAATAAAAATATCCTGTGACATTATTCACACAGGGCTATCTTATCCCAAACTAAGCAGAGCTTGTACTATGGAAACCAGATAACTATTTTATACATATACTACATAGGTATACAATTTTCTTTTGGTAATACATAATTATATAGATAATACGAATATAATGATCATTTACCAATAATTCAATCAAATTGCCCGAATAAGTTAACAAAAGTGGGTCCCTAGCACTATGGGGGAGATTTCCGATCTTGAAATATCTTCTTCTTCTATCTTTCTATATGTTTTTAAAAATAGTTGCACTCAACAAAGAAGTCGTACATTTAGTTCCTTCGATCGTATTGTTGGAGTAAAGCTGGATTCAAAATTATAATGGGATCCTCATATTGAATTTGAAGCTTAATCGTCCGGCGGGTATCAAATCTGCATCCTCTATCAGGATAGGCAAGTCACTCTTTCTTTAGTGTTCTATATATATGACTGTCTCTGGTCTAGCGAAGCGTGTTCATCCGCAGAAAATGAGGTCCTGAGTTCAAATCCCGGGTCGGGCCAAATAGTGATTTTAGGATTTTTCCGTAAAAAGACATATCTCAGTATCAGCCCGAAGTCTGGGAGTTGGCGGTATTACTCTCCCGTACCTCGGAGAGCACGTAAAGTCGTGGGTCCTGTACCTGACCTCTTTCCGGTTGTGTTGCTAGTCGTTCCATCGGATCATGAGAGTGCTGGAATAGAAAGTGCCCCTGTGTTTGCGCACACACTTGTGAACTATAAAATGTCCTGCACAAATGGCTAATCTCCATTGAGAATGGCCGCCGTGTACGAAATTCGGCTGGGAGGACATCATCATCATATAAAGAAAGAGTGACTTGCCTATCCTGGTAGAGGAAGCAGATTTGATAGCCGGACGATTAAAATTAAAATTTTCCAATTTTGTGTGTAGATTTACGTTTTGATTTGCGAAAAATACTATACGGCTCCAATTCTTATTGTACATACTTAACAAAGTATCGGTTTAGCATCAATATGATCCAATCCAATCACATAATTCACTATTACACGTAATAAGCGCTGATATTGACGATAATTAATAAAGATAATGTATCTGATAAATACTAGTACTTATTATTTTAAATATATAACATCGTAGTATTAACACAAACATATGAATGTTTTATTAATTATTAATAGATAATAACTTAAGGCATCCGCAGATGTTTTTTGGACTTCCATGAATATATTCATCATCATCATCATTACAGCCAAAAGAAGTCCACAACTGGACAACCTCACCCAAAAATCATCTCGGGGAATATGCCATAATCGCCACGCTTGGCAGACGGATTGGCGATAGCAGTAAGACGGTCATAGTGCTCAGAAGGAAGCTGCCCGGCCTCTGGTAGATATTCCCTGGCTGAGATGGGGTGATGATATTCTGATATTCGCCGCCGTCATCACATAGGAAAAAACCCCAATAAACCGTAAAATTCCGGTTATTTTTCTGACTTGAATAGAAGGAGGTTATAAATTCGACGGTATGTATCTTTTTTAATAATCATTTTCCTAAAGTCAGTTGTTGTAAAAAAATGCAAACGGGTCCATTTACAACAAAATGCTTGATCATGCGTAAAATCAGGCGCGCAACAGATGACGTCGTTGGAAATTATACATTTTCCACGTAAATAAGTATCCTAATCAACACTCAGTTGTAATTGATTACCTACGTAGAAAAATTATCATTATACATGGTGGCCGAGGTGTTGACGTTCAAACGCAAAATTTTGATACTTTATGATGAGGATATATCCGAATATATAATGTTCTACGATTTAGCGTTTTTTTTGAAAATTTATGAGTCCTGAGCTCAAACCCTAATTTCGAACTTTCGAAAAAATTCTAAGTCAGTTCTGCAATGAGTAGATAAACCATATTTTGAAGGGTGTTAGGCTAAACTATGCTAATTAGTTATCACAATAAAACTGAACCAGAACTATTGAAAAAAATCGAAAACTAATGTTAGGTGAAATTTACGAAAGAAATCATTAAAAAGTTCTACCTCGAAAACTACGCAAAATCGTATAACACACATGAGGGTGATTCGGATACTCCTCATCATAAAGTCTCAAAATTTTGCGTTTGAACGTCAAGTTCTCGGCTAGCCTATATATATATTGAGCACAAGTACTAATCGGTAAACACCTGACTAACAAAAAAAACCCGTTCCCTTATCATAATCTACTTATGAGTTGCATTGAAATGGAGTGACTCAGTCGTCAAAACAAATATACAAATACGTCCCATAGAAAAATTCGGAACACCTCTGAAGTTTGGTTTTGTATTATATATTTTTTTACATAAAACTACAAAATAAATAGTAAATTATTTATTGGCACAACAATTCCAAATTTGAACTTAAATTTCGAAATATTCATGCGATCAATGAATGTAAAGATTATTATTAAAATTATTCGAAATATTTGAAAAAATATAGGTTTTTTAATAGTTGTTAATTAAACTGTATGACATACTACCATACTGATTTTTTCCTAACAAATATTACCTTGCCGTCCGAGGTCGCCCAAGTTGTGGCGTTGCTGGATTCAGGGCATAGTCAGCATGGTATGGCTAAGCTTTACTGCTTTTATATGTATACACTGCTGTTATTAATAGAGTAGAGTAGAGACTGGTATGTTTACTTGCCGCCCAAGATCTGATACGTGTCAAGTTATGTCTAAGTAAGATAGCCGGTATATTGCATCAGTTCTTCCAAGTAATTGTCACCTTCAATCTATTCAACTGCCGCAGCGGCTCCGTGGAATTCGAGGAATGACTGTGAGCGATTCATTAGAAGATTTGCGGAGCGTGGCATGAAAACTCATAAGCCACCTAATGGCCCAAAATTGATGATAAACCACACAAAACGGCGGCTTAATTTGCACATGGGCAATTAAATTAGGATGTTCCTCAATGGAGATCCTTCTAAATCCTACCTTCACTGGAACAAGTTGTTTTTCTGAAGAGAGTAAGATGCTATATGATAAATACGAAAGAAAGAAAATGTGTTAAAGAGAGAGGGAGAAATTCGGGAGGTATAAGCACCGATCGAAAAACCGCACTTGCTTTTGTATTTGGATCTCGCTTACCGTTATTAAATGGCTCTCGTTATATCAAAGAGTGTCGGAGCCTCGAACGAAGTTGCTATTAGGGTTATGGACTAGCTAGCAGGAAACCTGAATATAAATCCATAGAATACTTATGGGATATGTTGAAGAAACCAATCAAAGCGAGAGATCCTGCGTCGGAGACGCTAGACCAGCCTCAAAGAGCTATACAAGAAAAGTGGGAAAACATCCTGCCTGTAACACAAAATTGTGACTCGCATCCGTTCCACGAGCAACCGCATGAAAGCAGTCATTAGAAACCGGGGAGGAAATGTCAGATACTGAATATTACAGAATAATTCGGAATTTCAAATCGGTCACCGTAGCCTAGTTGGTAGTGCTCCTGCCTACGAAGCTGGTGGTCCTGGGTTGGATGAGCTGGGGTGGATGAGCACGAATATTTGTTTCTGCGTCATGGATGTTTTCTATGTATATAAATATTTATCTATCTATATAAGTATGTATATCGTCGGCTGGTACCCATAGTACAAGCTTTGCTTAGTTTGGGGTTAGGATGGTCTGTGTGACATTGTCCCCAGGTATTATTATTATTATTATTTAAGGATAACACATTTCTGTTTTCTGTTGCACAAAAGATAAGAATTAAGAATTTGGTTTAAATTTAAAAAATAAATATTCGTAAAAATTTAAATTAACTTAAAGTGTTAGCTGGGTCTAACTGGGGTATTCACCTCATACACCTTCGTAGAATTTACATAGCTCTTATTAGAACTCGTTTGGATTATGGTAGTAGTATAGCATTTATACGACAGCGCAGCTCACAGCCACACTTCTTAATTAGACAAAGTTCAAAATCAAGCACTGAGAGTCATTGGCGGATTAATAAGATCAACCCCAATTCATGTAATGGAGTCTGAATTGTGTATACCGCCTTGACAAATAAGAAGTCTTTGTTGTAAATATATAACATTAATTTTACACTTTTTTCAGAATTGATTGGGTTAAGTAATAATAGGTATTGGAGTAATAAAAAGAAAACATTGTTAGCAAAATGTTATACCGAAGTTAGAGAAGATACAATAGCTTCTTCTCGTCCACTGGACATGTTTATGCTAACAATTTGGGTAGATGACCGTGTGTGAACAATATCCCAGCATAGTATTATTTTATAATACTTTATTCTTATTTTTATACTAGCACGGATACCGCCGTTTACTCTATCCTTACATCATTCTTGTAAAATAAAAATTATAGTAAATACGTTTAATTTTAAGATAGATAAAATATACAAATTTTTTGTCGAGTATATGGTGTTAAATCAATCATTACACGTTTACATTGTTATCTGAAGCAGGTCATTATCAAATCTCAAATCACATTGTTTATCTCAATCTTAGTAATATCGATAAAAGCTAATAAATAAAAACGTCAGATTGATTAAGCCGTCTAACACTACGGCGAGGTTGACCACCATGAAACTGCTAGTAGTTTTCACCGCCTTCGTGGCATGTAAGTCATTTATAATATCATTTGAACTTTTAAAACTTCTGGTCATACCTTATTAATTAACCGACTTTATAATAAGTATCTAACTTTTTGTTTGTTTATATGTTACGCGATTACTTCATTCGCATTTAAACCAATTTTAATAATTGTTTTAATATCCGATTTACCAAGGTCCCATACACATTAAGTTCAAATCGGTCATTATTAAGGAAATTAGAAGTATATTATAGATTTAAAATAATTCATATACATTATTTCACATATGGAAATGCCCACCGCAATCGCATATGTGAAATACTGACTGTCATATTGTAGTCTTTGTATACTGAACTAGTAAACTGTCTTAGTAACTAACTTGTAAACTGTCAAATAATTGTTGGAAAATGGGCATCTAAAGGCTCGCTATTTTATGCGTCACGTACTACATAATACAATACTATGACTGAAAATATGGAATCGAAGAAGCAGTTAATACAATTGTTAAATATTGAGTCAATATTTTGAGAACAACTAATAGTTTAATGTAAACTGTTTTGAGTGTTTACATACTCAAAACTGACTGACTTACAAATAAGTTAATATTTTAAGTTAAAAATATATTGCCAATCTTATTAAGTATTAATATATTAGTATTATATACGGATTATTATACGGAAATCTTTACAGGGGAGTTGCAAGAGTTTATCATGTGAATTATGTTTTATTCCAGAATGTTTTACAAAATATTTATTCGTATCGAAAATACTTCTATGTCTGCAATAGCCGTAAAACAAGAGTTTGCATTTTACTTATACATAAAATAAAATAAATAAACGAATACTTTAAAAAGCGCACATAAATAGTCAGACTATGTTTGTAGTAATTTAATTAAGAACACATAATTATTTCTAGGCAGATATTTAGATATGCGGACTGTATGAATACATTAAATGTATAATAGTAACGATAGAGCTTATTTAAGTTTGTGTCAAAAAAACGAGTAAAACTATAAGTTTAATAATCGAAATTTATAGTTTAAGATATGTTTACTATATCTTGCTTGAATGGTAAGAATTCAATATTATTATGATGGCGGACCTTGTATTTATAAACACGGTCGCACTTTAATGCTACCACCGGATCCAATGCGCCCCAACTGAGAAGACCCAGCGATAAAAAAGTAAAAACTCAACGAGTGTCTCTATTACCGGTTTCAAGTTCAACACGGGCCAGTTAAGACGCTCCGACGAAACATACTCAAGGACTTGAAGGAAATTATTTAGCAGGCGAACACAATATTTCCTCGTACGTTGGTATGATTAAGTATTATTCAACTTGAAACTTGTTAGAATAGTAGAATATCAGTTATCTGGTTTCAATAGTACAGTCTCTTCTTAGTTTGAAATCACATGGCCGCTTGTGTAATGTCCCAGGACATCCCAGGATGTGTTTAGATTCGATGAATCTGAACATAATATGACCGCTAAAGAATATAATATTCATAGTTATGAAAAACACAAACCTTCCATAACGACGCGCGACGGGTAAACATAAAATGTGATATTTTAAAAGTTAGTACGTTAATAACTATTTGTTCCTTAGGATATAATACTTCGTGTGTTCTTTATCAAAGATTGGAACTGGGTTTTGTAATGTGATTGAATGCCTTTTAATTTTTTTGTTCTGCCTCTCAGTCTGTGCCGGCAACGCCATCCCCAGTATCCCTGGGGATAATAGCCACTATGTGGAGGGCGAAAGCCGGTATATATGGATGCCCGATGGCAATGGAACACCACATCTTGTCGATCTGCACGAACCGGTCGACGAAGAAAAACTAAGGACTAGAAATGGTGCTAATAACCAATATTGGCTGTTCACCAGGTAAGTTTGAAACTTGATTCTACGACGAGCGGAGCTTTTTCGTCTATGTGCCCAATACATAGACGAAAAAGCTCCGCGTATGAGCCATTTTATGAAGTACATAAAATATATTGTTATGTTTATTTTTTTGGGATCATTGAATAATATTTTTATATAACAAATGTAGAAATTTGACAAAAATGACCATCGACGATATTTTAATGTTTGTGTCTATTTTTCAGACAAAACCCGACCAACGCTCAGGTTATCGTTTTGAATGACGAAAGCACTATCTGGAGCTCGAATTATCTCGGCAGTCGACCCTTGAAAGTTATTGTTCATGGATGGAACAATAATGGTGACTCTTCTATGAACCCTCAAATCACAGCCGCCTTCCTCTCCGTTCAGGACTGCAACGTCATCGTGGTTGACTGGCGACAGCTCGCTAATAACATTAATTATATCACTGCCGCTAATGGTGTACCTGGAGTGGGACAGTTTCTCGGAAATTTTCTCGTCTGGCTCATCGACACTGCGGGTGGTAACTGGGACAATGTTCATCTGGTTGGCTTCAGTTTGGGTGCTCACGTTGTTGGTAATGCTGGACGTCAGACTGGCAGTCTACCAAGGCGTATTACAGGCAAGTAAACTCATATAAGTTCATCGTTACTAAGTCACCTATCTTCTTTGTTAAGCGAGATATTAGTCAAAGTCAAAGTAAGTTTATTCCGTAAAAATTTTACATTTATGTGGAATCGTCATATTTTTTTTACCCTACCGTGCAGTGCATGACGTGGCAGCTACTGAGAAACACTGCCAGAAAACTCAGTAGGAATCCTTTTTTAACATAAAATATACTTAAGATTAATTACAAGTTGTTCTGAGTCAACACACATGGTGTTGACTCAGAACAACTCCATCCCAAGCACTTTTATCACTTAAATAATCAGAAATTTTGTAATATGCCCTGCTACACAATTTGGCTTTAATAATTCTTTTAAACTTATTCGTAGACAATTCTCTAATATCATTGGGAAGTTTGTTATAGAATCTTATACATTGCCCCATAAAAGAGTTACTTATTTTGTGGAGACGGGTAGTATGCAGTATGAGATTATTCTTATATCTAGTATTTACATTATGTGTATCGCTCCTTTTACAGAAGGAATAGATATTTTTATGCACATATAGTAAGTTTTCATATATATACTGAGATGGTACAGTTAGAATGTTGACCTCTTTGAATTTTTCTCTTAGAGACACTCTCGGGCCAAGATTATAGATAGCTCTTACAGCTCTTTTTTGCAATATAAATATGGTGTCAATGTCAGCAGAGCTACCCCAGAGAAGAATTCCATAGGACATTACACTATGAAAATAACTGAAATAAACCATTCTAGCTGTGTCAACATCAGTCAGCCGTCTAATAGTTTTCACTGCATATGCTGCAGAACTTAATTTGCCGGACAGTTTTTCTATTTGTGGGCTCCATTGTAGCTTTGAGTCAATAGTGATACCCAAGAACACAGTTGATTCAACAGGGTCCAACCTAGCTCCATTAAGTTGTACATTGGTTGTCGCCTGTTTCACATTCGGTGTAGTGAATTTAATGACTTTAGTTTTCTTATCATTAAGCACAAGATTATTGGCATTAAACCAATGAACAACTTTAGAGATTGCATCATTAACATCGTCAAAATTGCTTAATTGTCGGTTTATTTTGAACGTCAGGGAAGTATCATCTGCAAACAACACAATCTCATGCTTATCCCTTACGTAGTAAGGTAAGTCATTTATATAAATTAAAAACAAAAATGGGCCCAGAATTGACCCCTGTGGGACGCCCATTACCACTGGAGATCCCGGAGATATTTTACCGTTTATTTCGACCTTCTGAATTCTATTGCCCAAGTAAGAAGTCAGAAGTTCGAGAGCCTTGTTCCTAATACCGTAGTGGTGTAATTTTCTGACCAGAGTATCATGATGAACGCAATCGAACGCTTTGGACAAATCGCAAAAGATACCTAATGCATCTTGCGAGTCTTCCCACGCCGCGAATATACTTTTTAATAAGTTGACCCCTGCATCTATGGTTGAACAACCCTTTGTGAATCCAAACTGTTTCCGGTGTAGTAAATTATGTATATTAAAGTGTCTGAGCAGCTGGCTAAGCATAAGTTTTTCAAATATTTTACTAAGAGTGGGCAGCACGGAAACAGGTCGAAAATTTGAAGGGTCTGAAGTATCACCAGCTTTAAACAAAGGAATGATTTTACTATACTTCATCAAGTCAGGAAATACACCTGATGCAACACAGCAATTGAACACAGTAGCTAAGTGTGGGGCGATTATAGTAATAATTGATGAAACAGTCTTAACAGATAGACCCCACAGATCCTTTGTGTTTTTCATATTAATACTCTTGAAAGCATTTAAAATATCTTTAGGGCTAACCACCGAAAATTCAAAAACTGTGTCACACGACCCTACGCTTTGCTTGAGTATCTGCTCAGCAGATGTAGAATCACATGAAAGAGAGTTAGTAAGTATGACTGGAATATTCGAAAAATATTTTTCAAACTCAGTCGCAATCTCCAAATCGCCTTTAATATCTATGTTGTTTATTACTAAGTTAAAATCACGACTACGTATTTTTGTTTTACCTGTCTCAGCATTAATTATCTTCCAAGTAGTTTTGATTATATTTGTAGAAGATTTAAGTATATTTTTTATGTGCAAAGATTTAGCAGCGGTACAGGCTCGTCTAAATGTTTTGGCATATTGTTTCACATATTCTTGAAACTCTGTATTATGATTATGGGATCTTTCTTCATACAATTCATACAACCGATTCCGACTTTTATAGATGCCTGGAGTTGCCCAATCACTGAATACCAGACGGTCACTTACAGACAGTTGTTTGGGTGTGAACATTGTGCAGAACTCATCATTAATCAAATTGAATAAAGAGTTGTACAAGTGATCCGGATTATCATGATAGGGCAGCCATGCTATTTGTTTTACTATATTACATTTAAATTTGTCTAAGCGGTTTTCACTAAATGGAATATAGCTTATAAGTTTTCTTTTAATTTTTGGAGCATTTGAATAAGTTACCAACTGACCTGAATGATCTGACTGAATTTTATTGATTATTGATTTAAATAAAGGTTTTACAGTGCTAAATATATTATCAATGCATGTAGCACTTGTAGCAGTTACTCTAGTTGGTTCTGTAAAATTGTGATATAAATTATAGGATTTAAACAAATTTAATAAATTGCAACTTATTGTGCTTTTCTCCAAAATATTTATATTAAAATCTCCACAAATAATAACTGTTTTATGGCTGTTAGATAATTTATTTAATGCATCCTCCATAATATCTGAAAAAGTATCAAATGGTGCACAAGGAGGTTTGTAAAGACTCAAAACAATAAATTGCTCCAACTCAACACATGAAATCTCTACAACTCGCTCAACAGAGAGGCTCACAACATCACTTCTTTCTTTAAACTTTAACAACTTATTTATTAGAATTAGAGAGCCACCATGAATATATTTTTCCCTGATGAACGAGCTTACAACCTGGTGATTATTGAAGCTGAAAATGAATTGATGGAGTTTTAGCCAGTGCTCAGTTAAACATAAAATATCTATATTGTTACAATTCAAAATTATTAATTATATTATATTAAAAGTATTTGAACAGAACCTTAGGTCTACGAGCGGGTGTAAATTACAGTTAGACGTCGCCTTCAGATTTTATCTAATTTCACATGAATTAAAATTTACTTATAATCTGAACGAAAACATTACGACTTGGAATTCCCCGGTAATGGTTATTATCAGATTAGGAGTATGTAAACTAATCTGTTACTGTTTGCTTTTCATTTGGAAAACGATGCATTCAAACAATTTTATTGATCAATTTGATTTTCTTGACAATTAAAACAAATCCAATGGATAAGACATTCTACTTCCCCCAAAAGGGTAGGCTTGTTAGAAAGAACATCCTAAATTTAATATGGCAGTGTGTGACTTTCGTAGCTTTTAACAGACTTCTACGTCAGATTGGAAGAGGGTAGTAGTTCGAGACTCGCCGGACAAATTAATTAAAAATTTCCCATTTTTGAGATTACATAACACAATAAAAAAATATTGCAATTCCAAGCTGATGAGTTATTTATATGAAACGTTTAAAAAATGATTATAATATTATAGGGCTGGACCCTGCTGGTCCCATATGGGGAGGAAACTCCAACGCTCTCAATGCTGACGATGGACAATATGTCGAAGCAATCCACACCGATGGTGGTCTTCTCGGTATCTTCGACCCTATTGGCCTGACCAACTTCTACCCCAACGGCGGAAGGAACCCTCAGCCTGGTTGCTGGATCAGTACCTGCTCTCACGGCCGTGCGCCTGAACTCTTCGCAGCCACCGTGCAGTTTAACCACTTGATCGGAAGACAGTGCACCGACCTTAGTTCTGTCAACAATTGTTCGGGTGCCGCATTAAATATGGGAAACAGCATTCTGACCAAATCTGGGTAAGATTTTTTTTACTTTATTGGGACATAACAGTTACTCATTAAGTACAGTTAAATTGTCACAACCTGAATTTAAAGAATAGGTAAACGTGAATCCCACACCAATGTCCGCGAAGTAATGTTCAAAATTGATAAAAATAATCGAGTGCATTAATTAAGCAGAGAAGAATGTAAGTATTAACCAACTATTTTAGCAGTTCAATAGCCATATTTTTGAACTTAAAGTTTGAAAGTGCAAAAATGTCCAAATCGTGGAAGTGGGTGTTATACGTTTCCACAATGCGTCGGAGAGGCCCCCGTGCACCAGCGTGAGTTCCGCGCGGTGTGGTTTTACAACAGATAGATTTAATTCCGCTCTTATTTTTAACAATAAATTTATAATCAGGGGCTTGATTTATAAATACTGAATTCCAAATTTTTGTTCAATAGGACCTGATGCTAACGTATGCATCATGTCAATCGTAACACGTTCTTTGCTGGATAATGGCCTCCTCAAAAGATCTCCTCGATGGCTGGTCTTGCGCTGCCCGCATTCAGCGGCTTCCCACAACCCTTGTAACCTTCCTGCCCAAGCAGTCGTCAATTTTATGGACTAGCCCAAGCACTACCACTTCGATTTGGCAATTGTTCAGGACATGTTGGTTAATTTAGATTTCTTAATTTCTGATTCAACCTTTCAGAGAATCTTCGATAAATTCATCATAATGTTCAAAGCAAACGCCTCACCTAAAGGTCGCAAGGCATACTTTTTAGGAGACTACTTGAGACACTGCGGTATTTAGGATGTGAAAATGTTAAGTAGTTTCCCGAACGCTGACCTGCAGAGACGGATTCGATGATTGATTTCTCAAATTAAGACCTCACTAGTTGGATAGTCTGTGCTAGGTTAATACAGTTGTTTACGACTCAGAATGCAGTCTTCAACCTTCACCTGAGTGATTGCAACATGGACGTTCGACGTGATTTTCGTCTTATCCCTTTTTTATCAAAAATAGATCTGCAATAATAGTAGCAATATGTTCCATGTTCGTCGATCGTTGTTCGATTGATGATTTGATAAACAAAATGAAAGTGTGATTAATTCACGGTGATCTAATAACGATTCTTAATAACCCATTTGGACGGTGAACTAATCATCAAAACCCTGTATATGAAGTAATGGATCGAAAACATGTATTGATTTTAATCACCTGTTTTATTTCAGTACGGGTCTCTTCGGTCTAGTGACCAGCGCGAACTGGCCTTACTAAACGGATTCTAATCAAAGTGGAGACGGTGGAACCTCATTATAAAACTTGAAATTATTTTTCACGTTATCATAAAAATAAATATTATCAAAGTACCAATGTTTTCATTATACCGACCTTAACTCCGATACTTAATTGTTTTCTATGCGTAATTAAATGATTCCTTGACACTGAATTGTTTTATTAGATTACCACTAAAATTGGTTTTACCTTATATCTAGAGTTATATATTATATTAATTATATATTATCTTGTGAGAAATACCTACAAAACAACGAAACTGTGGAATGCCTTGCCTTTTCCGATAGGACGTCACATACAATGTCTACAATCACAAATGTGCTCAGAGAACACACATTTGTCTGAGTAACAATATATGTATATATATAAATTAACTTTAACAAACTTTAAATAAAGTACAATAAAGAGTGTCTATTGTCTATTCTATTCCATTTTACAGGGTAGACTTATCCTATTCCATAACCACCAGACTTTTAATAATTAAACACATTTTCTACACCAAAACGCAGCATGATTTTTATAAAGAGTCTAGCGAGTTTGCAGTAATTAGTGTCCAAATATTTTGTTTCTTGATGGTGGTGTTGCCAGGCCCGGATCTAGAAGTTCAGAGGGCGGCAAATTCAGCCTTGACAGATGAATGGACAATTCATGATTTACTTAAATTTGACCACAGAATATGTACAAAATACGCACCCACTTAGGATTACCAGATAAGATTTCCATTCGAAAATCCTTAGATATTTTAGTTTGAGATATTTTTCTTAAACGCACTTAAGAAATTAAAAAGTTCGTAATTTTATCGTATTTATACACTGCGCTTACGCGTTGCACATTGCAATCGAAGCAGTTGGGGCAGCGGCACCAAGAAGCACACGGCGCAACGATATCTCGTATGCAACGATGGCAGAGTGCACCGCCTGAGAGGAGGCGCGCCGTGCCCTCATCTCTGAAGTAGGCAGTGACGTGTCGCTGCCGGCCGTCGTGAATTAGATGGTTGGCAGCGAAGAGTCCCGGGACGCGGTGGTTCCTTCTGCGAGACAGTCATCTCAATAGGAAGGAGGCAGCGGAAAGGGAGAGGGAGATCTCACCCGGCCCGCAACTGACGCACCGGGCGCCGGCGGAGCGCATACAGCGCCCTCTTCCGGCCCCCTAAATGGGTCCACTCGGGTGCGTCCGTCGCCCCCCACACATCCGGACCAGAGGCGGCAGGTCAACGTGTTCCACGCGCGCCCCTCTTAGACGTTGCGGGGGGTGTTTAACACCGCACGCCCCATGGATCTGAGGAGGCCCGTGGGGACGGGCGGCACCAGCCGGGGGTTGCGGAAGTATCGTAAGATCCGTGACCCTCTTATTCTTATTCTTCTGGTGGCGGTTATTTCCAGTCCCCGGAGGTCCTGGTAACACTGCGTCCAGTGATGAACTATTGTGCTCGCCGCTCTAACTAAACTTCCCTGTCTATCCCTGCAACATAGATAAATTGCAGAATCTTTTTGGCAGGAGTATCGATAACATCGTCCTGGTGCAAGAAGGGTTTGCCCAGGACGGTGTTACGTTTATGCATCAGTAGCTCACGGTGACAGAGCAGGTGTAGAATTTACACACTCTACGGTCTCCGATGCCCACCGTAGACAGGTATTTCCTGAGACGGCAATGTCCCGTTAACACCCTAGTTATGATGCATAAATTCCTCCTATTAAGTGCGAGAGCTTCGTTTGCAGTTTTGCGGTCGTAGCCCTTGATAGCTTTTTTGGAGTGAGTTAAACCTGGAAGTTTGTGCCAGCGTTTAATAGCTTCCTGTTGGCAATGGTTCCTTAGGGTGAGTTGGACTGTGCTTTTTGGTATTCCGTTGTATTGGACCAATTTAGCTCCAGCCCGTGCAAGTTCGTCGGCACTTTCTTTGCCCTCGATACCCGCATGACCCATCGAAGTATCACCTTGTTCCTAAGGCACAGGGTATTCAGACTGTCAATGCAGTTCATAACCAGCCCTGACGTTATAATGTCAGAGTTCAAGGCTAGGAGAGCCGCGTGACTGTCTGAATGGATGTAAATTGTGTGATTGACATAGTCTTTTTGCAGGTTGGCTTCTGCACATACAACGTTGGCATAAACCTCTGCCTGGAAAATTAAGGCGTATTTTCCCAGATTTTTACTGGCTTTGAATCTGGGTCGCTGCCCAAAAACTCCACAACCTACGTCATTTCCCATTTTGAAGCCATCGGTGTACCAAATTAGGCTCCCCTTCTTCCAGGATACTTTGTTGTTAGTCCAGTCGTCCCTGGAAGGTACACAATATTTCCTGGTGCTGTTATATTGTGGAGACAAAAAGTCTGATTTCAGGTCTAGTATGGGGTCCTGTTGCACTAGGTCAGGTAAAGACCTCAGTGCCTTTGAGAGCCACGTCTCAGTCCCCTGTGTGGCTGCTCTCAGCATGGCCGGCCTTCGCCTCAGACTGTATGAACAGTGAAAGAGGCGGCAGGTTCAGCAATGCCTCAAGTGACCCTCGGCGCAGGTGTGAGATAGACCACAGGGGTGGTTTTTAGTCAGTAGGAGTCTGACAGACCCCTTCCCCCCCCCCATCCCCCCAAGGAGGAGGATATCAATGTCCACCCCGGGAAAAAAAGAAAAACAACGGCACCAAGAAGCACTGCACAACTTCGACTTTGACCAGATTGCTTTATCACTTCATTATCTGAATGGAAAAGGAGTATCTACACATCGATGACGTGAAATTATTCGATGAAATTGCAGATATAGCTGTTTTCAACACAATGGCTTACTCACGATTACCCGAGTTAATGCATATTTCTCAATAAATATTTGCAATTACAGCCCAGAATGCAAACGTAGAAAGACTTTTTCTATTATGGGAGCTTAGTGAAAAGAAACCGTCTACGCGCGGCTTAAGCTCGAGCTATACATTTAATTACATCATCAAATTCTCTACACCTAATGTGAAACAGGTGGCTACCAATGTACAGCTTAATGGGGCTGGATTGACCCCTGTTGAGTCAACTGTGTTCTTGGGTATCACAATTGATTCAAAACAACAATGGGGCCCACAAATAGAAAAACTATCAGGCAAATTAAGTTCTGCTGCATATGCTGTTAAAACTATAAGACGGCTTACTGATGTGGATACAGCTATAATGGTTTATTTCAGTTATTTTCATAGTATAATGTCCTATGGAATTCTTCTCTGGGGTAGCGCTGCGGACATTAACACCATATTTGTATTGCAAAAAAGAGCTGTAAGAGCGATATATAAACTTGGTCCGCGAGAATCTTTGAGAGACAAGTTTAAAGAGATTAACATTCTGACTGTAGCATGTCAGTATATATATGACAATCTAATTTATATGCATAAATATAAAGACTCCTTCTGTAAAAGGAGTGATACTCATAATATTAGTACTAGATATAAGCATAACTTTGTGTTACATACCACCCGTCTCCATAAAGTAAGTAACTCTTTTATGAGGCAATGTATAAGATTCTATAACAAACTTCCCAATGATATCCGAGTAATGTCTATGAATAAGTTTAAAAGAATTATAAAAGCTAAATTGTGTAGCAGGGCTTTCTACAAAACTTCTGATTATTTAAGTGACAGAACAACTTGGGATTGAGTCGCTCTAAATTAACACATTTAAATACAATTTTATTTTATGTAAGAAATAAATATTTTAAAAAAGGATTCCTGCTGAGTTTTCTGGCAGTGTTTCTCAGTAGCTACCACGTCATGCACTGCACGGTAGGGTAAAAAAAATGACGATTCCACACAAATGTAATGTTATAACGGAATAAATGACTTTTCATTTCATTTCAATTCAATATAAGCAATTTGAAGAGTTTACATGTAGGGCATTTCATAAATCAATAATTAAATAAAAAGCTTACTTAATTTCTTTTTATAATTAATTATAATAAAACTGATGTACGTACGTACATGTGGATAAATAAGTATTGATTTTTATTATACGTACACGCAGATAAATAAGTATTGATTTTTATTGAGCAATTATTACCAAAGCAAGGTACCAATATTGTAATATTATTTCTGAATGGTAGAAATATTATAAAAATGTCGATTGAAGAATTACAAAAGTACGGAGTAGATCTGGCTGAAAAATACAAATTCAGCCAGGAATTCTACGTTTTTAAAGAGTAAGCTCCGCTTTTATTTGGTAATATAGAAAAGGCTAACGGTTTCTATATCTTGCAATAGATCTATGCACATGATTCGCAGGATGCTTTTCCAAATATTTTATTGCCCTACTAATTTACTAGACATTTCTACATCCGCAAGCGGTGAGCGAAATTTTAGCAATATAAACTGATTAAAAATTATTTGAGATCTTCTATCAGCCAGGAACGCTATCAATCGCTATCGAGTCTTGCAATGTTAGCGATAGAAAATCTAATTACACACGAGTTAAATTATGGAAAGGCCATAGATTTATTTGTTGAACAAAAAGCTCGAAGAGTGAAATTCTAATTTCAATTCACAAATGCAATAATATAAATTTTATCATTTATCACTGTGCTATATATAAATTTTTCCTAAGTTTCTTGTAACAAACGGCATGACATAATTATTATTTTAGAGCCATTTACTTTCTTTATTAGTTTTGAGAATAGTATTAGGAGCACAGTAAACAAAAATAAAATAAAAAAATAAAACTTAATCTTCCTACCTTAAACAAACCTGAAAGTTTGAATCTACCAACGCAGGTTAAAGAGTCTAGTAAAACGTGACTACTAAGAGTTATCTAATAAAAGTGACAACTAATCGCTATTATCTTTCGAAGTACTGAACTGGTAATAAAAAAAAAACAACTGGCATCTAATCCGAAAGGTTCTTTAAAGTAACTTAACACTGAACGTTTATAGAAACAAATTACTCTTATATATTCCTTTAAAACACACATTTGTAATATTTATCGCCATTCTAGATACCGTAATTACTTATATAATCTTCCGATAATGACAGGTATACAGCTACTTAACACTTTATATCTAATATGATTCACTGCACGATGTATTTTGTGGGGTATTTTAAAGTTAAGATACCGTTCTTTAAATGACCACAGAGTGAGTAGAGGAAATAGACGAATCATTTCTTAAATAATATTGTTAAATTACAAACTATAACGTTACTCTTAAAGAAGCAGACGTAATACAAGCGAACATTTGCCCATGCGATCCAATTTATAGAGTTCAAGCTAATTTCAAGTAACTTATCAACAGTGTTCCGCAGGTAATTATTGTAATACTATTGGCATTATTGAAACATATGTATATTCACTCTTGAAGATAAGGAAATTGCGAGAGAGAACATAAAAAATACTGAAGTCACATAAAATATAAATTAATTAAAGCTAAATTCATAATATTAACCAAACAATTTTAACAAGTATTCTATGATATTTTAATTATCTTGTATAGCCCAAGTTCAGTTAGAGTCAGACACTCGTACACTGTGGCTCCCCGAGAACAACATCGACCTGAAGTTGGAACTGAGCGGGTTACATTAGGATATCATAGGATTATCTGAAGTCCGCAGAGTGGAATCAATAATCCTACAATCCAGAAAGCAGCTCTATTTCCAAGAGGGTGAACAACTCTCCCAAGGTTTTGTCGAGTTCGTAGTCACAAGCAGCACGTCCACAACGAAGTGAGAATCAAGTGTGTCATCTAGGGTGGTGTACCTTATACTCAGAATTACCAACCGGTATTCGTACGATGTCATACAGGTTTACGTGCCGACTTCGACACACTCAGACGATGAGGTCATGTATGAGGATACAGAACCATAAGTACGTCTAACACTCATTTCACCGTGTTCGTGGGGGATTTTAGCGCGAATTTGGGCAACCGATTTGATAACGGTGATTTAAATACGAGACCAGTTGGAGTTTAACGCCATGCTATGGAATCCGCATGATGTGAAATATTATATATATTATAATTATTAATATTATAAAATATATTATAGTCTTATCTTGGAGCGTATCCAAAATAAGTATGTACCCCCTGCATACCTTGATGTATCCAAACCTGTTTCTACTAGGCATGGTCTGATACTGTAATTTGGAGACAAGAAGGAATAATAATAATAATATCTAGGGACAATGTCACACAGATCATCCTAGCCCCAAACTAAGCAAAGCTTGTATTATGGGTACCAGGCGACGATATACATACTTATATAGATAGATAAATACTTAGATACATAGAAAACATCCATGACTCAGAAACAAATATTTGTGCTCATCACACTAATATTTGCACTTACCGGGATTTGAACCCAGGACCACCAGCTTCGTAGGCAGGAGCACTACCAACTAGGCTACGGTGACCGTCAGTCAATAATCGAAATATATGTTTAAAGTTTTAAGGAGATATTAAGTTATCCAGAATAACAAAGATGGATTCGATATCCATCAGATATACTTAACCTGGGGCTCTACCGGCTAAGTCACCGAACATCGTTTTCGTGAATGGCGTTCAAATAAATAAAGGTTAAAAATTACTTAATTAATCGTCAAATCGGCTTCCATGAGCACATGTGACGTCATAAATGGTCCGAAATCGATTGTCAACATTGAAGCCGATTTAACGATTGATAAAGTCATTTTTAACCCTTATTCATTTGAACGCCATTTAAAAAATCGATGTTCGGTGTCTTAGCCGGTAGAGGCCCTGATGGGTATTTACAACAGTGACGCCTGCCAGCTTCATTGCCGATACCGCGAAGTAGGAGCCAATTAGTAGAGAACTCACCTCTCACATGAACTATGTTAGGTATCCCTAAATATTGATCTATTTTCGAGTTCATTGAGCCAGTCCGTAACTCTGTATGTAATATGTTATTATAAACATTTGGCGAGAATATGGTACCAGTACCTATTGGGTGTTAATACATGTTTATGAATCCATTACACTTTGCCGCTTCGGACATGGAAGTTTGGCATGTACCGATAATTTGAAAGTCAATTAATAATGTTGATAGTTTAATAATTTCAATAATGTTAATATATATGTATGTATATTAGTCAAATAAGTTTTATGTAAATCCTGCGTGATTGATATTCATGGGTTCATCCTGTAATGGTAGCTGTATGTATGAACAAATAAATAAATAATGAGCTGAGAGTGACTTCATGGAGAAGGAGATGCTCTTTATGATGAATTCCTTCATCAGGAAATTGATAACCGTCAATGGAGCTGGGTGAGCTCCGAGCCACCTGTTAATGGCCATGCCTATACTATACAGAAGACAGAGGAGTGTAACCAACCATTTGACATGTGGCATGACAGTCACCGTAGCCTAGTTGGTAGTGCTCCTGCCTACGAAGCTGGTGGTCCTGGGTTCGAATCCGGGTAAGTGCAATATTTGTGTGATGAGCACGAATATTTGTTTCTGAGTCATGGATGTTTTCTATGTATATAAGTATTTATATATCTATATAAGTATGTATATCGTCGCTTGGTACCCACAGTACAAGCTTTGCTTAGTTTGGGGCTAGGTAGGATGATCTGTGTGACATTGACCCCTGTCCCTATATTTTGACATTTAGAAAGAATCCTGGGCCGTACTGTAGTATCTCCAAAGGTTCTAAATCGACCACCGGCATATCAAAGTGTTGAAGTGTTTGTATGAGAACGCCACTATGTCCAATTAACTAATTGACCCCGAACAAACGTTCGTCAGTATTACCCAGGATATACGATCAAACACTCTACTACAGAGTTGAACATCGCGAACTAAAACGCCCGCAGTATTACATACCCGCATCCTGGAATATTAAAAATTGCTTCACAAATAATTAATGGAATAAAGCGTTACCTTGCAGAAATCCATAACAATCAAAATACGATAATTAGTATGTTTTTAATTCCACTAATACTCAATCAAAAGATTGGGTATCATACTGGTGCATTTAGTTTGCTTGTTTATAATGTCCTTCTTCCATGTTCATATTTTCAGCGGGTGGGAGGGGTTTGCAAATTTCATCCCGTTGTGATCAAGCTGAAATATATAGCGGAATTTTTGTACAGACGCCAGCACATCCAGCTACCCCAATCTGTCAAATAGCTTTTATAGAATTTCAACTTTATCACACAAACATAAGGTTCACTTTCATTTGGGGAAATTTAACAGATTGGGGTAGCTTGATGTGCGGGCGTCTGTACTTTGAAGGGCTTCTAAAACCTGAAGAAAGCGTATTACCACACTCTCAGCGTTATTCTTCAAAACAATGAATATTACTCCGGGTATGACCTTAAACTGCCTCTATCGGGGCCTCTGGAATCGAAAGATTCATCAGAGGCCTACGATAGCATAGTTACTATCAGTACAGGATAGTAACTTAGAGCGGCGCGGCGGAAGAGTAGGCATAATTATGCATACCAACGGCGGCGCTCACAGGCCGAGTTACCTGGCTTACTGTACGCTCACCGAGACGCAGGGACGAGCACTACGAAGCTAGACGTGCTTCACTGGTAATAGGTAGATTACTACATTTATGTAAAGGCGAATAAATGAAAAGACAACCGGTCAGTTTAACGTATGAAAGTATATTTTAAAATAAATGATCTTATGAGCTAGGTACAAATACAATAATTAGGTTGCACGCGTACACCATATACGGAAAGTTCAATATACACTTAGTCATACATCACATCATCCCCCTGATTTTGAGAAAAAAAATGATGGCATTACAATAACATTTTTTTTTTCTTAAAATTAATACACGCACACATATTGCATCATCACTCTAACAACTAGTTTCTGAGTACATAAAGACCTAAAGATATTTGATACTCTATTTATATAATAACACATTGTCTTAATCTTAGCATGAATAACATAGCAACTTTAAACATAATAATAGATATGCATAACTACTTATAAATGTACACTCTTCACAATAATATTATAACTCGTTACATATAAAATGGAATAGTTCTGTTTTTGTGAACAACATTTTCCTTTCCCTTTTGCATTATTTTAACATTTACGCCTAATTCTTCTATAACCGTAAAAGGACCTAAATATACTTGATCTAATTTTTCCCTATTTTCATTTCTTAAAAGTAACAAATCTCCAGTATTATAGTTAACTGAATTACATTGTCTGTCATATTTTGTTTTTCTACAAATTTTGGATTGAATTAAATTACTTCGTGCATCTTCACATGATTTTTGTAGTCTAAATTTTAATTCTTTGGGATAGTCATCAAAATTATATACTGGGTCTACATTTTTCAAAAGGTTGTTTGGAATGTTACATAATTTGCCAAAAACAAGTTCGAAGGGTGTATATCTAGTTTCAGAATGCAATGTTGTGTTGTACGAAAAACACCAATATTGTAACCAGTTGCTCCACATATGAGCCTGGTTATCTGTTTGTATCCTTAAGAAAGCTCCCAAGGCCTTGTGAGAATTTTCTAAAGAACCAATCGACTCATGGTGATATGCTGTTGACTGAATACAGTTAATACCCAATAATTGACATGTATCTTTCATGGTTGATGAGATGAATTCACTACCTCTGTCTGTCGCGATTTCGCGTGGAATACCGTAACGCAGTATAAAATTGTCAACAAAAGCTCGGGCAACTGTTTGAGTTTCTTTATTTATTAACGGGTAAGCTTCTACATATTTTGTAAGTTCACATTGAAGAGTCAATATGTAACAATAGTCATTACAATCAACCAAATCCAAATATATTTTATCGAATGCTGACGTCGCTGTTGTAGTTATACACATTGGCTCTCGGGTGTGCTTATGGAACTTTTGTTTTTGACACTGTTCGCACTTTCTAACAAAATTAGCTATGTCACGGTCCATTCCTGTCCAGTAATAAAGTCTTTTAATGTTATTAGTCATCCTTTGAATACCAGCATGGCCACTGCTGGGTAAAATATGGTAATCATTCAAAATAACTTTACGATCGTCTTTATTTTCTACTCTACTCACTCCTTTAATAATACATAATCGTGGACCTTCCCACTTTTTCATTTTCGTAATAATACGTGCTAACTCGGTAATTATTTCTTTATTGTCATTATTTCTAATTATGCATAATTCTTTTATATCATTTTGTTTACATATCTGCTCTAACTCTCTCACGAACAAATCTCGTTTGAAACATGATCGAGAGCTTCGATTTACCGATATTAATGACAATGACGGTGAATATATTAGGTACCTATTTCTACTATAACAATTATCGGTTTGTTTATTATGTATGTGTAAACATTTTTCATCAAAGTTTAACTCTGTAAAATGATATGGTTTTTTAAAAATTTCCGCAACTCTTGGTTGATCAGACCGATCATTGCCGGAACTCTTATCAGTCAATACATTTTCATTTTTCTCTTCTTCCATTCTTCTATATTGCGCTCTAGTCATGACCCCTATCACACACTCATACATGCTCTTCAACTCTTCACTCGTCAATTCAATCCTAGATAGTGCATCTGCAGCTGCATTATCTTTTCCTTTCATATATTCTACTACAAAATCATATTCCTCCAGACATAATCGAAACTTTGTTAACCTACTGGAAGGGTCGCGCATGTTAAATAAATAAATCAACGGTTTATGATCCGTGATAACCCTAAACCGGCGTCCATATAAATAAGGGCGAAAGTACTTAACAGCCCAAACTATCGCCAAAAGCTCTTTCTCAATTATCGGATAGTTACGCTCCGCTTTGTTTAGTGGGCGACTAGCATATGCTATCGGTTTTTTGTCTCCATTTGCTAGCACACACCCAATCGAAAACCCCGATGAATCGGTATTCAAAATAAATTCATTTTCCTTTGAAAAATTTGGATATTGTAATAATGGAGGACTAATTAACGCTTTTTTCAATGTTTCGAACGCATGTAAACATTCCTTACTCCAATTAAATTCTATATATTTTTTTGTCAAGTTCGTTAAAGGTAATGTAATTTTAGCAAAATTCGGAATAAATTTCCGATAATAATTTGCAAATGCAACGAATCTACGGACCTCGTCTGCATTTTTCGGAATCGGATAATTTTGTAAAACTTTAACTTTATTTTCATCTGGCTTTATACCCTCTGGTGTTACCACGTGACCTAAATACAAAAGTTCCTTCTTCAAAAATGTACACTTTAATGGAGTTAACTTCAAATTTACGTCTCGAAGCCTTGTAAAAACGTCAATTAGGTTTTTATTATGTGTTTGCAAATTTCTACCCATTATTATTATGTCATCTAAATAAACAATGCACTTTTCGTAATTAAAACCCGATAGTGCTACAGTCATCGCTCTAGTAAACGCACTCGGACTTAATTTTAAGCCCATAGGAAGGCGTTTCATTTGATATACCTTGTCAGCTAAAAATGCAGTGTATTTACGACTCTCTGGGTCTAATTTAATTTGGTAATAGCCTTGATTAAGGTCTAAATGGCTGAAATACATAGCCCCTGACAAAGAATCCAAAATTTCGGTTATGTTTGGTAGTGGAAAATTATCATTTTGTATGCACTCATTCAATCCCCTATAATCAATCACAACACGCCACTTTTTTTCACCCCTAGCATCAGTCTTTTTCGGAACAATCAGTAAAGGGCTCGACCATTCAGACGTCGACTCCTCTATAATGTCATTTTCCAACATTTGTTTTATTTGTTTATTTATTTCTGCTTTTTGAGAATGTGGAAGACGATAAGGTTTTTTATAAACGGGACTAATATTTTCTTTTAAATGAATTTTTTGTTCATACAAGTTTGTTGTATTTAATTTGTCCCCGGGTAAATGAAAAATATCCGCAAATTTTGCACAAATATTTGCTATAGAAGTCTCCTCTTCTTTAATCAAATAATTAAGATTAAGCAAAGAAAACAAAGATTTTACCCTATCCGCGTTATTTACTATTCTATTAAACGAATAACAATGATATTCTTTTAAATCACGAATTTCTGGTGTAAAACAACGTAAATTAACATCAGTTTCCCGTGTGTTCATAATACGCATGGTCACCCTACCGTTTTTACTCTTACATATCGAATTAGCTAAAAATACACCTTCGCAAATCTCATTTGAAATTACTACACAATCACCTGTCCTATTAGTTGGAATATCTACTTGAATTTCACATCGCGCGGGCAACTTTATACATGCGTTATCATTTGTATTTCCTATCGAATATAACTGTACAGGTAAAATAATCGGAATTCCCTCACTATTTTGTAACGTTAATGTTTGATTTTCAAAATTAATTATAGAATTAAATTTTGATAGAAGTATACCTGGCCTGTGTGAATGGGACAACCGGAAGGGGAAGACCACGTCGAACATTCTCTGACCAAATTGGAAATGTTCTCAAGAAAGGGCAGGTCAGAAGTACCCTAAACCGGCGAGCATGTATGAAGAATATAATGTCAGTAATCGAGGCAAAAGAAGTATGCAAAGATCGTGACAAATGGAAATCCGTTGTCTCTGCCTACCCCTCTGGGAAACAGGCGTGAGTCTATGTATGTATGTATGTATGTAAATTTTGATAGAAAATCTTGTCCTATAATTCCGTCTACATTTAATGGCAAATCGTTAAAAATGTAGAAGTCATGTGTAAATGATTCATTATTTTCGTTACGTAATATCAACTCTATGCACCCAGTAGATGTAATTTGACCACCAATACCATTTATGTGTGTCATCTTAGGGCGAATAAACTCGCTCGATGCGTGAATCACGCTTTGTTTCACAGCAGACAATGATGCTCCGGTATCAATGAGCCATGTACACATATAGTCATCGATATACAGATGTATAGAGTTCATATTCCGATAAGTTAATATGTAATTAGTCGCGAAAAAACTGAAACTTTTCGGTTTCCTCCGATTTAGAACTATCTTGCGATTCATGTGTCACATTGACATGATGTTTTTTCGAATTGAAATTTTGCTGGCTATTATATCCACGGGACCTACTACGGCCTGAAAAATTACCACGACCCCGACCGCTACTACGATAATACGACGAATCGTAAAATGTCCTATTATTATTTATGTTGTTCCTGAAAAATGGTTTTCCGCGAAACGGTGTAGTGGTACCGCGCCTCGAAACACTCTGCCCTCGGTATCCATTATTTGGGTAACCCCTATTATTATTAAACATCCTACCTCGAGCTGAAAATATCTGTCCTGATGTGGAAGGCATATTTACCTCCTCATCTTTAGCACCTTGTATAGCTTCCTTTAATGAACTATAATTACGCGCAGCAATGACAGTACTAAGCCGCTCATTTCGCAACCCGTCGGCAAATTTTTGAATAGCCTGTTTTTCATTTAAGGGTTTTAATATCTTGTATGCTTCAGATTTGCCCTCGGCTTGTGAAATTGTTAGATCCACAAACAGTTGCTCTAAGTCTTTCCCATACTGATCTATAGACCTACCACCTTGATAAGCGGTATGCAACTTTTTTTGTAACGCGGTGTCCGATTTTTTTGTTAAAAGATGTGTTTTCATTTCAGCAACCATTTCGTCAACAGAACCATATGAATCTGCCAAACGCAATTTTGCACTATGTGATAGCCTAGTTTTTAAAACATATTTTATGAGAAGTGACGCATCCGTATCTAAAATCATAGTAGAATATAATTCTATTGCGTCAATTAATTGTAAAGTAACTTTTTCGGTGTCGTCCATTATTGGTAATAGACTAACCGCCACTCTCAAATCAAAATTGGGTTTGGTAGTCATGGTTTCGCTGCTATACTCATCATTAAACTTTCTATATCAGCATAAATCGAGTCTATCTTATTTGACAAGTGTAAATCAACATCACTTAACGATATTTCGGCTTTTTCTACCTTATTAACATATATGTCAAATATTTCGGTATACTTCTTATAAATCTTTACTGCTTTTTGAAATTGTTTATTCGCAGCTTCACTATTCTGTCGCCGATGCGATCCAATTTTAATTAAATAAGTTCTTATATCTACCAACTGCACATATATATTTTGTAATTCTAACATTAGCTCTATATATTGAAAAACAGTAAAACATATTATAAAATAAAATATTACGTTTTGTAAAAAAAAATAACCATAACGGAAAGTATACTTAAAGATAATTAATATAAAGTTCACTTACAGAATTTATTTGTCACCATTTGCACTTATTCGACACTTGTCCAAATTTCTCCACATCGTTAGTTATTAGCCGGGTCCTATTACACTGAAACTCGCTGCAAAGCAATACCCGTCGCTTGCCTTTCGATCTTCTTGGTAAGGCATTTATGTACTTTTTTCCATAAGTTGTACGCCAAGAAAATAGCACACATTACAATAACTGCAACCATCATATATCGCATTTCCATAGAGTAATCGCTCTCAGACATACTGGATTTCGCTTTATTTCCTTGTCCCTGTTGGGCAATTATTACCTCCTCTTTGAATTCCTTGGATACTTGACTGCCCATTATAATTTTTAATTATTATATCCTGAAAAACTGAAACACTAAAGATCCTGGCATGGTCGCCATACGAAGCTAGACGTGCTTCACTGGTAATAGGTAGATTACTACATTTATGTAAAGGCGAATAAATGAAAAGACAACCGGTCAGTTTAACGTATGAAAGTATATTGTTAAAATAAATGATCTTATGAGCTAGGTACAAATACAATAATTAGGTTGCACGCGTACACCATATACGGAAAGTTCAATATACACTTAGTCATACATCACAGCACGCGTGAACTATTAATCCAAACCAGGGAGCATACCTGAAATAAAACCCCGATCCAAGGTGTAATCCGACCCGTGCTGAGGGATCCATGGCCAGAGGGCAATCTGGTCGCTAACGGAGGGTGTCTATGTTGGCGGTCATAGGACACAGCATGGATCCGTCTTACCCCCGTATAGGGCTCTGCGAGGGTGGACCGTTTAGTCCCTAATACTCGTGGTAACGCAATGGATACAATTAATTTTAATCCTTCAAATGGCGGCGACGTGGTCCGCCACCCGTCACGTCTCGTTTCCCGGAGAGGCGAAAAGTGGCCAACGGAGAGCCGTTTTGCTACGTTAAATGTGGGAGGAGGAATAGAAGGTAAGATGGACGAAGTATGTCAGCTGATGAGTGAAAAGCGGATCGATGTGTTGTGTGTGAATGAGACGAAGCGGAAAGGGTGGGATACTACAACACACGGACTATACACGGCGTATTGGTCTGGAGTACCGAACACCACCCGAGCTTGCCATGATGTGGGTCTCATTCTTTCCACAAGTATGTCTGAGTGTGTGACTGAGTTCGAATGCGTGAATGCAAGAATAATGTGGTTGAGAATGAAAGTTGGTATGACCCGTATCTTCCTAGTAGGGGTGTACGCTCCTGTAGATATGGGTGCAGTTGTAACACAGCGAGAACAAGAGGAAAGAAAGGCATTCTGGGAGACCCTGAGAGATGTGTTGCGGTTAAGTCAGCATAATGAAAGAGTAATAATGTTAGGTGATTTTAATGGATGGGTTGGGGTAAACCGTGATGGTTTTGAAAGAGTACTAGGTCAATTCGGTGATGAGAGTGAGAATGAGAATGGTTACAGTCTGCTTGAGATATGTCTGGAATGGGGTCTTTGTGTTACAAATACTATGTGAACAGCTTCATTCCTTTGTTTGCAAAAATAGTCTCCTAAATCCAATGCAATCCGGTTTTCGTCCTAGTCATAGTACTGTCACAGCCCTGGTCACTATTACGGAAGACATTAGGAGTGCTATGGAGAATGGAAATCTTACAGTTCTTCTCCTATTAGATTTCAGTAATGCATTTAATACTGTGGATTTCGACATTCTTCTTGGCATTCTGGCCACTCTGAACATATCTCCAATAGTGATTGATTGGTTTCGCACCTACCTGTTTGGTCGCCGGCAACGAGTCCGTATTGATGACTCTTTGTCTTCGTGGTGCAACACACTAGCCGGTGTACCGCAGGGTGGCGTTTTATCTCCATTGCTTTTTGCTATTTTTATTAATTCAATTTCAAATAACCTTTCTTCCTCCTATCATCTTTATGCAGACGATCTCCAAATATATTACCACTCTCCACCTGCAAACCTGCCAGATGCTATCAGAATAATCAACTCTGATTTATCTCGCATTGGGGAATGGAGTCATAACTTTGGTCTGAAGATTAACCCGTCAAAGACGCAAGCTGTTATCATCGGCAGCTCTCGAATGGTGACTAGGATAGACATATCCCAAATTCCCCAAATTACATTTGAAGGTACTGTTATCCCGTATAAAGATAATGTTAAGAATTTGGGGATAGTAATAGATAGTACTTTATCCTGGGGCCCACAACTGAAGATGGTTAGCCGAAGGTTATTTGCGTCAGCAGGCTCACTTAGGCGTCTACGCAACTTTCTCCCTATTACCACTAAAATTGCGCTTGCTCAATCGCTTCTCCTACCAATCCTCGACTACGCTGATGTCAGCTATCTTAATCTTACTGAAGAGCAACTCGATAAGCTTGAGCGACTTCAAAACTTTTGTATAAGATTCATATTTGGTCTTCGCAAATATGATCATGTATCCTCCTTTCGTACTAAGCTCAAGTGGTTGCCAATTCGCCTTCGCCGGAATGCTCATATTCTTTCTTTGCTTTATAACATTCTCTTTAACCCTGCTACTCCTACATATCTTAAAGAACGCTTCGAGTTCCTTTGTGACACACATTTGCGATCCTTAAGATCATCAGAAAATTTAAAACTACATATCCCAGAGCACAAATCCATTTTTATGGGAAAATCGTTTAGTGTGCAGGCAGTTCGACTATGGAATGCCTTGCCTGTCGAAATTAAAAGTGCCCAGACAATATCAACTTTTAAAAAGCTGGTCAGAGAACACTATTTGTCTGTATAATTTATGGTACTACGTTAAATAAAGTATTTTTCTTATTTAGTTATTTAATTATGTTTATTTTACATTTCCATCTTTTTAACAGTAAATTTATTAAATCTTTTTTTTTATTTATTTTATGGATATACCACAATTTTGGTGTATGTCTTGTTGCACACCTACTGCTATTAGTTATTGTTCAGCTCCTATCCATCCTAAGGTTGTCTGGAAGAGATCGCTTTATGCGATAAGACCGCCCTTTGTACAACTTGTTTATGTAATATCCTATAAAAATATGTATTCTTATGGTGTACAATAAAGAGTATTCTATTCTATTCTATTCTATGTTTGAACATAAAAGAATCCATACGTTTACACGAGAGAGGAAAAATGTGAGAAAGAGTATTATTGACTTCGTGATTGTAGATGAAAGATTGACACAAGAGTCTATCGTGGGACGGCAATACATACAGACCACTTTCTGGTAATGAGCCGAAGTCTGTTCAAAGGGTGGCGCCACCGAATCCCTGAGACTAAAACTGTACTAGAGAGGATAAAAGTAGAGGAACTGCAAGAGGAAGAAGTGGCAGATGAGTACAAAAGTAAATTGGTTGAGAAGTTTGAGGGATCTGAAGACATAAGAGAAGTAGAAGAGCTATGGAAGTTAGTCAAAGAAGGTGTGGTAAGTGTAGCTGGCGAAGTATGTGGTGTAATAAAGAGAAGAAGACGAAGAAAGATGAAGAATATTTGGTGGGATCAAAGTGTACAAAAAGTTGTATGTGAAAAGAAGAAAGCGTGGTTAGACGGGCTAGCCACCAGAGCAAACGAACGAATGCATAAGGCGACGAATGAGGATATAGAAAGGGCCTGGAATTATTATAAAAGAATGAAAGGAATAGTAAAAGATGTGGTAAACGAAAAGAAAAATGAACAAAAAGAAAATTTTGATAGAAGGTTGTCTAAGGATTTTCAGACAAACATTAAGTTTTTCTGGAAATCCGTTAGATCAGTAAGAGGCGTAACTCAAACCTCAGAACTGAACTCCATACGAGACCAATATGGAAATATAGTGAAAGGGGAAGAATGTGTGTTAAAACGTTGGAAGGAGTATTTTAAAAGTTTGTATGAAAGAGGTGTAACAGAGAGTGAACGTAGTATAGACAAGAATAACTGTAAAGATGAAATTGGTATGGATGAGATTGTGAAAGCTATTAAGAATATGAAATCAGGTAAGTCACCAGGGTATGACAGGATAACTTCCGAGATGCTGAAGGCTGGACATGGCGTCATAGCGAATCAGCTGTGCAGCCTTTTCAATTTATGCTATAACACCGGCCAAGTGCCAAGTGATTGGTGCAAGGCTGTCATCGTACCTCTTTACAAAGGGAAAGGCTCACGGCAAGACTGTAAAAACTATAGGGGCATTAGTCTGCTCAGCGTCGTTGGTAAGTTGTATGCGAAAGTATTGGTTGAAAGTGTTGTGAAAGAAACCGATGCGAAAATATGGGATGCACAGGCGGGTTTTCGAAGAGGAATGGGATGCACGGATCAGGTCTTTTCTCTACGAAGCATAGTAGAGAAGTTTTTGGGCAAAAGCCAAAAGGTCTACTGTGTCTTCGTAGACTTAGAAAAGGCCTACGATAGAGTGTTGAGGAATGAGCTATGGTCGGTACTGTCCATGTATGGGTTGGATGACAACCTTGTTCAAGCACTGAAATCTCTTTATAGAGATTCCAGAGCTTGCGTGAGGATTAACGGATCATACACTGAGTGGTTTAGCATCCAAAAAGGTGTTAGACAGGGATGTGTAGCGTCACCGTGGTTGTTTAACCTATTCATGGATAGCTGTTTAAAAGATTTGAAAGAAAGTGAATGTGGTGTAAGGATGAATGAGTTACTCATCAAATGTCTGCTTTACGCTGATGATCAAGTTCTACTTGCATCATCGGGGGACGAGTTGCAGGTGATGGTCAAAGTCAAAGTCAAAGTCAAAAGTTTATTTGCGACTAAGTGTTGTACAGAACTTATCTAATAATAATATTAGGTACAAATTTCGCTCTTAGTGGCCTTTAGCAGGCATTGCAAGTTTAATTATTAAAATTAGGAATAAATGTCCTTTATCTCAATTACGTTATTTGATTATATAATATGTAACAAAATGCATGAAGCTTTTGAAAGGAGAGGGATGAAAATGAATGTTGGTAAGACGAAAGTAATGGTATTTGAGAGGGATGAATACACGACAGCATGTGATATTGTGATTGGACGAGAGAAAGTCGAACAGGTGAATGAGTTTGTATATTTGGGAACTTTGTTTACGAGAGATGGCAAATATGAAAAAGATATTGTTAGAAGAGTAAATGCGGGGAACAGAGTGAATAGCCGGCAAGTTTCAAACTTTTCAAAGAAGACGCGACTGGCCGTGCACGATGGAGTGTTAGTGCCAACTTTAATGTATTGAAGTGAAAGTTGGGTATGGCAGAAAAAGAATAAAGGTAAAATAAATGAAGTGGAAATGAGAGCTCTGAGAAGTATGTATGGTGTGACTTTGAGAGACAGAATTCGAAATACTGATGTAAGAGAGCGTTGTGGTGTGAAAGAAGATGTAGTCACAAAGATTGAAAAAGGAATGCTGAGATGGTTTGGTCATTTAGAGAGGATGAATGAAAGAAGATTGACCAAAGAAGTATACCTGCCTGTGTGAATGGAACAACTGGAAGGGGAAGACCTCGTCGAACATTCTCTGACCAAATCGGAGACGTTCTCAAGAAAGGGCAGGTCAGAAGTACCCTAAACCGGCGAGCATGTATGAAGAATATAATGACAGTAATCGAGACAAAAGACGTGTGAAAAGATCGTGACAAATGGAAATCCGTTGTCTCTGCCTACCCCTCTGGGAAACAGGCGTGAGTCTATGTATGTATGTAGATTACCTTTCTTTTACTCACGATAAAGATGCATATCACTTCAAAGGTAAAGACAGTGCTGTTCCTTTCCTACACAGTAAAATAAACTATAAAGTGTTACCAGACGTAGTAATCAAATTCTATTCCTATTCATAACATAACTGGCAACTCACCATTTCTTTTGACATTGCGGGCTTCGCTATGTTTTTCATAGGTACTTCCCGAGGCCCCAAATAATGAGATAGTGAGAATCTTATATCGCCAACGTTATTCCTACATTTTGATGAAATTTATAATTAACGCGAAATGATTTATAACGAACTAAGTAACAAAAAAAATATTGAATCTGTCATAATATTTGGAAAAAAGATATTCAAAGTATCGTTTTTTATAACTTTCTCTTTATAAAAAATATGTTAATAGAAAATTATCAAAACTTTTCTTATAAAACCCTTTACTTTTTAAAATTTTAGTCCAGAACATAGTTTTCGAGATTTTTATTCAATTTTTTTTTAAGAAATGAATCCTATATAATCCTAGTTTTTACTAATCCAGTAGTATCAATCTTCAAGCAACACATCAACATTTTACAGGTGGTGCTACGTTTTCTTTTTTTGTATGTTTGGTGTACTAGGATAAAATAGATTATTATAATAGAGAAGGGGATTTCTCTATAATAATAATCTATTTTATTCTAGTAGGTGTACTAGAATAAAATAGATCAAATAGCTTGTAAAAATTGCATTTGCATAACCTAATGTTTGTAACTGTACCATAAATTTGTAGCAGATAATATCCTTTAATTATTACATATTTATTTGATGTAGGTGGTAATTAAGATAATAAGTAGACATAATCAATTTTTTAAATCTTAATCTTAAAATCCATCCGAGTGTTTTTGATAACAGGTAATTAATATAAAAGATAGATCAATTTGCCATCCAACACACGACCAGGTTCCACCATGAAACTGTTAGTGGTTTTCGCCGGCTTTGTTGCATGTAAGTTATTTAATAATTAAGGGTTTAAACATAAGTGGGCAATGGTTATTCCGCCATTCTGAATTTTCACAAAAGTTGTGCCAATTCTGGAATATATTCAGAAAGCTTGATTTGTGATGTACTTAATAGATGAGTAAACGAATCTTCTTTTAAGAAATATATAGGCTCATTTTTTTGTAAGTCTGCTAATTAAATACATTCATAATTTATGTCATACCTCCACGATAATAAACCTACATTATTTAATATTACCTACACGTCTTTATGCATTTAAATTTTATAAATATGCCAAACCCCAATATAAAAAATTAGTCATGTCAAAGTCATCCTACCAAAGGGATAATGGGATCCTGGATAATATGCTATCATTTTTCAGGAATCACTATAGTTCAAAAATTATTTCAGCACATAGTAGATGCCGAATAATTAATATTTCGATTGATAATTTTAAAAATACAAATATATTAGACTGTTATTAAATCTTCAGTCGTCGTCATTGGAGGAATTGAGATATTTTTAAATTAAAGTACATATTGTTCTTTAACAAAATGAAATAATCGGGTCAAATGATCGAGAATCTTAACTCAATTCATTTCAATTCTTTATTCACAAGAAACATAGCGAATAGATGCAGATGGTAGCTAGCAAATATAATATTTATTTTCGGTAATCTAAATTACAATTTGTGTATATTATATCAATTAAATTTAAATAATGTTATATTTACATAAACATATCAATAACAATAATAATAATGGGGATGTGAACTCAACAATAATTGTCCCAATAGTCGTCTCCGTGAACGGTCTCATAGCAAAGAGCCTCGACCAACATCTTAAGAGGCTCTCACTCGATCACTGGGTCAAGGGCCGGATACACAAGGCGGCAATTATGGGAACGCCGTGCATTGTGAGGAGGTTTGTCACTCACTTTGTCAACCTGACCACCGGCGGCCTAGAGCGTATAACCCCGCCGCAGGGGGAGCTCTGTTTTTTACGTATTTAGTTGTGGATTATTGTTTTACATATCAATTTTATAAGAATAAATATGTATAAAATAAGAAAATAAATAAATAAGGTGGAATAATAATAGAAAATGTCAAATTGTGTAAACTGTAATAATTTGTTAATTCTTGTTTAAAATACAATTCTGGATACTTTTTGACGCTCTAAAAAATTTCTATTTGCGTGTAAGAATGGTTGAGAATATCTTAATTCATTCTTAGTAATGAGTTACTTACATTAGGACTTCTTAAGCGACCAGACAAAAGTACTAATTCAATCGCACCGCAGGAGCACTTATTCCTTTTAACCGTTTATCAATAAGTATGTATATACAAAAGAAAATTAGTATACGTAATATATCAGTTATCTGGTTTCCATAGTACAAGCTTTGCGTAGATTGGGATCAGTTGGCTGGGTTGGTAATGTCTGAGGATATTATTATTAGAATAATATTATTATTGGGTACGGAACCCTAATCAAGCTTATTTAAGAGTAATTCTCTTTTCTACCTCAAATAATTAGTTTTTCTGTAATTACAGTCTGTGCTGGTAACGCTGTCCCCATTATCCCTGGGGATAACAGCCACTATGTGGAGGGAGAAAGCCGGTACATCTGGATGCCTGATGGCGAAGGTGTGCCTCACCTTGTTGATCTGCACGAACCTGTCGATGAAAAAATTCTAAAGACCCGAAACGGTGCCAACAATGCATATTGGCTTTTCACCAGGTACAAGTTACTCATAGATCACGAAATTTTATGTAGGATATTAAAATAATTTAACAGATCAGATGACTTTGATATAAAGTTGCAGATAAAAATCGAAATCAACCATTTAATATTTTACCTTAGTATGATAAGTACCTTAGGTGCTGTAAGATTAAGTTTCTCATCCACAAAAAGTCTGAGCAATAACCATTAAAAATATGTAACCATATTAACCAATATTTTGCAGGCAAAACCCAACCAGTGCTCAAGTCATCGTCCACAACAACGCCAACACTATTTGGAGCTCTAGATATAGCGGTAGCCGACCCTTGAAAGTCATTGTTCATGGGTGGAATAATAATGGTAACTCTCCTATGAACCCCCAAATCACGGCTGCCTTCCTCGCCGTCCAGGATTGCAACGTCATCGTTGTTGACTGGCGAGCCCTCGCTGGCAACGCTAATTACGCCACTGCTGCTAACGGTGTACCCAGTGTCGGACAGTTCCTCGGAAATTTCATCAACTGGCTCTTCCAAACCGCGGGTGGTAACTGGGCCAACACGCATCTGGTTGGCTTCAGTTTGGGTGCTCACGCTGTTGGTAATGCTGCACGTCAAGGTGGCCGTCAAGCCAGACGTGTAACAGGTGAGTAAAAGCATATTTAAAGATCTTTAATTATTGTTTTATCTCCGTTGTTGACTAATATGCCTCATTCAGTACAACCTTTATATATGGTCACTTTATATATTACAATATAAAGTGACCATTTAAGTCACATATTTTTTTTATACTACTAACTTTATCCAGCGCCACTAAAGTGGAATTCTATCTTCATCGCATGTAACAAATAGCCAAGGTACGGCTTAGCAGCGGTTTCGCCCTAATTTTGCTCCGAATCGGACGTATGAACTACTTTCAATTTTGAATATTTTTTAGGGCCGGTTTCGCCCGAGACAAATTTAATAGCGGGCGAATCAGGTCAAGTAAAATTTAGCAATGTATGTACTATTCGCCCAAATACTATTATACTTCAGAAAAATAAGTAATACAGTCGAGCGCACCATGTACGAATAATTTTAAAGAGGATTTACTGAGGCACATGTGTTACTCGAAAATAGTAAGTAACGTAAAAGTAAGTTTTTTGTTCAGCCATAGAAGTAAAGACACAGCAAATAAATCCACAGGAACACTAAAGATAGTTGTAGGTATAATGCTCTCTGTCACTCATTTGCAAATTGTGCGGCGTGTTTCCCATCATTTGGTTTAGTGTGACTAAAATACTGACAGTATAACAACATAACTGCATAAAGTGTGTGCATAAGTGAAGTGAAGGCTTTTATTGTTAGTAAAAATTGTGTGCGTAACTGTACTTGTTTATAAAATTTCATATTTTATTAGTAAATAAGGGCTTATTTTTTTAGGTATTTGGGTGAATAATACATTACTGAATTTTGCTTGACCTGATTTGCCCGCCATTAAATTTGCCTCGGGCGAAACCGGCCCTAAAAATATTCAAAATTGATATTATTTCATTCGCCCAATTCGGGCGAACGAAATTAAGGCTAAACCGCTACTAAGCCCAAGGTACTCGTATAAGTAGGTTATCACTGACCATCATGGTACTATCAAGGGATTTAAGGTAATAAGTGTTAACCGTATACTAGAGAGCGCACTTGTTCGAAATAGTCAAACACTAAAGCAAATAATATTAATCTGTTCTCAGTTTTGACACTCAGTTATCTCTTCTCAGTTTGTCAATGTGTCAAAAGCATGGCAGTCTGCGTAATGTTGTTTAAAGTGAAAACTACTTCTTCTGTAATAAATGTTAAACTCGCGTCAGAACACGTGACCTGATCGAATATTCGTAAGACGGAGGGTCTGTTTTATAATTCACACTGGCCGTTTATTCAGTCTCATGACCGCAGCATTTTTGAAGTGAAACCTTCTATGGCAGCGTTGTGCACTTCTCTTTCTTAATTATGTTAGATTTTGTACAGCCGACTGCCTAACCGAATTAAGTTTTATATTGAAAATTTATAGGCATGGAAACAATCACTATGATTCTTTACCACCCAAAGAAAGGAAGTAGCATCTTCCACTCGCTACACGGATCTAATAAACACTACTTTCCGAGTACGAGAAATAAAAAAATAGTTTTACTTCTATCGGCATTCCCCAAAGACTGCCGCGCATGTTTTTTTTTTTTTTATTAATATAATTTATTTCTAATACCTATTATATAAAAATATTAGCTTTCAGCACTCTTTCTTCATATAAACTAAGCTGTTAAAAAATGTCATACTCCTCCGTCCGCGGAATTTTCGGAAAAAGGGGTACAACGTTTTTGTTTCACGTATTAATATTACTTAAATCGGATATATCTTCGATAATACACAGTTTTATCGCATTTAAATTGAACGCCTTGTAATGCATAGTTTCACTCACTTATTTTATTTAACTCATATGTGTTTTTAACTGCAAATATAATGCCACATAATAAGCGGGGTTATAGAACTATATCCCCGCTCATCAATCGCAAGTAAAGATTTATTTAACGTTCAGGCACCATTCTAACAAAAGTTCATAATATTTCAGGTCTGGATCCTGCTGGTCCTCTATGGGGTGGTAATTCCAACGCTCTTAATGCTAACGACGGTCAATACGTTGAAGCTATCCATACTGATGGTGGTCTTCTGGGTATTATGGATGCCATTGGCAGGACTAACTTCTATCCCAACGGAGGAAGGAACCCTCAACCCGGTTGTTGGATCAGTACCTGCTCTCATGGCCGTGCACCTGAATTATTCGCGGCGACTGTCCAATTTAACCACTTGGTTGGAAGACAATGTAACACTATTTGGGATGCTGAACTCTCCAATTGCAGTGGTGGCGCTTTGAACATGGGCAACGGCGTACTTAACAAATCAGGGTAAGACGTTTTCAGTAATGTACTCCTTTATTCATCTGTAATATCATGAGGAGCTTGATCCACAAATATTGAATACGCAGACATCAGTATACCCGGGTTCAGTTCAGTTCATTATTCATTTGTAACCTAGACCATATATCCGTTATTATTTGCCTATATCAAACTTCTCAAATTTAGTGAATAGAACAGATTTCATTGCATCCTAGTACTTCTAAAGAGAATATTGTTATGTTTTTAAGCTATTGCATAGCTTCTATCGCGGGCCTTGAGCGTGGGGACCGAATCCAGAAATTCCGTAACGAAAAAACCTAACACCCCCCCCACTCCGACCGGCACAGCGGTGATACTTTTTCCATCTATCGATAAATACCAGAACTTTTAATGACTTTTTGAAATATCACGCCTGTCTCTTTAGTTCAGCAACCCGCCTTTAGGTGGCATTGGTTGTATTGGAAAAATAAGTTGATAAAAAATGCTATGCAATAGCTTTACCGCGGCAGTCTCCGAGTGCCACGCGTCTTTTTGATTTTTAAATTAATTTAAAAATCAAAATTAATTAATTTAAATATTTATTATTATCTTTAAAAAGCGGTTACCATAGGTATGGTAACCGCTTGTTAACGAAAGCCTACAGACAGACGGAAATCGGTGAAACTCCATTTTTCAGCCATGGTCACCTTCATGATCGAACATTGGTTGTCATGGTGACAGGAAGGTTCCCACCGTATGATGTCCATTAATTAATTATCAAAACATTTTATTCGAAAGATGTTGCTCTGATAACTCTTTATTTTAAAATGATGTTTTTATTTCCGTTGACTAAATCAAATTCGCCACAGTCACTTATCGGGTAAAGGGTAAGTAGAATAAAATAGTAAACACTAAAACAGCCATAAATTCATCAATTACTGCACTCACACGCCTTCTTGCACAATGTTTGATTAGAGTTCTAAACCGGGCGGGAGTAAAGCTATCTCCTTACGTTCATTTGATCCTAGTACAATTTTAATATGTTTTTATTTTAGTTAGTACAAGTACATGTGTGACAAATAAAATTCTACAGTTAACAAGGTGACGTTATGAAGTAGTTTGAAGACTGACGCAGAAGTCTCATTTAATGAATATCACTACATAACTTTACCTTAACGATCTTTTTTAAATCATTCCCAAATGAATACAATAAAAATAAATATTGACAAAGATATTTTGCTAGTTGGTATTTTATTCATTTATGGTTTAGGACTGTTTAAAACTATTTAGGACTGTTTTCCTTTAAATTCGCTTTAAAACAAAACTAGAAACTAAAATAGCTATGTGATTAATATTATTACGTGCTTACAGTAGAATTTACGCTAACACGCACAAAGGACTATAGCGGCGCGGCGGCGAAATCAAACCCTGTGATTTCGCCGCCATATTAGAGTTCCTTGTGCTATAATCGGGACGGAATTCGAAATGACCCCTAATGTTCATATGGGCTTAGTACATTATTCATATTTTTCCTTAATTTATCAGTACTCGTACCGTGTGTGTGTTATCTAATTAGTTTCTATGGTTAATAATTAATTAATATTCTAGTTTATATATTATAATTCATAAAAAAATATTACTATTTATCACACCCAAATATATCTAGATTTACATTAGTCAATTATTTTATTGGATTCTCCTAGATCCAACATCTTGCGGAATATTAATTTAAATTAAATTTAAAAAATTAAGCGATTTTTCCTAGATATCTTTGTATGAATGATTAAAATATCGAAGCTTTAAAATTTAGAACAGAAATAAACTTCGAATTCAGTTAAACATTTGATTGAATCTTAAAATAATCGCGTGTAATAAATTATGTCACTGTACGGAACCACACTTTTTACTTAACTACTACTACTACTTACTATAACTACCGAAATAACGGCTGGCCCCTAGTACTTCAAAGACGTCGCGGTAAGGTTCACGACCCTTGCAGCTGATTTTTGCTAGTGTTGTTTGTTATCTCGGTAATCTTACTTCTTGATTTAGGTTACTGATACAATAATAAATTCCTTGTTAAATAAAAAATCATTCTTTCTGTTTGAAGTTTCTTCCATAGGTGGCCGTCCTGATACCCTACAACCCCCTTAAGTTACGTTCGCTCTTTCTGTTACACGTTGTATATATAATGTATAGTAATAACGCACGTAGATATATATATGTATATTATATACTATTTACATATAGCTGAAAGCGTGAGGTGACTATGGTGATGATGATATGAAAACAAACAGAAAAGTTTTACCGAAAATTATATTTCATGTGTGCGGTGTGGCACGTTCAATTCTGTTTTTAAATATATTCCAGAAGTAAAACCACTTGACTAACAAAAATAAACTTCTTTCGCAATTTATAAAATGTTCTGTTAACAAGAAACATATTGTAGGACGCAATATAATTTTAATGTTTGAGTGTTTTTCCATAATAAATAAATCCATAAATCTCATTATCTATCACTATCTACCACAGACCCAGTACCCAGACATTTTCTTTTAAAAATTTTAAACTGTTGGAATTTCCTTTTCACCTTGCATTTTCATTTTTAGTTCGAAACTAAATTCTAAGCTAAAAAGGATAAGAAATATTTGTGGTTACGTTGTTTAACTCATTTAATCCGGCGTCTAAAAGTATCTTATATAGATTGCTATGCGGATGACAGCACGGGTGATGCGCGGTATAGCGGCCACCAGAATGTCTTCCGCAGCTCAGTACAAGAGAAACGGTTGCAACTTGTGTCTGAAGTCGAAGGTTCTCTCGGGCGGGCCTATGAATGGGGTGTAGAGAACCTAGTCCAGTTTAACCCCAATAAGACACAAGTGTGCGCGTTCACTGCCAAGAAGGACCCATTTGTCGTAGCGCCCCGATTCCAAGGGGTTGATCTCCGTGTATCCGAGAGTATTGGGATCCTCGGAATCGAAATTTCGAGCACCTGCCAATTTAGGGGTCATTTGGAGGACAAAGCCAAACTGGCAAGTAAGAAGTTGGGCGTCCTGAATAGAGCTAGGCGGTACCTTACTCCAAGACAGCGGCTTGCGCTATATAAAGTACAAGTCCGCCCGCACATGGAGTATTGCTCACATATCTGGGCAGGATCCCCTAAATACCAGCTCGACCCACTTGACTTCCTCCAAAGGCGTGCAATTAGAATCGTTGGGGATTCCAATCTTACGGACAGATTGGAGTCGCTAGAGCAGCGGAGAGACTTTGGATCTCTCTGCGTGTTCTACCGTCTCTTTCACGGGGAATGCTCTGAGGAACTGTTTGAGCTGGTGCCATCATCGGACTACGCGCACTCGCAGTAAGGTTCATCCTATCACCTGGAAACGATCTCGTCAAGTACGGTTCGCTTTCAGCGTTCACACATCCCACGTACGTGCCGGCTCTGGAATGAATTACCTGCTGCAGTGTTTCCCCAGCGCTACGACATGTCCTTCTTCAAACGAGGTTTAAAAAGAGTACTAATATCACGGTAGGCAGCGGTTTGCTGTGCCCCCTGGCACTGCGAATGTCCATGAGCAGCGGTTACCACTTACCATCAGGTGGGCCGCTAGCTCGTCTGCTTCCTAAGGCAAATTCTTCAAATATTTGGTGTATATGTTTTTGATAAGATTTTTCTTCTCATTTTTCTGGTTGTCGGGTTTCTTACTTTTAAATTCACCAAGGAGCATTAAATAATATACGCATAACGATATTGAATCATACATAATGATCATACATAATGAGAATGAATGATGATGAGCAATCTGGACCCACATTAATGTATATCTAATGAAGTTTTTATTTTGTTTCAGAGCGGGTATCTTTGGCCTACGCACTGGCTCAAACTGGCCTTACTAATCGGATTCTCGTCAAAGAAAAAACAGTCAAATATCACTTGTAAAACTCTTATTTATTTATATTTAATTAAAACATTCTAAGTCATTTGAAGAAATTACTTTTATTGTTATCCATGTTTAAAAGAAAGATTTTTTTTCAATTCAATACGTATTTTAATGTATGTAGTACACTGATAATTCCGGTGTTTATTTAGGTAATGGAGCTTTCTATTGTGTTGGAAAGGAGCCACTGGCTATGGAATGGTTCAAAATATAGGTGATAGTAGGACGGGTCTCATTTTAAATGGGTAGGATTATTTTATGGCTTTGACACTCACTACCAATTGCATTGGAAGAGATGTACATTATGCTTCTCTTAACATCACAATCAGTAAAATTATCAATGTCACAATAGGTCAGGTGTGATCAGATGTTGGAAATGCCGAAAGATAATTAAAGTATTAGTTTTGGTTGCCCTTTGAATATTGGACGAAACAGAGAAATGTTGACTTAGTAAATCTAAGTTCAAATCTTTAGGGATTGTATTTTGACGTGACTTACCAACACCTAATGTTCTCAGGGATTTCCAGCCTAAGGCTGGCTCTCCATTTTCCACGCAAGTATGGCTATGTTGGCATTGAGTTTGCGTACATGCCTTTTGTAGCCATATTTATAATAAATATAGCCTTATATTCCATGGCGCCGGAAAAGATAGTCCTTTCCAATACAGACAAAATCAAACATAAAGTGTTGCCAGGCGTAAGGCTCAAAATCCATTCCAATTCATAACAAATCTGGCACCTTACCCATTTTTAGGGTTCCGTAGCCAAATGGCAAAAAACGGAACCCTTACAGATTCGTCATGTCTGTCTGTCTGTCTGTCCGTCCATATGTCACAGCCACTTTTTTCCCAAATTATAAGAGCTGTACTGCTGAAACTTGGTAAGTAGGTGTATTCTGTGAACCGCATTAGAATTTTACACAAAAATAGAAAAAGAACAATAATTTTGGGGGGTCGCCATACATAGAACTGAAACTCAAAATTTTTTTTTATTGCTGCCATACATTGTGTTTATGGATAGGTCTTCAAAAATCATATTGAGGTTCCTAATATCATTTTTGTCTAAACTGAATAGTTTGCGCAAGAGACACTTCCAAAGTGATAAAATGAGTGTCCCTGTAACTTCTAAAATAAGAGAATGATAAAACTAAAAAAAATATATGATGTACATTACCATAGAAACTAACAACGAAAATTGGTTTGAAGAGATCTAGCAAGTAGTTTTTTTTTAATACGTTATAAACCGCAATTTGCTTTCATTTAATCAATTTAAATACTTGCTGCTACGGAACCCTTCATGTGCGAGTCCGACTCGCACTTGGCCGGTTTTTTTATAATTTTAATTTTCCTTTTGCTCCGAACAAAGAGATAGTGAGTATCTGAAATTGCAAAAATTCCTACATTTTTATTTAAGCAAAAAGATTTATCATCAATTATTTTCTAAAATGTTGTTAATTTTGTAAAATTATTAAAAAATAAGTAACAAATTATGTATGAGAATCATTGTGTATAAATTTCTCTGTTTAAAAATATGTAAATAGTAAATTGTAAAAGCTTTACTTATGAACCCTTAATTTAAAAAAAAATTGTCCAAAACATAGTTTTCTAAAATTATTACCACATCGAGATTTTTATGTAATGTTCTTTTTTATAAAGGAAACCTCATATCCTATTTTCACTCTTCCAGCAACACATATATTTTTATCAGGAGGTGCTACGTTTTCATTTTTTGTATTTTTTTTATGTAAAAGAGCGACAAACGAGCAAGTGGGTCACCTGATGGTAACTGATCACCGCCGCCTATGTACACTCGCATCACCAGAGGTACCGCGGGTGCATTGCCGGTCTTTAAATAAAAGACCTTTACAGACCTCCCCCGCCCCCCGATGAGCTCTGGCGACCTTACTCACACGAAGAAACACAATATTAAGTTACACCTTACAGAAGACATTCCTTAGTAATAACATTTATTATTAAGGCATGTCTTCTGTAAGGTGGAGGTACTTCCCCAAACGGGCTGCTCTTAGAATAAAATACATTATAAATAAATAATAATCTATTTCATATAGGTGTAATAGAATAAATTAAATCAAAAAGCGTATAAAAATTGCATAGAACCTAATAATTACTGTACCATAAATTTGCAGCAGATAATATTCTTTAATTACTATACATTTATTTTACGTAGGTGGTAATTAAGATAATAAGTAGGCATTATCCTTTTTTTAATCTTAATCTCTTATCTGCATCCGAGTGATTTTGATAACAGCTAATTAATATAAAGGACAGAACAATTTGCCATCCAACACACGACCAGGTTCCACCATGAAACTGTTAGTGGTTTTCGCCGGTTTTGTTGCATGTAAGTGATTTAATCATTAGGGGCTTAAGATAAGTGAGCAATGGTTATTCCGGCATCTTGAATTTTAACAAACGTTATGCCAATTCTGCATAACGTTTGTTAAAAATAAAGCTTTTGGACTGATAGAGAAGTTTCGTTTAAGAAGTATTTTCAACTTTAGTAACTTTGCCAATTATAAAGATATTTCTAACTTAGGTGTTACCTCCACGACAATATACCATAGCGTCTTTACGTTTTAAAGCACTGAAATCGTATAAATTTGGGAAACCTCAATGTAAAAAATGAATGTCAAAGTGGGATGACTTTGACATGACTCATTTTTGGGATCACCTTTAAAAAGGAAATGATCAACTGGTTAATCAGACACGAAATTCCAGTTGATCCAAAATTAACAAAAAGCCAGATTTACGCTATTATATGTCAGCACAAGGAGAGGTATACAGAGCTTTCCGTGGACAAAGTACTTGCCAAATATGGGCAGACTGTGTTGCGATTGCCATCGTATCGTTTTCCATTTCACTATCTGTGCTCTCAAAGAGGTCAATATCACTGTCACTATCAGCCGTATTTATCACTAATCTATCAGTGTAATTTTCTAAACCGTGTTGAATGCTTCTATATTCATTCTCACATTTGATTGTGTGATCGCAAACCCTTTTTCCACTCTTCAGCCCCGATCATGTTTACTTTTTCAGTCAATAACGTTTTTACTGTAGTTAAATTCATACACACATTTCTAGAGGCTACATAGCCTTTTAGTTGAGACCATATATTTTCAATTGGATAAAAATCCGGATGATACGGTGGCAATCGCAACACAGTGTGCCCATGTTCGGCAAGTACTTTGTCCACGGAAAACTCTGTATACCTCTCCATGTGCTGACATATAATAATGTTAATCTGGGTTTTTGTTAATTTTGGATCAACTGGAATTTCGTGTTTGTTTAACCAGTTGATCATTTCCTGTTTAATGGTGTTTGAGTTGGGGGGTCTTTCAACATATTTATTGTGATAGGGTGCGTTGTCGATAACTAGAACGGAATCACTGGGTATATTTGGGATTAATTGATTAACCAGCCATTTCTCGTAGTTATCGTTATTCATTTCATTGTGATAGTCACCTGTAGTATCCGTGGATTTATACGTTAAAAAGGCACCGGGTACAAAGCCTTTTTCATTTCCCGCATGAACTATTATCAAACGTTGACCTTTTGAAATTGGCTTTTTTACTCCGTTTTTCTTATCATCACTCCAAGATTTCTCTTTAGTGTGGGATGTAGGTATGTAAGACTCATCCATGTAGACGATATTTTTTCCTGTTTCGCGAAATTTGCGTATTTTATCGAGGTATTCCATTCGTTTGAGACTTACATCGTGCTTTTCCATTAAAACTTTTCGATTATCTTCCATTTTAGTGAACCAAAATCCCATCTCGTGAAGTATTTTTCTCAACGACCCATTGTAATTAATAGCTTCAGATAATTTAGCTTTTAATGATTTTATTGTTGGCAGTTCATTAAACCGTAAGTGAAAATAATACACCATTCTTCGAACAACATCATAATCAAAATCGTCCATATCCAAACGAAATTGCTTTTGTGGTCTCCCTTTTTTTGGAATGCTAAACTTAATTTCAGTAGAATGTGTTTCAGTACTGACTTCGTTTAATATATTGTTCAAAGTTTTTCATGAAATTCCAGTGGCATTTACAACTCGCACTTGAACCTTCTTAAAATAACAACTTACATTTTCATCTTCATTATTTTTTGAATCTGTCAGCTTCGGTTACAAAATATTTATAAACATTGTAGATAATTTGGCGTGACTGACCTCGTAAAGGTTTCCCTCTTTTTCCTAGAGATGACATAGTACAACTTTAAATTATTTAAATTTGGGGGCGTTAACAACTCCATACACGGTTACTTTTTGATCGTTTTAATCCCGTGGACAGGAGGTTTAACTTACCAAGTACTATTTATTAGTGATTAATTTTACATGAAATCTCTAAATTAAAAAAAAATGAAAGTGATAATATAATACTCCCATAGTGCGTGAAACTATAGTAACGTTTTAGTTAACTACTCGTGTATACGGTACTGTAATGATATTACCTGTCCTCCTATAGAATAAAACCTCTTTTATCAAGATAGCTAGTAGCTCTGGTCATTTTATTAAAATAACTAAACATAGCTTTTAAAATGAGAATAGAATTCGAATCAAATAAAAAGCATGGTGTTACGTTTGATTGATGTTTGTCAATAGTTATAAAAATGGTGTGCTAAAGTAAACATTGTGAATCTAATATAATTATTTTAAATAAAATCAGTGATTGTTTGTGAATACATGTGTTATCATTGAGAAGATCTCCCTAGATCCCGTATAGAAATACCTCTTGCAGCTGCGAGTGTGCTTACATGGTGGTAGGCGCCTTTGGTTATTTGAAAAGATTTTGAAGTTTTCAAAGGGGAGAGAGATTAAACAAGAAAACTAAAAAGAAAAGAAGAAACCATGGAATCGACAAACGTTCAAGTAAAATTATTCAATGGCATAGAACAGGATTCAAAAGAATTTTTAAAACAGTTTCGAAAATTGGCTATTATTAAAAAATTTACAGACGAAGAAAAAATTGCGATTTTCCCGTCTTTCCTACAAGGTCCGGCGTCATCATTTTACAAAACTATAGAAGAGACAGCAACAGAGTTTGCCGAAGTTGAGAAGCTATTCTTAGAAGAATTCCCACCGATAGTGGACTACGTAGAACGATTTTTTTTAGCAAAACAAGGCGAAAAAGAGGACATCATCGAATATTTTTATAGATTACAAGAATTGGCATACAGAGCAGAAATGAAAGACGAAAAAAAATTTATAATAAAATTTATAAAATCATCAGGACCCTTCTTCAGAAATAAATTGGCCACATCATTGATACAGGACAAAAAAGAATTAAAAAAATTAATCATGCAGCTTAAAGACGTTTATAATATGAGCGATTTGAAACAAACCAATATACCGATTATGGTGGATCATTCCCAAAAAAATAGGGGAGGTAGGGGAGATATGATGCCTTCAAATAATGAAGATCGATTCTACACACCCCCATCAGGTAGTATGAGACACTACACGACATCGCCCATGCATGCGAGAGCAGAACGTTCACCGTATGCATTACGATCGAGAGGACAGCCCCTCACTCAAGATGTACGGCGCCAGGAGGGAAACGAACCTCGGCGGCCATGAACGTCACGCATCAGGCAGCCGTTTCCAGTCAGCAGAACGTGGCGACGTGTGAAAATGGCACTCAAACGGGGGAAGTATTGAATTTTTGTTTTAATAATAGAGATAAAGCGCCTTATTTGCATGTTTCATGTAAGACCCTATCCTTTACGGCTCTCTTAGACACAGGAGCCACAATATCTTGTATGTCACGTACATTAGCATGTCGGTTGGATTTACAATTATCAGGGGCTGCAGACGGCGTGATAAGAGGGGTGGACGGCAGGCACATTAATACGGCTGGAACTGCTAAGTTTAATTTTTATATTGTTGATAAAGAATTTAATATTAATATTTATGTTGTAGAAAATCTAGCTTGTGATTTAATTTTAGGTCAAGATTTTTTGAGCAAGTATGCCGTTATTATGGACTTTTCAAAAGGTAAGGTCACGATCGGCAAAGACAGCGTAGAATTTGGTCGAAAAACAAAAAATCGGGCTTCTTCTGAAAATCTTAATTCAAAAGAAATTTGTACTTCTTTTTTTTCTGACAGCAATGTCAAATGTCAATCATCCGCTGTGACAGACATTACGGAAAAAAACTATGTAGATTTATCACGTAGTGATTATAATTATTTTTCAGGATTGAAAAACACAATTGACTTCTCGTTAGAAAGCGAATGCAATTTTGTTTTGGGCAAAAATTTGAAGTCGGAGCATAAGGCAGAGTTAGTAAATTTATTGAATAGTAGTATAGACATATTTTCTTTTAAAAAATTGAACAGATTGAGCCGCTGTGATATTATCAAAGTTAATATCGAAACCACGGACGAGCAACCTGTTAATTCTCTACCTTACAGAGTTTCACCAGCCCAGCGTAAAATCATTGATGAACAGGTTCAAGAAATGTTGGAGTTGGGTGTCATAGAAGAATCAAATAGCCCTTATGCTTCACCGGTCGTCTTGGTTAAGAAAAGCGATGGTTCATGGCGATTCTGCGTTGATTATAGGAAGCTAAACAAAAAAATTGTTTCAGATAGATACCCCATTCCAGCAATTGATGATCTAATTGGATATTTATCTAAGGCTCGATTCTTTGCGGAGTTAGATTTGAATTCCGGTTATTGGCAAACTAGTATACAAGAAGAGAAGCATAAAACAGCGTTTATCACGGCGTCAGGGTTATATTCCTTTAACGTAGTTCCTTTTGGTTTAAAATCGAGTCAGGCTTTGTTTCAGCGTATGATGGATCGTGTTATAGGAGATCTACGTTTCAAAAACGCAATAGTTTATGTAGATAACATTATAGTTTACGGTGAAACATTCCATGAATTTTTAGAAGCATTAAAAGAATTATTTGTACGTTTCAGAAGGGCGAATCTGACATTTAAATCATCGAAATGTCAATTTGGTTTAACGGAGCTTTGCGTCTTGGGTTACCATATCTCGAGAGAAGGAATTAAGCCAGACACGACCAAATTGGAGGCTATTCGGGAAGTATCAGCACCCAAAAACACCAAGGATGTAAGGAAATTATTAGGTCTTTTTTCTTATTACAGGAAATTTGTTAAGAATTTTGCAGAAGTCACTTTACCTTGGACAAAATTATTAAAGAAGGGAGTCAAATTTGATTGGTCAACTGAATGTCAGCGGTCATTTAAGCAAGTGAAGACAATTTTATGTAATCCTCCAATATTACGTTATTTTTCCTCAGATCCAAAGGTGGTGACTCGTATAATGGTTGATTCCAGTGACGGTGCCCTGGGAGCAGCATTATTGCAGAGTCATGAGGGGCAAATGCACCCGGTAGCTTATGCTTCAAGAAAGTTATCGGAAACGGAAACCAGATATTCGACTACGGAGAAGGAGTGTTTAGCTCTAGTCTGGGCGTTAAAATATTTTAAAACGTATCTCTGGGGTTCCTCTTTTCAGATAGCCACAGATCACAAAGCATTGTGCTGGTTGCAGTCAAGAAAGGACACATCTGGTCGATTAGCACGATGGGCCCTGGCGATACAAGAATGGGATTTTGAAATTGTTTTTTGCAGAGGTAAGGATAATATTTTGGCAGATTTTTTGAGTAGAAATCCATTATCAATAAGACAGGACTCTAATGTCGATGAGGAGAAACCTATGGACGACGGTTTAGAGGTATTTAAAATAGAATTTGTGTCATTTCAGGAGGGACAGCGGCAAGATAATGTATGTATTAGAATTATGAATATTTTACAGTCGGGTCGAGAATATAGAGGCTTCTATATCAATAATGGTCTTTTATATAAACGGGTATATAGAAATAGCTCGGTACGTGAGGTGGTTGTCCTTCCAAAATCTCTGTTCCAGGATGTTATGAAGGAGATACACGACGACCCATGGCTAGGGGGCCATTTGGGGCTGGCTAAAACTTTAGGTAAGTTCAGGGTCCGTTATTTTATGTATGGAGCGGATAAAGAAATTGAAAAATATATTCGCACATGCATTCCTTGTCAGGAGAGAAAAGGAACGCAGAAAATTGCTGAGTTGATGCCTATCTCCGTTACCAGTATGATGGAAAAGGTGGGGATAGATGTCTTGGGTCCTTTTCGTGTCTCAGATAGAGGTAACAAATTTATTATAGTGGCCTTAGAATATGTTTCTAGGTATGCGGTGTGTAAAGCAGTTCCTAGAGCGACATCGAATGTTATCATGGAATTTTTGACTGAAGAGATTTTTTGCAGATTTGGAGGCGTTAGAGAGATAATTTCCGACCGAGGGACGGTGTTCACAGCCCATATAGTACAAGAAGTCATCAGATTGTTTGGAGCTAAAGCAGTTCTAACAAGTGCGTTTCACCCAATGACTAATGGATTAGTCGAAAGGTTTAATAGAACTTTATTATCTATGTTATCTAAATTTGTTGCTGCTGACCAGAGAAATTGGTGTCACTTTGTACCTTTGGTAACGTATGCATACAATTCCAGTAGACGGGCTTCCACCGGAATTGTTCCACATCTACTCATGTATGGTAGAGAACCACGCACAGTGTTAGATATGGATCTGTCAACAAATAACGTACATAATTATATGTCTGTAGATGAGAAAAGAATTGCTTTGGAAAACCTAGCCACACAAGCAGTAAACAACATAACCCAGGCGCAGCAGAAACAGAAGTCCAGCCACGACAGGCGAGCGTCAAGGCGAGAGTTCCAGCCGGGAGATCTGGTGCTCTTGTACACTCCGAGACGAATTTCTGGTAAGAACTTCAAATTACAACAGTTATTTGTAGGGCCATGGGTGGTGGTTAGACGTGTAAGTGATGTCACTTATGTGGTGCGAAAGCCTGGACGGAATAGATCCGACACAGTACATATCAATCGGATGAAATCATTCCAGACAAGGGAGATTTGAATAAATACTTGATATGCTGGGCTCCTATGTCTAATGAGAGTTATTTTATTTGTTCCGTTATTGTTATTTAACATTGTACGATTAGCATAAAATTATAATATTAATGTTGTCCGCTGCTGGACATGGGCGTAGCCCAAATATTTTCATAATTTTAATACTGGTTATGATTGACTATAGTCATCACACTTATGACTTATTTTATTGGTGGTGATGATGTATAAGTGGCGCTGCTACATGATTATCAGGTGTTACCCTGAAAAGAGTCGTTTTTGGGGCACACACACAGGATGTTCATTGTCTGGAGAAGCAATGAAAGCCTCCTAGACTAACCAAGTCTTGTTATTATGTTGTTTATGCCAGAAAACACACGATATTTATAGATTACATCAAAAATGTGGAATTATCATGTCACGGTGTTTGCGACCAAACATCTCCGAAACGGCTGGCCCGATTCGCATAAAAATTTTGTATGAATATCTGGCGAATATTTTTTTTTTATCTTAAGTTTAAGGGTGAACCTAAACCACTACTAAATATTTGCCTTTAATAAAAAAAAAAAAAAATAAGAAAAAAAATTGAAAATTAAATAAAACTTTAAATTCACCATTCTACTACCAAGCCCTATATATTTTTTTTTTAGTAACACTAATTTAATTTTATGTTTATTTGGATAATTTTTTTTTTGCATCCAATCAAATGTCTTTCGATGACTTAGATTTGTTAATAGACCCGATAGATGGCGCTGCGATAAGACTGCGAGTTTTATTGCTATTGTTATGGCAGTGGTAGAATACATAAGCCGTTTACTTATGTTACTGATGAGAATGTTTATAATTACAATTTTATTTTATTTGTCAAATATATGAATATACTTTCGCGCATAAATTTTGTTTTCATGTGAAACGTACGAGAGCAACGATGACCAGGGGCGGTGTTCCAGTACAACCACAATGGACATGATGGAAGATCGAAAAAAGAATAACGGGTTTACAAGAAGTAAACATCCAGGTAGTGATAGGGAGTTAGGAAATGGGGGAAGCGTAGATAAATGGGACTTTTCCGTCAGTAGTTAAGAGTGGGTGATAGAATTTAATTATTCATTGGCATCTGGCACATAGTAACCTATAGATGTGGGAGAACCTCATGGGCTCCATGATGTTGATGAGTATTCTATTCTACCTAACACTTTTATTTTCATGTCTGGGGACAAATAGGTAAAAGAATAGGTTAATTGGTATAAATGAGATATTTATTTTTCATTAATCTTGGTTGGTATATGATCTTCCACCATGGTCCTGACTATCTGGAACCCCATCCTTGATTGATAAGATTAATATCTTTTTGTTATCAATTATTTTGGATAGTTTAGCAGTTAGGTTTTATAATAGGATAGCCGTTAGGCAACTTTTATACATGCTTCAATTAATTTTTAACCACTTGTTCTAATTAATTATTTCAGATTATCATTAATAATTTAGTTGAACGATCAACTGTTGTGATAATTTAATTTGGATTAAACTTTTAACCAGTTGTTATAATTAAGTTTGCCCTTTTAAAATAATTATTTTCAGATCATTAATTTATGATTTATTTAAATGGTTAAAAGTTGTAATAATTTAATTTCATTTTTTTTTATTTCTGTACTTTTACTTGGTGATAGGACCAAGTATGATCATTGAAGCTATTGTGGGTGAAGGTTGACTAATATTTTATTTTAGCTAGGATAGCTATAATTAGGTAGCGCTTAGCTAGTGTTAGGAAAGTAGAATTAGGGCCTTGAAAGTATAATTTTTGGTTGGTTTTTTTATACTTTGAGCAAGTCGGACTTACACTCCCATTTGCTAGACTTTCAGTGGGTCCTGGGTTCAATTCTACTCTTTTTTATTGCACCTATGTATTTGATAACTCCCAACATAGGTAGACAGTTATAATGTAGGAAGGTAACAGAATTTTGGAAGTGTTTCAAGACTTCCAAAATTTTTTTTTGGGGAGGGGGTGATGTAATGATATTACCTGTCCTCCTATAGAATAAAACCTCTTTTATCAAGATAGCTAGTAGCTCTGGTCATTTTATTAAAATAACTAAACATAGCTTTTAAAATGAGAATAGAATTCGAATCAAATAAAAAGCATGGTGTTACGTTTGATTGATGTTTGTCAATAGTTATAAAAATGGTGTGCTAAAGTAAACATTGTGAATCTAATATAATTATTTTAAATAAAATCAGTGATTGTTTGTGAATACATGTGTTATCATTGAGAAGATCTCCCTAGATCCCGTATAGAAATACCTCTTGCAGCTGCGAGTGTGCTTACAGTACCGTAGGTACCTACGCGCACCGCTCGAATTACAGGCTAAGGTAAACATTTCTTCATACTTTTACAGGCTTAGGACTGTCTTAAATGTTTTGTGCCTAAGTTCTGGGACTAATTAGATTAAATGTAGTAATCTAGCATTTATGACGTATTTCAAAATGTGGAATAATAATTATTTACAACGATTTAAAAATAAGAAACTGTAATAGTGAATAATTAAACGATTCAAAGATTCTGTTACATACCTAATAATTAATCACCTCTGTCTTACACTGATTTAACACTATCTCTTTACGCCTACACCACATCTAAACTTCGCGATAGCGTAACAATTGTTCCAAATGTAATCTATTACGTTCAATAGTCCTTCTTTCTTTGCATGAGCATCCAAATGTAGTACCTATTGACTCACGTTAAACCTAATTGCGGCCATATTCGTACTACGTCTGGGGTCTCGTTTGAAGTACTCTACGATATCTTCATCCAGTTGGGATGTGTAGACTGGCTGGCGACCGCGACCCTGGGCGTGCGAAGGTGTGCGGAATTTTCCGTGATCTAACAAGCGCTGCGTAACCGCCACAATTGACTAGATGGAATTTGAGGGTCGCGTATACCACGCAGCCGTAATGATTCCAAATGGTGTGGTTCACTATAGAGGCGACGACCTGCTTGCGCATCGTAACCCGAAATCGCGTAAAATTGCACCATGGCAACAAACTCCAGGTTGGAGTACTGATAATTACGGGACGTCATTAGAATCGCGCAACAAAGATCGGAAACAATGATTTACGTATGACCGGTATGATGTCTTAAAAACACTGATTTATTTACAAAACAGTGGTGAGTTCGATGCGCGGGGCGAGGGGCGCGGGGCGAGGAGGGCGGGGTACGCGGGGATTTTTTAAAATTGCCAATCAAAAAGGGCTTGAGGGTGAAGTTTGGCCTAGCATTGGCTTATTAGTATGAGTCCACGTGGACTGCGATTAGGCAATTTGTTGAAATGATACAAAATTAATAATTGTGTCGCGGTCGTCGGGCTCTTTGAATGAAAGTACGTACCTACTTACTGATGGTTCTCATAATGTTTTCTCTGAAGCACGAGTTGATTCGAGTTGATAAGAAAAAGTAAATTTATATGTTAATTTTATCTACACAAATCGATAGTGTTTCGCCGGGTACTGTACCCTATTCTATAATAATCAAAAAAAGCAGCATAATTATCAAAGTTGAAATCAAGGATTTTACTAACACTACTAACTATGTTAGAATTATTTTATCTTTGATACTTACTAATTGTGTAATAAAACCATTAACCACGGATGAAGTCGGGAATATCCACCGAAAAATCAAGAACGAACTCTATGAACAATAGACACAAAACAAGTTATATAAAATTTGAATTACATTACTTGGAAGTATGTAGTTAAAATTTTCTATAACTTGTAATGTTACAACATTTCCGAGTTACTTGTACTGTTAACTCGGATATGTTAATGAATTGGAATTGAGAATGCGAAAACCTACAAAAAATAAAGAAGATTTTCTGAAAAAATATACAGTCTAGACAGCTTAGCTAGAATAGAAACTTATTAGTAAAAATTTAAAAATACTTGATTGGGTTTGTTCACCCATATTTTATGTAGACCTAAATCAAGACACATGCAAAAGGCTAGGAGAAAAGCCTCGGCCCATTAACGTAACATTTAGGAACTAAATTGGGCACTTAAATATCTTTTAACATAGAAGTATATTAAAATATAACTCTTATTACTCCTTCGTATTATTTCTTATTACATAAGACGGCGACGGCCACCGTAGCCTAGTTGGTAGTGCTCCTGCCTACGAAGCTGGTGGTCCTGGGTTCGAATCCCGGTAAGTGCAAATATTTGTGTGATGAGCACGAATATTTGGTTCTGAGTCATGGATGTTTTCTATGTATTTAAGTATTTATCTATCTATATAAGCATGTATATCGTCGCCTGGTACCCATAGTACAAGCTTTGCTTAGTTTGGGGCTAGGGTGATCTGTGTGACATTGTCCCAAGATATTTATTATTATTATTAACGAAAAAATCACCGCAGCTTATTTAATAAAACTTAAAAACCTGCAAAAACTTGTAACATTGAAATAGACAAATGAACTCCACCACCATCAGATATGATAAATTGACATTACCTTCGCCATAAAATGCAAAATTATCTATATAAATAAAAAGAGAATTAAATTTGTATGAAAAATGTGACAATTTTTAAGTTTAACGCATGAAAATTAGGATTTGGCCTTTTAGTTCAAAATAAAAAATATGTATTTCAGGATTTTTGGAAATTCCACCCTCAAGGGCGAAAAATAGGGAATGTTAGTTTGTGCGTTTAACTTAACTTAAAAATTTGACAATTTTTAAGTTAAACGCATGAAAATTAATATTTGGCCTTCCAGTAAAAAATAAAAAATTACGTGTTTCAGGATTTTTGGAAATTCCACCCTCAAGGCCGAAAAATAGGGGATGTAAGTTTGTATGAAAAATGTGACAATTTTTAAGTTAAACGCATGAAAATTAGTATTTGGGCTTCCAGTAAAAAATAAAAAAATACGTGTTTCAGGATTTTTCGAAATTCCAGCCACAAGAGCGTAAAATTTGGGTTGTAAGTTTGTATGAAAAATGTGACAAGTTTTAAGTTAAACGCATGCACATTGGTATATGGCATTACATTTAAAAATTAAAAATATTTATTTCAGGATTTTCGAGAAGTCCTCTCCTAAGGGTGACAAATAGGGGATGTAAGTTTGTATGATAGATTGCATGAAAATCTGTATTTGGCCTTCCGGTTAAAATTATAAATATATAGTTCAGGATTTTTGGAAATTCCACCCGTAAATACGTAAAATAGGGGATGCATGTTGGTATGAAAATCTGTAATTTTTTGGAGTTAAACCTATGAAAATTGGTATTTGGTTTTTCAGTCAAAAATAAAGCAATACATGTTTTTAAACTAAAATTCAGGGAATAATTTGTTGTTAAAAAAAGGTAATCCACACTGATTCAATAGATCGACACCAACAAATTACCCCAACTCGAATTTTAGATAATTTAGTTTTTTTATGCCAAGTTGCTTAAAATGCCGTAATCATCGTCGTCTAAATAAAGACTTAGCGTTTTATAAGATTTGTTACTTCTTTTCTTTGTATATTTATTATAACAAAAATAAAAAACAATATTTTAATCAAATTGGGATAAACAACCAATTTACGTAAAAGTTGAGTTAACGTAGTATAATTTGTTGGTGTCGAGATGATCGCAGTTGATCGCACCCAAAAAATATCATCTTATTTTTACTGATCTACAAGTTCACCATTTTGTAACTAGATGGCGTTCGTTCGTTTCAGATCGCGGGACTTATTTGGCATATCGGTTATAATAAATAAATGCTTGAAATAAAAGGTAGTCCAAAACTGAATCAATAGATGATCGAATAAATCTCACCCAAAAAATATGCACACATCTTAATTTTACCGCTTTACAAGTTTATAGTTTTGTTAGTAGATGGCGTAATCATCGTTTTAGATCGCGCTATGGTTTCTTTCACAAAATGTGATATTAGACTTATCAATGCCGTGGTCGCAACCTAATCTAATGGGAGTTACCTTTGTGATTAATGCATTGTTGATTCTTATTTTACTTTATTTGACTTGTCACTAAGTCAAATAAAGTAAAATAAGAATAAAGACAATTGCTATGTACTCTTCTTTTTTTTTTAATAATAGTAGCAAAGTAGTCCTTAGTTTCTTTCTTAGTTGCTTGATTGTTTTAAAAGTAATATTTTATAGATTAAGCTAGATGTAAGTAGTTACATTGGTCATCATTCAAAATTGTCGCGGACGAAGTCGCGGGCACCAGCTAGTTAAGCAATAAGAAAATAACTCTTCAAATATCACCAGACACACACCTACAGAAAAAGCAAGTAGTAAAAACTTCATATTAATAGATAATCTAAACATTAAGAATCCATCATGAAACCAACGGATATGGTTTAAGAAACCACCTTTGGTACGGAAGACAGAGTGATAGATTATTCCAGATCATAAACTAACAATAATAAACACTTTGCTATCAAAGCCTCCTAGGCTAGTTATCCTAGGAGTATTTCACTACTTCACCCTATTTTAAGTTAGTTTACAGGTTACATTTACTTAATTAGTAGCTATTTATTACACCGACAGACAATTATAATTGTCTCTATTATTTTGACAACTTATTTTGACAATTACAATTTATTAAGTAATTTATTGCGAGAAGCGAATTTGAAGAAGCAAAGATAGGGGATCACAATGTCAAATTCGCTTTATTCGAATAAATCTATTTGCATGTAAGAAGGGTTGAGAATATCTTAATTCATTCTTAATAATGAGTTACTTACATTAAGAGTTCTTAAGATTAGATACATATGTACCTACATTTGAGACAGACGAGCGAGTTACCAGACAAAAGTACGAATTCAATCGCACCATAAGTGCTCCTTTTAACCGTTTATCGATAAGTATGTATATACAAAAGAAAATTAGTATACGTAATATATCTGTTATCCGGTTTCCATAGTACAAGCTCTGCTTAGTTTGGGATCAGATGGCCGGGTGTAAATAATGTCTCAGGATATTATTATTAGAATAATATTATTATTGGTAAGGAACCCTAATCAAGCTTATTTAAGAGTATTGCTTTTTTCTAACTTAAATAATTATTTTTTCTGTAATTACAGTCTGTGCTGGTAACGCTGTCCCCATTATCCCTGGGGATAACAGCCACTATGTGGAGGGAGAAAGCCGGTACATCTGGATGCCTGATGGCGAAGGCTTGCCTCATCTAGTTGATCTGCACGAACCTGTTGATGAAGAAATTCTAAAGACCAGGAACGGTGCCAACAATGCATATTGGCTTTACACCAGGTACAAGTTACTTATAGATCACGAAATTTTATGTAGGATAATAAAATAATTTCACAGATCAGATGACTTTGATATAAAGATGCAAATATAAATCGAAATATACCATTTAATATTTTACCTTAGTATGATAAGTAAGGTGGTAAGTAAGTAAGTATTTATTGGTGCTGTAAGATTAAGTTTCTCATCCACAAAAAGTCTGAAAAATAACCATTAAAAATATGTAACCATATTAACCAATATTTTGCAGGCAAAACCCAACCAGTGCTCAAGTCATCGTCCACAACAACGCCAACACTATATGGAGCTCCAACTATCTCGGTAGCCGACCCTTGAAAGTCATTGTTCACGGGTGGAATAATGATGGTAACTCTCCTATGAACCCCCTAATCACGGCTGCTTTCCTCGGCGTCCAGGATTGCAACGTCATCGTTGTTGACTGGCGAGCACTCGCTGGTAATATTAATTACGCCACTGCCGCTAACGGTGTACCCAGTGTCGGACAGTTCCTCGGAAATTTCATCAACTGGCTCTTCCAAACCGCGGGTGGTAACTGGAACAACGCTCACCTGGTTGGCTTCAGTTTGGGTGCTCACGTTGTTGGTAACGCTGCACGTCAAGGTGGTCGTCAAGCCAGACGTGTCACAGGTGAGTAAAAGCATGATCTTCGTAATTCTTGTTTTATCTTCGTTGACTTGACAATAATGCCTCATTCAGTATAACCATGTACTATATAAAAGTGACCTAAAAAGCCGTATTTTTATTCATGTTTTTATGTTACTCACTTTAACTAGCGCCACTAAAGTGCAATCCTATCTTCATCACAGTAACAATGTAGTCAAGGTACTCGTATAAGTAGGTTATCCTTGACCATTCTAGTACTATCAAAGGATTTAATAAAGGTAATAAGTGTCTACCATATATAGAGATTGCACTTGATCGAAATTGTCAAAGACAAATAATATTAATTTGTTCTCAGTTTTGACGCTGAGAAGAGAAGACAACATCTCTTCTCAGTTTGTAAATGTGTCAAAAGCATGGTAGTTTGTGTTATGTTTATTGAAGTGAAAACTTCTTGAGCGGCGTTGTGCACTTTTTTGAGATGGGTACAAAATGTTAAACTCGTATTAGGACACGTGACCTTATCGAATATTCAGAGGGTTTTTTTAATTAACACTAGCCGTTTATATACTGACATGACCGCAGCATCTTTAAGTGAGAACTTCTTTAGCGGCGTTGTGCACTTTTTTTTCTTAATTACTATGTTAGATTTTTTACAGCAAACTGCCTAAAAAAAATAGTTTTATTCTTAATATTTATTCCCACCTCAGGGACGGCAACAATTCCTATGAGTCTTTACCGCCCAAAGACAGGAAGTGTCTTCCACTCCCTACTCAGATCAAATAAACACTAGTTTCTGATTATGAGAAATGAAAAAATAGTTGTCACTTCTATCGGTAGTTCCCAAACACTTCTATCGCAGGTTTTTTTTTTTATAATATAATTTATTTCTAAGCCTATTATATAAAAATATTAGCTTTCTGCACTCCTTCTCCATATAAACACTGTTTCAAATTTCATACTCCTCCGTCCGCATAATTTTCGAAAAAGGGGTACAAAGTTTTTGTTTTACGTATTAATCTTACTTAATTTTATGTTAATGTAAATGGAAATTATGGGATATATCTTCGATAATACACAGTTTTACCGCTTTTTAATCGAACGCCTTGTAAGTTACTAATACCTCTGGTACTCATGTATAATTTCACTTATTTGATTTATCTCACATATGAGAGAGATTTTTACCTGCAAATGTTTTATGACCCCGCTTATCATTCGCAAGTAAACGTTTATTTAATGTGTAAACACCTTTCAAACAAATGTTTATAACATTTCAGGTCTGGATCCTGCTGGTCCTCTATGGGGTGGTAACTCCAACGCTCTCAATGCTAACGACGGTCAATACGTTGAAGCTATCCATACTGATGGTGGTCTTCTGGGTATTATGGATGCCATTGGCAGGACTAACTTCTATCCCAACGGAGGAAGGAACCCTCAACCCGGTTGTTGGATCAGTACCTGCTCTCATGGCCGTGCACCCGAATTATTCGCGGCGACTGTCCAATTTAACCACTTGGTTGGAAGACAATGCAATACTATTTGGGATGCTGAACTCTCCAATTGCAGTGGTGGCGCTTTGAACATGGGCAACGGCGTACTTAACAAATCAGGGTAAGACGTTTTCATTAATTTACTCCTTTATCCATCTGTAATATCATGAGGAAGTTGATCCACAAATATCGAATTCACAGGCATCAGTAGATTCGAGTTTAGGTTTAAGATACTAACTAATATCAAATCCCGAAACCAAAACAATCTATAAATTATTTGTAATCCAGTCGTTTGGATCATTTCTGTACGGATTTGGACTTTGTGAATAAGGTTTTCTGCTCATAAGTTACTGACCATGAGTTGACAGTGATGACAAACTAATTGCCTTTCTTACCTTTATGGTTAAACATTTACGGAATATCCGAAAAACTGCACCAAGGCGATAAGACGTCAATGGTAAATTAATAATAATATCCTGGGACATTATTTACACTAGGTGATCTGATCCCAAACCAAGCAAAACTATGGAAACCAGATAACTGATATACTACATATATTACTTTTCTTTTGTAAATACTTACTTAAATAGGTAATTACACCCAGGCACTGGACAAACAGACGTGTTCATGTACATATTTATCCGTCCTGGTTGGGAATCGAACCCACGGCCTGCGGCGTGAAAGGCAAGCATCTACCAACCACGCCAACCGGCCCGTCAAAATCTTTGCGGTTCAGATGATTAACTCATTTAAAAAATAACTCAAATAATAAATTTCTTCATCTGGCGTCAAAGTATCTCAATAGCTTCTTTCTGGCGAGATGAAACTACTGATTTAATTTTCAAAAATGAAAATAAAAATTAATATTTACCAGACATTCCATATGAACGCCAAAATCGCATTTATACTTGATATATTCCCGGTTGCCTTGGATAATTAATCGTCCTATGGGCTTATAAGAATGAGAGAATAAGGAGGTCACCCTCTCTTTACGTACTTACTCGTATACTGTAATATGTCCTGCGTAGATGGTTAGTCTCCGTTAACAGGTTGTTAACACCAAATTTTTATTTATCACACTACCAAGTACCTACGTCAAAATAGAGTGAACATAATAGTGACAAAACACGTTAAGAAGCAGGTTAAAATATAATCTCTATGTCAAATCTAATACAACAATGTTTTTGTTAATCATAAACAGTCTTATTTGAAAACGCTACTTAAATTTAAGCCGGCCGCTTAACCATGGTTTATCAATTTTTTCATTTAAAAACACGATTTAACTTTGACCCGCGGTTAAACCATGTCAAAATTTAAACCATGTCGGCCTCTGTTATCAAATATGACGGATTTTATTTGCATCAGCTGACGTTTTGTTTGACGTTTGTTTGTGAATGGAGGTTTTATATACTGAATGCCAGTTGGATTCTTATCACAAACTTCAAAATCCACCGAAGAAAATCAATATTCCTTGAAAATGCACTGTTACGATCATAAATCTATCATTCCATGTCTACCATAGAGCAAAAATCATAAAGTTTTGATACATAATCCGATTTAGTCGATTAATTTTGGTCAAGCTCTATACCAGTCCCAGTAATGTTGACAGTGTAAAATAAAATGACGTTACTTAGCTGAGAAACCTTTAAGTAGGGTTTTTAAATAAAGAAATAGTTGAGCGAGGTTCAAGTGGTTGAGCAGGGTTTAGCTGAGACATGGTTAATAGGCGGATCACGGAATTATTTTAAATAAGAGTGAAAGTGTATAAACTACATACTAAAATAACAATTGAAATTGAGTTCTATTTTAACCCCAGACGCAAAGAAAGGGGTGGTATAAGTGTGACGTCGATGTGTGGCATCGTAGCTTTCAAACGGATGAACCGGTTTCGATACTACGAGGGTCATCTTTTCAACGATTTTTATTTGAAAGTCAGTTTCCTACGGTGCTTCTTTGCTATGTTTGGTTAAAATCAGTCCAGCAATGTAAGAGTATCAGATCTTTTCCAAAATGATGTAATTATAGTTGCATCGCGGGTATTTGGTTATTTCGAGAATATTTTGCTTTAATAATTTTTATGCGAAACTAGTCGAATCTTATTTTGGGCTCAAAGGAGTTAATATAATAACATGCACTTTATTGTACACATAAAGGACATTTTAATGACATGAAACATTGAATATAATATACCTACCTGAATCTATACAATGTGGATCTGGAACTACGACATTAAATTAAAACGAGCACAGTACTAGTCCATCAAAACATTTTAAAACACGAAGATTAGTAGTTAATGGAAAATTTAAAAATTGCAATTCTCAAACAAAATAAATAGCAGAATCAACTGCATAAAAAGTAAACACGCTTTATCTACGAAAAGTCACTGACCTAGTGCGCGGCGTGGTGCGGCGTGCAGCGGGCGGCGGCCGTTTACCTATTATTACGGACTCCGATCTACATCATGTTGAAAATTATGAAAATGAAAAATAATTTCCTGTGGCTAAAGTATTCATTGAATTTGATTGATTTCTTGTATACGGGTAAAGAGCATGCCATTCTTTGCGTGGTTTAGAGGAATGTCAATCGTCCTGCTCCACATTGTATATCTAATAAAGCATATGTTTTGTTTCAGAGCGGGACTCTTTGGGCTCTTAACTGGCTCAAATTGGCCTTACTAATCGGATTCTCGTCTAAGAAGGATGTCAAATATCACCTGTGAAAAGCATATTTATTTATATTTAATTAAAACATTCTAAGTCATTTGAAGAAATCACTTTTATTTTTAACCATGTTTAAAAGGGAGGAATGTTCTCAATTCAATACGAATTTTTTTTATGTATGTACAGACGACAGCAAATCAAGCTACCCACCCTAATCTGTCAAATTTCCCCAATTGCAAGTGAACCTTATGCTTATTTGATAACGTTGAAAATCTATAAAAGAAATTTGTCAGATTGAGGTTGCTGGAGCTGGATGAGGTAGCGAACCGGAAGACGCAGCATAGGCAGGCCCCCTACAAGATGGACCGATGATCTTGTGCAGGTCGCTGGAAACTGCTGGATGCGAATAGCGCAAGACCGGCAATTGTGGAGATCTTTGAGGGATTCCTTTGTCATTTGTTGTTTGTGTTGATGATGATAAAAACACCAACTTTTAAAATTTTAATTATTTTATACTTTTCAGTTGAAACCAAAATTTCAGACGTATTTAAAATGAGTTCTATAAATTTTAGTACGGTTGGGAATCGAACCACAAACCACGGGTATCCGACCCAAAGTTCAGTTGCCTTAGAAGTCGGTTTTTGTTTTTGTACAACAATTTTGTGTATTTTATTTTTTTGGTATCCATAAATTATCCATAAACGACATTTCTCTCTTTGAAAATATATGATAGGAAGGACAGTGGAAAACTATTCGTACCGAGTAAAGGAGGTCGCAGAATTAAAGCTAATGCTGTACAAAAGAAACAAAATATATCTATTCCAGCGAAGGTGTATAGGGAGCCGCTTGAGTTTCGTACGAAATTCAGGTACGATCATACTTGCAAACCCTAATATGAATCTAATTCAAAAAAATTGAGTCCCTCGAGCTTGTCAAATTGTTCTTGGGTCAAATCGAGATAACTGGCACAGCATAGTCAAGAATAGGAATCGAGCAAAACCAGTATTATTAGTTACTGGTAAAATAATTCGAAGCCTTCTCAGAGACCCCGCAGATACAAAGCGCCTGCGGCTAACATTCTGCATCTGAGAAACCCAAGAGAGATTCTTGCCAAATTTTTCAATTTTTACTCAGAGGTACAACTGCATTGTCATACATTATATAAGAGAATTTTATCTGAGTCCAATAAATTAAAATTATAATTGTGACAAGTAAATTTCGGATCTCATTCTGGTTCTGCCAACTATAATGAACTATGTTTTAGACGGTTTGACGACTAGCCCATAACATTTGATAAAATCTGAATTAATCGATTTTATAACTTCTGGAACTATCAGGTGAGGCTCGGCTGTATATTTGAAGATCTGCATAAAGTCCCAGAAAAGATGCATAAGAGCTATGTTTAGTATAGAATTAACTGATAGTTGCAAACAATATTTTATTAAATACAAAATTCTTATACTTACATTTATATATTCTAGAAACAGCGTTATTCGTAAAATCGAACCCTCATTTGTTCATTAAATTATCTGATGTATCTATACGTAATAGGCGCCTGTGTATGAGTAGAGCTAATACAACTCTTATGTGGAAAAGCATCTTTTGTCTAGCTCCCCTCCGACCCCAACTGCCCCCTCCCGGGAGGATGCAGACGTCGACGACGACGACGATCCCCTGAGGCCAGTGACCATCGAAGAGGTTAAAACTCTGATCAGGAAACTCCATCCTCGGAAAGCCCCCGGATATGACGGACTCACCAATCGCGTTTTCAAGCAATTCCCATTGCTTCTACTTAGCCTGCTGGTCGCGATTTTCAACGCGGCCTTTTCCAACAACATCTTTCCACACCAGTGGAAACAGGCGAACGTGATTGGTATCCCGAAGCCGTTTAAATCCAAATCCGATCCGGCGAATTACCGCCCCATTAGCCTTCTCTGCGCCATGGGGAAACTCTATGAGCGCATCATCCACGCCCGTTTGTCGTCGTATATCCACGCAAACAATATCCTCCCAGACGAGCAGTTTGGCTTTCGAGCCAGACACTCCAGTGTCCATCAGGTGCATCGCATCGTTGAACACATCCTGGTAAAAGCCGCCCGAACCCGTAGTCATACTGGAGCAATCTTCTTCGACGTGGCCAAAGCGTTCGACAACGTCTGGCACAACGGCTTATTATATAAGCTGATTAAACTCAAAGTGCCTGACCGTCTCTTGCATATCCTACGAGACTTCCTTACGGATCGAACGTTTCGCTACCGCGTCGAGGGAAATTACTCCTCCCTCCGACCGATACGTGCAGGAGTTCCCCAAGGCTCAGTACTTACCCCGCTCCTGTTCTCGCTGTACACCAGCGACATCCCCAGACCCAAAAAGGCTCATCTAGCCCTCTTCGCCGACGACACAGCTCTCTACTACTCCAGTAGGAGCCCGTCAGCCATTCACCGAGAACTCCAATCCTCGGCCGATGCCCTCGGCAAATGGTTCAGGAAATGGAGGATCGAAGTCAACCCGACCAAGAGCGCAGCCGTGCTCTTCTCTAGGGTAAACCCCGCGCCCACCACAGATCCCGTCCGAATGTTTGGTAAACCGATCCCCTGGGAGACGAAAACCAAATACTTGGGAGTGATCCTCGATCAGAAGTTAAACTTCAAGGACCATCTGAGATATGCTCGCAACCGTGCCTCATTTGCCCTTTATCGATTACACAGCCTCCTGAATGCACGCAGTAAAATGTCCCTTGAAAACAAGGTGAGAATTTACAAGACGTGCATTCGACCCATGATGACCTATGCGAGCCCGGTCTTCGCGCACGCTAAGGATCATCTTATCCACCTCCTCCAGGTAGTCCAGAACAAGTTCATGCGACGAGCCGTGGGCGCACCATGTTTCGTCCGTAACAAAAGCCTCCATGCCGATCTCCAATTGCCTACCATCAGGCATTGGATGAAGCAAACGTCCAAAAGGTATTTTGACTCTGCCACTCACCATCCAAGTGAATTGGTGGTACAGGCGGTCAATTACACTCCCCTCCGACTCACAATTAAGCACCGTCGTCCGAAGCACGTCTTAGACGATCCGGACGACGAGACCACCGTTTACCTTGACCACATCAAATCGATTAGAGACTCTCGCAACACTGCACAACCGATATTTCGTACTCGCCGGACGAGAGTACGACCGCGAACGCGTCGCGACCACCAGTGCCCTCGATGGCACCCTTAGTTTGCATTCGATCCGATGAATGCCCGCTCCGGACCTAAACCGGTAGCGAGGCCCGCGTCGCACATTAACGTAGAGCGACAGTTGCACAAAATCCCCTAAAACCACGATATCTTGCCCTCTCCACGTCAGTATCCGCCCAGAGCCGAGGTTCGAGCCCCACAGGGGGCGCCCTCCGGCGCGGGTACTTAGTTTGTAGTTGAATTTTGCTAGGCGGTTAGAGCCCACGCTCACCCCTACTGTCCGGTGAAGCAGTAAAAGCCGAGAGGCTAACTGCACGCGTCAAGTTAAAAAAAAAAAATTGTCTAGCTCCAAAAATTTATAGTAAGTTTCCAGACTCGTACAAAAACTTAAATATAACTATGTTTAAAAAGAAAATAAAGAGCCTCTTAATTCAAAAGTGCTATTACTCAACTGCAGATTTTCTTAGTGACACGCTAGAATAATATAAGAACTGCATATCATCGAATATTGTATCACACAAGGGCTTCACATTATTATTATTGTTTATTATTTAAATTACTGTAACTATTATTAAATTTAATTTTTTATGCCAAATATTGGCAGAATATGTTGTTTCTATAATTTTATTTTATAAGATTTGTATTTTGTATTTACCATATTCATCCAAATAAATGATTGATTGATTGGTGTTAGAACGAAATTTTTGGATATACAATTTAAGAATATGACAATTGTAGGGCATTATTTGCAATATTCATTAAGATAAAAAAACGCCACCCTGCGGAACGGTTCCAGGAAGAGGTTGTATCTTCGATACAAATTCGCTGATATTTGCCATATAGGTAATTGTGAAACAATACCTAGCAATATGTCCAATTTATGGTGTTATAAACATGGCTAAAGGCTAGTAGACGCAGAGCACTGTCAGTTCGCCACTATCCATAGCAGACCTCAAGTCATCAGGGATGTAAATCAGTGCCATGCCGTAGTCGTACTATGACCTTGGCGTAAACCGGACTGAAATGGGGTGGGTTCTTGCAAAGAAGATATTTAGCTGATTATAAATAAGACGTTCAAGAACTTCGGATAGGAACGATTTTATTCGGTGAAGGATGAAGAATTCGATTTTGTAAGTAATGGAGAACCTTTAGCTTTTTTCCACAGTGTTGGGAAGGAGCCACTGGTTATGGATTGGTTCAAAATATGGGTGATGTGAGAAAAGATGTTGATCGTGAGAAGGATCTCATTTCGAATGGGTAGGATTATTTTATGACTAAAACACTCACTACCAATTGCATTGGACGAGAAGTACAATATGCTTCTCTTAAAATCACAATCAGTAAAATTTTCGAAGACACTATTTGTCAGGTGTTATCAGGTGTATGAAATGCCGAAAGATAATTTAAAGTATTAGTTTTGGTTGACCTATTAATATTCGACAAAATAAGAAATGAAATGTTTAGAACTTTTCTAACGAGGCTAACTAGTTTCGCTCATATTGTCGACCTAAACAAGATTATCTGGTAGTTAACTGTTTCCATTAATATTTTTTTAGTACTAGGTACTGCTAAACAAATTTATACCTGAAGCTATGAGTTAAGGAAAGCAAATTGACGTCGTTTACACAGACTACAGTAAATGTTTTGTTTGAATATGCTCATTAACAGGTGATGGTCCCTGTTAATGAGCATATTGTAAGAAGAGACCTACTGAAATGGTTCTCTTTTTACATATCAAAAATTCTTACATATAAATGAGAAATTCCCAAGGAGTCGTGATAAACATCCACATTTCCAGTCGAGCAACTGTTCCTAGCGGTCTACCACAAGGATGGTTGGTTACTGGGACCGTTACGTGTTACTGGGATGGTTACCATTTTTGATCATTATGGACAACGTGTCTAGTATCTCCAAAGCTCACAATTATAATGTTTCGCTAATGGCATGAAAATATTCACAGCCATATATTCACCTGTTGATGCCATTAAAGTCATCAAATTCTCTACACCTAATGTGAAACAGGTGGCCACCAATGTACAGCTTAATGGGGCTGGATTGACACTTGTTGAGTCAATTGTGTTCTTAGGTATCACAATTTATATATTTATTTATTATAGGTATATTATTATTGTGGGCCCATTTTAGTACCTATTGTCTAATCTGTTTAAATAATTAGAATCTTATGTCATTATTTTAGTTTGTTAACTTTATGAATAAGAGATGGCGTTGTGCAAGTGACGTCATATTTTCTGAATGGCGCTATTGAGATTTTCCTACGAAACATGACCTCCGCGGTCTTTTGTGCAATAAATTGTCTTGCTCTGGACACACGTGTTTTATTTTATTTCGAGATATTTTTGGGACGTTGTACAAGTGGTCCTTGCGAACCGGTTAAGGATTGGTGTGCATTGTCCGAATTGTGGTGGAGTCAGGTGGAACGTTCAACCTGCTTCGAGTGTAACGTCAGCAGCGAGGCCAGTGGCGTGCAGCGGCATATGCAAGCGATAACCAGTACGTGTTGGCGTGAGCAGCAGCAACAGCAGCGGAGGTGAGCGGGGAGACTTCCACCGCATATCATTACGACGAGCTTTGTAAAGGTGAACTTCAGTGAAGTGATTGTGTGTTACAAGGACAACTGTGAGTACTTTATAATATCAGTGATTACAAAATTATAGAAAAAAAAAACATTAACTTAGCATATTTTAATAATTAATTTGGACTTAGAATCGTTAACTTGAGTATAGGACTTAGAATAATTTCAATAAAAAGTGAACTACGGGGAACCTATGCCCGATTTTGCAGCGAAGTGTATTAAGTTCAAAGACTTGTAATTTTTTCGTGTTGTACACTAACTCAGCATAGCGTACCAGAACAGTTTATTTAAAGACTTTAGTTGTATTCAATATGGAATCTTTGAGTAATTTGCAGTTAAATTTACAGTCCACTATCAGTAAAGCAAGGTCTAACTTTAAGAAATCTCCTAAGGAACGAATAACCAGTTCCTACATAGAAACAAGATTAGAAAGTTTAGAAGCTAATTGGTCAAAGTTCACTAATACTCATGAAAAAATAGTATCCTCTATTAAAGCTAACGAATTCGAAAAGTCGGATTATAACATAAAGGATGTATATGAGATCACGGAAGAGTTATTTACTGATTATAAAGCGGAGTTGAAGGAAGCACTAAAAAAAATTGTATGTTCGGATAGTATAAGGAAAGGGCCTGAATGTACTGTGCAGGGTTCTAAGGATATATGTTCTGTAAAATTGCCGAGGATTGAGTTGCCTATGTTTTCCGGAAGTTATTCAGAGTGGATCAGTTTTAGAGATTTATTTAAATCTTTAATCCACAATAATAACCAACTAGACAATGTTCAGAAACTACATTATTTGAAATCGCATTTGTCTGGAGAGGCTGTAGGTCTTTTACACCTTCCCATTACTAGCAGTAATTATACTACCTGTTGGACTCAATTAGAGAATAGGTATAATAATAAAAAATATTTAGCGAATTGCATAATTAAACGTTTTATGGGTCAAAAAAATATTATTTCCGAATCCTCCAGCGCAGTTAAGGAATTATTAGATACATCTAACGAATGTTTACATGCTTTGAAAAATTTAGACATAATGGTTGAGCATTGGGATGTTATTGTAATTTATGTTTTAAGTTTAAAACTAGATAATGAGTCACGTAAACAATGGGAAGTTAAAATTAGTGATTGTTCAGACAACTTGCCCACAATGACTGAGTTCAAATCTTTCCTTGAACAAAGATTTCGGTCTTTGGAGTTTTTGGACAACAAAGACCAACGTCATCAGCTCATTCGTAATATGCCAGTCAAGTCTCTCCATGTGTCCTCTACATTGTGTATATGTTGTCAGGATAGCCACAAGCTTGCTTATTGTAAAAAGTTCGCCAGTCTCGATATCGATAAGCGTCGTAATTTTGTCCAAACAAATCGTTTATGCTATAACTGTCTAGGGACAAATCACTCCGTATATGCATGCCGCCAGTCTACCAGATGTCATTTATGTAAAAAGAAGCATCATAGTCTTCTTCATCTCAAGAATGTCTCGAAATCAGTTAGTGATGGTAACATAACTGATCAAGTTACAGAAAACAGCGTGTCAGCTTGTACCAAATCAACCCAGAGCAATTCCACTAATATGGTAAGTTGTTTAACTAATAGTTGTAGTCAAATATTATTGGCCACTGCGCTTATTGCAGTGGAATCAAAGAGCGGTACTGGTATAGTATTAAGATCCCTCTTAGATCAGGGCTCTCAGGCTTCGTTTGTGACGGAGTCCGCAGTCCAGCTCTTAGGTCTCAAAAGAATACCAATTAATGGTTCAATCTCAGGTGTAGGTTGTGATCAAGGCCAGTCAGTGATTTCAATAAATTCAATGGTTTTCATCAAAGTGAAATCACGCATCGATCCTAGTTTTGTTATTTATTTATTTACTAGAAACAAAAAGTCTTACAAAACTCAGATACTTAAAAATAGAATGTATATAATTGTAGACCTAAAGTTTCCTATATGAGATACATATATGCTAAATAGCTCTTTTTTTACTTAAAATATAATATACAAGTACAAGTATACTAGTACATGCCTCCCAGTTCCGAGAATTAACTTCTCGAAACTGAGAGGCATGCACCCATACTTATACTATTTAAAAGTAATTAGATAAAATTAACAAACATACTGGAGGATTAATTAATATAATTATAATTAATATAATTAGTTTTAGAGATAGGAAAAATAATTTAAAGATATTTTCTTAAAGCAATTTAAGGTTTCGTTAAAAATGTCAACATCAATAAGCTTATTGTTGTATAATCTGCAACATCTTCTAATAAAACTGTTATTAGCGTAACAAGTTCTACTACTACGAACAACAAACAACTCTTTTTTTCGACAATTTCTTTCACGTCTGCGCGGCACTCTGAATGAAATTGGCTGCAATAGTGCAGGAGCGTCAATGTGGTTATTTATTATTTTGTAAAGACATGTTGCATCAGCTAAATCAAGGCGGTGACTCAAACGAGAAATATTATGAGTTACTAAAGAAGTCTCATAATCGGAATACCAATGTCCAGTGCGGTAACAAAGAGCCCTTACAAATTTCCTTTGAACCCCCTCTATTTTATCAATATGAATATTAAAAAATGGATGCCAAACAGAGCTTGCAAACTCTAAGTGGCTACGTACGTAACAGTTGTATAATATTGTATAAGTTATTTTTTGTCGAAATGGTTTACAAGCACGCAATATAAATCCTAATTGCTTATAAGCTTTATTTACCATTTTATCTAAATGGGGGACAAAAGAGAGTTTAGAGTCCATTGTAACACCTAGGTCCCGAATCTCAGTGACCCGCGTCAAGTCATTGTTGCAAAGTCTATAGGTAAAATTTTGGATACGTTTTTTCCTGGAAAAACTAATAACAAAACACTTTTCTGGGTTTAAATATAAACTATTCGCGTGACAGAAAGTTTCAAATACTTGCAGATCTTTTTGTAATAAGTTGCAATCGTCTACATTTCTAATAACTCGAAAGATTTTAGTGTCATCCGCATAAAGTAATTGATTGGAATAATACATATTGTTAGTGATATCGTTAATGTATAAAATAAATAATAGGGGCCCAAGATGGGACCCCTGTGGGACCCCAGAAGTGATGCATTTATATTGCGAAATGTAACCACCCGACGCCACAGCTTGGGAACGATTTTCCACGTACGATTTTATCCAGCGGAAAAGATCACCGCATATTCCTAAACGCCAAAGTTTTAAAAGAAGAGTATTATGACAAATTTTGTCAAAAGCTTTGGCAAAGTCGGTATACACAGCATCTACTTGGGCGTTACTGTCCATAGCTTCTAAAATTATTTCAGTATAAGATAAGAGATTTGTATCAACACTACGTCCCTTAAAGAACCCATGCTGGTTTGGTATGATGTGACGCCGAACAGCGTTTGATAATTCATCTGTGACAATCTTTTCCAAAATTTTTCCAAACTGGCAACGCTTAGATATAGGACGATACTTCTCAATATCCTGACTAATTTTACCTTTCGGTATTGGGGTAACTAGCGCACGTTTCCAGATAGCAGGAACATTATCACTGTTAAGGCTTATATTTTAAAGAAAATCACTTCCTATTTACCGGAAAAGAAGGTTGTGGCAAATGTTTTGACCTCAATCTCGTCTTTGGCTTTAGCAGATCCTTCGTTCAATACTCCGAACAAGATAGATTTGCTTTTAGGTGCCGAAGTTTATGGCCAGATTTTGTTAGAAGGTTTAGTCAGAGGTCCACGTGGTCAGCTTATTGCACAGAATACTAGACTAGGTTGGATCTTGTCTGGTCAAGTAGGCGAAGTCAACCAAAGCGAGACATGCCACAATACTGTTGTCACATTACATTCAACTAATATGGATGACAATACACTCCTCAAAAAATTCTGGGAACTAGAACCTGAGCCCAAGAGTGACTATGATAAAGTTTATTTGACCCCAGAAGAACAGAAGTGCGAAGATATATTTAAGGCTACGACTACACGAGATGAATCTGGTCGCTATATTGTGCATATGCCTTTCAAGTCAAGCGATCCTGCTTGTAAATATGGTGGATCGAAAGACATTGCTCTTAAACGCTTTTTAGCCTTAGAAAAGCGATTTTTAAGGAATCTTGAGTTCAAGGCTCAGTATTCAGCTGTCATAAATGAGTATATAGCTCTTAATCATATGGATATAGTTCAAGATAGAGACAAAGAAGGTTGTGTTTACTTACCTCATCATGCAGTCATCCGCAACGAAAAAAGTACAACAAAGTTGCGCGTCGTATTTGATGCATCATGTGTAGGTAGCAACGGGGTATCTCTTAATCAAGATTTAATGGTGGGCCCTCCTCTACAACCTGAGCTTCGTCATATAATCATGCGATGGCGATGTGAACCTATCTGCCTGGTTGCGGACATCGTCAAGATGTACAGACAGATAAAAGTATGCAATGACCACACTGATTTTCAGCGCATATTGTGGCGTGAGAATCCAGATAACGAAATTCAGGTATTACGTCATTTGCGAGTAACTTTTGGAACATCATCGGCACCTTATCTAGCGGTAAGATTATTGCAGCAGTTAGCACATGACGAAGGTGCTGAATTTCCTTTAGCAAAGAATCGTGTACTTTCTGACTTTTATATGGATGACCTAATTATGGGATGTCAAACCATAGAGGAGGGGATAGAAATATATAAGCAAACATCGGAGTTACTAAAACGTGGAGGTTTCCAGCTCCAAAAGTGGGCTAGGAAAACTTATCAAGATTGATTAACGACTGTGAACAAATATCACAAACACAAGGGAACTTGGAACTCAAATCAGATGCAATTTCCAAAATATTGGGTTTAACATGGGACAAAGACAGTGATGAATTCGTTTACACTATTCAACTTAATCAGCTAGATTTACCAGTAACAAAGCGTAAGGTTATTTCAGACATAGCACGACTATTCGATCCCCTTGGATGGTTGGCACCAACAATCATTACTGCGAAGGTGTTTATTCAACGAATATGGATGACTGGAATCGAATGGGACGAAGAACTACCTGCACCATTGCTGAAAGAGTGGCTTGACTTCCGGAAGAACCTTTGTGATCTTATTAAGTTTCGGCTGCCTCGTTGGATCAATTCTAGCAAGGAAAACAAGGTTTTAGAACTGCATGGCTTTTCAGATGCGTCCAACGTAGCTTACGCGGCGGTGGTATACGTCCGCGTCGTTGATAGAGATGGAAATATTCACACAACCTTGATGACTTCAAAAACCAAGGTTGCTCCTGTTAAGCAGGTATCAATTCCGCGATTAGAGCTTTGTGGAGCTGTCTTACTAGCAAAGCTTTTTCAGGAAGTTGCTTTAACTCTAGAAGTTCCCAAACAGCATTTATATGCATGGACAGACTCATCCGTCGTTTTGGCTTGGTTAAGCAGCCACCCTAGTCGGTGGAAAACGTTTATTGCGAATCGTGTCTCCGAAATACTTACCATTATGGATAGAAGTCAGTGGTTGCATGTGTCATCGTCGGAAAATCCAGCGGATTGCGCATCTCGAGGAGCAAGCCCTTCTGCGTGTAACGATATGCAACTCTGGAAAAGAGGTCCAGTTTGGTTACAGAATGAAACAATAGACTATAACAAAGGAAATATACAAGCAACTACGTTAGAAGAAAGAAAGGTAAAAACAAAATGTTATGCATCTGCATTAGAATGTGATGATAGTCTATTTACTAGATTTTCTAAGTTCAGTAGGTTAATAAGAGTAATCGCTTACTGTAGAAGATTTTTACGAATGAAGAAATGTGAACCTAAAAGAAATAATAAAATAACTACTTGGCTAACTACAAGGGAATTAAATGAAGCTGTAATTACCTGTATCAAACTCTGCCAACTTCAGTCCTTTAGTGAAGAAATAAAATCTGTAAATAAAAACCGTAAATTAAATAAAGGTAGTGGACTTACCTCGTTGAGTCCTTTTCTTGATGATGACGGGATCTTACGAGTAGGCGGTCGCTTGCAACGGGCGTCTATTGATGAGAATATGAAGCATCCCGTCTTAATTCCGCATAAATCACACTTCACTAATCTTTTGATTGCGGAAGCTCACGAGAGAACTTTGCATGGCGGGCCGCAATTGATGCTTAATTTTTTAAGATCCAAATACTGGATACTCAATGCAAGAACTCTCGTTAGGCAATATGTTCATAAATGTATAACTTGTATTCGACATTCAAAACAAACTCATCAACAAATGATGGGCCAATTACCGAAGGCCAGAGTCTGCTCAGAAGCCCTTTCTATGCAGTGGCGTAGATTACGCAGGTCCAATCAGCATCCGAACCTCTAAAGGTCGTGGTCATCACGCCACTAAGGGTTATATATGCTTGTTTGTTTGCATGTCCACTCGAGCTATTCATCTAGAGGTTGTCAGTGACATGACTACTCAAGGTTTTCTTGCGTCTTTTAAGCGTTTCGTGGCTAGACGTGGGCGAGTATTAGACTTGTGGAGTGATAATGGGACCACTTTTGTTGGTAGTGCAAAGGAATTGCGACAGCTATTCAACGCTGAAAGGTCTATGGTAGCTTCGGAAATAGCTGACTTTCTATCTACGAAGGGCACGACTTGGCATTTCATACCTCCCCATGCTCCTAATTTTGGAGGATTGTGGGAGGCCGGTGTCAAGTCCACGAAGCACCATTTGAAAAGAATTATAGGCACCAGTACATTGTCATTTGAAGAAATGACCACTGTGCTGGCTCAAATTGAAGCCTGCCTTAACTCGAGGCCGATCTCTCAGCTTTCTAACAATCCAGAAGACTTGTGTCCTTTGACGCCTGGGCACTTTCTTGTGGGTGAACCTTTGGTAATTGTACCCGATGCGAATTATGAAAATTCATCCATAAGTAATCTGAAGCGGTGGCATCTGACGCAAAAAATGCTTCAACATTTCTGGCGTAGGTGGTCACTAGAGTATTTAACTCAATTGCAGCATCGATATAAATGGACAGATTGTAAGTCTGAACCTGAGATTGGAGACGTTGTTCTGGTGAAGGAGGATGGTCTTCCTCCCGCTAGATGGCTATACGGGGTTATTACACATAAACATCCAGGTTTGGATAACATTACTCGCGTTGTAACCATTCGGTGTAAAAATAATGAGATTAAAAGACCATTATCTAAATTAATAATTTTACCTGTGAACTCTTAGTTATTGTTTAACATCTTTTCGATGATATTTATATATGAAGTTTGTGAATTTAGTTAAATGAACTTGTATGTTTTACTTTGTCTTACTGTTGTTTAATTTTTATTTTCATAAGACGTGAACTTGTTTCGTAGATGTAAGGCCCTAGGTTTAGATTATATTAGATAGCCAAATAACCAATTATTAATTTATATTTATATTGTCATGTTAAGTTTGATGGACGGAGCCGTCCATGGTGGGCGGAATGTCTAATCTGTTTAAATAATTAGAATCTTATGTCATTATTTTAGTTTGTTAACTTTATGAATAAGAGATGGCGTTGTGCAAGTGACGTCATATTTTCTGAATGGCGCTATTGAGATTTTCCTACGAAACATGACCTCCGCGGTCTTTTGTGAAATAAATTGTCTTGCTCTGGACACACGTGTTTTATTTTATTTCGAGATATTTTTGGGACGTTGTACACCTATATATAATATAGGTACTACAATGGGCCCACAAATAGAAAAACTATCAGGCAAATTAAGTTCTGCTGCATATGCTGTTAAAACTATAAGACGGCTTACTGATCTGGATATAGCTAGAATGGTTTACTTCAGTTATTTTCATAGTATAATGTCCTATGGAATTCGTCTCTGGGGTAGCGCTGCGGACATTAACACCATATTTGTATTGCAAAAAAGAGCTGTAAGAGCCATATATAAACGCGGTCCGCGTGAATCTTTAAGAGAGAAGTTTAAAGAGATTAACATTCTGACAGTAGCATGTCAGTATATATATGACAATCTAATTTATATGCATAAACATAAAGACTCCTTCTGTATAATCTATCTAATACTGGATATAAGCATAACTTTGTGTTACATACTACCCGTCTCCACAAAGTAAGTAACTCTTTTATGGGGCAATGTATAAGATTTTACAATAAACTTTCCAGTGATATCCGAGAAATGTCTACAAATAAGTTTAAAATAATTATAAAAGCCAAATTGTGTAGCAGAGCTTACTACAAAACTTCTGATTATTTAAGTGACAAAACAGCCTGGGATTGAGTCGCTCTAAATTAACACATTTAAATACAATGTAATTTTATGTAAGAAATAAATATTTTAAAAAAGGATTCCTACTGAGTTTTATGGCAGTGTTTCTCGGTAGCTGCCACGCCATGCACTGCACGGTAGGGTAAAAAATATCACGATTCCACAGAAATGTAATATTTTAACGGAATAAATGACTTTTGAGTTTGAGTATGAGAATTGCCCTCTAGTCTGATCCAGACCAGTGAACCAGTCCAGAATGAGAGATTATTACTATTTAATGATCATATCGATAGTATCAAAAATGACATCCCAGGCCCGGGGATATGCTGCTCCGGTGCCCCCCTTTTGCGCCATGTCCCAGATGGTCGGGACACGAACGTAAACTGGGAACCTATGTCCTACCTATTTTGTAATATTATATATTAAAAAATTGTGTATGTGTAGGTATTATATATTATAATTATATAATAAAATCGTATATTATATATGGCAATCATGACTCCTACCTATGATGTTTTCTGTAATTTTATTTTTACATGCAAGGATATTTTATCTGTAAGTATTATTGTATATTGTAATTTAGAGTACGTTTAATTTGAAACGAATGTATTTTAATTTATTTGGCAAAATATGTCATAATAATTTGTAATTAACGTATAATCTATATGATATTTACACGTCGATATAAGTTTGATGAAACTATCAAATTATTAACACCTTTATGTATAGGTACACTCATATTCAATGGATAAATGATTGAATCTACATCACATATATTATTATGTGCATTCAAAATTCCTATAAAAATACAATAAAGTACCCCGGAGTTAATTTAATCTACTCTATTATTAAATTACTTATAAGTTATACTGTAATGATTTCTTATTTAATGATGTTTTAAATGGGCTTGTTTAAACTTTTCGTTGGTAAACCTAATAAACGAAAATAAAATATTAAATTAAATTATAACAAAACAAAAGGAAATTCTAACAAAATTATGTGATTAACTATAGGCAGTGTTTAACTTAACAACTATGCGCTCTCGGTGTATTTAAGTAAGAGTTAACAGGTGAGGCCTGAGGCAAAGTACCCCAAAATACCGCAAAACCCTAACGCTATTACATATATTGCATTGCATTTATCTTTGTGCGTTATCTAGCGGTGAACAGCCATATTACGCAGCTACCTATTGGCTGTATCGAATCAAGCGCATTGTCCAATGCCGCGCACCTGTAGAGCTTCTAAAAATGTATCTTTCATACAGATGGCGTTAGCAGTACGAAATGCCTTCGAAATGGCTCTGTCCAGACTATAAAAAATAAGCTCAGGGATCAAGCTCAGCCTTGAAAAGACCCGTAAGACCTAGAATAGAACCTTTCGTTCAAAAAAAAGGAACCAATTCTTCAAACACAACCACTAACAATGAGCTGAGGCAGCGGTTTGAATTGTTTCAGCGTAGAATGGAAAAAATGATTACCACTTTACAGGGAGAATTTGTATGTATACAAAGGGAGACTTGTATATATATGAAACACTACCCAGAATAACATTATAACTCGCCTGGAAGGCTTGCAGACTAAGAATGGCAGTATATTATTTTATATTGCCTATTTGTATTGATACTATACTCCTACATTACAAAATACATTTTCTATTCGTGTGACACCTGTTATGTGCGGAGGAAGTGTCCTCACCGGACTTAAACCCACAAAATGTCACTCAGCGAGCCAAGCGTCGATGCCCATCAGGTGAAGAAGTCCCAGGGTTGTCTGAGGAGTTAGCTATTATGAAAACAGAGATAACTAGTGATATTAAAACCCTAATAAATGAGATGATTACCGCTCAGAACTCTAGGCTAGATAAAGTCGAAAGCTATTTTACGGAGATCAAGTGCCAGTATTCAAAAATACAAGACACTCACGAAGACCTGGAAAAATCAATGACCTATGTGTCAGATCAATTAGTATCATTAGAATCCAAGATCTTAAGCCTCGAGAAGGAACGCACCACCACAATCAGTAAGCTAGCAATGCTCGAAGATAAACTAGAGGCGCTGGAAAGAACCCAGGTTAAGGCGTGCATAGAGATACGCAATGTTCCGAAACGATCTCAGGAAACTAAGGTTGAACTATATAATATGGTAAAACACTTAGCGAAACAGGTGCAACTTGATCTACGAGAACAGGACATTCGAGACGTCATAAGGCAACCGTCAAAACGAGAGAGCAAAACATCTAACATAACTATTGAATTCTCGAATACGCTAACCAAGTACAACTTGCTCGTAAGCGCCAAGAACTATAATAAGCGGAACCTTAATAACAAGCTAAACTCATCTTGTATTGGTTACGACGATGCATCTACACCAATATACATTGCGGAACAGCTGACGTCCAAGGCTAAAAGATTATTTTATATGACACGAAACTTTGCTAAATCTCATCAATATGCCTATGGCTGGACTTCTAACGGAAAAGTTATGATGAGGAAGGAAAAGGACAGCCAATACATTGTGATTAATAGCGAATCACAATTAAATCAACTTATTATACCCAATACAGCATGACTACCACTTAATTTAGTTTACTTGTTTAAAATACCACATAACTTGTATTTTAATTCCTTATCTTTGTATTTTGTTTCCTATAGTGTTATTTTGTTACTAATTTATAGTACACTCATGAAACTCACACAGACACATACTCACCATAATCATACACTTACACATCATAATCTTATAATAAACACTCTTCACATACACAACAAACTCACACCACACATCTTTATATTTGATAGTATTAATATTACACAAAAAACCGTTCACAGTCATATATACAGTAGTTCAAATCAATTAGATATGGTTATAAAAAATGTTAATAGCGCTTTACTGAGGCTCACTTGTTACAGTTTCTACAAATACTACCAACCCTTACACCCTTACTTACACAACAAAAAATGACTAGTAACATCGTTACGTTATTAGATAATGTTGACGAAACCTCAGTATCAGATTCACACGTCACTATCCCTGAACAATGTGTTAAAATCATAGGTAACCCTAATTCCTATATAAAAACTTTCTGTCAAAACATACGGTCTATAAATTGTAATTTTTTGAGCTTGCAGACATTTTTGAACCGAATTCCTTTCGAGTGTGAAATCATAATCCTCACAGAGTGCTGGTTACCTTGTACAAGAAATTATCATATCCCAAATATACATGGCTACACAACTCATAAAACTACAAAGCACTTGAACCAAAGTGACGGCGTTGTAGTGTTTACCAAATCCTGTCTGGAATGTACTGTGGAAGAACCAGAGTTCAACAAATCTGCTTCCGGATTAATAATAAAAACCAAAGTAAATACGGCCATACTGTGCATATACCGGTCACCTTCTATAGATAACACTGACTCATTTTTATGTGCGTTAAATAATATACTTCCATCGCTTAGTAGTTATCGGTCTGCCATTTTGACTGGTGATATAAATTTAGACATAAACACCTTAACGGATATTCGGTCACAAAAGTACCTCAATTGTCTCGCATATCACGGTTTTCTATCCGCACACACATTCCCAACAAGAGGTAATAGCTGTCTCGATCACACTTTCATACGATCTAAATTCCCCGCAAAGACTCTAGTTTTCGAATCTACCATCACAGACCACTATTCCTCCGTAGCATGTATCAAAATCAAGATGTCACAAAAGTCTACTGTTTCAACCGTATCCAAAATAAATTTTGAATCCTTAGACAGAACAATAGAACAACTAGATCTAACGCCTATTCTATCCATCGAAGACCCTAATACTGCAGCTGATACACTTGTAAACACAATATCCAAGGCTATTTCGGATAATACTACTATTTCTAAAGTGTCAGCCAGAAAAAGAATTCTCAAGCCTTGGATAACCGAGGGCCTATTAAGATGCATTAGAAACAGAGATGCCTTACACAAAAAATTGAAACTGTCACCGAACAATGAAATTCTTATAACAACGTATAAATCACCACGGAGGAAGAGTTGGCCCCACTCATCACCAAGTATCCAAAAGTGTCGGCGGAGACTCCTACAACGGGCTCAAACTCCGGTCATAGTAAATCCTAAAAGATATTATTTTGTTTAGCTTCATTGCACGTAGTTTAGACTCATTAGGTATATTTTAATCTAATTTAGCGTTTAAACCTACCATTCTCGAACCCGTGGTCATGTATTGTACTCGATGTTATGTTATAATTGTTGTTTTACATTGTTTCGTATTCCACTCATATGACCAGTTTATTTTTTTTTGTCCTCAATAATATTAAATTTAGTCAATGTAGGTAAAATTATTATTATATTATGTATTATTGCCAAAAGTATACCGGCTTATTTCAACGAAGTTTGATTAACGTGCGAGATGACATTTGGCTTGTCAATTTGACATTTGGGTGCGCTTCGTTTCACATAAATTTACGAAGTGAGTTGCTACTACGTGTAATGTGTTGTATATTTTTACTTTCTTTTGATTTACGTCATCTATGTGTATTGCAGTGTACTAGTGTGCGCTGGCGGGTGGTGCAGGGTTTAATTGGTCTGTCAATTATTGCACCACTTATTTAGTTCTTATCATTTTTTTTTTATAGTTTAGTATTTTATTTTTATATAAGTAATTTTATTTATGTCTATTTTATCTGATGATGATTCATATTATTCTGCCAACGAATTTACTGCAACTGATGACAGCTTCTGCTCCATAAATGACTCACTTGGAGATTTTGTAAGGAACAATTTTAGTAAATCTCGTAAGAACTTACTGAACATTTGCCATATAAATGCACAAAGCGTCCCGAGCCATTTTACTGATTTGTACGATGCCTTTTCTGACTGTAATGTACACGCTGTCCTGATTTCTGAGAGCTGGCTTAAACCACATTTGCTTTCTACTATGTATTCCCTCCCAGGTTTTGTGCTCGTCCGTAATGACCGTTTAGGTAAAGGAGGAGGAGGAGTTGCCATATATCTCAGGAGTGATCTCCCGTATAAGATATTGGCGTCCTCTTCCTCAAACTACTCAGCCCCCTCAGAGTTTCTATTCCTTGAGGTTTATATCAAAGGTGTCAAGATAGTTTTGGCCACAGTATATTGTCCCCCTAATGTTGACTATTTCACTGACTTGGAGTCGGTACTTGAATCTTTGGGTTCGGAGTATGTACACCACATCATCATGGGCGACTTCAATACCAATCTCCTCAATCAAAACTCTCCTCGTACCCGGAAACTCTTACATATTGTCGAGTCAAGTTCTTTGCACGTTTTGCCTCTTCAAGCCACCCACTACAATGCCTCAGGTGAAGATACTTGGCTCGACTTAATCCTATCCTCTAATCCTTCCTTGGTTTCCACTCACGGACAACATCCTGCTCCTGGATTTTCCAACCATGACCTTATTTATTTAACCTATATCCTGAAACCTCCTAAACCCAAACCCAAGGTTCTGCACGTGCGTTCTTTCGCGAAGATGGACTTAGAACTTCTTTGCAAGGATGCCGCTAAACTTCAGTGGAATTCTTTGGTAGAAGCACAGGCCATAGACGAAAAGGTAGAGATCCTTAATGGTAAAGTCACAGAGCTGTACGATGTTCATGCACCAATTAAAAAAGTCAAGCTGAAGCGTCCACCTGCACCCTGGATGTCTAGGGGAATTCAGATAGCTATGCGACGTAGAGACCGGGCGTTTCGTAAATTTAGGAATGGCCGTTCTGATGAGGATTGGTCTCTTTATAAAGTGGCTAGAAATCGGTGTAATCAGATGGTACGTAACGCTAAACGCCGGCATATTTTCGACAATATTTCTTTTACTTCTCCTGCTGGTATCTGGAAATTCCTCGGAACTCTCGGTATCGGCAAGTCGCAATGTTCAAACCCTCCTAGCTCTATCAGTCTGGATGATCTTAATCAACATTTCTCTACCACTTCTGTAATGGATCACCGGACGATATGTGATACTGTCAACTACTTAAATGGTTTGTCGCGCTCTAATACTATTTCGTTTCACTTCTCTCCAGTCTCTTCTGACGAGATCAAAAAGATTATCCTTTCCATTAAATCCGATGCAGTTGGTTATGATAAGATTGGCCGCCGCATGATTATCCCTATCCTGGATCATATCCTTCCTGCCATTTCTCACATAATTAATTTTTCCCTGGATACTGGATCTTTCCCCACCTTATGGCGTAAAGCTTTTGTCCGTCCACTCCCTAAGTCCTGTAATCCCTCACTTCCCGCTCATTACCGTCCTATTTCTATTCTTCCTTTCCTCTCCAAGGTACTTGAGTCCTGTGTACACGAACAACTCTCCAGTTATGTTCTTGTCAACCAACTGATAAGCCCGTTTCAATCGGGATTTAGACCGGGCCACAGTACCACCACCGCTCTCCTTAAAGTGACTGGCGATATTAGGGCAGGTATGGAGGATACAATGATCACCATTATGGTTTTGATCGACTTTTCAAATGCCTTTAATACCGTCAGTCACGTTATCCTATTATCTATTCTCTCCCATCTTATGGTTTCTGATGAAGCTCTGGAATGGTTTTCCTCCTATCTTCGGGGGCGCCAACAGTCGGTTTACGTCGGGGAGTCCTTTTCAAACTGGCGTGACCTCGATACTGGTGTCCCACAAGGCGGTATACTCTCTCCTCTTTTATTTTCGATCTTCATAAATCTTATAACTCATAACCTTCAGTGTGCGTATCATCTGTATGCCGATGATCTCCAGATTTACGTTCAAACGACATTTGACGGACTGGCTGAGGGTATTGCTAAGATAAATCGTGACTTAGATGCGATAAAAGTTTGGTCTCAGAATTTTGGCTTAACTGTGAACCCGACAAAGTGTCAAGCCATCATAATGGGGAGCTCCCGATTACTATCAAAGGTTGAGCTACGTGATCTTCCATCAATAATCTTTGATCATAAGTGCATAACTTTAAGCCAAAATGTGAAAAACCTTGGACTAAACATTGATGCCTCATTAAGCTGGCAAAAACAAATAGCAAGTGTTAGTCAAAGAGTTACAGGCGTATTGCGGTATCTCTACCGTCTTAAAAATTTTCTACCAATAAAAACTAAGGTAATGCTCGTGCAGGCCTTAATATTTCCTATAGTCGACTATGGTGATGTTTGCTACTTTGACCTGAATGCAGATCACCTCAATAAACTCGATAGACTTCTGAATAACTGCATTCGGTTCATTTTCAATCTTCGTAAGTATGACCACGTCTCTTCTTATCGATCCCAACTGCACTGGTTACCGATCCGCGAACGACGATCATTACGAGCACTAACCACCTTATATTCTATTCTTGACTCTTCTTCTCCATCTTACTTATCTCACCACTTTCAATATCTTTTCACTAACCATTCTAAAAATCTTCGCTCTTCACACAATCGTCTTCTCCAATGTCCATCTCACCGCTCTGACTTCCTTCACTCTTCTTTCTTTATACAGTCAATTCTTCAGTGGAATGCTTTACCTCTCGAAATCAGGATGGCCAAGAGTCGCATCTCATTTAAAAGAAAAGTTCGTGAGCATTTACTTCGCAAATTGTTAGCAGAAACCCCCCAGTTATAAGTTAAATATATGGTTCATGATCGGATTCTATAGTATAGTATCATATAGTATCTTATAGTATAGTATCATATAGTATAGTATAATATAGTATAGTATTATATAGTATAGTATTGTATAATATAGTATTTTATAGTATAGTATTGTGTTGTCCAGTTCTTACTACTTTAGAAGTAGCTTAGTATAGCCCTTACTTTCATACTTTCGGATAATTGTTTCATCCGTGCACCTACCATGCTATCTCTGCACCACCCTAAGGTCGACTGGCAGAAAATGCCTTGGGCATTAAGTCCGCCTTTGTACCATTTGATGTGCATAAAGTTATAAATAAATAAATAAATAAATAAATAAACGGTATAGAAATTTTTGCACAAAAGTCATTAAAAAGGCAAAACGTCAATACGATACTGACCAACTAAAAAGAGCCGGATATAATACCAAAGCGCTATGGAGCACTATAAAATCTATAACCAATTCTACTAAAACTAATCACTCATCATCTAAACTATTATCACACTCACATTCAACAACTCACTCATGCAATGAAGCAAACAACTTCTTCGTTAACGTCGGAAAAGAGCTCTCAGACAAAATTAAAAATAATCAAACACTACCTCCTCAATCGATCACCTCAAGTACCCACACTTCCATGTCTTCATTTGTCCTGGAAGAAACAGATCCCGATGAAATTATAATATCTATCAACTCCTTAAGATCCAATGCAGCAACTGGTTGGGACGGGATTTCTTCCACTGTACTTAAAAGATACGCTCCTATTCTGGCACCTGTGTTATGCCATATTTTTAATATCTCCTTCCGGACATCCGTCTTCCCGTCTTCTTTCAAAAAAGCAATCATTCATCCCATTTTCAAGGGTGGTGATGGGAATTTGGTGACCAATTACAGGCCAATTGCAGTACTCAGTGCTCTTTCTAAGGTACTTGAACGCCTCATCAATAATAGACTTCGAAACTATTTAGAAAACAATAAGCTCATCTCCCCGCAACAATTTGGGTTCCGCCAAAACAAATCCACATCAGACGCCGTTCACGAACTAACTACATTCATTGTTTCCAGCCTCAATAGCAATAGAAAGGTCCTAACTATATTCTTAGATATCGCCAAGGCGTTCGACACTGTTCCCACGAAAAATCTTTTGCGAAAACTCGAAAGTATAGGTGTTAGGGGTCCCCAACACCAATTTTTAAAAATTATTTAACTGGTAGAACCCAAGTTGTTAAAATAGATAACCACGTCAGTGACGAACTCCCAATCGAATACGGCGTGCCACAAGGCAGCATTCTTGGACCAACTCTATTTCTAGTCTACATAAATGACATATGCAATCTCAACATCCCCAATTCAAAAATAATTTCCTACGCAGATGATACTGCAATCACCTTCTTCGCAAATTCCTGGTCAGATCTTCAAAATAAAGCGCAAAGTGGCTTCACGTCTGCCTTAAACTGGCTTTTATCTCACACCCTAACCCTTAACACTAGTAAAACTAAATTCATCACATTCTCGATTAGCTCTATATCTCAACCTAAAATTCCAATAACACTCAAGCCTCATACATGTTTTCCGCAAACTCAACAGAATTGTAACTGTCCAGTTATTGATAATGTCAACTCTATTAAGTACCTTGGCATAGTTTTAGACAGAACACTAAATTTTAGACCCCACATAGAAGCTTTAACGGGCAGAGTGCGTAAACTGATTTATATTTTTAAAACCCTTCGATATGTCGCTAACCAGTTTATTATTCGTAACGTCTACTACGCACTTTGCCAATCCATCTTAACCTACTGCATTTCAAGCTGGGGTGGTACATGTAAAACTATCATTACCCTTTGGAAATAGCACATAGAGCCATATTAAAGACTGCTACCTTCCGACCAATTCTATATTCTACAGCCCAACTCTACAAAGACTGCAAGGTCCTTAACGTAAGACAACATTTTATTTTACAAACAATTCTTTTACAACATTCCAAGACGCCATATGTTGTGTTGACTAATCGCCGCAAAGATAAAGTTTGCACTGTTCCCAAGATCAAATATTCGTTCACAAAAAGATTCTTCCTCTACCTTGGGCCCTTCTTATACAGGGTGGCGCAATAGAACGTGCATTTTTAAAATAATTATTAAAAAATAAATACAAAAGGTATAGTTAAAATAAAACTAAGCAATTATTAAGTGATAACTGAAGTTTATTTTTTAAAAATAACATCATCTAAATGATGACCCTCTCTACGTTGGCACTCCTCTAACCGCAAACGGAAATTACCGAAAACTTTCTTAAGTAGTGCTGGTGTGATTGCTGCCATTTCACCACGAATATTCTCCTTGAGCTGACTGATGTTTCTCGGATTATTGGTGTAGACTTTGTGTTTGAGGTATCCCCACAAAAAAAAGTCAGGAGGCGTCAAGTCTGGACTGCGCGGAGGCCATGGGATATCACCTCTTTTCGAAATCAGTTTGCCAGGGAACATCTGCTTCACAACCGCCATGGAGTCATTTGATGTGTGACTGGTAGCTCCGTCTTGTTGGAACCAAGTCCTAGAGTTCTTTATTCTTGAATTTTCAAGTTCTGGGGCCAAAAAACCTTCCAACATCGCAACATAGCGTTCGGTATTAACAGTGATGTTTTGCCCCCGTGCGTTTTCAAAAAAATAAGGACCAATTATTCCTTTGGCAGAGATTGCGGCCCAAACTGTCACTTTAGGGCTATGTAACGGTTTTTGATGTTTGAGTCTGGGATTCTCACTATTCCAATAACGACAATTTTGGTGGTTTACGAACCCATTCATATGAAAATGTGCCTCATCAGAGAAAAGGATGTTTTCAAAATTTGAAAACCGATTGAGCATTTCATTAGCAAATGTGAGCCGTGCTATGAAGTCAGAGTCTTTCAATTCTTGAGTTAATTGCAGCTTGTATGGATGCAATTTAAGATCCAAGTTTAAAATTCGTTGCAAACTTCGTCGCGATATGTTTAGGACAGACGATCTCTTGCGAGTAGACATTTGTGGATCTTCTCGTACCGACTGCTTAACACTCTCAATATTGTCTTCGGTCCTAGATGTGCGTGGACGACCTTTAGCGTGTGGTTTAAACGTCGATCCAGTCTCTTCAAACCGCTTTATCCAGATTTTAATTAAATTAGCACTCGGAGCCTCCCTAATTTGCCGTACACCATACTCAGAACAAAATAGTCGCCTGACAACTACGTACGAACGAGAGTTTTCGTAAAATGCGCGCACGCAAAATGCGCGACGCTTCCCGTCGAAGTGACTCATAGTGACTAAAACTTCATGAACCGCGCTACCCAACGATATCGGTCTCCCCTCGCCCACGCCCCTTCTACCCCGCAAAAAAAATGATGCAATATGCACGTTCTATTGCGCCACCCACAAAATCAATGCAAATTCTAAAATTTATACCTTATCATACTATCAATGTAAAAAAGTTGTTCACTCTTTTCTCCTAGATATTAGTTACGACGAAACGGAATCACTCCTCCAATCCTTGCAATAAACTAATAATACATACACGCACGCACGCACACACACACAGTCACACACACTCACACGCTCACACACACACACAAACATACATCCACTCACACGCGCACACACACACACACACGCACACACACACATACATACATACATACATCCACATACACGCACGAACATGCACATACACGCGTTCACATTCTTAATAAAATTAAAGTAGTACTTATGTTGAGAATTAAACACTGTATTCAATCCCAAGGAGACGGCACTGTTTCTCTTTATTACAGGCTATCCTGTAGCCTATCTAAGAGGACAGTACCCTAACCATTTAAGTGTAGTATTTTTATGTGTTTGTAACCTTAATATGCCATTTGTACTGTACTACAGCAACTTTTCTAAGAAATAAAGTTATTATTATTATGTCTTTTACTCCATTTCATTCTTATTTTATACATTTACAAATATATTGTTACAAAAAAAAATATATTTATAAATATAAAAAATAGACACCCAATCGGCAACGGGAGCAGGGTCCATGCTACCGATGGTCAAGGCTCCAGAGAGAGGAACCTCCTCACAATACGCGCCGTCTCTAAAATAACTGCCTTCTGAACCTGACCCTTGACCCAACTGCCTAACGCGAGCCTCTTAAGGTGACGGTCGAGGCTCTTGGCAATCAAACCATGGGCAGAAACGACAATCGGTACAATGATCGCCGAGTCGACTTCCCACATGTCAACAACCTCGCGTGCTAGGTCAAGGTATTTAATTTCCTTGTCTTTTTCAGCTTTCACAAGGTTGTCATCATGTGGGACAGCAACATCGACGATCACTGCCCGGCGCTCTTGGCGATCCACCATCACAATATCAGGCTTATTGGCAACAATAGTCCTATCTGTGATGATGGATCTGTCCCAGTACAATGTGACACGGCCATTCTCCAGTATTATTATTATGTTAAACTTATGACATGGTCTATACACCACTGTCTTAAACGAATTCATAAATATATTAACTGAAGTAAACATTCGACTTTTCAATGCGGGCTCTTGAATAAAGCAAGCAAAGTTTCGGCTGTATTTCATTTTAAGCCTGAAAGGCCTCCTGCCCAGAAGATCATCTACAGGCCATTAGGTGATATTTTCTCCAATATCTTCCTACGGGTTTAGTCAAAATAGACTGCAACACTTTTTTAATATTGACCATATTAATCCTATGGTCCAAACACTAAAATAATACAGCATTTTTCATTTAAATTGCATGTTCCATTACAAAAAATCTTTAATAAAAGAAAGATGCCTTCCCTGAATCACAATAACGATCAGTGATGTGATGCGTACACGAGACAGGTATTACAACAGATCTAGAGTAACTAAATCTGTTGCCCATATTAACTTCTCATTATCATCGTCATATCAGCCGAATAACGTCTACTTCTGGACAAAGGCCTTATGCTGTAGCTGCGTGACAAATGATAAGTCGTTCGCCTTTAGCCATCGGTACTGCGGAGGTGGAAGCAGCAGTTTCATTAGTCCAGGATCGAGATACGGCGTTAGAGTTGTGCCATATTTCACCCGTAATGACAATATTTTAGCCTCAAGTCACATCGTGGGAAAGCGATATCAGTGCGTCCCATCAATTTTAATTTTTTTTATTTTTACGAAATGCCAATATTTTACAAAACTTTGGCACAAAGAAAATTTTAGTCCACTTCTTTTCCACGAAAAAATTGTTTTCTTAAACTTGTAATTTTTTTGTTCAGATAAGTAATCATGTTCGTGGCGACGAATGGCATCAGCGTATAAATCGAGAATCGAGATATAGTAGGTATAAGCGCCATTCTTCTTAACCAGTACTAAATAAATCCTGTACGGGATTATAAACTAAAAGCCTACTACTATTATTGTATTGATAACATAACTAAGTTCCACTGCTTACGTGCTTCCCTTAAGGGAAGGGAAGCAATAAAAATCAATGATTTTTATTGCTTCCAGAGCCCCGGAAGCAATAAAAATCATTGATTTTAAAGGCAAACATTACCAAATAGCATGGTACTTCTGATGTGATCGTTACAATAATAGTAGACTTTTGGTTCATAATCACGTACAGGCTTTATTTAGTGCTGAAGATATCGGTAAAGAGTCTTGTTACTCGTTACGTCGTTTAGTTGACGTCATTAATAAAATAGAGCCTTAAAAACATTAAAGGAGCCAACGGAACATGGGGGTACATTGATTGTGTAAGTTCAGTAAATTAGATTCAGTAAATTAGATTCAGTAACTATTAGAAAATGGGAAGAACATCTTTACCCAAGTCACCCACATTGTCACAATTTTGTTTATTTATAAATAACTAGCTGACCCGACAGACCTTGTCCTGTCTTAACGATGACTATTAACGCACGCTATCTGTCAATACTATGTCAAATAAAAAAAAGTTACATTAAAAAAGGTTATATTGTCCAAAGTGCTAAGGTTAGATTAGAAATAATATTTGGTTGTGAAGTATTCTTAAATTTTCTTATTTTCCGCGCAATTTTGAATTCTTTTTTTACATAAGAACCTTCTCCTGACAATAACAAACACAATAAAAAAAGAAATAGTAAAATCGGTCCAGCCGTTCACGCGTGATGTCGTGACAACGGAAAACGGGTTTAATTTTTATATATATAGATAAGGCTGATTTATTAGAAACATTGGAGCATACTAGAGAGTCAAGTAGAAATAACATTGCATTAGTAGTTACTAAACCTAAATCATATGTAGTTACCGATAGTCTAAGCGATAATTATTGAAATCGAATTAAAAAAACAATATGGCCCTATTATGTGTACCTTGTATACAAAAATATTTTATATTTAATTGTGATGAATTCCGTAGTTTACCGGTTGAAACTCACATATCTAAAACAAAAGAATTTAAACTTTGCTTTAATTGTTTACATCCTGGCCATTTAAAAAAGCGATATAGATTATCGCGCTGTAAATAATAGCACTCTTTTACATGTTGAGGAAGATCCTATGCCCAGTAGTGTTGCCTTATCCACTGACATCTCAGGAATTGCCTCCTTACCTTCTAGCAATACAGAACATGTTTCTTTGTCAAGTGATACTTATATGCACCATACTACTGCTCCATATGTTTTACTTTCCACAGCGTAGGTGAAAGTCGTGGACAGCCGAGGCAACAAGGTGGACGCAAGATCCTGCTTGATAACGGTAGCACATCCAACTTTATTACGAGTACTAAGTGATAAGCTAGGATTGCCTCGACGTAACGCGAGTTCCACCGTAACAGGTATTAACAGTCAAACTACCACTAGTCTTGTAGCTTAAATATTGAATGTTACAGAGGTAATCATAAAATACAGATTGATTGTTTTGTGTTACCTGCGTTCACAAAAACACTACCGCCTGTTTTTATTAACAAGCGTTCATCATCGATTCCGTCAAATATTCAGCTAGCGGACCCGTCATTTAACGTTCCGTCAGCAGTTGACATCCTTATAGGGGCCGGGTATTTTGGAGTGTTCTAAGTAATGCTTCTATCAACCTAGGCAGAAACCAGCCCACGCTATAGGATACCAAGTTCGGATGGATAATATCAGGCTCTGCAGGCGTTCCATTACATTCATGTATGAACGTACAGTCACATTTATGTCACCTTACAATAAGTGACCATGATAATTTAAATAATTTTTCGGAACTTGATTCTCTTCCTCTTAAACATTTATTAGCTCACTATGAAGGGGCTTGTCAAGATCATTTTATTTACAAACCGCGATGATTCAGAGCGATTTGTAGTCACCATGCTTCTGAAAGAGGATCCAAGTGTGTTAGGCGAGACATATAAATGTCTAAATGTCCTTCTGTGCCTTTAGAACGTCGATTCCAGATCGATCCTGTCTTCAAAAAGAGACAGATTGCTTTCATGCAGGATTAAGAGTGTCTGAGACATACGTCAGAGAATCACTCTTCAAGGAGACCGCATTCAGGTGATATCACTAAATTTCATACCTCATCACGGTGTAGACTCAATTCCGGGCAGCCTTCGACGAAGCCTTAGCTGCAACCACTTCTGGATTTTCGTTTAACGACATTCAGATGGTGGGTACAACTGTCCAGGATGACCATTTTCAATTGAGTTGTCGTCAGAACAAATAATTATGTTATTTCTGGTGATATTTAAAAACAATATAAGCCTATACTCTTAGTACCTTCACATCGGTTTATGCTCCAGGTTATTATTTGAACTTATTCTGAGTTACCTTGTAAGAATAGGTCATTTTTTTAATACTGTTGCCTAATATACGGCCTCTGCATATTATCTTCTACCCCTAAATTGTTCCGAATTTAAAATATTTCCTAAGTCTTATTTTTCTTTCTATACAATTCGGCTATATGACAGATTACTTATCTCTTTCTATTCATTCATGAAACTCGCTCTATCTCTTTCTAATTATTGAGGAAACATCGAATGTCAATTTTACATTAAGAATTTTGTATGTCCTTTTCATTATTTATCCTTTTTCTTATGTTCTGGTATTATCTAGAACAATCTAGCGCTGTTACAAAGCCACCAAAAACCCTTACTGGTTCGAAGCACGAGCATGACAGTATGTTTTATTTCTAATCCAAATAAATAACCTCCCATACCTAGTAACTACATATCAGCCAGAGTTCACTTTGATAATGCATATTTGCTACTCAATATGAATGAAAAAGCGATAACATGCTTAGCTTATTACCTGCTTTTTGGATAAACCTATAATCCTCTTATTTAAATGATACTTGCAAAATATCTTAATTACTTGCTATAATTTTGCACATAGGTATACAACTAAAATAAACACATTTTATAAACATACCGGCTTATTCTGTGGGTGCTTAAGATAATAAATAGGTTATTATCAATGTCAAAATCTTAATATTTTATCTTCGTACAAGTAATTTTGATAATAGCTATAATATAAATGACATACCAATTTAGCTATCCCACACTAAGGTGACGTTCCACCATGAAGCTGCTAGTGGTTTTCGCCGGTTTTGTCGCATGTAAGTTATTCATTGATTGGAGTTTTAAAAATAATGGTAAAAGCCGTCTTGAATTTTCAAAATATCACGTTAATTTTGAAATATATTCTGATATTCGGTCGTGAACAGACGGAAGAGCTTTTTCTAAATGCTTTTGAAAGCATATACGGTATATACTTATAACAATTAAACTATTTAAATTTTTTTGTCCGGCTGTTTTTATAAAAATCAGGTACAGCTGTAGTGTGTCAGAGATGGCGTTGTATACGAACTTATTATTGTGTATAATATGATGTGTTCTCGAGATTCCATAATGCATGAGAAAATGAGTTTTGTTCATAATTTTAATTTCGTGAATTTCACTGATGTTATTTTAGTTATTCTGCTATTTGATGTGGAGACTGTTTTTTTTTTGCAGTATGTGCGGGCAACGCTATCCCTCTTATCCCAGGGGATAATAGCCACTATGTGGAAGGGGAAAGCCGATACATTTGGATGCCTGATGGCGAAGGTGTGCCTCACCTTGTTGATCTGCACGAACCTGTCGATGAAGAAATACTAAAAACCAGAAACGGTGCCAATAACGCATATTGGCTATTCACCAGGTCAGTTACAGGTTATTGATTAAGGACTTTTATAGGGAATTATAAATTCTTGCACCGTTCGAAAGGTATATTTAATATAAAGTTTGTAAGCGGAGATACAAAATTAAATCCATCATTTCATATTTTGCCCGTTGACAATAGGTAATAACGCGCCAATTTAAGTCTAATCAAATGATACCTCACTTACCTTAGTATGATGAGTAGCTAAGTTAAGTGAACAAATTAAGATACCTATCACCAAAATTCCAACTCATAAACCACAAAAGTATATAACCACAGTAACAAATATTTTGCAGGCAAAACCCAACCAGCGCGCATGTCATCGTCCACAATAACGCCAACACTATTTGGAACTCTAGATATAGCGGTAGCCGACCCTTGAAAGTCATTGTTCACGGGTGGAACAATAACGGTAACTCTGGCATGAACCCCCTAATCACGGCTGCCTTCCTCGCCATCCAGGATTGCAACGTCATCGTTGTTGACTGGCGAGCCCTCGCTGGCAACGTTAATTACGCCACTGCTGCTAACGGTGTACCCAGTGTCGGACAGTTCCTCGGAAATTTCATCAACTGGCTCTTTCAAACCGCGGGTGGCAACTGGGGCAACACGCACCTGGTTGGCTTCAGTTTGGGTGCTCACGTTGTTGGTAACGCTGCACGTCAAGGTGGCCGTCAAGCCAGACGCATTACAGGTGAGAAAAACATATAAGATGTTCTTTTCTTTTCTTAGTTGACTCATATGCCTCATTGAGTACAACCATGTGCTGTATAGAAATATACATAAAAATGTCGTATTGAATACAGCCCACAACCTACAGTCTTGGGCAATATAAGAAATGAGCTGGCTGAGGTAAGACTGCCGAATTATCAAGACCAATAAGTCCTTTTAATCAGTGCTAACAATGTCCGTTTTCATCACATTTGATAGACACTCTTAAATAATAAGCGTGTTCTCATTGATCTTTTTAAGCCATTTGTGTTTAACACATATAAATGCTATATTTGATTACGGTGAACATAAAAACTGTTGATAAATCAACATAAAAATTATGCAGTGCAACTTCAAAAATATTTATCGACCCCAATAAATAGTTTTGTAGTTGCACTACATAATTTTAATCAACAGTTTTTATGTTTACCGTGATCAAATAAAGCATTTATATGTGTTCAACACAAATTTTATGCAAACTCTGTATAATTAAAAACAAAAATTTATAACAGTCATAAAATCTTATGCTTTCCCAAAAGATGACCGCCCGCGTACAATTTAATATTCCTCAAAAGTTCCACTTCCTTATTTAATTTAAATTATATAATAATATTCTCTTTTTAACTTGAATATATTTCGCAATATCTTTTTGATATAAGTTAATAATATTTCAGGTCTGGATCCTGCTGGTCCTCTATGGGGGGGTAATTCCAACGCCCTCAATGCTAACGACGGTCAATACGTAGAAGCCATCCATACTGACGGTCGTCTTCTAGGTATTATGGATCCAATTGGCAGGACTAATTTCTATCCCAACGGAGGAAGGAACCCCCAACCTGGTTGCGCAATTAGTACCTGCTCTCACGGCCGTTCGTGTGACCTCTTCGCTGCTACCGTTCATTTTAACCACTTGGTCGGAAGACAATGCAATAATATTTGGGATGCTGAACTCTCCAATTGCAGTGGTGGCTCTTTGAACATGGGCAACGGCGTACTTAACAAATCAGGGTAAGATGATTTTTTACTGTACTTATTTATTCATCAGGGGCTTGATTAACATATACCGAATTCACGGGTATCATCTTATAGGTCGAGGTTTAGACTTAAGCTACCAAGCAATATCAAATGTGTCCATAACCAAATCAATCTATTCTTTGTCATCCAGACAGTTTGATGGTTTCTGTAAATATTCACAGTTTGTGAAAGGGGAGCTGTGTGATTCCAACCGACTAGCACTCGAGAAAGGGATCTCTTCCTTCCTTCCTGATTACGCAAGCGTCACGCGTAGATGTACGTTTCAGACGATAAACATGAACAGCAGAGGTACCGCGCATACATGGTGGTACTTTAATAACTTTCACCCTACCACGTGTACGGTGCTGCAAGCGCATCATTATTTAATAATTTTCCAATCAAACTTGATCTATTTGAACGATGATCGACGACTAAGGTGGTAGGCCTCGTAGGTCCCCAGACAGGTCCTGATAATACGTATCGATTGTCTTGTTGTTTTGGTTGTATCTTGATGTTCTCAAATCTTGGGCTAAAACCCCCGGTTCATCTTCATTATTCCTGTAGTCTCTGTAGTGGCCATTCTCAGCCACCATAGTCTTAGCACAATATACAATTTGCAGCACCATCACCATATTCAACCATCCAATGCTATTGAGTAACCCTGACCCACTTAAACGATTATCTAATTATGGATATATTTTATTACAGAGCGGGACTCTTTGGTCTACGGACTGGATCAAACTGGCCTTTCTAATCGGATTCTAATTTAAGATGGAACAGTCAAATATCACTTGTGACAATTTGATTTATTTATAAATGAATATAAATATTTGTGGTACAGTTAAACAATGACTTTTATTTGTAACCTTTTTAGGCGACTGTATACTCAATGTAACACGATTATTGAGCGGTTTGTGAACCTGTTTGGACATTAAGTTTTATTCTATGAGAGATCCCATGTGAGATGACGGCGGCGAATGTTAGAATATCATCACCCTATCTCATCCCATGGGCGCCTAGAAGTCGACCGGATGGAATATCTACCAGAGGAAGGGCAGCAGCTTCTTTCTGAGGACTATGACCATCATACTGCGATTAGGCGTCGATAATATTTCTGTTGAGCAAATTAAACACCTTGGCCCAGTTGCTGTGTCCTGGTTGCTGCAAATGTTTAACACCTGTCTCGAAACCTCCCAAATTCCCCGCATCTGGCGAAAATCAAAGGTCATAGCTATACCAAAGCCAAGAATACCTATACAAGCGTTTAACTTTTTTCATAAGGCGACTTATGGGCAAAACCCATATCCGTCGGTACAACATTATAGAAGTTGGTCAAGCAGTATGCGCAGTCTGAGCCACTACAATCCCCCTACATCATTTACACGAACTTATCTACATCGTCACACGTGAAAAGCGTATTTGAATAAAAGGTTAGTAATAAAAGCAAAGATTTTTTTTTATACTAAACAACTTATACTAAATTTTCTACTATCTGATGTCTAATGAAGGACTCTATCATAGTTATACTAGCACTAAACATCAAAATGCTAAATAGATAGATTGAATACTGTTTATTGTGCACCCTCAATCGGAAAATATAAAATACAAAATACATTTAAATGGATATAAAGAACATAATGCGGATGGGTGGCTAGGTTGACCCCAGGACGCCAGGCCATTCATTGCAAAAAACAGACATAATTCTGATGTCTAATGAAGGACTCTGTCAGAATATACTAGCATTAAATATCAAAATGCTAGATAAATAGATAGAATACTCTTTATTGTGCACACTTAAACGGAAAAATAAAATACATTTGAAAGGATATAAAGAACTTAATGCGGATGGGCGGCTAGGTTGACGCCAGGACGCCAGGCCATTCAATAGCAACAAACATACATAATTCACACACATCAATTAAATCACCTCGATAGCAACACGATAATGGGCATATCAAATTCATTACACCAGATATCAAAGTGCAATTAAATCCATAATGAATGGCATCAAAAAAGTGCCCGTTATGACCTAAAGTAAGACTTTGCGAAGCAGCAGGTTGAATTCAGTTGGACAGGATTTGATTTCAAATGTGCTTAGAAAAAACTCATAATCCTTAAGAATATTTGTACTTAGTACATTTAATAATATTTATTCAAATTAATATCACATAATCCCACACAATACAGAAAATATGAAGAATGTAAAACTAAATTACATGTTGATACATGTATGACCTGATGGTCGATACATGTATTTTTCCAGCGATTTCTGCAGAACCGCAAAGTACAGACACCAGCACATCAAGCTACCCCAATCTGACAAATTCCCCAATTGAAAGTGAACCATATGCTTATATGATAAACTTGAAAATCTATAAAAAAAATTGACAGTTTGGGGTAGCTGGATGTGCTGGCGTCTGTACAAAGTTATCTTGTTTGGTGTCCTCTGTAATTGGCGTTGATTTAATAACTCATTTGTGAATATTCTTCAAATGAATTTCGTTTACCTGCAACAAAATGTATTTATTTGGTTAAAACTGACTTTCAATACAACTTTGTATATATTTACATATTTAATATGTAAATATATACAAAGTTCCATCCCCTATATCAATAAGCTATTAACATATAAATGGAAATCGTTAATAGGTATTTTATTCATTTACATGACTTAAAACGTCGAATAGATTCGAGAATTCGATTCCCACCCGGGACAAATATTTGTGTGCATGAACATGTCTGTTTGTCCTGAGTCTGAGTGTGTATTATCTATATAATTTACAAAATAAAAATAGTATATGTAGTATATCAGTTACCTGGTAACATAGTACAAGCACTGCTTAGTATGGGATCAGATGACCGAGTGTGAATAATGTCCCAGGATATTATTATTATTGTTAATTCGAATAAAAATGATCCAATTTTCCCCGATGTACTATAAATACCTCTTAGGATAAGCCAGTAAAAGCGATAAGTTTATCAATCAATCAACACTTTTAGTATCTTAGTATTATTTTATGTGTTTAGAGAAGATACTGTTAAAAAAAGACTGTTAGATAGTATTTCTTATCAGAACATTCTGTCAACCTCAATTAGTTCGTTGGGCGAATATGACAACAAGGTACACCAGATTTCTTTTTATTTTCAGTTTATCTTGCGATTTTGTCAACCGTGTCCTAGTTTCTAACTTAATAAAAATAATGTTCTTTTATTAAACGTTACTTTATTTAATTGATGTAATTTTATTTCTCAAAATGATAACCTTTCACTATAATATAGGACAAGACCTAGGTCTGTTCCTATATTACATGAATCAAAGGCTTCATAATCTTATAATCTATAGCTATATAATAATGGATCAATAAAGATATACATCATAAATTAATTGTTATAGATAAATTTCTAGCAAAACATACCAATTAGAATAACGAGAAACTATTGAAAATAATATTCACGCCTCTTTTGCAATACATTAAATAATATTATCCATCTCTAAGTATAATTAATGCGACATGATTAATAAATTATTTTTATTATGGCGAGAAATTTTGTTAAATAAATTTTTACACACATAATTTTGTTTGTTTATAATTACGTGTAGTGATGAATATTATAAATCATATTCTGACCTTCAACTTCCAACTCATTTACATTCCCATTAGATACATACTCAAATAAGAAAATAATAGAAACAAAAAAAAATTCGCTACAGCGTCTACCATCGCCATTATTCCGCTATAGTATGCTACACATTGCCGGCTATGTCATTTTTAATGACAGATACATATATCTAATATAAAATAGATACAGTTGTCATTGATAGCGACGCGTAACATCACCCCCCCCCCCCCCTCCCCATCTCGGTAACAGTAATTTTGCTCTTTCGATATCTCGATATCTGAGCCAAAAGAAAGATAAAAGTCATTTTTATCCGCTAGAAGATAAAGTTAATTTGAATTTAGAACATCATGTGCACTAACATGCATTGCATTGTGACAAAATACTTTTATTTCAGTTTAGGTATTAACTGCTACATTATGATACGTAAGTATTAAATAATAATCTTTTAATTTTAACAAATATTATTTAGGTATAATTTAGAAAATTGAAAGTAACGTTGCTACAGTTACTTAAGTTGAGTGTAATATTTTGTTAGGAACAGCAATGCTGCGCAAAGCAAATGAAAAAAATGAACACCAAGGAGGTTCCGAGTATGACTTTTAAAGAAATAAAAAAAGTTATATGATAAATTCGGCACCATGGAGGTAGAAGTAAATTAGTGCGCACCATGCTCTAAATTCAAATTTACTTTATCCTCTAGCGGATAAAAACTACTTTTGCACTCAGATATCGATGAGCAAAAATACTCTTTCTTTGGGAATATGAAAATAACTATTATTTTTTCTTGCTTGTTTATGTTTCTGGGTACATAAATTTAAGTTACACGGTACAAAGTGGAAAAAAAACATAACATAGGCGAGCATAATGGATTAATGAATTTTCTTGCAGCAAATAGTTAGGACATTGTATTATTATATTATCGTTAACGTCCGTGCAGCATACATAAGAAATATCACTCACTAACCTGTAACTATAGTTAAACCAATATATTTAATGTAACAAAATTTCTCTTCATAATGATAATTTATTATATAATTATTTATGATTGATTTATCTATACATAGAGATTGTTAATTTTTACTGTATTTCAAAAAAGGAATGAATAATATTTCCAATAGTTTCTCGTTATCCTAATTGGTTTGTTTTGTTAGAAATGTATCTATAACAATAAAGTTACAATAATAGTTATTTGTTATACAAGAGTGCAAAGTTGCTTTTTAACCGCGTGGACAATTTTGATAAACGAGCAAGCGAAGGATTCTAAAATTGAATCACGAGCGCAGCGAGTGATTCAAAAATTAAAACCCTGGGCGACAGCGAGGAAATCAAAAGAGCACAAGGTGAAAAATCTTTGCACTCGAGTGCAACACGTAATTTTTCATCACACCTCAGCGAGGAAATGACTAAATGCGAAAAATTATCTTATTATTAACACTTTTATTTCAGTTTAGGTATTAATTACTATATTATGATATGTAAGTATTACAGGACAATCTTTATATATAAATTATAACAAATAATACTTAGGTAAAATTACGAAAAACTTAAAGTAACGTTGCTATAGTTTGAGTGTAATAGAACAGCAATATTGCACAAACAAATTAAAAAGAAGTCCACCAATAAGGTTCCGAGTCTAAGTTTTTAATAAATTAAAAAAGTTGTATGATAAATTCGGCACCATAGTATATTCCACCATAGTATATTATTTATTTAAGGTTTAATGATATTTTGCATTCACAAATTTAGTGCACACGATGTTCTAAATTCAAATTTACTTAACCTCTAGAGAATAAAAACGACTTTTCCACTCAGATATCGAAGAGCAAAAATACTCTTTCCGAGATGGTGATGAAAATGTCTTTATTGATCCATAATTATATTACTACAGATTAATAGATTAGGAAGCCTTTGATTTCTGATATTGCTGTAATATGGGACCATACCTAGGTCTCGTCCTATATTACAGGAATTAGTGTAGTTAGAAACCGGTAACACGGTTGACAAAATCGGAATATAAACTCAAAATACTATATCTAGTGTCCCTCATGTTATATTCGCTCAACATTGAGCCAACGCCATTGAGATTGACAGAATGTACTGATAGGAAATACTATCTATATGTATATTTGTAACAGTCACTTCCCTAAAAGACAACCTTGACAAAAAGTTTTGTATGTTCATTCATACAGATAAACTTATCGCTTTTGCAGGTTTATCCTACGAGGTATTTATATAGTATATCGGGGCAAATCGGATCATTTTTACTGGAATTAAAAAACATGTACACGTAACGTAACAACTATTGATACTGCATTTTGTTACTATTCAACATTTTAAATGAAGTAAATGAATAAATAAATAATAAAAATAAAACTTGAGAGGTGTCAAGGGACAACCGGATGGAACGAAGTTATTTCTTATGTACAAAAAACCTGTATACACTCAACAAAAATAATCGTGGCGACACCACACTGTTCAATGCGAAATAGAAATGAAAAAATATCTGGACAGACAGACAGAGAAACATGCGCACGCCGCACAGCTGCAAAAAGTGTCGTGACAACTTTTCGTGAGATTTTTTTCCGTCTAGTCCCCTTTCACAACGCGCGATAAGGAACTTCGTTCCAATAAAAAAGGTTTTTATTCACGTAGACTTTAAAAAAGCGCTTGTAAATAGTCAGAACATGTTTGTAGTAATATATAATTATTACTAGGTACATATACAAATTTAGGTACAGGGATTGTAGGAAATAATTTATAATAAGATTTATTTTATAATAGTAGCGATATTTAGCTAACTTAAATTAGATAGAAATTAAAATATCAACAATTTCCATTTATATACTTAATAGTAACAAACTTCGTCAACTCTGTTTACGCTTTTACAAACACACGTTAAAAAATATTTTACGTGCATGTTTACAAGGTTAATTAATTTAAAATACTATTTTAGTATGCTAACCGTAATGTAATGTAGCTTTTGACCGATAAATTGAAATTAAGTAAGAGTGCTAGTTTGTTTTCTCTTATGATCCAAATCTCCTGGTCACCCCTTCCGCCCGGTTTCCCCTACTTAATCATTATAACAGCTGATGAAGTCCACTGGACAAAAGCCTCCAACAAGAATCATCTTGGGAGGATATGCCATAATCGCCACGCTTGGAAGACGGGTTGGCGATCACAGTATGATGGTCATAGTACACAGAAAGAAGTTGCTACCCGTCCACTGGTAGATATTCCCTAGGGTCGACTACTACGCCTTCCATGATATTCTTTTACTTGCTGTGCCCCGCGGTTTTACCCGCGTTAAATTTTATAAATTATCACATCTCCTCCCCCGTAGGTGATAGCGTGATAATATGTAGCCTATATGTTGCCCCGACCTCTAAGTAATATTCATGCAAAATTTGAAGTAAATCCATGCAGTACTTTTTGAGTTAAGCCCGGGCATACCTACAGACAAACAGACAAAAATTCTAAAAACTATATTTTTGGTTTCGATATCGATTTTAGATCACGCACCAAGTATCCTTTTAAAAAAATATTCAATGTACAGTTTTGACTTTCCTACAATTTTATTATATGTATAGATTCCCCGCCGTCGCCACACAGGAAAAGTAATAAGATTAAAACAGCTTAAGATAACTATAGGTTATTATCAAATCCCAAATTCAAACATGCTATCTCAATCCTGATGATGTTGATAGTAGGTAATTAATAAAAAGGACGGATTAATTAGGTCATCCAACACTACGGTGAGGTTCAACCATGAAACTGCTTGTAGTATTCGCCGGTTTTGTTGCATGTAAGACCTTTTTATATATAATATTTTTTTGTACTGACGCCAGCACATCAAGCTACCCCAATCTGTCAAATGTCCCCAATTGAAAGTGATCCTTATGTTTGTGTGATAAAGTTGAAAATCTATAAAAGAAATTTGACAGATTAGGGTAGCTGGATGTTCTGGCGTCTGTACAGCAGCGTAAATTTTATGCTAGTGCTCGTCCTTAATTTTTTTCAACAACGATCACGTCTTATTTCAATGATGTGGATCACGCCATTCTGTATAAAACCTATGATATAAAGGCGCGTCCACTAAATGAGAGCATTTTTAAACATTATACGAAATTAATTAATCAATAATAAAATGAATTATAATTAAATAATTGTATGCTGAAAAGACTGAAGCTGTTGGTTTATTTAAAATCTTTATGTGTTAGTATTAAATTAATGATTTTTAAATAAAAAAGATAATGAATATAAAATGTACAGTTTTATAATTTAAAACGGTACAAATTGTGTATTAATTGGCCCGTTAAGTTGTCCAGTGACAGGATAAATTAATATGTCATGTATTAAATTTTTATAATGGACATTTGTTCATTATAAAATAAATGTTTGGTTTTTATTTTTTTATTATGCTGCTTTTCATTGTGTTCTATACTGCCTGAATCCATAATGTATAAAGCTTGAACACAGGTTATTTCTACGCACGTAACATAACCCATAGAGTAACTAACAAAGTCCTTAGAGTAACGTCTGAACGGGTAATAACGGGTAGGAATAATTTAGAAATTATTTGACAGAACAAAGGATGAATACGTATTCATTTTTTTTACAGTATGTGCTGGTAACGCTATCCCCATTGTTCCTGGGGATAATAGCAACTATGTAGAAGGAGAGAGCCAGTACATATGGATGCCAGACGGTGAAGGTGTGCCTCACCTAGTCGACCTGCATGAACCCGTCGACGAAGAATTATTGAAGACGAGAAATGGTGCCAACAATCAATATTGGTTGTTTACCAGGTCAGTTATACGTTCATACATTATTGATAGATTTTAATTAATGAGTATATGAGAAAACTTATAGTAACATATATGTTTATCTATTAAGTTATCAGAAATTAATGAACTACGAGTAAATCGATTAAGGCACGCAAAGTTAGTTACCCTTACCAATTTTATGTTACTAATTTGATGTCACCTTCAAAATTCCATAACTTTTTGCTAGCTGGTTTTTGTCACATAACATACTTAATATTTCTCTTATTTTTTTCAGTTTCTTTCTCTAAATAAGATTAAATGATGTGCTAAAGTTTTTTATTTATATTATAACTTTTCATGTGTGTTGGAGATATTACAATGAGGTGAAAAATCTGACGGTCTATGCTGCATACACCCTATAGGCATAGATCTCTTACATAAAATACAAAAATAATAAAAAACATGTTTATTGGGCACACATTTATCAATAAAACATAAGCCCGTTAAGAGAACTGCTATGATGAGCCTAAGTAATATAATATATATAATTTCTAATTTTTTTTACCTCTGTGACCCTGTAAGTATGTAGATAATGATAAAATAATAAGATACTTTTAGTTAAATTGGATTTACAGAATATATTAGCTTAGGTATATTGGGAATCCAGCATGAAGTATACCCTTTTTGAATCAGAGTGTAACTGGATCCTACACTGCTTCTAGTCCCATATTTTGGTCACTATTCTAATTCAATATTTTAAATGTTTATTGTGATCTAATACAAATAAAATCAGTAATATTTTTAATATTAATATTTCGTTTTGGCCTTATCGGATAAAAAAATAAACTGTTGCCATATATTCCAGACAAAACCCAACCAGTGCCCAAGTTATCGTCCTCAATAATGCAAACACTATCTGGAGCTCCAACTACGTTGCTAGCCGACCCTTGAAAGTCATTGTCCACGGATGGAACAGCAATGGCAACTCAGCCATGAACCCTCAAATCACAGCTGCCTTCCTCGCCGTCCAGGATTGCAATGTCATCGTTGTTGACTGGCGAGCCCTCGCTAATAACATTAATTATGCCACTGCTGCTAATGGCGTACCCGGCGTGGGACAGTTCCTTGGAAACTTCCTAACCTGGCTCATCAACTCTGCGGGTGGTAACTGGAACAACGCCCACCTAGTCGGCTTCAGTTTGGGCGCTCACGTTGTTGGTAATGCGGGACGTCAGGCTGGCCGTCGTGCAAGACGTATTACAGGTGAGTGGAATCATAAGTCGAGTAAAACAATAAGTGCTGTGTGGTGACGGCATAGAATAGCATCACCCCATCTCATCTCATGGGGGCGTTGAAATTATCCCGAGGGAATACCTACAAGAGAACAGGCAGCAGCGTATTTCTATGAACTATGACCATCAAACTGCGATGGCAAAGTGGTCTCCCGAGCATGGCGATAATGGCAAATTCCCCCATTCTTCAGGGAGGCTTTTGTCCAGCTGTGGACGTATTTGATTGCCATTGCCTGACATAATGAAAATGCACTATCTTTCTTGTTGACTAACTAATGATACACATTCCATGAAACACTATGCTATATCACCTGAGTTGAAAATTGAAGAAAGAAATACTTCACAAAGGAAATCAAATGATTCTTAGGTTTAGCCATGCAACTTTCTTAGACGTATAAAAACTTGTTTAGTTATTTATATCCCATTAATAACAAGGGCGCAGAGAACTTTTTTGAGATATAAAGAATCAATTATCAGAGAGATGTACAGTAATAACTTATAGTTTAATAGTTATAGTGAAGACGATATCAATCGTTTTTGGGTTCATACAAAGCGTAATTGTGATCCAAAGAAGTAGCAACCCAAAGGAGAGATATCTTGTTTGGGTCGCTAGTTCTACTGGCTGACCTGTTAGTCTAATGGTTAATGACCCTGAGCCAGCGGTCGCGGGTTCAATTCCCACCCTGGACAAACCCTTGTGTGATGACCATGATTATTTGGTCTGTGTCTGGGTGTAATTTATCTAAAATTTATAGGTATTTAAAAACATATAAGTTAGCAAGTTTAGGATCAGATGGCAGTGTGTTACTTGTCCCCACGTGGTTTAATTATGATTACAAACAAATAACTTTTTTTATTTTATTTTATTTTTTGGAACTAAAAACGGTTACATGTTATATATAACAATGAGTAAATATTCTAACAATAAATAATAAACATAAAACCCACACCATTGTCCACGAGTTACTTAAATCATAGTATTAAAGAAATAGAAAAAACTAACGATAATATGAAGAAAGAACAAGAACGATAATATGGTGGTAAAGAAGGGTTCATACACTAGGTGTTATACTGATAGTAACTCTGTAATTTTGCGTCCAAATTGAAGATTCGTCAACAAGAATATATCGATCTCCATGAAATGTGTGTTATACATTTCAACGTATAACTTGAAGGTGTTAAGTTAATTACAATACCATATGTACTACAGTATTATATTTATTTTTGTAATGTTGGGTATCTTAGGTCTGGATCCTGCTGGTCCTCTATGGGGTGGAAACTCCAACGCTCTCAATGCTAATGATGGCCTATACGTCGAAGCCATCCACACTGACGGTGGTCTTCTCGGTATCTTCGACCCTATCGGCAGGACTAACTTCTATCCCAATGGTGGAAGGAACCCTCAACCCGGATGTTGGGTCAGCACCTGCTCTCACAGCCGTGCGCCTGAACTCTTCGCAGCCACCGTGCAGTTTAACCACTTGGTCGGAAGACAGTGCACTGGCATCAACGCGGTCTCCAACTGTTCTGGTGGCTCTTTGAATATGGGCAACGGCATTCTATCCAAAACTGGGTAAGACATTTATCTTTTTGTTTTTTATTTTTGTCAGTAATATAATTGATAAAATAATGAGAGGCCTGTTGGCGTCGTTGGTAGACGCTGCCTTTCACGCCGCAGGTCGTGGGTTCGATTCCCACCCGGGACAGATATTTGTGTGCATGAACATGTCTGTTTGTCCTGAGTCAGTTCAGTTATCTGGTTTCCATAGTACAAGCTCTGCTTAGTTTGGGAACAGATGGCCGTGTGTATAATGTCCCAGAATATTATTATTATTATTACTAAATCTGATTTTACTATTATGAGTAGGTACATCCTACTAATATTATAAATGCGAAAGTTTGTGAGTAAGTATAGATGTTTGGATGTATGTTACTCCTTCACGCAATAAAATGGAACGGATTTAGATTATATAGTTTATATATCCGAACACATCGGTTATAATTTATAAAGTTTAACGAGGGTAAAACCGCGAGGCACAGCCAGTACCCTTTAATTCCAATTACAGCGATTTTTTTTTATATTTTCTTTATAGGGTTCCGTAACAAATCGGCACCATAAGAAACTCTTATATTGCCCCTCCATTTAAAATTGTTTTAAATATTTGTAAAAGTATTTAAAAATAATAGTTGAGAAGGGATTTTCACCACTACAATTTTATTCGTCTAGCATTTCTTCTGTTCGACTTTAATTAATAAACAGATCAGATTTAACAGGCAATATAAATTAAGCCTTAAATAATTATATACCTACTAGCTGGTGCCCGCGACTTCGTCCGCGACAATTTTGAATGATTACCAATGTAACTACTTACTTCTAGTCTAATCTAAAAAAAAATAAGCAATATAAATTTAAGAAAACCTAACCTATTAATAACCTAGTTAAGAAATAAACTAAAGACTACTTGCTACTGTTATCAGGGCCCCTTCACTCGGCCATACCTACGGTGATAATTACCTACACTTTCGCGCGCCTTGGTAGTGGCGTAGCCCAGAGGGCCGTCGCCGACCGATCCGCGCAGCGCCATACGCCACGGATTAAAAAGTACTGGCAGCTCTCTACTTAATACTATAAAAATTGAACAACAAAAATGTCTCATCATCACAAATCTGGTGCTAGGTATTGTTCATTTAGATGTTTGTCGAAAAAAAGGCACAAGGTTTTATCAGTTTTTACATTATCTACAGTTGCGGAAAAGTTAGTTCAAATTCTTATTTTAAATACCAAAGTAGGGATTTAGTAGGTGTTGATTATTTATAATTAGATTCCAAATAATGTGTTTTCAGTCGTATAGACTCGAGTTTTAACGTTTTTGTTGGCCAAGATAGTTTTTAAAAGAATTGGTATGAGTTTCATACATGTAAGATAATACGAGAGAAACTTGAAAATGTGATTTTTTGTTTGTTGAGATATATTAACGATTTTGGTGTCAAATGGAAGATCTAGGTCTAAAACCATTTTATCCGTTTGAGTCATGTCAATTGGTCCACGCGTTAAGGAAATATTTATGAATTAGTATAGTAAAGTTCGTCGAGCCAGCTTAGATAACCTAACAAAAACATCACATTTGTAAAAATTGACCGTGTAATCATACGCATCAAACATAAGATAGATTATGTGGTTAATAAGTAGATAAACGATGAATAGGTATCACAGTAACAGCGGCAAGCCGTCAACCCTACGCCAGGACACTCCGTGTCCTACAGCGACAGTGTAATGCGTTAGAAGAGAGCGGCAGCGTTTAGGTGAATATCGCGGTAGGCACTGAGCGCATATGCAAGCTGAATTGCACTTAGTTGCTTAGTAGCAGGAGTCGCTATTTCTATAAATTGTTCCACGAAGAGCCGCTTCTGTACGTAAGTACTTTTTATTCTGTGCTGTTATTTAAAAAAAAGACCCGATATCATAAACCCAAAAATATCAAAGAATACATATCAATTGTCCTTAAGTAAAGTCAGTAAGTCAAATAAAGTAATATAATAATCAACGATGCATTAATCACCAAGGTAACTCCCATTAGCTTAGGTTGCGACCACGGCATTGATAGGTCTAATATCACATTTTGTGAACGAAAGAAACCATAGCGCGATCTAAAACGATGATTACACCATCTACTAACAAAAATATAACCTTCTAAAGCGGTAAAATTAAGATGTGGGCATATGCCCACATCTTAATTTTACAATAAATTTTAATATATTTTAAAATATATATTTTGGGTGAGATTTAGGCGATCATCTTTTGATTCAGTTTTGGACTACCTTTTACTTCAAGCATTTATTTATTTTAACCGATATGTCAAATGAGTTCTGCGATCTGAAACGATTTAAAAGCCATCGGGTTACAAAATTGTGAACTTGTAGATCAGTAAAATTAAGATGATATTTTTTGGGTGCGATCATCTCGACACGAACAATTTATACTACGCTAACTCGAATTTTGGGTCAATGACTTTTGTATCCCAATTTTATTAAATTGACGTTTTTTAATATGTTATGAAAAATACCAAAAAAAAAAGAAGTTACAAATCTTATAAAACGCTAAATCTTTACTTAGACGACAACAAACACAACATTTTAAGCAATAAGAAACGAATTTCTCTATAATTTAAGTTGGCGTACATTTTTGGTGTTGACCTATTGAATCAGTTATGGATTACCTTTTTTAACAACAAATTATTCCCTTGATTGCTTTATTTTTAACTGAAATACCAATTTACATGCTTTTAACTCAACAAAAAAAAAAAACAGTTTTTCATACAAACTTACATCCCCTATTTTAGTCGTCTTTAGGGGTGGAATTTCCAAAAGTCCTGATGATATATTTATAATGTTTAAATGAAAGGCGAAATACTAATTTTCATGCGTTTACCTTAAAAAATGTCACATTTTTCATACAAACTTCCATCCCCTATTGGTCACCCTAAAGGGCTGAAATTCCCAAAAATTCTGAAATACATATTTTTAAATGAAAGGTCAAATACCAATTTTCATGAGTTTACCTTAAAAAATGTCACATTTTTCATACAGACATCCCCTATTTGTCACCCTACGTGGTAGAATTCTCGGAAATCCTGAAACACATACTTTTAATTTTGAACTGTAATGCTAAATACCAATTTTAATGCGTTTAACTTAAAACTTGTTGGCACTTTTTTCACATAAACTTACATCCCCAATTTTACGCCCTTGGGGTGGAATATTAAAAAATCCTGAAATATATATTTTAATTTTTAACTGCAAGTCTATATACTAAAGCCTTTAACATCAAAATTAAGCACTTTCATAAAATATTTTATCCCTTATTTTAGTCCCTTAGGGGTGGTATTTTCAAAAACCCTTCTTCAGTGTCATTAAAGGTAACTACTGTCAAAATTCAAGTCCTAACTGCAGCCGTTTAGACTGTGCGTTGATATGTCAGTCAGGCAGTATAAAATTATATCCCCTATTTTCCGCCCTTGGGGGAGTAATTTCCAAAAATCTATACAAATAAATAAAATTGGAGTGTCTGTTTGTAATATTGAAATAACCGAGTTTTACTACATAAATATGAATATATATACGGTACATACACCAAAATATTTTTTTTTACAATTTTTGTCTGTCTGTTTGTTCCGGCTAATCTCTGAAACGGCTGGACCAATTTTGACGGGACTTTTATTGGCAGGTAGCTGATGTAATAAGGAGTAACTTAGGCTACTTTTATTTAAGAAAACGTATTTTATTTTACTAAAAAGCAAAAATAAACTAATTAACACGCGGACGAAGTCGCGGGCACAGCTAGTCCTGAAATAAATGCTATATATTTTTAACAGAAAGGCCAAATACTCATTTTCAGTTTAACTTCAAAAATATCGCATTTTTCATACAAACTTACATGCCCTATTTTATGACCTTCGGGGTGGAATTTTCAAAAATCCTGAAATATATATTTTTTATTTTTAACTAAAAAGCCAAATGCTAATTTTCATGCGTTTCACTTAAAAATTGGGACTTTTTTCGTACAAACTTACATCCCCTATTTTTTGCCCTTGGGGGTGAAATTTCCAAAAATCCTGAAACACATATTTTTTATTTTTAACTGCAAGGCCAAATACCAACTTTCATGCTTCTAACTTCAAAAACGGCAAAGTTTCATACTAACTTCGCACCCCCGTTTTACCCCCTTAGGGGTTGAATTTCGAAAAATCCTTCCTTATTCCTTGTCTACATTATAAAGAAAACATCTGTGCAAAATTTCAGCTTTCTAGGGCCAAGGGTTTGGGCTGGGCGTTGATGAGTCAGTCAGTCAGTCAGGACTTCTCTTTTTATTTATATAGATTAACAAAGACTGATAGCAGCGTCACCTAGCGCCATAGTTTCGCGTAATTTCGCGGCTGTACGTATAACTTCTAATTGGTCATTATATTGTTTCAGAAACGGTATCTTTGGACTGAATACTGGCAACAACTGGCCCTTCTAAATGGATTCTGATTAATGTGTCACAATTGTAAATTTTATTGTGTATGTTCAATGAATAAAAGTATTAAGTCACATTAAAGAATTGCTTTAATTTTTTATATTCACACTGTATTTAAATTATGGTTTTATTTTAGATTGAATTTAATGAAATTTAATAAGGTAATAAATTAAAAAAAAATAGTAATTGTAAAAATTTGGGCCGTGTGGGTTCCGGCCCAGAAAGATTAACAGGGCCACCCCATACCACCCCGTGAGTGTCGTAAAAGGCAGCTTGACCTTTCTTTGTTTAACATTAGATAAAAGCTGCACGTGCAAACCTCATGCGAATAAGGTAATTAATATAATAAATCGCTTTGCATTTGCCTTATGGTCGATAATAGAAACCTGCTCTCATTGCCTACTACGGATATGTAGCATCTAATCTTAGGTATGGCAGTGTTCTTTGCGGCAACACGATAATCATAAAAAAGGTGTTTTTTGCACAAAAGCAATAAAGACCACTATTCATGGAACATAAATTCCTCTCACTGTTCCCTCTGTCAATTTATTTGAGTGCAACGTATTTGCTAAAATACATTAATATTTGTTTTGTCTTCTTGAAGTCACACTTAACATCAAGTACCCTAAAAATTGGTTTAACTAAGGATGAAAAGTCATTTATATTGTAGAAGTTGCTTTCCAGTGGTTATATAAATCTACAATACGTTAAATCTACAAAAGTAAAAAACTTGCTTTATCTCAGTGTCTCATTAAAGGATGTTCTTATTATTCTCTTGATATTTGAAATTTGAAATATTTCGAATATTCATCAAGAAAATAGTAATTACCCCGAAGACATAAGCGTTCATAAAAAAAGTATAAATATTATGTTCTATTTCAGTTCATATACTCCAATTTCTGAAAATTTCAAACTTTAACAAAAAAATAGCTATTTAAACTTACCCTCTCATTTTCCAACCACCTTCTTAGAAACGGCGCAAAGAGTTTAATGTCCCGATCTATGAGCGGAGATCGTCTGAGACTGACCAGACACGCCACGGTCACGGTGACGATGCAACCAAAAGTGGTGAACCACAAGTATGATATACGGTACAAGTACGGCACCTCACTAAAACAAAAAAGCATCTACGGTACAAGTACGGCACCTCACTAAAACAAAACAGCATCATAGGATGTGTATGACTCACTATTTTTCAAATTTCTACTAACAGCTGGTATCGTACTAGACGGTATTAACTCGTTGGTCTAGCGGTAGCGTGTTCAACCGTAGATAAGGATGTCATGGGTTCAAATCTCAGGTCAGTATCCAAGTGATATTGGTATTATACGCTAAGAAACAGGGATTTATTTCCCTCGAAAGGCGTAAAAAATGTAGGTAATAACCAAATCGGCACCAACCTTTCTGCTTCCCCCACATTAAAGAGAACTTCATCAAAACTGTAAGTACAATTGTGGGTAAATCTTTCTTTTGTGTTGAACTTCAGTGATCCCTTGGCCTGAGCGAGTTGAGAGTGTGCTGCGGTCCACCAAGCTGATATCAGACCAATCACACCTCCTGATAGTGCACTCTGAAATTAAATAAAGAGTCTTTTGGTACAATATCTATTTAGACTACACGCTTATAGTGCAGCTATATCTATCAATCGACTACGTTAGTATAGTAGTTTATATCGAAGGCCAACAAAACCATATACTAATGCACCATAACTTGATTGAGTAATATAAATGTATATGTAATAAAAATAAAACAACGTATGTGTAATTACAGCCTGCCCTTCTCGAAGAAAAGAAACACAAAACTAGATACGTGATTCCAGGCAGCAACATACTCGTGAACGGGTGCTGCTTGCGGTAACTCATAATATTTTATTGTTTTCATACAGTCATTGCATCTGTTTGACTTCGTGTGACTTGTTAATTTTGTAAATGTACGCGGATGTACCCACCGTTTTTTCATCTAGCAAGAGGTTATTCTAATTGTTTGAATGAAATTTAATGTTATTGTTTATTATCAATTTTTCGATTCATTAGATGACAACGGTTCTGTGTGTGCATTAGCCTACATAACGCCCATCCCAATGTAAGAAAATACATGATTTAAAAAAAAAATATGTACGAAAACAAAAAGTAAAAGAAGACGAAAAAAAGCAAGCCCGGAGTTTCTTTGTTAAAGTCGCAGGTTAGCTAGGGTAGGCTCCTCAGCGGCGAGGATCGCTTTGGCCCCTTAACACGTCATTGGTGATCCCGTGCAACTGATCACACCCTCTCTTAGAATTCTGTCCTTTTGCTTCAGCGGCCCCTTGAGCTGTGGCCCGAACCCTAAAAGGGTGGCCTCGGGTATTAATCGTTTAATATAAGCTACTGGTTAAGAGCCTTCTGCGCTAGCCAAATGCTCATTGCCTTCAATTCTTTAATTTTAATATTGTACAACTAAATTTCAAAATTAAAAAACTACAGCAAGGCTGACCCAGGATATAAACCTGCGATTGAGAATTGCGATAGTGCAAATGGTGAAAATGAGGAAAGGGCCAAATATAATACATAAATATATTGATAATCTATATAAGTACATACAATAAAATTGTAGGAATATTTTTTAAAAGGATACTTGGGGCGTGATCTACATTCGATATCGAAGCCAAAAATATAGTTTTTAGAATTTTTGTCTTTTTGTCTGTATGTATGTCCGGACTAAACTCGAAAAGTACTGCATGGATTTACTTGCATGAATATTAATTACTAAGAGGTCGGGTCAACGTATAGGCTACATATTATCACGCTATCACTTACGGGGGAGGAGCTGTGATAATTTATAAAATTTAACGCGGATAAAACCGCTGGGCACAGCTAGTAACTAATAAGTTGTAGATACTGACCGTAGAGTCGATGAAAGGTAAGAATATCCCCATAAGGAATACTGCGGCCAATGGTCCCATAGACGCTGACGACAAACTCATAGTCAGCTGTAGAACTGATCCCAGCATTTCTACCACGTATACTAAACCTATAAAAAAATATTTCAATTCTATAAATTACTAACATAAAGGAGCAGGTAGGAATAAAATTAATCTACATTTATATCGAGATCAGTATAGATTATTTAAAAAATAATAGATAAGTATTTTATTTGCATACAAACATAAATATTATAATTATTTGAATGAATTATTATTGAAATAACCTAACTTATCAACTAAAGAAACATAAATAAAATAAAATTAATACAAACATAAATAAACAGTCTAACCAATGAGCTTATGCGTCAAAAAATTCGTCGACATCGCTTTGAACCGGGAACGTACCCAGAAGGCTGGCAGCATTGCCACGTTGAATGGCAATGCTAATTCTTTGACCTAAGTATTGGCCAGCCCTCTGATCACGTGAAGCATCGACCAGACGTTTTGAGATGTCACGAAAAAGGGTTAAAGCGTAAAAAATTATATTAACTCTATTTCCATAACAACCGTGTGACCGCGTTGCACCAACAGCTGTTGTCTAGATGTGGCGCTTAACCTTGTGTAGTTAGGTAATGACCACCAAATTTCTCAATAGAGAAATTCTAATCTATCAAGCCTATTGCTAATTGCTACTACTGTTTTCTAATCAAACCGGTCACGATGAGTAGGAGCGTTAACCTCTCGGTCTCTTAAAAATCGCTTAGCACTACCCCCTAAATCATTTAAATAACGCTATCAGGTATTCTGGTGACTCAGTCGTTCATAATAATAATAATAAATGTTTATTCACATCTCACAAGGAATTACAGAAAACAGCAGGTTTACAAATTGCTTGAAATTAAAACGGTCCTTGTGAGAGTCTGGAGAGTCTGGAGTCTGAACTAGGTCGAAACCTGTACTACAGATCTCCAGGCTCACTCCGGGAAATTCTAAAAACTAGCTGCAACGTGTTGATTACGAAACATGCAAAATAATATATATTAAAAGATCCTATGTGAGTGAAGGTATATGTGTGGGAGTTTGTGTACCGTTCATACCACCAAACTAATTTAATATATATATATATGTATACATATATATCTAATATAGCTGGTATGAAAAGAACAGGGCACACATAGAACTGTTAAACTACTAAAATGCTTATAATTATACGCAACCGGGAGCATAATTGGTCGTTAGGTTCTAACGTGACGCTTATTTTTCCGAAGTATTTCGCGCCAAAACTGAATTACTAAAAACAAAACTAAACCAAAACACAACTAAACGTGACTTTCCTTTTCATAAGGACTATTTAGTTTAGTTAGTATTGCATAAAATAAGCAGCATTATCATCTAATGAGGAACAGAAAGATACTCAAATTATTAGAATGTATTGATAAGAACTAAATAGCTTAGTGAGGAGCTTAGTTATTTACTTTACGTAGGATTACTAGATTATTCATTTTATCTAGTTACGTGATATAAATAACTTAGCTCCTCACCAACCTATTCAATACAAAAGATCCTGAAAGGTCGAAGTGCTGTACACAAGTACACCCCAACAAAGATAAGATAAGATAACCTATTTAGTTCTTATCGATAAAATTATAATATCTTGGGAATCCTCGTCCTAAGATGCACATGTCTCTATTTACGCTAATTGGTCAAACTTCCAGTTTGGAAGGGAATGATCCTTCAATTTGAACATAATGAATTTATAAATAAAGTCAGCTGCATTAATATGAATACGGATCTTAAAACTAAATCTCATCTCATAAATAAACATGAAAGACAAAATTAGGTTTTACGGAAGATTTAATGAAGTAGAAATGAGAGCTTTGAGCAGTGTGACTTAGAAAATGTGCAGTTAGAGAACGGTGTATTATGAATATTATGATAGAGGATATAAAGGGAATATTATGGTGGTGTAGACATGTGCAGGATGGATGAATGAAGCTAAACGAGATAAGTTATTATTATGAGAAGTGTAATTTTTTTTTATCTTTATTAGACAAGAAGGGTTTTATCGCACATGATGAAGACCCTCGTAAATACAACAGTATAAAATACAAATTAAAAATATACTTTCTTAAATAACATAATAAAAGAAACTGACGATCTATTACTAATACTAACAATTTCGAAGAGCTTCTTGGCTTCCACTGATAACGGAGAAGCCAAAATTACGTTACATGTCCCAACAGCATTGAGGGATATATTACTCTCCCTCTCAAGTTTTTACCTTTCAGCCCCGTTCAGGGCACACTTCACTAAAATATTAAACACATTATCTCTCATATCACATCATCTCACAGAATTAGGAGAAGGGATCTTACTCATCATATGGATAAAGGTTTTGTAATCATTATGACAATAACTTGATTAAGTTAGCTTATTAACTTAATCATGAGTATAATAATTTAAATATTAACTCTAAATGATTACAAACTGCACGTACAAAAGTTTACACACATCTTTAAAACAAAGCTTGTAAATAGTTAGAACATTATTGTTATTACAAAGATGTTTAGACTATAGTTAATGATTTATACATTAACTTTATTATTATAATGATGATCTGACTAAATACAAGCGTTGTTTTAAAGTATACGTGACTGAAAACCATTTTATTTATAAAATACCGAATAATATGATGGACATACCAACACAAATAACTCCGATAAAAATGACAACAGTTCGCATCAATATTTGCGTCTGCCTGTGAGTCAACTCTTTGAAAAATGGTTTCCAGAAATCCTCCAATACCACAGCTGCCATAGAATTCAAACCGGTAGAAAGGGAGCTGAAATAATGTTAAAAAATTATGTGACATGCCTAGATATTCGTCTATAGTAAGTAAATAGAGAGATTAATACATAGGAACTTTAGGAACTATTTTAGGTTTTTTACACAATATCTGTGCCCCACATATTTTTGGCAAGAGTGTGTTGCCACATAGTTAAAATTTTAACTTTTGGGTACTACATAGATGATTATAAATTTAACAGAAAAGATATTGAATTGTGCGACACACTACTACTGAATTCAAAATACCAAACAAGCGTAAGATGGTGACCAGATGCCGTAGTACATGGATTTATCTAAAGCACGTGGCTTCGATTATACAGTTGAGAAATACCCCTTTAGCCCCTCATCTCTGATGTGGTCTGGCAGGTTTACTCACGTGAAATTTCACTACTGGACAAGAGCTTCCCTTAGGAATGCAGTCATATGTCACAGAAGGACTGACGATCGCATTATGATGGTCATAGTTAATGACCAACTCCCATGGGATGGTCATATTCAACACCGTCAGCCACACAGCATTATCAGCAGCCTATTCTATAAAGTGGAAGTGCTTTTTCAGCCGAATTGATGACATAAGGCTCTATACTAACTCTCTTAAAAGGCAACTATGTAGAGTTATTCCAAATGGTCTAACAGAAATATCCAGCAGATCTTCAAGCGTGCTATTGTTAGGGCACGCGCGTCATGAACATAGGTGTTCCATCGTTTGCGAGACTGCACCACATTTGCATTCCAAGCAAATTTTGTATAATGCGATTCTCGTAGTCAAGTTCTGGGCGGACATAATTTAGATTGCCATCGACTCGCTAAGAAGAAGAAGAGCAGAAATGTCTAAACACAATCCATAAAAACACAATAAAATAATATAACACTATCTTTCCCGCCTGTATAACTAATGGTTACGGAAGCAATAATGGTTGAAATGTTTTACCTAAGTGCAGCACTGAAAACTCCTGCGACAAAAATTCCCGGCATGCCATCCCAGTCTCCCAACACATCCATAACCAGTAATGGAAGGAGCTGATCCTTTGCAGACGCCAGCCCTGAGTCTAACGGATCGCAGTCATAATATCTGGCAAATGTCACTAAGCCACTATACGCACATATTAATACTATCACAAATACACCACCGAAAAATCCCCATACAGCCCTGAAAAAATAAAAAAAATATATTCTTGGTTTATATCATTTACAATTATGGAACAAAAACTACAAAAGTAGAGGTAAATACCATTTATTGTTGACCAGGATTAAAAAAATAAGCTGTTGTATAGGGATATATAAATCTGAATTAAACTTGTAATTAATATACAGTCTACACCACATTTAAAGAAACCCTTACAAAAACGAGAAATCTAGATTCGACCCCAAAACTGCAGCGAACCGATTAAAAATATGCTTTATTTTTATTCCTCCTGGCTAAGACTGAACCGCGTGTCTGTACTCTTATCACTACTATGATATTTATACCATACAACCTCTATTAAATGAGACAGAGAGAGAATTAAGTTGGTTAGCTTGTGAGAACTTATTAAATATAAGAAGGAATATCTAAAGATAATCTCTGCCGTCATAAGGAAAAAGAGCAGATCTGACATTTTTGTCGAAATTAAGTTATGTATATATTCGGAATCAGTAAAAAAAGACGCAACTGCTAATATTTTTATAGTTAACAAAAACCAACCACAACCCATTCTACTTAGCTTGTGTGGAGATCTTGTTAAATAAAAGAAGGGTTATCTAAATCAGTTCTGAGTAGGTCAGTAGAAAATTTTATAGAAAACTGTTATACAATGTACTCGAATTCACGCTTTCTGAAAGAAACATGAATAAAGCAATAGCAAATTGAGTGCAATCTTCAGTTATTTAGTTGTAAATATTCATGGCAATTTAGTATTTGACACTGCGGAAAAATAAAAGACTCTAATCTACTATCAGCCCAAATAACGCATATCAATCTTGTTCGATATTTATAAGTTCCCTGAATAAATTTGGAAGCTGACATGTTTCGAACAGCCAAATAAGATCACGCAAAGATGCTAATTACGGAAAACAACCCACAGATGAACTATAGATTCTGATTAACCACTAAGAATGTATAAAGAACCTCACCTTTTTGATGACTTTATATCCGGTAGAGCCAGAAATCTCTGCATCATCGATTGATTCACAGCTATATTGCCAGTCCAGTAAAACGCAGATCCGATGGAAACAGACCATATTGAGTGTCTCTCCGTTAAATCTAAACTTAAACTGTAAAATAAATAATTAGATAATGATAATAATATTATTTTTGCATATTTATTAAATCATAGTTTTTATTATTAACTATGATTTCATTTTTTATTATTTTTAGCATTTTAAACATGCTATACTGAAAACAATTTTTCAGGCATCTTTATATATAATAATATAATTGTCTAAACATAGCAATATATATAATATATGAACTTTTAAGAGAGAAATAAACCATTATTTATCTGTATTCAACTTTCGCCACACGGTTAACGCAGTTTGTAGGCGATCCACTCAATTTATTACCGGTAATCTATAATTAAACAACTTTTTCTAAGTATCTTACACACTGCTCAGTAATTAATTTTCCATATCCGAAGACCTCGCTAGTTCAGATTACTATTTAACTTATCTATAATTTTCGCAATACAACCGTTGATATAATTATTATATTTTAGTTTGGAGACATAGGCAACTATAACTGTCATATCATCATCAAATTATGTGCAGCGATGATTGGTTACATTTAGTAGGTCATTAATAAAAAATAAAAACAATAAGGACCTATAATGCTGCCTTGTGGAACACCAACTTTAATTTGTTTAATGTCAGATTTATTAGTTATAATAAAAAGCTTAAACAAAATTAGTTAACTAGTTTTAAGCAAGGTACCTAAATCGTTAAGTTAGAAAAATCTAATGATTAACTTTCTTTCTTTTACTTGAGATTTCTTCACTGTATAGACACTCTTTTGTGTTACATATTTTCGTAGATGCGCTCAAGTTATCGGTGACTCTCTGTAGGGTAAAATAAAACATCACTTCTTAAACTTAAGTATTTCCTGTAGACATTAACTAAGAACTATATTGTCATAATCAAAATATATATTTACGACGGTAATTCCAATCGTCCGGTATTCAAATTTCTCGTTATTACTTCTTGGAAACCTCCGACTTTTAGAGTGCCTCTCACTATCACGACGATCATAGCTCCAAACATAACTATGGTCTGAATCACGTCCGTCCAAACCACTGCTTTTAATCCGCCCTAAAACAAGATATTTTGCTGGTGACTCTGTACTTTACACCACTATACTAATTGAAATGGCATTACATCTTCTAAGTACAGTAAGGGCCTATGCACACCACGATTTTTAAACACGCAGTCGACGCCCATTTCCAAAACGCGCGTCGACGGCACGCTTTTATCCTATAGAGCAGTTTAGTGCTTGTTTGAATCGATACAAACGCGACGCTAATGCGCGTCAACGGCTCGCTTAAAAAACGTGGTTTGCATAGGCCCTAAATGTCATTACGTCGTAAAGGAACCAGCATATAGATAACTGTCAACCTATTCCAGCTGCTTTTCCGACATTCCGACTTATGTCAGAGGCCTACTGGGTGGCTTGAACAGCTCTGACACTAACAACAACAACTGCCCATACAATAACTAAGTAAGATTAGTAGGTATAGGCAAAATTTTAATCAAAACTACCAAAAAAAAAAAACAATTATGCATTCTTAATAATGTATCTACTTATATAATCAATTCAAAATATCTAAAGTACTTAAGGTCGGGGGGTCTATACATATAAAGATAAAAGTTACGTGATTATCTGTAATCTTTTTGTTTGTGTCATGAATGAGGCGTGATTGCCAAACCTTATCGATAAAGGATTTTCTCTAGTGATAAAAAGACCTCCGATAATCCTCGTAATGCAATTTGAACAGATTAGTTCAAATTAATATCTATATCATATCATTTCTATTAACCGAAGCCCATCATTAATGAAATTTATTCGATTGATGATTCAAATTATATCGAAAACAAAAAGCAAAAGAAGACGAAAAAAGCAAGCCCGGAGTTTCTTTGTGGCTTTCTTCTCCGGGTCGTCCACCTAGGTAACTAGAGAAAGCCGCAGGCTCGCTAGGGTAGGATCCTCAGCGGCGAGGATCGCGTTGCCCCCTTAACACGTGATCGTTAATCTGACCCCCATTTTGAATTCCATATTTTTACTTTAGCGGCCGCCTGAGCTGTGGCCCGAACCCCATAAGGGAGCCCTCAGGTATTAGTCGCTTAAATTAAGCTACTAGTTGAGAGACTAGCCAACTGCTCGTTGTTTTCAATTCTTTAATTTTAATATACAATTGCCAAATGTTACAATAATAGCTTAGTAACTTGCTATTTATTATTTACTAGCTGGTGCCCGCGACTTTGTCCGCGACAATTTTGAATGATGACCAATGTAACTACTTACTTCTAGCTTAATCTAAAAAATATAACTTTTAAAACAAATAAGCAATATAAATTGAATAAAACCTAACCTATAAATAACCTTACTAAGAAATAAATGAAAGACTACTTTGCTACTGTTATTTACAAAAAGGACCCGATATCATCAAGCAAAAATCAAAGAATACATATCAATTGTCCTTAAGTATAGTCAGTAAGTTAAATAAAGTAAAATAATAATCAACGATGCATTAATCACAAAGGTAACTCCCATTAGATTAGGTTGCTACATTTAGTGAACGAAACCATAGTGCGATCTAAAACGATGTTTACGCCATCTACTAACAAAAATATAAACTTGTAAAGCGGTAAAATTAAGATGTGTGCATATATTTTGGGTGAGATTTAGGCGATCATCTATTGATTCAGTTTTGGACTACCTTTTATTTCAAGCATTTATTTATTTTAACCGATATGCCAATTAAGTTCCGCAATCTGAAACGACATTTTACGCCATCTAGTTACAAAATTGTGAACTTGTAGATCAGTAAAATTAAGATGATGTTTTTTGGGTGCGATCATCTCGACACCAACAATTTATACTACGCTAACTCGAATTTTAGATAAATTCGTTTTTTAATCCCAATTTGATTAAAATGTCGTTTTTTTAATTTGTTATAAAATTTACCAAAAAAGAGAAGTTACAAATCTTATAAAACGCTAAATCTTTACTTAGACGACAACGACCACGACATTTTAAGCTACTTGGCTTATGCTAAACTAATTTTTTAAAATTTGAGTTTGCTTAAATTGTTGGTGGCGATCTATTGAATCAGTTTTGGATCCGAGCAATAACAGGAGCAGATTTTCTTGAAAGTTGTAAGCCACTCTTTCAAGACCTTAAAATACTAACATTACCCTGTATATATATTTTAGAAATATGCCTCTTTGTCAAAAAGCACTCAGAATTATTTGAGACCATGGGTGATATGGAAGGTAGTCGTACAAGACACAGAGACAGATTGCGCTTACCGCAAATATGGTTGGAGCTTTTTAAAAGAAATGTCTACTGCATGTCCATAAAAATATACAATCACCTGCCTAAATGTTTAAAAGAATTGCCATTATCAAAATTTAAAAAAAAAATGACTGACATGTAAAAATTATTACAAATTAAAAGATTACCTAGAAGATAAGTTGACATAGTATTATTAAGATTTTAATTTCATTCCAATTAATAAATATATTGTTATTATTAAGCATGCAGAGCATAATTATGTAACAACATTATCATTCATTATGCATTCATTTTAGCAAATAAATAATTCTGATTCTGATACCTTTTTTTAACAACAAATTATTCCCTGGATTGCTTTATTTTTAACTGAAAGACCAAATACCAATTTACATGCGTTTAACTCCAAAAATACAGACTTTCATACAAACTTACATCGCCTATTCTAGTCGTCCTTAGGGTTGGAATTTCCAATAATCCTGAAATCTATATTTATAATTTTTAAATGAAAGGCCAAATACCAATTTTCATTGGTTTAACTTCAAAAATGTCGCATTTTTCATACAAACTTACATCCCCTATTTTACGCCCTAAGGGGTGGAATTCCCAAAAATTCTGAAATATATGTTTTTAATTTTTAACTGAAATGCTAAGTACCAATTTTCATGCGTTTAACTTCAAGTCGCAGTTTACATAGAAACTTACGTACCCTACTTTACGCCCTTAGGGGGGGAATTCTCAAATATTCTGAAATATATATTTTTAATTTTTAACTGAAATGCCAAATACCAATTTTCATGCGTTTAACTTAAAAATTGTCACATTTTCCATACAAACTTACATCCCCTATTTTTGCCCTTGGGGGTGGAATTTCCAAAAACCCTGAAATACGTGATTTTTTATTTTTAACTGGAAGGCCAAATACCAATTTTTATGCCTTAAACTTCAAAAACGGCAAAGTTTCATACTAACTTAGCGCCCCTGTTTTACCCCCTTAGGGGTCGAATTTCGAAAAATCCTTCCTTATTCCTTGCTTACATTATAAAGCAAACATTTGTGCAAAATTTCAGCTTTCTAGGTCCAAGGGTTTGGGCTAGGCGTTGATGAGTCAGTCAGTCAGTCAGGCCTTGTCTTTTTATTTATATAGATTTAAGGATATTAAAAATATATGTGACGAAACAGACCATACGGACGGACTAATTCAAAATATTTTGTTGCTTTAATTACTGTTTTTAAACTGTGTTTATGTAATACATTGTGAGCTTAACAAGTAAAAGTGTATGTAAATACCCAAGTGCTGAATAAATTTCATTATTTCATTTCATTTCACTTGGATATATAGGTACTGGATGGTATACACTTGTACTTGTCTAGCTCACTATGCAGTTCATAAATATAGTCATATTAAAGTAAAAGATTTTGATCTAGCTAATACCCATAATTATGGGCCTTCGGGCCACAGTTTAAAAACAAAAATTAAATTAAAAGGGATCATAGATCAGGCGTGGTGACGGTATCGAATATCATTAGCCCATCTCATCCGAGGGGCTAATGATATTCGGGGCTAACCTACCAGAGAACGTGCAGCAGTTTTTTGTGAACTTTGATCATCAAACTGCGATCGCCAACCCGTCTGCCAAGCGTGGCGATTATGGATTATCCCCCCATTCTTTGGAGAAGCTTTTTTTACTTAGCTAGAGCTGCAGGTTAACTAAAGTAGGGCCCTAGTTAATCTGCGGCTTTCTCCAGCGACCTACTTGGCTGTGGAATAGTTTACTTTATGTAATTTTAATAAGTGTCAACTTACCACGGAAGTGTAAAATATACAAACACAGCACACAACTGGCGTAGTGATGTGTATATTTACGCCAGTTACTAAAACAGAAAATATACAAGGTGAAATTCAAATCGTAATTTTGACAGTATCGCGAATTTGTTATTTTAATTAGAAAATCCTGTATAATTTGATTATTATTCACTAGTAGTGATTTTACCATCAAATAATAATCATCATTCTGTGAAATTTATATAATTTTAAAGATAAGTAGTTGGTAAATTATGTACCTGAATCGTTAACTGATTTAATTTAAATAGAAAATATCGAATGTTGTAATTGATATCATTAAATTAAAAAAGCTTTTTAATCCAAGCGGCTTTATTTTTTAATCTAAATAACTAAAATTCAGACTGCAATTTTAAATAAAGCGGATGTAATTATAAGCTAAACTTAGTCTTTTGAACAGTTATTCTGTTTTACTATAAAACTAAAAAATATGAGTCAACTTTTAATTAAATCGAATTCATAATCAAAACAAATAATAAATCATAATAATAATCAAATAATAGGTCCTTAAAATTCACAATTACAAGTATAATTTATAACCTATTTGTAATTGTGAATTTTAAGGACCTATCAAAATACATTGGTTATGTTTTCGCTACTCAAAATAAAGAAAACTTTTTAGCTAGTGAAAAAAAAATATAGTGATCTTTATTCAATCAAACATGTAAATTTCCACATACCTAGGTTAAATGCTAAAGCTGGAACGTATATAACGATTGGTAGCCATGCCATCTAAAATCAGACAAAAACAGACTTAAGGTATTATACAAAGCATTCCTACTGCACCACAGTTATTCGGGACTAGTCCCTCCCTCTTACCCACCACTGCAACTCTTGTAAGCCAGGATCAACATTGGCACACAATGAAATGACACTGAGCGGTGAAGCTCAGGCATGTTCCGGGGAAGGCTTTAACTGTCTTGGATCCCGCAACGAATTTAATCAGAAATAGAAAAAAGGAGGAGTTAGAAAATGAATAGTTCCACTTCCCTCCAGAGCAAAGCGGGAGACAGAAAGATGTAAAGAGGCTATAGCCTCATGAAATTAGAGATTTGCAACTAGAGAAGCCAGCTGCAAAAGCACCGAGGATCAACTACAGTTTGATGCACTACAGTTACTTAATATTGGTTACTGGCTAGTTTACTGTCATTATATTCTTCATAAATGCTCAACTCATGATTTAGGGTAATAGGTGTGCAAAGATACCCCTGTGGGTAATGGGTTAGTAATAATAATTATTATTACTATAATATTATTATTATTAACCCCTCTGGGTAACGGCCGTGAGTCTATGTATGTATGTACTGGGTAGATCGTGCAATAAGGAAATACCTTAATAAATGAAATTCCTAATTTGACGGACTTACAATATACAACCACAATTAGAAGAATTACTATCAAGGAAGTACACACGTCGGTCTTGTGCGGGCATCGAACCCATAACACAAAGAAAGAGGTGATGTACATTTTTTTTTTAAATCTGATTTATTTAAGGAGGCTTTGTACATTAAATGATGATGTCACCTCCGTAAGACAACGTACTATATATCTAACTTAAACTAGGACTCATTGACAGTACATTAATCTTATACAACAAATAGCATTTTCTGGATTACGGTGTAGCCAACAAAGTATTACATGCACTAACGTCATTCGATTGCAACTGTAACTGTGACCTTAAAACTTCGCCTCGCACACACTTCATCAATACATGTTAGACATCTTCCTACAATTTTACGTATAAGGAAATGGCATCATTTTTCACTATAAGTATATAGCACGGAAGGGATTGCAATCCATTATATATAATAATATCAGGCCCTGCGGGATCCCGCAATATCTTGGGGATTCGCATTGCGGATCAGAGAGCATCAGCTGGTGCGATATTATTAAAAAATTGGCGCCTTTAATCTGTTCAGCAACGTATTTTGCGAGGAAAGTATTTAATTTTGTTGCACGATTATTCATTAACTATCAAGCCACCTAGTGTAGAGGCAGAAAGAGCTTTTTCGGCCGCTGGCTACCTATTTAGTTATATAAGAAATAGGTTGGCAGATTACACATTTACACCATTGATGCCACTTGTTTTTTTTTTCAAATAGAGAATTGACTGATTATGTTATTGTTTTATATTTCTAACGTTACGTTTAATTATTTAGTAAGAATCATTAAAGGATTATATTTAAATAAAACTAAATTTATATGTGAATACAAAAAACTATTATTAGTATTACCTCAGGTAAAGATAGGAATTAATATTTTTAGTTTACTAGTAGAGTACAAAAGTACAAAGTTATACCAAATATTCATATTTTTTTTATCATATCTTTCATTAAAGTAGCCGAACTGGTGAAATAATTAGCCAATTAATAGTAAGTAAGCCGTTGTTGATTTTTGTATTTTTATTAAAAATTAATTATAACCATAACGAAGTTTATATAAAAAAAACTATAAACCACGCGGGATCCCGCTGTAACAAGGTCAATCTAGCAAATATCCCGCGGGATTGGAAACAGTGCGGGATTGCAATCCCTAAGCACGGGATTGTATTTGTATGATCGCCCAAAAAGTGTAGTTATTGTGTTTTTTGCGTCCAGGATAAAACTTATCTACAGGACAAAACCCGATTCACCGAGGTCTCATATCTGAGAATACTCACGCCAAACGTCTACCGAAATTTCGTATGATTGAAAATACACAAATCGTCATAAGATTAACTTACCAAATATACACTATACAAAAGCGACCCGAACACTCTCAAACGTTTATCGTACCGACGCTCTAAATACTGAAACAAATAATAACCTAAATTATTAAGATGCTTAGTAAATAGACGATATAAAAGTAATATAAATAATAGGTGAAGAGGGAAAAAACAAAAGAAGTACGTAATCAAACTCCATAACAGCATCTTAGAAGGAATGTTAGTTAGTAGAAAGAACAAGTAAATGAAGTATCTATAGTCAGAACTACAAACATTAAATGAACGGGGAGAAGAAATATAAATTAGGATCATATGCAGAAGACAAAGACCTTATCATAGTTTTTTTTTGAAAAAGGATTATAATGCTTCTAAAGCAATTAAAGAAGTACCACCGACCAAATTATACACTCCTAAATTGGATAGGTAGTTATATGACGTATCGAATATTTGTATTCATATTCTATAAAGGTATAAATCATAAAAACAAGAATATGATATAGATCACGCTTCTCCTTCCTTTTGGCGTTTTGATATTAAACACACTCAAATTATTAATAACTGCAAGTAAACCTCGTGCAAATGTTGCCATAAAATTTCACTAGTTTAAAAATTCTCGAGCATTAAGATCCTGACTGCGGTCAAATTACTATTTCCCTGCAAGTCAGACTAGAACACAGTTAAGCTTGAGAAAAACATTAATGTTTTTTACCATATTTCGTATAGATCTGTTAATCACACCCAATACAACAACATTACTCCACAGAAAAATCATCTCGAAATATTAAATCTCAATATAACCTCTCAACTAAATAAGAAATTGTTGAGTTATAACAATATGTAGTATTTAATTAGTTTACGAGTTTGCTGTATTAGTTAAAAATGTTTATATTTTGTCTGTAATTTATTATTTTGTCAAATTTTAAGTGCTTACTAACCCGTCTACTTCCTGGTACCTATTTTATGCAAGCATTACCAGCGGACTTGCGTGAAACAATAAAATTAGGTTTGGTCAGCTTCGCGAGTATTGATCAGCCAGAGTGGAAAATGCAGCCAGGAAGTTATTCACCGCTATACAAATTAATATTACTTTTAAGGATTATAGCCGTGTGGTTTCGGGCTTAGAAAGAATAACAGGGCCACCACATACCATCCCATGGGCATCGTAAAAGGCGACTAAGTAGTACATCAGGTAGCTACCATCTACTGCGGTCGCCAACTCTTATGCCACCCGCGGTGATGGTGATGAAGGCAAAGTTAAATAAAACTTAGGAGGAGGCCTATGTAAAGCAGTGGAAGATGATGATGATGATCAAAGGAATTGAACCATTGTCGTCTAAATTACCTCATAGGACGAAGTTAATTTCAACTCATGAAATATTGGCAGGAATGTATATGAAATAATAATGCACATCAGCAGGCAGCCAATCATCATAAAGACGTATTGAGTCCCATAAATATACAGCTCAGTTGGTATCCCTAACAGGGATATACCTGAAATTAAACTACAAAGAAATTGTAATTACCTAAATTACTATACAAATCCTTTAATACGTGCGAATACTTACGAACTGCCTAGACTTAAGTTTTAATTCCTATACCACGACAACTTAGTTTGGTATATACTACGAACCTGATGAATAGCTTTTTAATACTATCGAGTTTATGAGCAAGCATACGGCCCATCTAAAGGTAACCGAGTATCGAGTAAGCATGTGACGCTTGCAACACAGTACATGTTGCCGACCGTTGTCACCTTCCCAACAAGCTCTGGCAACTATATACATGACCACAACACGGCATTAGATAGGCTGAATATGTGCACAACACATTTTCCATTTTGTACCGAAATCGTTTGTGTGGTTGACGGCTAAGGGTATCAGCATCTCGTTTGTTGAATCGAGGGAATATCTAACAGAGAACGGGCAGCTGCGATTCTCTGTGAAGTATCCATCACACTCTTATCGCCAACCCGTGTACCAAGCGTGGCAATTTCTAAATTACACTCATGGTATTTTAGGTTTCCTTTCTCAATCTATTATGATTGACGCTGGAATCCTTAATATACAACCTATTATTGTAGGTGTCTTTCTTATGAAAAATATAAAGCTTACCTTGCAACCAACGAAAAGCAGACAGGCATCAACTTCATATTTCTTCCACCCATCAAATAATCTTGAGTGGAATTTTGTTTCTTCACAAATCCAAAATAAATACCGATACCTCCGCAAATACTCAACATCAATACAAAACATGAATAATCTAACCATGAGAAATGTTGCAAGGAATTTCTTACTTCAGAAACTGGAACCTTATCCTGAATCATTTTAGTTTGGTTTACTTTAACTACCCGCCTATCGTTTGTGTATCAAAATCCTCCTATACACTTATCTTATTATAACATAAGTAAACAAGTGTACTCTATGTTTTATTAACTAGAACGAGTGTTGTCGTTGAGTAGATGTGCTCAATATTGCTCAGTGTCAACGCGAGCATTGAGTCATTTTACAATTGTCGCCCGCGATTTTCTTACGAGCTGATGGCTATTTTCGTCTCAATTGATGACATCCTGGTCATCCTACGCTTAACTAAAATAGACCTTGTGACACAGTGACGTCGTTGTAAGGAAATATAATGTCATGTAATTGCGGTAAAATTGGAGAACGTTAGTAGTAAATATATTCGTAGGCGGCAGCCGGGTAACTATCACGGGATGGTCACTTATTCCATGTTCAAAATTTATTAAATCTTCAGCAACCAGTTCACATTCCACATAATAATCTGCTGATTATTATGTGGAAATTGATTTGACTAGGAAAGAGGTACGCTCGTTTTCCCAACAACCCTATATTTTTATTCTCTTTCTGATCACTGGGGGCATTAATGCCATTTAGGCTACCACCACTTAGCATACCATCCACAACCATCACCAGACGTTGGTAAATTGGCTTTAGTGGCAATGGAGATAACAGGTGGTGGAAACCTTATAACTCCACGCCTACTAAAGCCCATTTATCTGTCGTCATAGACGACACTACATTATATATTACACCAGAACCAGATCGAATAATCGAATGCTATCCACAATCATCACCAGACTTCCGCCACCTGATATTTCCATCCCTTAGATAGGTCATTAATCGGTCTTCGCTGATGGATATTTTGGCTGATGGTAAAATTATATATGCGCTCAACGCATTTTAAATGAATGCCATTCACAACATCACCATACTTCTACCACCGCCTTAGAGAAATGGTACGGAAAGTGGAGAATTTTTCGTGGGACCTACGAAAAATACCGTACTACTGTTGTTTACGAAATAATTACATATTCAATCATCATATCAGCCAAAAGACGTCCACTGCTGAACAAAGGCCTCCCCCAAAGATCTCCACAATTGCCGGTCTTGCGCTATCCGCATCCAGCGATTTCCAGCGACCCGCACAAGATCATCGGTCCATCTTGTAAGGGGCCTGCCCACGCTGCGTCTTCCGGTTCGTGGTCGCCACTCGAAAACCTTTCTGCCCCAGCGGCCGTCGGCTCTACGAGCTATGTGCCCTGCCCACTGCCACTTCAGCTTGGCAATTCTTACGGCTATGTCGGTTACTTTGGTTCGCCTGCGGATCTCATCATTTCTGATTCGATCTCGCAGGGAAACTCCAAGCATAGCTCTTTCCATTGCTCTTTCGGTGAACTTGAGCCGCCTGATAAGGCCCATAGTGAGCGACCACGTCTCTGTTCCGTAAGTCATCACTGGCAACACACACTGGTCGAAGACTTTCGACTTGAGACACTGCGGTATTAGGGACGAGAAGATATTACGTAGCTTCCCGAACGCTGCCCAGCCGAGTTGGATTCTACGATTGACCTCCTTCTCGAAGTTGGACCTACCTAGTTGGATGGTCTGTCCTAGGTAAATATAGTTCTCTACAACTTCGAGTGCAGAATCTCCAACTTTCAATTGAGTGGGTGCAACATGGATGTTCGACATGATTTTCGTCTTATCCATGTTCATTTTCAGACCCACTTGTTGAGAGACTCTGCTGAGGCCATCGAGCATTGTACCGAGGTCGTCAAGGGTCTCAGCCATGACAACTATATAGTCGGCAAATCGAAGGTGGGTGATGTACTCGCCATTGACATTGATGCAAAAGCCTTTCCAGTCCAGAAGCTTGAAGACATCTTCCAATGCAGCGGTGAACAGTTTCGGAGATATAACATCTCCCTGTCTCACACCTCGCTGCAAGTGGATAGGTTTCGAGTTCTGGTCCTGGAGTCGCACTGAAATAGTGGCGTTTTCGTACAAACACTTTAACACCTCGATATACCGGTAGTCGATTTGGCACCTTTCGAGAGACCTCAGTACGGCCCAAGTTTCGATCGAATCAAAGGCTTTCTCATAGTCCACAAACCCTAAGCATAATGGCTGGTTATACTCTTCGGTCTTCTGTATAACCTGCCGCAGCGTATGTATGTGGTCTATAGTACTAAAGCCTTTACAGAAACCGGCTTGTCCGGGAGGCTGAAAGTCGTCAAACCTGCGCGCGAGATGGTTCGTAACGACCCGCGAAAACAACTTGTAATCATGGCTCAGCAGAGTGATGGGTATGTAATTCTTCAAGAGGGTTTTATTACCCTTTTTGAAGAAGATCACCACCACACCCCTGTGCCATGCTTGTGGCGTTTGACCTTCTAGTATGACGGAGTTAAATAACTTCTGAAGGGCCCGTAGGATTGGTGTACCATCGGCCTTCAGAAGCTCTGCCGTAACTCCATCACCTTGTTGTTCTTAAGCTGTTCGAGAGCCATTCTAATCTTGCACAGGCTGACGTCCGGGATGTCGTCGGTGAAGTGTTGGGTTAGTCGTGCTCTGGGATCTGAGGCACAACTATCGACAGGTGACTGGGTTTTCGTATACTGCTGTCCGTAGAACCTCTCGATCTCTCCCAGCAACTCAGGTCTAGACGTGACGATTCTGCCATCCTCAGTCTTCAGCTTCGTCAGTTGGCTCTGTCCAACAGACAGTTCTCTTGCAAACACTTTAGAGCCTTTGTTCCGCTCAATGGCTTCTTTAATACAATTTGTATTAAATTGGCGCGTGTCGCGAGTCAAAGACTTTGAGATCTGCATCATCAGAGGATGTCAGAACCATTTTCCATCTTTCGTCCATAAGCTGCAGGGTATAGTCGGAGATCTTTTTGGTTCTGTTTGTACGGTGGGCCTTGAAGACCTTAGACCCAGCCGTATGGACAGCTTCTACGAGCCTGTCGTGGTATGAGTCCACTTCCTCGCAATCTGCTAGGCATTCGAAACGGTTTTGCAGTTCGAGCTGAAAGGGTTCAGGGTTTGGATGTGGATGGGTAAAGTTCGGAGCGTAGACTTTATCAGTCGGGACCTCTGGAGCTTGACATTTAGGTTCAATGAGCCTCTCACAAGTCTGTGATCGCTCCCGGTTTTAACCGTATTGATCACTGAGACGTCATTGAACATCTGTCTACTCGTCGACAAGATAAAGTCTATCTCGTTTTTTGTAAGGTCCATTTGCGGTTTTCCCGCTTCTTGGAAAAGGAGTTCATCATAAAGAGTCCCTCCTTCTCCATGAAGTCAGCCAACATTTGGCCCCGGGAATTCCGGTCTCCAGTTCCAAATTGCCCCACTCTCAGCTCATTCCCGAATCGTTTACCCAGCTTCGCGTTAAAGTCCCCCATGACCACAGTGAAATAACAGTTCGAGGTATGTATGGCTCTAGAAATATCCTCATACATGACCTCAGCCTCATCGTCGGAGTGCGTCGAAGTCGGTGCGTAAACCTGTATGACCTTCAACGAATACCGCTTGGTAATTCTGAGTATAAGGTACGCAACCCTAGTCGACACACTCCCGATTTTCACTATGTTGTGGACGAGGGACTTGTGGACTATGAACCCAACACCACCTTGGGACAGTTGGTCGCCCTCCCGGAAAAAGGGCAGATTCCCGGATTTCAGGATTATCGTGTCCTCCCCCTCTCTTCGGACTTCAGATAATCCTATTATGTCCCAATGTAACCTGCTTCCTCCAGTTCGATCATCTTCTCGTCGGTCCGCAGTGTGCGTGTGTTGTATGTTGCCAGGGCCAGAGGTCGTCGGTTTTGGTAACGCGGAATCTGCCGGGGATTCTTAGCACCCCCTGCCCTGCCGTAACCACGGCTGTTACCACGGCTGGGAATAGCAGGGCTGCCGGGAACTGGGGGCCGCGGTTTTGTTGTGTCCATCATTTGGGAGGATATGCCATAATCGCCACGCTTGGCAGGCGGGTTGGCGTTCGCAGTAGGATAGACATGGTACTCAGGAGAACGCTGCTGCCCGTACTCTGGTATATATTCCCTCGGCACGACTTCTACGTCCCCCACGGGATGAGAGGGGGTGGCGATATTCTCTAGGCCGTCACCACACATATTCATACCATTTACTATTAAATGTTCCCGGCTGTACGTGTGCTATAGTGAGTTGATATCACGCTTCAAAATGATTCGTTTGATAAGAATTTATTCATAATCGTATGTACTTGGTCTTACTCGTAGCCCTTGGATCTTAAGTGATTACGATGGTCCCGTGGATTCCACATTTATGAAAATCAAATTACCTACCTCAATATTTATCAAGGATTAAAGGTAGGTCAAATAAGTAGAAATATTAAAGGTTGTGATAGGACAAAAAATATTATTACACTAGCTGTGCCCCGCGGTTTTACCCGCGTTAAACTTTATAAATTATCACAGCTCCACCCCCGTAGGTGATGGCGTGATAATATGTACCCTATATGTTGACCCGACCTCTAAGTAATATTCATGCAAAATTTGAAGTAAATCCATGCATTACTTTTTGAGTTTAGCCCGGACATACATACAGACAAACAGACACAAATTCTAAAATATATATTTTTGGCTTCGATATCGATTGTAGATCACGCCCCAAGTATCCTTTTTAAAAAATATTCAATGTACAGTTTTGACTATCTTACGATTTTACAGTAACTTGCAACTTTTCAATTGATATCTACATTTGCCAATATTGTGGAAGGTTTATGGACTCAAAAAATAAATATATAATATACGCATGTTATCATTTTATGTTTTGAAACATATTGCTGATGTAGAAGTGTTTCTATTAGCATTTCAAATCTTCCTCAGGTTCGGATGAAGGTCACAAATCTTATTAAGGTATACTGAATAATAGCAGGTAAATTTTCTGAAGTATGGTTTTCCAGCAGGAAAACAATAGAATCCTATGGGTTCTAATCTAAACTGTTTTTAATTTCAGGTAAATATATTATGTATTCAGTAATTTAAGAGTATGCGATACGCCCATATTGCTTGACAGATTTTTATCAACATCACAACCCGATTTTACCAAGACAAATTTATTATGATCATGGCTTGAAATTGAAGGCCAAACCAGCCTGCCTGATGTTGAGCAAACACCAAGTCTTAGTCAAGCCCGAAAATTCAAGTAATAACCTTTTCAGGAACTTGGAAAACCTTGGACACCTACAAGAGGCATTATAGATAAAAGCGACTATCTTCATGAAGTTTACTAATCTTGAAAAAGAATTAATAACGTTGGGATGACATTAAAATAAAAAAATATTTATGTACATAGACCGATCCTAATAGTCGCGCTTGTTAATAGTCAAGACATTATATTCATTATTAAAACAACTGCGACTGATGTAACATGCGATTTAGTTCATCTTTAGTTTAGTTAGCTTCGTTGGTATAGCGGTAGCGTGTTCAACCACAGATAATGAGGTCCTGGGTTCAAATCCCGGTTCGAGCCAAAAAGTGATTTTGGGATATTTGAAAGTAAAAACTTTCCCGAAGTAAAAACAAATTTCCCGAAGCAATTTCCAGAAGTCTGGGAGTTGGCGGTATTACACCCCCGTGTCTCGGAGAGCACATTAAGCCGTCGGTCCTGTACCTGATCTCTTTCCGGTCGGGTCGCTAGTCGTCCCGTCGGATCATGAGAGTGGTGGAATAGAAGGGCCTCTGTGTTTGTGCACACACTTGTGCACTATAATATGTCCTGCGCAATTGGCTAATCTCCATTGATATTGGCCGCCGTGGCCGAAATTCGGCCGGGAGGACATTATTGTATTATATTAGTTTAGTTCGTTTTTGAATATTTTGGAATTGTTAATAATATGATATAATAGTTTAAATAATTCATAATTGTCCTGTGCTATCTATAATCAGATGCACATTTAGATATGTATTATTAGATCTGACCGTAAATTATAAATTGGGCACTCATAGACCATCTTCTACCATATCACTATTTTTTATTCATCGCCAACTGTAATTGCCTCCATAAAGATAGCGACAATATTTACATCAATACTTTGTTTCCATAAATTAAAAGTCAAAATTAGTTGCAACGATTTATTTTACAAATAAGCAATCAACTTATATCTTCGCATTCCGTAATCGGTTTCATATTAATAGAGGCAGAATTTTCGTGACACGCTTCCTGCAAAAGAAAAAAATTGTTTAACAGATATTATCATAACATTATCTATGTATGTATTAATAATATGTCATTAACAGGTAGATTAGGAGAAAATGTATCAATTATAATTGATTAATTATCTACATAAGTATGTATTTACAAAAGAAAAATAATATATGTAGTATCTAGTAGTAATGTATCTAGTATCAGTGATCTGGTTTCCATAGTACAAGCTCTGCTTAGTTTGGGATCAGATGGCCGTGTGTGAATAATGTCCCAGGATATTATTATTATTATAGATATATTTTATTGTTAAATGGGAGGTAAAAAAACATATCATTTATTTTAGATCGGTCTCTTTCATTTCATTTTTTATGACTGGGGCTCTACCGGCTAAGTCGCTGAACATCGATTAAATGGCGTTCAAATAAATAAAGGTTAAAAATGACTTAATCAATCGTTAAATCGGCTTCCATGAGCACATGTGACGTCATAAATGGTCCGGAATCGATTGTCAATGTTGAAGCCGATTTAACGATTGATTAAGTCACTTTTAACCTTTATTTATTTGAATTTCAAAATAAAGTAAATTTATAATTTTCACCAATTTGTAATGTCAATTTTATTTTTATATGACAACCAAAAGAAAATTGTATTAAATGCCTACTTTTAATACAATTTTGTTTGTTCAAATTAAATGTAGGTGAAACAAACGTTTGCAATTAGGATTAAAGGACATAAATTCAATTTATCGTAATCCTAGCTTCTTATCTACCCTCTCTTTATAATTGATCATCGACGAATGAGCGATCATCTAATAATGATATAATTTTTATTTTATTTATTACGAATCGTCTCACGTATAGGTTTAACGCATTTCAACCTCCCAAAGAAGCCAGTTTCTGAAAAAGCAGTTGCACTTGTGACATACATCCACTGCGGTACGTTATACAGAAAACCGAGGGATATAACCAGCCATTATGCAACTTTTGCGTTTATGGACTATGAGAAAGCCTTTGATTCGATCGTAATGGGCCGTGCTAAGGTCTTTCTGAAGGTGCCAAATCTACCACCGATATATGGAGGCATTAAAGTATTTATATGAGAACGCCACCATGTTTCTCCGACACCTCGATAAGAACTCCAAACCTATTCAATTGCAGCGAGTCGTGAGACAGGGGGACGTAATATCTCCGAAACTGTTCACCGGTGCATTGAATAAAAATAATATAATAAAATAATAAATTGGAAGATGTTTTCAAGCTCTTGGACTGGAAAACCTTTGACAATGTCAATGGCATGTAAATCAATCACCTTCCATTTACCAGTGATATATTAGTCATGGCTGAGACCAAAAAGAATATAACAAAGCTGAGACCTTAGAAGACCTCAGTAAAATGAGTCTCTTAACAAATTCCGTCTGAAAATGAATATGGATAGACGAACGTCATGTTTAACGTTCATGTTGCAGAAGTTATGTGAAGCAGACTCGGTACCCGAAGTTATATAGAACTATATTCACCTAGGAATAGAACAGACTATCCAATACCTAGTTCGTGTTTCAAAAATATCAACTCTTAGATCTAAAGTCGAGAAGAATACAGTTGCAAGCGATGTTTTTGTATGACTTATGTCACAATAGATACGACTGTAACGAAATTATTAACAGCATTCATTATTATGTGCCTACCAGATCGCAACCGCGAGCCTGTCGTTCAATCCCGACATTCTACACAGGTTATTCACGCACTAATGCAGGCAAACGCTCACCCATTAGTCGTATACTGGATTCCTTCAATAGTAATTTTGGTAATATTGATGTTTTTGCGAGTAGTGTAAGTACATTCAAGAAGCTTATACTGGCGAATGCCCGTTCCACGCCATAACGGTACACTTGAGGAACGACCTTTACTAACTATGTAGTAAAGACTGTGTAACTATGTAATACTGTTGTTGTAATAAGTGTATAACATCAAGATTAAGCACTTTATTGTTGATGTATTATGTTGTTCGTACTATCTTTTCTCTAATTTTTGCATAATTGTTCGACTCTCAATTTGAACTTACTCATATGTTTTAACTTTATCTGTGGTAAACGGTGTGGATATCATAATTAATTATATTGTGTAGCCTAAACATTATTATAGTGTAATATTGTGATATTGTTAGTTTACCCAATAAAAAAAAAAATAAAAAATAAAAAACCAGTGTGAGTTGCCAGTGATGTTTTACAGAACAAGTGGTTGCTTACAATGGAGGCCCATTGTAAGCGACCACGTCTTGAATTTTCTTATGAGCCCATAAGAAAACTCAAAACCCTAAAAAGCAATGGTGAGGGCTATGCTCAATGTTTCGGGGTAGACCCCTATAAGATGGACCGATGATTTTGTGAAATTTACTGGATTCGGATAGCGCAAAACTGTCTTAGATCTTTAGAGTAGGCCTATGTCCAGCTTTGGATGTCTTTCGGCTGGCATGATGATATAAAGCACTGGGATAGAAATATAGTAATCCACATGACGGTCACCATAGCCTAGTTGGTAGTGCTCCTGCTTACGAAGCTGGTGGTCCTGGGTTCGAATCCCGGTAAGTGCAAATATTTGTGTGATGAGCACGATTATTTGTTTCTGAGTCATGGATGTTTTCTATGTATTTAAGTATTTATCTATCTATATAAGTATGTATATCGTCGCCTGGTACCCATAGTACAAGCTTTGCTTAGTTTGGGGCTAGGATGATCTGTGTGACATTGTCCCCAGATATTAATATTAACAAACATGATTGTGCTTATGCCGTGGTAGTTAGCATCACCACGGCATGAATTTGGTGCTGTCGATACATATATACATATATTTTTAGTAACCACATCTTATATCTTAATATATCTTGTTACGTGCTTACTGCCAATAGTTTATGTTCAGCTCCTATCTATCCTAAGGTTATTTGTTGTTATAATGTCTTGTTTTAATTATTGTACAACTTATATATCCTGGATTCTATCCGCGGTTTCGTCCGCGTTGACTTTAGAAATGGATCCAAAAATAATATTTTTATAAGCCCACAGGAACCTAACCTTATTGCTGGATAAAAAAAATCGTCTGCGTAACCAGGTATCCAGGTAACAAACTATATGTGTGCCAAATTTCAACCAAACACATTCCGCCGTTTTGGCATGATTGAATAAGAAACATTCAACCATCTAAATTCTCACATTTATAACTTTTACTCCACTTTCTTTCTTATATTCTACAATGAATATGTATCTATTCTAACTTATTAGACGTACAGACGCCAGCACATCAAGCTACCATCTGTCAAATTTCCCCAATTGAAAATGAATGTTTTTATCATAAAGTTGAAAATCTATAAAATTAATTTGACATATTGGGGTAGTTGGATGTGCTGGCGTTTGTACATTCTACAGAGACAATCAATCTCACTCCCTCGGTTAAAGTGTTTTACAAACATACCAACATTACAATATAGGTAGGTACGAACCTTATTCTGTCCATAAGCTCTTATGTACGTTTCGTCCGTTGGATGTGGAGGTTCTTTATAGAGTCTTCTCAGTTGTGGGGCTAAGAGACATGGAGCGGGTGGCAAGTGAGGCGTACCTCTAGCACGGTTTATGCGTGAAAAGACTGCGCCTACGCATATCGTTACAATCGCCCCGGCTAAAGTGTACCACATATACGACACCCGGAGAACTGGGTTTACGTCCTCGCTGCAAATATGATAAAAATAATAAATGAAAAACAACATTTCCAAGTCAAGTATTTCTTGCAGATATTTGACGAGCCAGTTGGCGTAGTTGGTAAATGCTTGCCTATCACGCCGCAAGTCGTGGGTTCGATTCTCACCCAGGACAGATATTTGTGTGTATGAATATGTCTGTTTGTCCTGATTCTGGGTGTTATTATCTATATAAGTATGTATTTACAAAAGAAAAGTAGTACATGTAAGTAAACCAGTTATCAGGTTTCCATAGCACAAGCTCTGCTTAGTTTGAGATCAGATGGCCGTGTGTGATAAAGTCTCAGGATATTATAATTACATGAGGGTCACAAGTAAATAAAAAAATAAACCCACGTCTTGTAGGCACCTCACAATTAAAGACATGTCACAGTAACCTCTTAAGGTAATCATGTTCCAAAGCCCTACTGCCTTATTTATCTTCAATATTCATATTTTTTTGAGTATTGTAGGTTACCAATAAAATAGAAAACTTAGCTAAACATAAATTGTCCAGTGTGGCAGTCAAATCCTCTGTAAACGTGTATAAAATATCTTACCTAAAATTCGGGTCTTTAATGACATTCTGCTGCATAGTGAAGTTGTATTGGCAGCCAACGGTGGTTAGATCCTTGTGAGGGTGTACAATTTGACCTCGAGCTATGGCCAGCTGCGAGCTTAGGCACCACCATGACATTACCGACAGACCGGTCACTCCGCCTACCAGAGCACCCTGGAAGAACACCAGACAACTGTAATAAAATCGTTAGAAGAGTTCATCGTAATCACTCACTCTAACTTAATTGTGAAATATCAAGAGTCGAATAATGCATTTGGACTGACATTCCGAAGTAACCCTGTTCTAATTGTCAAAAATATCAACAAAAAAACGAAACATTTTAACTTTTTAACCTTTCAACTTGATAATCCAATCGACCAAGAAAATGTAAAGAGTCCACCATCAACTTACAAACTCCGTTCCATGCTGCTACTAATATTTTTACTTTTATTTTTTATTTTGAGGTTGAACTCAATAACACTGTTTAACCCTACCCGGAAAACGAAATCTCCTCATACCCTGCGGTTGCACTAGCAACCGAGGTTTAGTTATAACCCACCCTGACTCTAACGGGTAGACAGATAGTAAGACATTTATATCTAAAATTACTACTTTACGCCAAATAATGATTTTCATAAGCCTCGGATTATATCATTGTAATTTTCGAAGGGTACTCTAGTTTTTCTAAAATATAATACAGCTCATGATACTCGCTGACAATGTAGACCTAAGAACTCTGAAGATCAGTTGAGTAGTTATTGAGTTTATCCATTACAAAAAATACAAACATGCAGAAAACTAAAATTTGTGTCTTAATTAAATTGGTCTCGATTTTATGCTACAAATTTACACGTGTATTTGACTTACAGAAGCATCAACCCACGGCATAAGTATTCCCATAGTAAACACGCCGAGCTGGGGCCCCATCGTCATCGACTCCAACGTCATGGTCAACTGTAGGATTGTACCTAATTTCTCCACGATGAAAACTAATGCTGCAATATTAACATATATTAAAGGATGTGTAGGAATTAGTAATTTGAGCACTAAGCTAAACTAGAAATGTTTTTGAAAACCTTTCCTGATAGGGAGTGATTCAATTCAATCAACAGACAAATAAAATTATAACCTAAGTTAACCTGACCGTTAGAAAACCCCCGACTCCAACTATAATTAAATCATTTTGGAAAAGAGCTGATACTCTTTCCCTGCAGGACCGATATTAACCAAACATAGCAAAGAACCACCGCAAATGAAAAAATCGCATTGAAATCAGTCCATCCTTTTGAGAGCTAAGATGCCACAAGACATACACACAGATCGACATCGACGTCAAACTTATTACACCCCTCTTTTTGTGTCGGGGGTTAAAAATGGTAAAGTGACTGGTCAAAAGTATTCATTTCGTTTCTGGCTGGCGCTTGAAGTAATAATGTAGAGTATGCATTCATGCAGAACTGACTCGAGCCAAATTTAATAAAATTGACGTAATAGTTAATTAGTTGTACCGCATAGACAAAAACAATATTTACCTACGCAGAGCGTACCCAAGACCACAACAACACTTCTCATTAGCCAACTGGTTTGTCTCTCAGTTAACTCATGGCTGTAGAACGGTTTATAGAAATCTTCCAATACTACCGCTGACATTGAATTCAGACTTGTTGATAAAGAACTGAAAGAATACCCAATACAGAAAATAAATAATATTATTTATTAAAATAAACATAAACAAGGAAAGCAAGTTTTTTTAATCAACTTAGGTACACTAAGTTGATTAAACAAACTTGCCTTCCTTGGAGCACCTAAATAAATTATTCTAATCTATATAAATAAAAAGAGAAGTCCTGACTGATTGACTGACTCATCAACGCACAGCCCAGACCCTTGGACCTAGAAAGCTGAAATTTTGCACAGATATTTACTTTATAATGTAGACAAGGAATAAGGAAGGATTTTTCGAAATTCAACCCCTAAGGGAGTAAAACGGGGATGCAAAGTTAGTATGAAACTTTCTCGTTTTTGAATTTAAAGGCATGAAAATTGGAATTTGCCTTTCAGTTAAATATAAGAAATATGTGTTTCAGGATTTTTCGAAATTCCACCACCAAGGGCGCAAAATAGGGGATGTAAGTTTGTATGAAAAATGTGACAACTTTTAAGTTAAACGCATGGAAATTAGTAGTAGGCCTTGCAGTTAAAAATAAAAAATATATATTTCAGGATTTTTGGAAATTCCTCCCCCAAGGGCGTAAAATAGGGGATCTAAGTTTGAATGAAAATCTGTTTTTTTTTTGAAGTTAAACGCATTTAAATTGGTATTTGGACGTTCAGTTAGAAGGAAAAAATATATATTTCAGGATTTTTGAAAATTCCACCCCGAAGGGCATGAAATAGGGGATGTAAATTTGTATGAAATCTGTGACATTTTTTAAGTTGAAAGCATAAAACTTGGTATTTGGCCTTTCAGTGAAAAATTAAAAATATATATATTTCAGGATTTTTAGGAATTCCCCCCCTAAAGGCGTAAAATTGGGGATGCAAGTTTGTATGAAAAATGTAATATTTTTTAAGTTAAACGCATTAAATTAGTGTACTTGGCCTTTTTGTTAAAAAATATAAAATATTTGATTCAGAATTTTTGGAAATTCTACCCCCAAATAAAATAGGGGTTGTAAGTTTATACGGGCTGACAGACATATAAACCCACAACCTAAATGGCTGGGGTTATAGACTTGAAATTTTGACAGTTGACCTTTTATGTTGTAGGCATCCATTAAAGAAGGGATTTTGAAAATATTACCCCTCAGGGAGTAAAATAAGAGATGAAAGATTTATGACAATCCGTAATTTTTTATGTGTGTAAAGGGATGAACTTTGGAATTTAGCCTTTCAGTTAAAAAATATAAATATATAATTCAGAATTTTTGGAAATTCCACCCCTAAGGAACGTCCTCTGGAGGTTTATTTTATGAAATCCCTATTTCGTACATATAAGTTTGAATGAAAATCTGTTTTTTTATGAGTTAAACGCATGTAAATTGGTATTTGCTCTTTCAGTTATATAAATATATGTTTTCAAATCAAAATTCAGGGAATAATTCATAAAAATAAAAAATAATAATTGAATGTTGTTAGAAAAAGGTAATCAATTTTAAAATGTCGTAGTCGTCGTCGTCTAAATAAAGACTTAGTGTTTTATAAGATTTGTAACTTCTTTCTTTTTGTATGATTTATATAATAAATTAAAAAAACGACATTTAATCATCAAATTGGGATAAAAAACGAATTTGCCTAAAATTCGAGTTAGCGTAGTATAAATTGTTGGTATCGAGATGATCGCACCCAGAAAATATAAGTAGTCCCAAACTAAATCAATAGATGATCGCCTATCACCCAATAATATGCACACATCTTAATTTTACCGCTTACCAGTTTATATGTAGTAGATGGCGTATTCATCGTTTTAGATCGTGCTATGGTTTTGTTTATAAAATGTGATATTAGGCCTATCAATGCCGTGGTCGCAACCTAATGTTATGGGAGTTACCTTTGTGATTAATGCATCGTTGGTTATTATTTTACTTTATATGACTTACTGGCTATCCTTAAGGACAATATTGATATGTATTCTTTGTTTTTTTTTATTGATGATGGGGTCCTTTTTTTGAAATAACAGTAGCAAAGTAGTCTTTAATTTCCTTATTAGTTAGGTTATTTTTAAGGTTTTCTTAAATTTATATCGCATTGCTTATTTGTTTATAAAGTTATATTCTTTGATTAACCTAGAAGTAATTAGTTACATTGGTCATCATTCAAAATTGTCGCGGACAAAGTCGCGGGTGCCAGCTAGTTTTGAATAAGACTATTATTGTGTAGATGGTCTCACCGGTCCGCAAGTGATCGGCGAGATTAAGCAAATATGCACACGGTCAGTCCATAGATGGGTGACCACCAAAGTGGTTTAATTTCAGAGCGTATCCGTGCTTCGGAGGCCAACAACTTAACGTGCCTTAACCGGGACCGACAGCTTAACGTGCGTTAAGCTGTTGGTCCCGGTTGTAGTCATTAGACAACAATCGTCAAGCCATGTCAGAGGCCTGCTGGGCGGCTTGAACAACTCTGATACTAGGGTAACCACTAACGATACATACGATGAGTAAGTAAGTATATAAAATGACTCTTCGCCCTGATGGATATAAATATCGGAAATTGCCAATTGCCAAGTTTACAAGTATTACTAATAGTAAAGAAATGTTTAAGAAACTACGATCGTTTATAAGGAAATTGACGTAATATTCACCTTAACGCAGCACTAAAAATCCCAGCAATAAAAACGCCCGGTAAGCCTGGGATATTACCAAGAACATCCATCACAAGTAATGGTAGAAGTTGATCCTTTGCTTTTGCAAGCTATAAATAAAAATATTAAAGACATTATAGTATGACACTATGTATGTACAGACACCAGCAACTCAAGCTACCCCAATCAGTCATATCACCCAATTGAAAGCGAACCTTATGCTAATGTCGACTGCACGAGTGGCGCAGCGGCTTAGACAGTCGCATCGCCCCTTAAGTCCCGCCGGTTTAAGTCTCGCGCCGGACAACTATTTGTGTGATACATAAATGGTTGTTCTGAGTCTGCATATAATTTGTGTCCGTCTATTATATGTTTGTAAAGTACCCCGCGACACAGTGATTACATTCCCTAGTGCGGGTGTTGTTTTTTAAAAAATAAATGTGATAAAGAAATTTGACAGATTGGGGTAGCTGGATGTGCTGGCGTCCCTACATATGTATATTCTCTGTGGTTTATATAATAAAAATTATAAATATCATCAAGTTGCACACTCCCACATGATCCTAAACTTGGCAGAGCCAGTACTATAGCAACCAGACAACTGACAAACATACTTATACATTTCAAAATATATTCTTGAGTGAGGATCGAACCCACGACCTCTGGCTTATCAACAAGGTGACTAACCACTACACCAACAGGCCAGTCAACGTCAGTATGGTATTGTTAGAATAATTTGTTATAATATAAAAAAAAGTAAGCGGCAACACAGAATGTTGCCGCTTACTTTTTTTTTATTAATTCCAAAGGTAATGATTAACATTGGATACTTGTAAGTGGCCAGTATGTCTTGTAAGTAGCCATATTGACGGTCACCGTAGCCTAGTTGGTAGTGCTCCTGCCTACGAAGCTGGTGGTCCTGGGTTCGAATCCCGGTAAGTGCAAATATTTATGTGATGAGCACGAATATTTGTTTCTGAGTCATGGATGTTTTCTATGTATTTATCTATCTATATAAGTATGTATATCGTCGCCTGGTACCCATAGTACAAGCTTTGCTTAGTTTGGGGCTAGAATGATCTTTGTGACATTGTCCCCAGATATTATTATTATTATATATTAGTTTAGCATCTTCTTTATTTGTATTAAAATCTATTGTAACGGGTAATTAATAAATTTATATCAACCTAAACTTCTATTTTAATCTAAATAAATCTCAGAATAAGATTTAAGTAGCAAAGTTGAATAAACTGTTGAAATTTTGTAATTTATGATAAGGAAACATGGGTCATACCTTAGTTTGCAAAGGATCGCAATCATGAAATCTTGCATAAATCAATAGGCCGCAGTATAAACAGAAACAATACAAAAACGATATCCCGATGCAAAATAGAAACACTGACCTGCAAAAAGATAACAATTACTTAAATAAGAAACAACTCCAGGTAAACAATTTTTTCTTAAATTCAAGAAATAAATCTTTAGAAAAAAAAAGATGTATGCCTTACTTTGCACAGAAACATGAAGGCATCTACAGGAAATCTTAGATGGCTTCTAGTAAGCGTCGTGATTGCGTTAATTTTACTCTGAATGTATGATTTCCGTGCGCTGGAGCGCCTACAACGAGCACCTTTTTAACTTTAACATCCAGAGACAACGCAGACGATTACCAGAAGTAAGTAGACTCCGTATTTGGTAAAGTACACTGTGATCAACTACAGTAATCTCATAAATACTTTTTGCTGGGGTTGGAGAAAACTTGAATTTTTAAAGCATTATTCGCAATGCAAAGCGTAAATCGAATCTCAAAAATGGGAAATCCTACCCCGGATTGGTAGATGGTGCAGGTTCGAGACCCGCCGGACGATTAAATTTACGACTTCCCATTTTTGAGATGGGAAAAACACTGTTAACAAGATTCCCAAAGATATCTATTTATATTTCTTTAACCTTTCTTTAAAAAGTCTGAAACACGCCACGATTACGACTCTAAAGTCGTAACCGTGGCATGCTGGCTGGGCACATTTTGATGTGTCATTTATTTATACATTATAGTGACGGTCAAAATGTTAAACCTATTCAAAGTTTCACACTGTTAGCATCAGTAGCTGCTTTGTGACTGACAGACGAATTCATCCCATTGAATCATTAATTTTAATATAGATTTTTGACGTTGTACAATCAACATAATCACACTAATATTAAAAAGTTTATGTGTGTATGTTTGTTACTTCTTTACGTCATTTGGCTTTCATTTAGTCAATTGGCTGGAACGATTGAAATAAAATTTGGTATGGAGTTAGCTGACACCCTGGATTAACACATAGGCTATATATAATATATTTATAAAGTTTAATGCGGGTAAAACAGCGGGGCACAGCTAGTAATAAATAAATGTCACGAACAATTATGCTAATATTATAAATGCGAAAGTTTGTGAGTATGGATGTTTGTTACTCTTTCACGCATAAACTAGTATCGTAGTAATGTAGCTTATATCTCCGAATAACATGGGTATGTATAATATATAAATATATTTATTTTATTTTATTTTTTTATTTTAAAACTTTATGCACAAGAATGCACAGAGGCGGGCTTAATGCCACAGGCATTCTCTGCCAGTCAACCTTGGGGTGATGCAGAGAAATCATGGTAGGTGCACTATAAGGACAGTGAGTAAGAAAATTAAAATCTGAGGATATATAGAATACACAAATACCTATATTAAAATAAACTAATAAATATTATATATATATACATACATATATATACACACAAATATATTATTAATATTACAACAACAGTGCTACTGTGAATACTTTTTTAGCAAAATGCTCCCGAATTTTCTTTTTGAAGGAGTAACGACTTTTAGCCATTCTGATTTCTGGGGGAAGAGCATTCCAAAGGAGGATGGACTGTACCAGGAAAGAAGAGTGAATGAAATCAGAGCGGTGTGGGGGACATTGTAGGAGACTGTTATGAGAAGAACGAAGATTTTTGTTGTGGTTAGTATAAAGATATTTAAATTCAGAAGTTAGATATGAAGGAGAAGAATGAGAGTCAAGTAAAGAGTACAGTGTGGTTAAAGCTCGCAACGTTCTCCGTTGGTGAATTGGTAACCATTTTAACTTTACTCGATAAGGAGAAATGTGATCAAATTTACGTAAATTGAAAATGAACCGAATGCAGTTATTCAAAAGTCGATCGAGTTTATTGAGGTGATCTGCATTCAGGTCAAAGTAGCACACATCACCATAGTCAATTTTGGGGAGGATTAAGGACTGCACGAGCAAAACTTTGGTTTCGGATGGTAAAAAGTTTTTCAGCCGATAAAGACTGCGCAAAATATATGTTACACACTGGCTGACAGCAGCAATTTGATTCGCCCAGCTAAAGGTCCTATCAATGTGTAAACCAAGATCCTTTACACTTTGGCTGAAAGAGATAGGGGATTGATCAAATACAACCCGGGGTAATTGGTCGATGTCTAATCTGCTAACCATGCGGGAGCTTCCTATAACGATGGCTTGGCATTTATCAGGATTACCAACCTATTAGACCAGATCTTGATCAGATCCAAGTCCCTATTAAGGTTTACAATCGCTTCCGGCAGAGTATCAATGCATGCCTGAGCATAAAGTTGAAGGTCATCGGCATAAAGATGATACGCACTCTGAAGATCATGGGTTAAAAGGTTTATAAAGACAGAAAATAAAACAGGAGAAAGTATACCGCCTTGAGGGACGCCTGTGTCAAGATTTCTCCAACTCGATGAAGTATAAATGATTTCTAACAAGCTTTTTTATTATATCACAAGATCACATATAATATACTCGTATGAAATAAAGATATGAGATCATATACCAAAATGTGAAAGTTCATTACACAATTTGTTTCAGCAATGGTTTATTAGGCTAAATTTCATGTTTTTAAACTTTCGCGATTTGTACACATTTTTTATATACTGTAGACACGGGTCTCATCGCGATAAATATTTAGGTAAATCAGGTCGGGTAAACAAGGTAATGATTTACCTAAATATTTATCGCGATGAGACCCGTGTCTACAGTATATAAAAAAAGGCTAAATTTCATTTTTAATCAGGCTGCATGTAGACTATATTTTAAATCTACAGCAGTAAGTAGTAGCGTAGCAAAGAAACATATAACGAATAAAGATTATTACTCAATGTATCGTACGGATCACTACACCTATTTTATTAAAAGAAGTATTAGCGTAATTTGAAATATAAGCTTACCATTTAGCACCACGCAAAGTGGGCAAAGCAAGGTAACGCTGGATCATAGTCTGGTTGACGGCGTTCGCTTGCAGCCAATACACCGTGCCACCAATCACTAAGCTCCATATCGTGTGTCGCGTCAGAGGATTTGGATCCCAACTGAAAAACATCACTATAGATCAAATGTTTTGTATCATCATCGTATCAGCCGAAAGACGTTCACTGCTGGACAGAGGCCTCCCACATTAATCATTGGACCCCAAACATACCATTGAACCACATTTGATTAGTGGTTAGTCACCCTCACTGCTAAGCCTGAGGGTGTGGTTTCGATCCCCACTCAAGACACACATATTTGTGCGATGAACGCGATTGCTTGTTCTGTCTGGGTGTATTTTATCTATAATATGTAAGTATTTAGAAACATATTAGTATGTTTACCAGTTATCTGGTTGCCATAGCGCAGGTTCTACCTAGTTTGGGAACAATTGGCAGTATGTCGGTTGTTCCAAGATATTTAATTATTTCAAACATACCATTAGGCTGTACGTTTTACCGACTTGGTAGTATTCTAATAATAAAAGATTGACCATCATCCATGTGTCCCAGGCATCATTGCGTCCGCAACGCCGGCATTGTAATTGTCATAGTTAAATATTTCATATATAAGTCTGAGCAATCTGTCGCGGATGGTCAGCTCACAAGCTAACATCACTTTGCATAACAGCATAAAAATGTACGGAAGGGGCCAGTTTATGAGACATATTTATATACTACATATCTATATATGTACAGCCAGCGCTAAATTGTGACACTTAGGGCATTCCAATAAATATATATTATGTATATATAATCAATAAATAAAAATATAATAAAAAAAGGTTTTTATTCACGTAGACTTCAAAAAAGCGCTTGTAAATAGTCAGAACATGTTTGTAGTAATATAGTTATGTATACATCATTATTTCTAGTTACATAGATATTTAGGTACACGGATTGTATGAAAACATTTATAAAATTTTATTTTATAATAGCAATGATATTTAGCTAGCTTGTATTAAGTTATTGTCAAACAGATTATGTTTAAGTTTAATTATCGAAATTTATAATTTTAGCTATATTTTTACCACATATTGTCGAATGGTTCTGTCTATATTAAGGTATCATTATAGTGGCGGAACTTGTGTTAATAACAATGGTCGCGCTTTAACGTACCACCGGATCCAATGCGCCCCAACTGAGAAGACCCAGCGAAACACACTCAGTGGTCCGTCACTATATTTGGCTATTTTATATTTTCCTAATTATAAACTACAAGTATCTCAATAATAACTAATCTAACTTCATATAGTAAGTAGTTGATATCTTATATAAACCGCAATCTGTGTAATGTTGTTTGCTACAGTAATTGGTTATTTAACTACAATACACGTACTTTGGTAGTTCAATCCTTCCGCTGTCCATATTCCTCTGCCAGACGACACCAATCCCGCCAACGTCTATAGTCCCTTTGATTGCGACCAAGGCCATCGCTCCAAACATGGCAGTAATTTGGATCACGTCTGTCCACACGACGGCTTGTAGTCCACCCTGGATAGTATTAATATTACATCATTAACATCTATACATATAATAAAATCGTAGGAAAGTCAAAACTGTACATTAAATATTTTTTTAAAAGGATACTTGGGGCGTGATCTACAATCGATATCGAAGCCAAAAATGAAGTTTTTAAAATTGTTGTCTGTGTGTCTGTTTGTCTGTATGTATGTCCGGGCTAAACTCAAAAAGTACTGCATGGATTTACTTCAAATTTTGCATGAATATTACTAAGAGATCGGGTCAACATATAGGCTACATATTATCACGCTATCACCTACGGGGGAGGAGCTATGATAATTTATAAAATTTAACGCGGGTAAAACCGCGGGGCACAGCTAGTCATTTATAACGTAAACAACCACGTATTATCAGTTTGTCAAAGGAAGTTAATAGTGCATAACAATATGACGTTGAACTATGAAAAAATAATGGGACAAGATTCACTACCAAACACTAAAAAAAAATTGTTTAAAATAAATATATTTCGCAATAAAATAGTATGGAAATTAATAGAAAGACCAGACGTGAGTGAGGCAACGATCAATAGCCACTTAATTTTATTTTAAACATTTGTTTTGATACCGGCATTAGAAATACATATATATGTAAAGCTGTGGCAACTGTCCACATATTCATAAAATATAGCCCGCAGACAGGCAGACGGATGGACAGCCTAGGCTTAGTAAGAGGGTATCCATGAGTACGGAAACATAAAAAGGTTCTTTACATTTCAATAATTTGATTGAAAATACAATGCAGATGTAAAAAGTACTTACAGCGCTTGTATAAAATATGCAGACCAAACATACTACTGGGGTGATTATATGGATGTCAACACCCGTCACTGAAATTGAAAATAGAAACAATAGCAAAACATAATATTTAGTTACTACTAATCAATGGAATTTTCACTTTATGTATTTATTTACTTCGCAGTACAAATACTATTTCTTATTTTAGTTGTGGATAGCATACGCAATGCAGTCTAGTGTTGCTATACACTAAGCAATGCTACGCCGTAGTACACGCGTCTATGGAAATACTACGCGATTATATGCAGTAATACGCTTTTCTATAAAATTGTAGCAGTAAGTAAAATATACGAAAGTATTACATTTTTTAGACACTCAATGTGTAAAAATGTTCAGTCAATATCGCAAGAACACTTATTTATTCTTCTTTTGTTGTTTACAAAAAACAATATATTGAAAGGTGCTATGGAGGTACCCTTAGTTACTAAATTTTAATACATATTTCTTGTGTGTATACTCATAACAACTATTGTTATGAGTCTAGATGTGTGTCTCCGTGCATTGTGCATTCCTTCGCGATTTATCCCTTAACCGAGCTTTGCTATACGTTTTTTTCATTGTTTTGGACCTTATTGCAAAGTAATTAAAGTTGAAATTAATGTGGCCTCGTATAGTCCATAGCCTGTTTAAAGGTTATTTTCCTAGTGTTTTATTTTCTAAAATAAAAAAAATATATATTTATATTCTGATTATTAGAAAATGTTTTGAAAATTTAATTAAATTAGGAGTTATTTATTTATAGAACCTCTAAATTAATACTGCCGTACCATATTTACTATAACCGAAGCATTTGTAATTATTAGTAAATTAAACAAGATAAATAAAAACAAACTTCAAGAAAAAGGAACTTCTATACAAAACCATATTGGGAACATAGCGACGAGTCATGGGTATAAATTGGTGTAAATCATGGGTTAAGTAAGTCACCTCGCCACTTCGTGTCCCGGGTAAAATTCCTGCAGAAGACAACTATTTGTGTGACCCATAAACAGTTGTTCTAAGTCAAGATGCACTTTGTGTATTGATTGTATGTTTGTAAAGTACTCCGCGACATATGGATACATTTTAATTGGGATGGACGTTGACTTTAAAAAAATATATATTAAGTAACATATAAAAATGTTGACTTATAAAACTTATAGTACATGATACTCATGAATTAATTGTTGCAAAGTTGGTCTTAAGTGAAATATAGCTATTAATATTTTAAAAGTCTTTATATTGATGTTCATTTATATCTATACTAGCTGGCACCCGCGACTTCGTTAGCGACAATTTTGAATGATGACTTATGTAACTAATTACTTCTAGGTTCATCTTAAAAATATAACTTTATAAACAAATAAGCAATGCAATATAAATTTAAGAAAACCTATTAAATAACCTAACTAAGAAAAAACTAAAGACTACTTTGCTACTGTTATTTCAAAAGAAGGACCCCAACATCAACCAAAAAAATCAATGAATACATATCAATTGCCCTTAAGGATAGCCAGTAAGTCATATAAAGTAATAACTAACAATGCATTAATTATAAAGGCATTGCTAGGTCTAATATCACATATTGTGAACAAAAACATAGCGCGATCTAAAACGATGATTACGCCATCAACTAACAAACAAAAAGTAAAGCGGTAAAATTAAGGTGTGTGCATTTTATTGAGTGATAGGCGATCATCTATTGATTTAGTTTTGGATAACTATATTTTTTGGGTGCGATCATCTCGATACCAACAATTTATACTACGCTAACTCGAATTTTAGGCAAATTAGTTTTTTATCCCAATTTGATGATTAAATGTCGTTTTTTAATTTATTATAAAAATCATACAAAAATAAAGAAGAAGTTACAAATCTTATAAAACACTAAGTCTTTATTTAGACGACGACGACTACCACATTTTAAGCAACTTGGCACAAAAAAGCGAGTTTATCTAAATTTTGAGTTGGCATAAATTGTTGGTGTCGATCTATTGAATCAGTTTTTGATTACCTTTTTCTAACAACAAATTATTCCCTGAATTTTTATTTAAAAATATGTATTGCTTTATTTTTAACTGAAAGACCAAATACCAATTTACATGCGTTTAACTCCAAAAACAAAACAGTATTTCATTCAAACTAATATCCCCTATTTCGTAAAATAAACCCCCAGAGGACGTATCCTTAGGGGTGGAATTTCCAAAAATTCTGAAATGTATAATTATATTTTTTTACTGAAAGGCTAAATACCAAAGTTCATGCCTTTACACACATCAAAAATGACGGATTTTCATAAAATCTTTCATCCCTTATTTTACTCCCTTAGGGGTGGTACTTTCAAAAACCCTTCGTTAATGGATACCTACAACATAAAAGGTACCTACTGTCAAAATTTCAAGTCTCTAACCCCAGCCGTTTAGGTTGTGGGTTGATATGTCAGTCAGTCAGTATAAACTTACATCCCCTATTTTACGCCCTTGGGGGTGGAATTCCTAAAAATCCTGAAAAATATATTTTAAATTTTTAACTGAATGGCCAAATACCAAGTTATACGCGTTCAACTTAAAAAATGTCACATTTTTCATACAAACTTACATCCCCTATTTTATGCACTTCGGGCTGGAATTTTCAAAAATCCTGAAATACATATTTTTTACTCTTAACTGAAAGTCCAAATACCAATTTTAATGCGTTTAACTTCAAAAATAACAGATTTCCATGCAAACTTAGATCCTCTATTTTACACCCTTAGAGGAGGAATTTCCAAAAATCCTGAAATATATATTTTTTATTTTTAACTGCAAGGCCTTAAACTCATTTTCATTCGTTTAACTTAAAGATTGTCACAATTTTCATACAAACTTACATCCCCTATTTTGCGCCTTTGGGGGTGGAATTTCCAAAAATCCTGAAACACATATTTTTTAAATTTAATTGAAAGGCTAAATACCAATTTTCATGCCTTTAACTTCAAAAACGACAAAGTTTTATACTAACTTTGCACCCCCGTTTTACCCCCTTTGGGGTTGAATTTCTAAAAATCCATCCTTATTCCTTGTCTACATTATAAAGTTAATATCTGTGCAAAATTTCAGCTTTCTAGGTCCAAGGGTTTGGGCTGTGCGTTGATGAGTCAGTCAGTCAGTCAGGACTTCTCTTTTTATTTATATAGATGTAACTAGAAATAATTATGTATACTTAACTATATTACTACAAACATGTTCTAACTATTTGCAAGCGCTTTTTTAAAGTCAACGTGAATAAAAACCGTTTTTATTTTATTTATTTTTATTGGCCGAAGTAAATCCATTTCAATTAATGACATAATAAATAAATTAGCTTATTTGTAAACTAATCTTTAGGTCCGTTTTAATATCATAATCTAAAATCAAATATATTATTTTGTAATTTGTATTTTAATTCGAGAAATAAAACAAATTATTTTAGCATTTACAACCATAATACATAAAAAAAGAAGAAAGTGATGGGCGAGGTTAGGCACTCAGGCGCGCGGTCAGTCAGTAGATAAGTGACCGCATACATGAGTCACTCAGAGGCCACGTTAAGCCGTCGGTCCCAGTTTTATTCATTAGACAGCAGTCGTTTTGCCATGTCATAGGCCGCTTGAGTGGTTTAAAAATAAGTCCCTTGTGTCAGATTGAACCACTGATTCTACATGAGAAAGAAAAAGAGTAAAATAAAATTCAAAGTTGTAATCAATTGTCTCACCTTGATTAAATGCTAGAGCAGGCACGTATATAACGATTGGTAGCCAACCAATCTGAAATGTTTAAATATGTCCGGTTATTTCACCTGGAATATTTACTTCCGATAAGCAGATGATTGTAGTCTATGTAGTACCTACTTACCAGTTGAAAGGCGAATAGGACTGATCCAAATAGTCTTACTTTATTGTCGAATCGTTTCGATAAGTACTGTAAATAATAGACGGAATTAGAAAGACCACACTTTTAAATAAACAGAAAATATACTAGTGAAACTATATAGCGTTTTTGCTTATATAAAAATCATGGAAATATAAAAAAAAATCACGTTTGTTCGTAAAATTGTCGTTTAACATTTTACTAAAGCGAAAATAGCCGTATCATTTATATTTCTTTGGGCTCTGGACATCCAAAGGGACCCCTTTTATTACAAAAGCTCCTTTAGGTACCTAAGTTTTGTAGCTTACGCTTACCAACGACCAGGCTTGATAATAATATCGTACCTGAAGGGTTCATCATGCATATGCGCATGCAAACTTACTCTCAATAGTCGGTGACAATAGATACAACCAACTTGATATGTAAATAATCTTTAAGTGCTTCATACTTTAATTTAAATGTGGTAAAATAAATATAAATTTCTATACATAATATTAAAAACTTCAACTAAACATAATTTCCTTGACAATAACTTAATACAAGCTAGCTAAATGTCACTACCATTATAAAATAAATTGTATAAATGTTTTAACATTCCGTGTACCTAAATATCTGTAATAAGTAACTAGAAATAATAACTGTATTACTACAGACATGTTCTGACTATTTACAAGCGCTTTTTTAAAGTCTACGTGAATAAAAACCTTTTTTATTTTATTTTTATTTATTGTTAAGGATATTAGGGCCAGACCTAAATCCTTCATCTTAATGAGCTTAATCACAAAAGAGAACTATATACTGTATACTTACTATACATATATATACTTACCTCGTAATTAGAAGTAATTTTGAGTTCGTGGAAGACGGGCAAGTACACCTGCGTCATGATGGCAGACATGAGGAATATGGACACAATGATGTAAGCATACTGTGTCCCGTGCATGTATACCTCTGTCGGTGACCCTAGCAGGGTTATACCTGACACGAAGCTGAGGATGAAAAAACATTCCGTGTCATCAATTTGTCCAATGTATCTATACTAATATTATAAAGAGGTAACGTTTGTGAGTTTGTGACGTTGTAAGGGGTAATCTCTAGATCTACTGAACCGATTTTCAAAATTACTTCACCAATAGAAAGCTACGTTATTGTGGAGTGTCATAGGCTATGCCATGATTCATCATCATAATTTTTATTTATCCCGAACTTTTAACCCCAAGTAATGTACGCGGGACAAACGAGCAGGGCCAAAAATATTTATAATGCGGAACGAAGTCCGCGGGCACTACTAGTAGAAATTAAAAAGGGTTTAATAAATTTGAAAGTGAATGCCATTATGACTGTGGGCCCATCTATCAGAGGAATAGAGATCCTCAAAGAAAGAAAGAAAAGTCAAATGTTTTAGTAGAATCCAAAACATTAAAAATCGGTTAAGTTTTAGTGCGATATAAGAAATGTAATATTCTTAAATATTGTTGATAGCAATACGTTAATCCTATCAATATATTAATATTCAAGGAGGCGCCATACTCTTTTATATTTAAGCTCCTCCTGTCCCGACTACAATACATGGCTCAACACATGGGCTCTCTACTGCGTTACACAGTAGAGAGAACTATATAATCTATTTCTGATCACGGAAATAATTTTTGCGACAGTTTATTGGTAGTTTTGACGTTTACAATAGTAAATTGAATTGAAATACTGTATTACTGGTATTTTTAAGGTTTATAGCACCTTAAAAATACCAGTAATACAGTATTTATATTACTGGTATTTTTTTTATCGGGAGACTTCCCATTACCCACATCCCACTTTCCCATATACGTATAAGCTTGAATAAGGATCTCGATGACAGCGTCAATATTTGCGAGGTTACGGTGGCTAATTTACTTTGATTAGATTTATAAAACCAATAATAATAGTTCCAAAATAATAATAAGTTTTGGATAGAAATAAAGTAATTTTGGAATTTCGTATGACTTACATAAGACACAGTTTACGGTTTACTCAAAACATGTCCTCCAGTAAATATCCAAGGGCCTATACGCATACTTACTTCATGTTTTTGTTTTTATATCATCATCATCATCATCATTACAGCTGAAAGATTGATGAACATTCTACGTCCCACACGGGAAGAGATGGGGTGATGATATTCTGATATTCGCCGTCATCACCACACAGTGAATGTTTTTATATAGTTTTGCGTAAATGGAAAGATCCCTGCTTAGCAATGTAACTAAACTTATAAATTTGCTAATAGTTATTCTAGGCATTTCATAGATCTGGTCACTTGAAATCTTAGTACACAAATAATGTAGAATAAACTACCCATCAAAGTACACAATTGCTAGAACATCAGGTTTTCATTTTTGGCTTATCATTATATTATATTCTTTATTGGTTGAGATAAGGTTGGAGCTTGACCATGATCTCACTTGATGGTAAGTAAAGATGTGGTTGAAGGACCCCGCGTACCCATAAGATGCCTGTTGACTCTAGCCTTGAATAAACCCATGTTATATGAGTCTGGACACACGCCGTTTGGGAGGGTGTTGCACAGCTTAGCCGTGCCTATGATGAAAGATGAGGCAAAGCGCTTCATACGGCATTCTGGGATGTCAACAAAAAAGCTAAGAAGACCCTCCCGAATTAATCAGCACAGGTCTGATGTTCTATAAGTTGTTCAGTATATGTCTTTACATTGCATAGTCTTATTATAGGGTACTTACCTCGCTACAAGTGACATTGAAACAGGGATCACTTTCATATTCCGTCCACCGAGGAGATAATCGGCTTGGGTCGTTTGTTTCTTCATAAATCCCCAGTAGATACCCACCACAGCGCTTATGGCTAACATAAACACAAACACAACGTAGTCCACCCATGAAAACCTTTGCATCAATTGTGTTAATTCAGTCACTTCTCCAACCATTTCCCCCATGTTGATGAAAATTTATATACGAGGCAGTTATAACTTATACCATAATTTTAATCCCGTGGTACGGAATGATATTGATAGCAACTATAATGCGTTGCGATAAAGGCACCCAACATACAAATGCATGAGGTCGCCGAGTAAGCTCAATCTGTACAATGAAACAATTACGATAACTCGCAATTTAAAAGAGGATGTTGCGAGATCGCCCCCCAACGCGACGGTAGTTAAGAATGAATCGGGCACTCAATAGGTACCTACTTGTACTTAGAAATGTGTAGGTTGCTCATCGTTAGGTAAATACTTCCTTGACTGAGGACATTCAAATGATTTGAATTGCTGACTGTTATATTTATAAAATACTAACCTACACCTACGGTATTTCTCGTAGGATAAAGTGCGTAACATTCAGATTTAACATGTGCAATGCAACAACTCGAAATATGCACACTAATAGAGAACCTAAGATTTAGTTTACTACAAACTTATATAATTTCTTTACACTATCTCACAGAAATAAAATTTCATTACATATCAATTATATTCTTGAACCCTATTGAAAAGCTTTTGTATTGAAATGTTATTATTACCTACTGCCGTGCCAGTTTAGTTATTATCCTATTAATCTGTTAAAGTGAGTATTTTTCCGACTTCAAAAAGGAGGAAAGTTTTCAATTCAATTCGTTTTTCTTTTCGTGTATTTTTATTTTTGTTTTTTTTTACACTAACAGCTCTAGAATTTCAGAACTGATTTAAGTACGTCTTTATTTTATAGTGGAAGGTTGCGAGGTCGTCCTAAAAAATTTATAACTTAGACCAAGTAGTTTTTAACCTATTTATATATAGCTATATAAAAAGTATATTTTAGTTCGATCGCCTACGAATTTGTTTGCCATTTATTTCTATTACGTGCTCTGCCTTATTTGTCAATAATTTAATAATATAATATAAAACTGAGGAGCAAATAAGATACGTTTATGACTTAAATCTGATAAAATAATTATAATATTTGTCGTCATTATTAGTTTGTGTAATATATTTCACTAACTCTTTTATTAACAAACATTATTTTATATGCTGTATGGCTGGCGGTGCCGTGTGGCTGTCGCTGATGTGTGGCTGACGGCATGGAATACCGCCAACCCGTCTCATCCCCTATCCCTCAAAGAACGGGCAGCAGCGTCTCCCTGTGTACTATGACCATCATCCTGCGATCGCTATGCCAAGCGTAGGGATTATGGCATATCCAAATGATGGTCACAATTCGATAGAGAAAATGTTTTGGGGAGGCCTTTGTCCAGTAGTGGACGTCATAAGGATGATGAGTTTATTAATTTACAGATGATAGATACTATATAGTATATACTAAACCATATTTTTACGAATACAACTTGCTAAATTATTAGCATCTTATTTTATTGATACTGATATACATACATTTCGTAGTAGTAGGTACTAAATTTTAACATTTGAATTTGGTGTCATTGCCTAATCAGCACCTACTTTAAATGTTATAATCTTATACTTTACATTTTGTTCTGAAGTCGGAGTTTAGTTTTTTTGAAGTTATACTTCTTTTGGCGCGATGGAGAAAAATGATGAGAGTGAATTTATACGATGCGCGCGCACACCGACACCAAAAAATTTAACAGCATGAAGTTAGTTCTAGGTGGTATGAGAGTGAATTTTTACGCGCGCACGATGCGCGCGCATCGTAAAAATAACAGCATGAGGTTAGTTCTAGGTGGTATGAAAATTCACTGGTAAAATAACAGCATGACGTTAGTTCTAGGTGGTATGAAAATTGATAACTATGTTCAAGTTGTAATTTATGAAGTATACTTTTTGGCGAAATTAGGGATATTTTAGATACATTAAATTAATTAAGAGGTAGAAACTCGAAACAAATAACATTCCCCAAAGTTTATTCTAATATATTTTATTTATTTTCCGAGTAATTCGCTGTAATTCCAGTATTCCAACTTGTTCTGTATGCATTTAGTAAGGCCAGGCCGCGAACGTTAATACACTGTAGATACCGGTTCTGAAATAAAACGCAGCTAATTAGAAGTTATTTCTAACAAATGTATCAAATGTAGGCCTGCTACATTTGATACAGTCACATGAAATTATTTGCAAGATGTTCCAACTGATATACAGGATATGCAAACTAAAGTACCAGATGGTACTAGGTGGTTTGGATCATAAAGATCATGATCATAAATGCGACGAGACGATGGAAGTAGCAATCCTACAAACTATTGACGATGTGCTTTGCACTAGGCCATAAATACATCTTCAACAACACACATAAATTACAACATTAGTATATTACTAGCTAAACCACCAAAATATACGTTTGTATACATATGTACCTATACAAAAGTATATTTTGGTGGTTTAGATAGTAATATACCAATCTAAATTAAACATGTCTCATCCTAAATTTTGTTTTCTGGTAAGTATAGCACTTGGAATAATAATTAAGAAAATACAACTTATAGTTTTACATTCTGTGTAGACCTTATAATCCTAATTCTAAGTTTAACAATTGTTTATTTTTTAATTTTCAACATTTCTATATGCTTCCTTCTGTATCTACTATCTACAGAAGACAAAGTATTGAAAAGTACCAAGTTCATCAATTTTACTTTACCCTGATTTATTCAGTTGACTGTTGCCCATGTACAAAGTACTGCCTTGGCAATTGTTGGCTTCCATATCCCAGATAGTATTGCACTGTCTCCCAAGCAAGTGGTTGAATAGAATAGTTGCGGCGAAAAATTCAGTTGAGCGTCCGTGCGAACAGGTGCTTGACGCGCAACCAGGCTGAGGATCCTTTCCACTGTTCGGGTAGAAGTTACTTCTACCAATAGCGTCGTAGATACCAAGACTGCCACCATCGGTGTGAATAACTTCGACGTATTGACAATCGTTGGCATTAAGAGCATTAGGATTTCCACTCCATAATGGACCAGCGGGATCCAGACCTTAAATATTGATAAATGTTAAAATTATTGACCGGAGTTCCAACCAAAACAAAAAAATAAACTGATATATTTAAGTTACTACATAAATAAATTTGTATGTCAACCTGTGTGAAAGTGCGCTATCACTTTCTCATTTCTTCGTTTGTTTGTTAATTTACTGGTGACCGAGACTTCTCTTGGTGACCAGTAAATGAAAAAACAAATATATGTATCACAATCGATTCTACGTTGCAAATGCACCCACCAATTAGAAAATAATCTTTTAAATTAGGTTCGACTGCATATGCAATCAAACCAATAAGGAGGCTCACTGATGATGAAACAGCTAGAATCGGGTCTTTTAGTTATTTCCATTTAGTTATGTCCTATGGGATTATTCTCAGGGGAAATTCTGTTAAGTTAAACAAGAACTGTTATATCTATATACAAAATCCGTGGCAGAGTTTTTCTAATAGAGAAGTTTCAAGAAATAAACATTCTAACTGTTGCTTCACAATATATTTATATACTAGAATATACTTATCGGAGCAAGAAGGAGTATAATCTCAAGGACCTCACAATAAAAATATTTATAACATCTCTACTCATAAAACATGATTATCAATAATTTAAGTGTAACAAAAAAATCGAGTCTTGGGTGCCTGTGGTCGATACCTGCCGGCCCAACTAAATAACTTGTTGTTATTCTCATTCGGCACACCTGCGCCAATACCTGCTATACTCGGTTGTTGTTGTTTAACACACAATTAAAATATACTTCAGACGCCCGGAGCAATTATTCATGCGTTTTCGAGCCTGTCTTATTGTGCACATCGCCTTGTATTACTGTTTGTAAAATCTATCTTCTAGTTTTACTGTCACTTTTGACCAACAGCCCTTCATGGAACAAAACAACGATAAAGAATGTTACGTGAGCATTGCTGACGTCACTCTTTTTAAAATCAACAATGTTCCAACTTAAACATATACCTTTTTCCCCTACTGAGCAGTGCGTGCCGTAGCAGCTAATGCGAAACACTGCCAAAAAAACTCAGTGCGAATCCCTTATTTTTATCGAATATCTTTATTTAAGTAAGTTAACATGAATATTTTCAATTTAACAATGTCAATTATGCTCCTCTAATAAATAATTATTTAATACCGCGTGCGTGCAATGTTAATTCATTGTTACCTCTTCTTGTGGGTATAGCGCATGTCCGTAAACTTTGGTCATGTACAAAAAATACGTTCACGTAGAGAGATGCGCGTATATTTCTTTTTCATTTTGGTTCTTTCGCACAATGTCTCAACAAAATTTAAACATGGATATTATGCAAAATAAATTACTACTTAAGCTCCTAATCATTTGAAATATTTTCAACGCACCTGTAATACGTCTGGCTTCACTGCCTGCCTGACGCGCAGCATTACCAACAACGTGAGCGCCTAAACTGAAGCCAACCAGATGGACATTGTTCCAGTCTCCACCTGCAGTGTTGATGAGCCAGACGAGGAAGTTACCGAGGAACTGGCCTACGCTGGGTACACCATTAGAGGCAGTTGTGTAAATGCTGTTTGCAACATCCCGCCAGTCAACAACGATAACATTGCAATCCTGGGTAGCTAGAAAGGCAGCTGTGATTTGGGTATTCATTTCAGAGTCACCATTACCATTCCACCCGTGAACAATGACATTTAATGGTCGGCTTCCGAGATAATTAGAGTTTGAGATAGAGTTGGCATCTCCGTGTACAATGACTTGAGCGTTGTTTAGGTTTCGCCTGAAAAGTAAGAGAACGTTTAGCCTTTATACTATTACATATTTAAATGCTTGATCATATTATAATTCATGAACCTGGTGAACAGCCAATATTGGTTATTGGCACCATTTCTGGTCTTTAGTACTTCTGTGTCGACAGGTTCATGAAGATCAACAAGGTGAGGTGTCCCACTGCCATCTGGCATCCATATGTATCGGCTTTTTTCCTCCACATATTGACTGTTATCCCCAGGAATAAGGGGAATAGCATTGCCAGCACAGACTGTAAGCAAAAAAACTATTCAAATGAATTCTCAGGTATTTAACCTAGGATGACCTACGTTCAATATTTGAGAATTGCTATTTAAAGTTATTCTTAAATATCTAACCTTGCACATGCAAATAAAAATACTGTTAAAATAATTAAAAACTACATACAAATATAAATTAATGAAGGCCAACAAAATCTCGGTCCTATATTAATTAGTAATTTCGTAAGAAGTCCTGAATGTCCTCACTCCTATATAGGTACTTAAGTTTTTAGTGAATATGAAAAAATACGATATAATTTTGAGATGAAAATGAGGAATGATTTATTTTACCTGCAACAACTACGGCCAAAACTATAAGTAGCTTCATGGTCTACCCTCACTATACTGATATTGATTTATCAAATTAGTAAAATACCTGACAATCAGATAAATATCGGATATTTCACGCGTTTTTTTGTTATGTGTTTTATCATAATTATAATTACTTATTATAGATATTACGTCTTTATTTTTGCTGACGAAGGATCACCCATAAATTACTTGTGCCCTACCTTACAATTATTCCTTTTTAGGGTTCCGTAGCCAAATGGCAAAAAACGGAACCCTTATAGATTCGTCATGTCTGTCTGTCTGTCTGTCCGTCCGTATATCACAGCCATTTTTTTCCGGAAACTATAAGAGCTGCACTGTTGAAACTTCGTAAGTAGATGTATTCTGTGAACTGCATTAAGAGTTTTACACAAAAATAGAAAAATAATAATAATTTTGGGGGTCCCCATACATGGAACTGAAACTCAACAATTTTTTTTTCATCGTACCTATACATGTGAGGTATCTATGGATAGGTCTTCAAAAATGATATTGAGGTTCCTAAAATCATTTTTTTCTAAACTGAATAGAATGCGCGAGAGACACTTCCAAAGTGGAAAAATGAGTGTCCCCCCCCCCCCCTGTAACTTCTAAAACAAGAGAATGATAAAACTAAAAAAATATATGATTTACATTACTATGTAAACTAACAACGAAAATTGGTTTGAACGAAATCTAGTAAGTAGTTTTTTTTTAATGCGTCGTAAATCGTAAACCGCAATTTACCTTTCATTTAATCAACTGAAATACTTGCTGCTGCGGAACCCTTCATGGGCGAGTCCGACTCGCACTTGGCCGGTTTTTATTACTGTTTCTGTGAAATTTGAACAACCTCAGTTGCAAAAATCAATTAAGGCGTAATATAAAATACCTATGATGAATACCTATGATCCGACAGGATATAGGTATTTCTTATACACACAGACAAGATATATTCCTTCCTAAAACACAAATCACGGAAGCATTAACGGATTAAACAATCGACATCGTCGTTAAAATTTAATAACACAAATAAAATAATAACACTTTAAATGATAACTAAAAACCTTTAACGTCAATTAATCTCAACGTTAATCTTCAACGTCAATTTGGGAAAAACTTTTAATTGATATAGGTCTATATTTCCGTTTAATTATTTGACCTACCAATTAGGTTAAAATGTGGCATGCGGCAGTAAATAGTGACATTAATAAATGATGAGGCATTTGATTCCATTTCATCTTCGACATTAATAAGATATAAAATATAATTATTTAACTCAATTTTTATTAATTTCTACGATATTCATCTAAATAAAAAAATATGTTAAATTATAACATGGAACTGGATAATTTAAAATCTTGATTAGGTACAGAATATGGATCCAATCTATCCTGGCACATCCGCAGGGCAAACTTTTACTAAAATTGAAATATTTTGAAAATAAAATTAACAATAATAATATCTTGGGCCATTATTTACTCACGGCCTTCCGATCCCAAAGTAAGCAGAGCTTGTACTATGGAAACCAGATAACTGATATATTACATATACTACTTTACTTTTGTATATATAGATAATTACACCCAGACTCCGGACGCACAGCCATGGTGGGAATTGTATATAGATAATTACACCCAGACTCCGGACGCACAGACATGGTGGGAATTGAACCTACGACGCCGACGTCCGGCGTTAGCCAACCACACCAACAGGCTCTTTGCAGGCCACCTACCATTGCTTTTATATTTACGATATTATTACTACGGTAAAACGTTTGAAATAAATCGTCCGCACTAAACGGACCATGAAACAATTCAATTTCTAGCATCTATTGGTGTACAATTATAACCCCATCCACCTAACAGCCCAAATTTAGCCTATTGACTGACGTTTAATTAATGGCCACCCACTTACCTACCTACTGCATATCTTAAGTACCTACCATAACATATACGAGTAAGTATATGATTAAAGTTTTTGTGTAAAAACAATCAGTGACGTCATATACCTACCTAGTCAACCTGCTTTATAATAACCTAACTGCGCCTAAGTTAGCATCGTGGCAATTATATCCTGGGACATTATTCAGACACGGCCATCTGATCCCAAAGTAATCAGAGCTTATACTATGGAAACCAGTGCCTCTAGCGCGAGTTACTCGATCACACGTACAGTTTCGTCCCATACATTGAGCACCAGAGTTTTAGTTCTTAATAGTTTCCGCGAGAGGCGCTGGTGCTCAATGTATGGTAGGAAACTGTACGTCTGATCGAGTAAGTAAACTGCAGGAACTCGTGCTAGAGGCACAGATAGATAACTGATATACTACTTTTCTTTTGTATGTACTGTACCTACCTAAATACATACGTATATAAATCAGGACAAACCGATACGTTCATGCACACAAATATCAGCCCTGATTGGCGTTCAAATAGAAGAAAATTAAAAAAGTTAAAAATTACAAAATTTTTCGTTATTCGATTGAATTCGAATAATCGAATCCGGAATTTTCAGCCTCACTACCTACTCAACCCATAAATCAACTACCTACATTAATTCAAAATTCACCGTGTGGTATTGGACGATGGGACCCTAGCGGGTGATGTAAATACTGTTATGAGGGACCTAATTTTGCTTAAACGGGAATTTAAATGTATTGAGTTAGTGTTGAACTCGTCAAAATGCGGAATTTTTATTTCAGACCCGGAAGATAAATCATCACCATGTTCAGATATTTAAAACAGTATTACCAGATACAGTATTGTTGGAAAAAAATACCTTGCGTCTCGCCCATAAAGTTAGTATACCTACCGTAGGTATACTAACTTTATGGTCTCGCCCTAGATTTTATATAGATTTCACATCATTTGTAGTTAAAACAAAAACATAATTACAGAATCGTTAGATATTATTTTAGTCGTCCCATCGGATCAAGAGAGTGATGGAATAGAAAGAGCCTCAGTGTTTGCGCACACACTTATACACTATTATATTTTCCACGCAGATGACTAGTCTCCATTTAAGACTGGCCCCGTGGCCGAAATTCAGCTAGGGCGACATGACACGTTTCGAACTTATAAAGTCCCCGCAACGAGTGTCGATGTACAGAGAACACTTCTCACTTGCACTTTTTCACTTTACCACTTTAAATTCTTCTTTTCGATTCGCCTTCAATTTTACGTGTAATAACATTCTTGTCTGGTGTCGATGTAGGTACTGCTTATTATCTTAACATTGTTCCAAATTTTCGAAGTTATACTTCTTTTGGGGCGATGGAGAAAAATGATGAGAGTGAATTTTTACGATGCGCGCGCACACCGACACCTAAATTTAACAGCATGAAGTTAGTTCTAGATGAGAGTGAATTTTTACGATGCGCGCGCACACTGACACCTTAATTTAACAGCATGAAGTTAGTTCTAGGTGGTATGAAAATTGATAACTATGTTCAAGTTGTATATTCTAGTATTTTTATTTAGTTAAAATCTTTTTGATTAATTTTAATATTTATTGTTAATCACTACTGCATTTTAATTATTTTTTTTCCATACGCCAAAGAAGTATAACTTCTAACGCGTGTACATAAGTACACACAGAATTTTTTTTTTAAGTTTTTTTTCTATCTATGAACTTCTCTAATTACAAAAAAAATTAAAAATTATATAATCATAATGTTTTTGAAGAATATCCATCCTTTTCTTCACGCATCACGCGTAACTTTCTGTTCCATAAAGAAATTGCCACGATCTCCGTCTTTCCTTTCTAGAATCATCTCATGTCAATTTTGTATTAATTTCCCACCAAAAACTTTACTGATACGTACCGGGGATCAAACCCCAAACGTTCCTTCCCCCCTACTTTCTGTTCCATAAAGAAATTGCCACGATCTCCATCTTTTCTTTCTAGAATCATCTAATGTCAATTTTTTATTAATTTCCCATCAAAAACTTTACTGATACGTACTGGGGATCAAACCCCAAACGTGACAATATAATTACGTTTACGGAAATAAAATAATCACCATTTGACTTACTAACTGATGGTTGTTGAACCACGTTTTGAAGCCAGAATGGCACCTTCTATAGCAATGTATAATGTACTCCGTGTCTATAGCTTTTAGCTAGTACTATCCAAAGATATTATTAATATCTTTGGTACTATCATTCATGTATTACCCAATAAAATGTAAATAGAATATAAAAATAAACTATACTAAATTAAAAGTTGAAACTGGCAGCACTAAACAAATGTCAACTATTGTCAACCCGGTTGGCCATAAACCGATATTAAACCAAAACAAACAGAAAAGATTTACAAATATAATATAACTGAATATTGATTGAGATTTAAGTTTCTCATTAAATATGGCTGGGCTCCTGCTTAGCCCTACAGAAAAAACATTTATAACACACGGTGTTGAAGTAAGTAAAATATAACCTAAAAAGTAATACACTAAATACAAAAATTGAAAAATAAAACACTTACAAACTTAACAGATTATTAATCTATATTAAACAAGAATATGTATCTTGTAAATACTAGCTTCAATTCGGTAGTAGCTAATTTACATTAATTCTGTAAGGATGATTACCGTTCCGATGGGAGGTCCAACATTGACTATCGGCAGATGGAACTGGAGACGGACGTAGTGAGCCACGCCAGCGGGTCAGCAAGGCTTCGTCTTGCCAAAACAGACATCCTCGTGGGAGTTAAAACAGAGATAGATACTCCATCTCCTGATAAACCTAACTTGGGGAAATTGGAGTTTTTCGTTGACTGGTAAGTTATAAATTACCCTCACACTTAAACCATTACAATGGAAGATTTGGCATTGACCATCATCTGATGGGGCTGGAGACACACATGATGAGTCACGCCAGTGGGCCAGCAAGGCTTGTATTGCCTATATCTATACATATAATAAAATTGTAGGAAAGTCACAAATGTACATTGATTTTATTAAAAAAAGGATGCTTGGGGCATGATCTACAATTGATATCAAAGCCAAAAATATAGTTTTTAGAATTTTTGTCTGTATGCATGGATTTACTTCAAATTTTGCATGAATATTACTAAGAGGTTGGGTTGACATATAGGCTACATATTATCATGCTATCAGCTATGGAAGAGCTGTGATAATTTATAAAATTTAATACGGGTTAAACCCCGGGGCACAGCTTTATAATTTTTGTGGGAGTCAAAATAAAGATAGATACATGTGCTATTTCTTTTGCAAGTAAATTTTTATTTCACAGCACTGCACAAAATATTCTTACAGTCTGTGTGTTTTTTTTTTTTTTCAATTATAATTGTATCTCTGTGACACACTGCCATCTGCTCCCAAAATGGGCAGACCTTATACTATGGCATACAGATATCATACTTATATATGTCAAAATATGTACATATTATAGATAAATTGCACCCAGACACAACAAAAATTCATACTCATCGCACAACGATTGTTCTGGGACCCACCCAGTACAAATCTCAATCAACCACTACCATCACTAGGCTGGCTAGTCAGGTGTTATTCATAGAATCAACATGTGTGAAGAAGTTGATTCTGTATGACACACAATGCCACTGCACAGTCAATATTTGACAGTCACCATAGCCTAGTTGGTAGTGCTCCTGCCTACGAAGCTGGTGGTCCTGGGTTTGAATCCCGGTAAGTGCAAATATTTGTGTGATGAGCATGAATATTTGTTTCTGAGTCATGGATGTATATATATATATATATAAATATGTATCTATCTATATAAGTATGTATATTGTCGCCTGGTACCCATAGTAGAAGCTTTGCTTAGTTTGGGGCTAGGATGATCTGTGTGGCATTGTCCCTAGTATTATTATTAATATTCTTATACACACAGCCTAATCTATCCAAATGAATTTTCCAAGTCCAATTATATTCATGGTAATCCCTCAGTCATGTCATTACTGTGTTGTGACTTTTACAGCTCAGCAAATGCAACTCCAGAGTTTGAAGGCAGAGGGGGCGAGCAGTTAGCCATTGGCATATCTAACCTGATGCAGAGAGCTTACCACTCTTCACAGGCATTTGATTTGAGACAGCTCTGCATATTTGAAGGGAAGCAGTGTTGGAAACTCTATATTGATATATTGGTTAGTTAAAAACTTTAAAATATATTTTTGTTGGTATTGTAGCTTTTATCAATTTATTTATTCATTATTGTCTTCAGTTGTTGTTTATTTGTTGTTTGTAATGTTGATACTCCTAACCTGTGAATGTAGTATGCTTATCTTGTACAAGAGCTCATAATTATTTAATTTTCTGAATGAAATATCTGCTTGCTTTAACCAACTTTGGCTTATGATGAGGCGGGAAGACTGAGAGACAGAGAAGGTGAGCATTGACGCGTCACAGGGGAGTCCTTAAACCTATGCTTGAGTCGCAAGTCTCAGACTCTATTGGGTGTTCCCTCCTATACCACTTAATGGACCCAGTTTCCGCATGGTGAATCCAACGAATGCTAAGAATTAGGTCCTATATTAAACATTTATTATATATGAATACATTGTTGAAATGAAACCTAATGTTTTGTAATCACAACTTAGACTTGACTTGACTTGAAAATGCCTTAAGCATTAAGTCCGCCTTTGTACTTATACATGCATAAAGTTTAAATAAATAAATAGTGTGGGATATTTAGGGATATCAATCTCTCCAACTGAACCAATGATAATCATGTTTCATAGGTACAGTTGAGTTCCCTATTAACTGTAAGCTGCACAGAGCCTATCTATAGATTTGATCCCTTTTTAAATTTTTAAGGAGTTTTAATCTACTAGGATACATCACTCAGTAGGAACAATACACACACTGTACATATATTAGGTCTTTACCTATGAAATTGCCGTTCTGCAGTACTGGCCATTTCAAATCAAAATAATTTTTGTTTGGCTAAGAATTCTAATTTCAAATTAATTTTATTTTAAAAACATGGATTCTTTTTTCCAAAAGTAGTCATTTCTTTATTGATTAGTGTTACATTTTCATCGCATTTCAATCTTTTTCGTCATCATGGATACGTTAAAAATTCGAGTAATTATGGAATATGAGTACCGTCGTGGCAGCAACGCGGCACAAGCGGCACGCAACATCAACGACGTTTACGGAGCTAACACTACAAACCAACGCACCACCTGTTATTGGTTTGCTCGCTTCCGTTCTGGAAATTTCGACCTGAAAAATGAACCTCGCGGTCGTCCGAAGACTTTGGTCGACAATGACGAATTAAAGGCGGTTGTGGAAGCTGATGATACACAATCTACGGCTGAATTAGCAGCAGCTTTCGACGTTAGCGTCAAAACAATATTGGTCCATTTGCGTCAAATTGGCAAGGTAAAAAAGCTTGACAAATGGGTGCCCCACGAACTCAATGATCGCCAGCGCGAAGTACGCGTCGAGACGTGCCTTGCACTGCTCAACAGACACACAAATGAAGGAATTTTGAACCGCATTGTTACCTGCGATGAAAAATGGATTCTGTTTGATAACCGCAAGCGCTCAGCAAGTTGGTTGGATCCTGGTTCAGCACCTAAACAATGCCCTAAACGAAAACTTACCCCTAGAAAAGTGATGGTCACTGTTTGGTGGTCTAGCGCCGGTGTGATTCATCACAGCTTCTTACCAAACGGGGTGAGCATTACTGCAGATGTGTACTGTGAAGAACTGAGCACAATGATGGAGAAGCTGGCGCATCTCCAACCAGCATTGGTCAATCGCTCGTCTCCGCTGCTCCTGCACGACAACGCGCGACCTCATACTGCACAGCAGACGGTCTCCAAGTTGCAAGAACTGGGGTTGGAAGCTCTCCGTCATCCGCCCTACTCACCAGACCTTGCGCCTACAGACTACTACTTTTTCCAGAATTTGGATAACTTCTTGGCGGGAAAAAAATTCAATACCCGAGAGGCAGTACAAAATGCCTTTGAAGAATTTGTTGCCTCCCGTCCAGCTGATTTCTTTAAGAAGGGCATCAATAAACTGCCACTGCGATGGCAAAGATGCATTGATTGCATGGGTGATTACTTCGATTAATACAAATAAAAAAATTCATGAAAAAAATTCGTTTAAATTTTTTCATACAAAACGGCAATTTCATAGGTAAAGACCTATTATATAAAATTCTAAATGCAATATGCAATGACATCATTTAATTTATGTATTTTACACAAATTAAGTTATGTCATTACATGCCCTTACACATAATTTTATACAAAATTATAGCACATGCAAATAGCCTAGGTGGGAATTGAACCCAAGCAACCATTTGCCAACCAAGCCAAGAGGCCCGTCAGATAAATCCTGTTTACCTTTAATTACAGGTCACAAAAGCATGTTATGTGGAAAAACAAAATGCTTTATAATTAAAATATTAAGATACAAAATTAATTACCAGCTACATCAATATATTTAAATCATAGTTTTTATTGCTTAATTTATAACTAGTTATTTGTTATTCAAACAATTACAGATTTTGGAATGCGGGGGTAATTTATGTGATGCAGTATCTTTAGCTGTCAAAGCTGCCCTGTTTAACACAAGGATACCTTTTGTGAAAGCTGCTCTCATGGACGGAGGCAATGTAGATCTTCAGTTGTCAGATGATCCTTATGACTGCAAGCTGTTAGATGTTGGATCTGCACCTTTGTTGGTATGTGTCATTTCATTATAAATATCCCCGTCCCATCGGATGATTGAGAGTGATGGAATAGAGCTCCTGTGTCTGCGCACACACTTATGCGCTATAATATGTCCCTCAGATGGCTAATCTCTATTGAGATTGGCCGCCGTGGCTGAAATTCGGCTAGGAGGACATTATTATTTATTTATTTGCTTGTTTGCTGAGGAAAAATCTTTACTATACTTACTGTTTTTATCACCTTTAAGCAAATAGCTGAATAGTCAGAGCCATACTTAGCGATAATTTCTATTTCTAAGTTTCAAGACTTGTTAGTGTCTCTCCTAGTTTCATGAATAGCTATTCTAATAAAGCCTAATGACTCATGGAATTGGAAAAAGTATGAGTTATTTATTAATAAATAAGAACCATGAAGAATGCAGTGCCACACCCTAGCTAGCCGACTGTCGTGCGCACTGATCGCTCGAGGGATTAGATAGATAGATAGAGTACACTTTTTTTTTACCAAAAGAAACAATATATGACTTACAAATAAGCAAATACAGATTAACTGCCCTCCTAGACTAGTCGCTATAGATTCCATTGATTTAAAAGAACCAACATTCTATATCTATTTAATAGGTCATTAATTTTAAACATAACTTTGCATACCCTCATCGAGGGTGAAATATGTCATGTACCTACTTACTACTGTATAACACCTTATGCCTACCGTATTTCATGCACATAAATGATATTATTATTATTTATAGGAATGAAATAAAAGATTGATACTTTAACACGTCCCCTGTCCATGACGCGTCTGTGCGTTTTAATATTTTTTTTTAAACCGGTCTTCGGTGCCCAACGACGCGTCTGTGAATATATCGTTATTTTTTTAATATAGTATCTTTATATGGTAGAACAGGACTGAACGCAAAGCTTAGTTACGGGAACCCGGCTCAAGTACTTACGGCTACATATCAAGCTATACATTTCGAGTATCAGCTAATCTCGCGTTGTATAGGATTTCCATACAATGAGAGGTCAGCTTGTATTGGAAATTTATAGCTTGATATGTAGCCGTGTGTCTTAGGACGCGATATTTAGCTGTGGGCAGACTGTAACGTAAAAAACTGACTCGTATTCGCGTTTTGGGCAATGAGATACTGTTGCGTTATGTTTATATTGTTAAACACTAAAAGAATTGCATACCATTTAATAAGGGAAAGAGTAGCTACCAGGCCAATATTGTTTTATACTTTATTATGTAATTCCTTTTGCAGGTAACATTATGTAAAATTGGCGATAAATGTGTGGTAGATCCTTCAGCTGAAGAGGAAAGTTGCAGTGTCGTATCTGTCTTAGTCGGGATCACAGGAAATCGCAGTTGTTACATAGAGCCTCCAGATGGCGGTACGAGTATAGAAGGCAAATGCACCACTATAGACCTGAATGGAGCTGGTAGTGTAGCACCAAAAACATTGAAAGATGCCATTAATCAAGGAATGTAAGTATAATAATAAATACATATTTGTGGTCGTTTACTATGGGCCTGGGATATGGGATAAGGAATCTCTAGGTCACCCAAAGAGTGATATAAAGGGTTGTGTTCGGAGTTTCTCGCCATGGAATCCGAAATTTCGAAATCCGCAGGCGAAAAAACCGACAACGAAAATAATTGCCAAACTTGGCAGAGGGCGGGGTACATAGAACTGCGTCGTAGAACTGACGGCCGCAGGGACAGAAAGGGTCTCTTAATGTCTATAAAATGTTGATGTTTCCTACAAGGTAGACAGAAAATCTTATGGGCCGCGGGATATCTTTAGACCGGCCATTGCGAAATTCCGTCAGTATGTCTATCTTACTGATTGATTATCTATATTATGTGTTATTTGTGTGTCGTGAAAATGTTAGGAACTAAAACAGCATAGACGTCACATACAAGACAAGTGACGCCTCGCTGTCTTGCCTCGTCAGAATAGACATTGTACCATAATGATTTACAAGAGCCTCTAATGCTCGCTCAGTATCCCGGCAGTACTACAAATCCAGTACCCGATTGAAAAATCTTGTACCAATTCAACTCTCCAAACAACACACAGATTGTTCCTATATCCAATAATTGCTACATAATCAGCACTTACCAGACGATCCGAACCTCCGTTATGTAGTTTGTACATGCGGTGGTCTACAGGCCGTAGGTATACAGTTTGACTCTGCATTTATGTACAGAAGCCAGCACATCAAGCCCCCAATCTGTCAAATTTCCCCAATTGAAAGTGAACCTTATGCTTATATTGATAAAGTTGAAAATCTATTACTTAAATTTGACAGATTGGGGTAGCAGCACGTGCTGGTGTCTGTACTTTTGTTTTTACGATGACAGCGAGCTCTTGCGGCTGGTAATGATTTCTTTGATCTATGAAAAATAATTCAGTGACACATACTCTTACATACTCATACAAGCGCGTGGCCACAACTCGCCTCCCGAGTTGTGGCCACGCGACTACGCTGCTATTATCCACATGGTGGCATGAAATCACATGGTCACAAGTTTAAATTGTAAATGTTATAGTTTACTCTATCTTATGATATAGTTTAATGATTACAGTAACTATGCTATAATTATAAAAATAAATATCGAAGTCTATATTTTCCTAATATGGCTATATTTTAATAACCAAGAAACAGCCGTTTTTTATCGATAATAGATCCATGTTCCCAGTTTGTCCACGTATGTGCGAAAGTGATTTACAATAAATTATAGACATATTTATAACTGAAATATTTAAAATTCGTAAACATCCAATTATTTAGTTTATAAAAAATAGTCCGGTGAAGCAGTGAAAGCCTCCTAGGCTAACTGTAGCGTCCTACAAAACAAAAAAAAGTTTATAAAAAGAAAAAGCCACAGCACTCTTTAATTTCATTTAATGATAATATCACAAAATGCAACAATGATTTTTTCATTACATGCAAACTATTTTTAAGCTACCGCTGTGAAACTGTGAGGTTCGGCAAAGTTTAGACTCTAGGCGCGCGGTCAGTTTGAGGTTAAAGAATTTTATTTATCAATAAGAAATTACAAATTTCACTTACTTGAGAACATTTTTAACATATATAATTTGAGCTTGACTTTGACAAACAAACTTTAAATTTGCGGAATTTAAAATCACTGTTAAACGTAATTACAATATTTAACCGCAACACTATTAAACTCGATACAAAATAAAAATTTATCTACCCTCCACTGACTAAGAAATAATTTGTTAACGCTCAGAGATAAGGAAGTTTATAGATAGGAAACCGTAAGGCGCTTGATTTCGTAATGTCTCCGCGCTTTGGAGGGCATGTTTAGCTGTCGGGCTATGCTTTCAACAGTCGCAGTCAGAAGCCTACTGGGCGGCTTAATTATTCTTACACTAGGTTAACTACGGCCTATACAAATAAATAAAAATATAATATAAAACGCATCTGTTATTCACAATCTTTCCGGCTGGCAGCTAATAGGCGGGGCGGCTTACGTAGCCATCGCACTAATGGCCTCGACTGTCATGTAATTACTAATATTTTGTGGCATTTAGGTGAAATCTATCCATCCGTATTCGGTGACTGTACTGCATAAGTTCTAGGAAAATAAAAACTTTTTTTTTATATTACCATTCTTTGTTCACAGAGTTGCAGCTAAGTTACTGGACAAAGCGCTCGCAAAAGCGTTATTACGAGAGAGACAAGAAAATGTTACCATCAAGAAACATTCTTATGGCTTCCTAAAATAAAATAATATTAACGAAATAATAATCCATTATTTTTCCCAATATAACCTTTATTTCATATTACATTAAATTGAATATTATGAATATGTACTAGAAGTTAGTACTACAACTAATCACATAATATTGTTATACCATATATCTATAATTACTCATTTTCAGTCATAACTAAATATCACACTTGTTTTAAGTATAGACATGGGATATATAATACATACATATTGAAACTTATATTCGTATTATCTCGTATCACAAAATATATTAATCATATATCGCAATATAATAGCTAACATAAAATAAATCAATATCTATTTCAACTTTAAGAACATTAAATAAATTCAAGGAATCAATACACGAAAGAAATTATTTTAGAATACATATTTGTTCCATACTTAGGAATGTGTAAAATTGTAACATTTAAACATAGAAATAAAATCGTTTATCATCTATATTTAACCTTGACACAACAAACAATACATTCTATTGAGAAGGCAAGAAAAAATTATATATTCTATTAAGAAGGCAATAACAAATAATACATTCTATTAGGAAAGGCAAGAAAAAATAATACAGTTTACATTCAACATTGCAATATTATCATCTATACTGTACCATAATGCAATTATTGTTAAGATACCCTCACCCTTACAATCATAGGGTTATACTTTGTCTAGATTTTTTTTCATAGGGCTCTAGATTAATTTTTTACACCATCAAAGCTTAAAAATGCCAGTGTTTTTTTTTTAAGTAAGTCTTCGATAACTACATGATATATGTGAATAAACATTACAGTTGAATTCTGCCTTTCGTTGGCACGATCGAAACTTAAGGGTTATGTGAGGGGTGTACGCTGCCTACTATTTTAAATAAATAGCCAAAAGGCAAATCACATTCCGGGATTCTGATCCAGAGCTCAGATTTTTTTTATTGTACGTAGTATAACCATTTAAAAGATTAATATAGACTAAAATAGACCATGTTACAATGGTGTAAAGGCAAGTTTAGAAAGCTGTTCACTTCTTAGGAGGTGCAACAGGTGTGAGTAGGTCGAGTACAGCGGCAATGTTCCCGTCCTTGCTCTCGAGGAGTTGCGTCAGCCAGCCGCCACCGTTGGTGAAGCCCATAGCCAACATCTGCTGAATGGCCGCATCAATATGGGGTTCTGTAACAAAAATATATTTTCTTACCAATAATATTTGCAACACGACGCACGCCTAACTGGAATCCATTTACAGATAAATTTTCAAACACTAGGGAAATAAACCCCTGTATTGCGAGCTTTGTAACCATGCAATTAATGGAAATGTTAATTTCTGAACGTCTTCGTGCTTTGGAGGGCACGTCAAGCTGTTGGTCTTTGTTGTAGCCAGTAGGCAACAGTCGTTAAGCCACGTCATAAGCCTAATGAGCGACTTAAACAACTCTGACACCAGGGTAAGCACTGCCCACACGGTAAGTAATGGATACAAAGCAAACCCCAACTCATAACAAACATTTATGTGCCACATAAATGGTCTTGACGCAGAACGTCCCTTTCGCAAAAATGACATTTTCTTAGAATGTTACTTTCGCAAAAATGTCATCCAAGCGTTGATTTCGCAGCAAATTATGTGATACCCCTTACAAAATCGGGTAAGTAATTAATAAAAAAAATATATAACCAATCATAATTCGTAAGTAATGCAAATTTCGATATGTATTTCATTTTCCCGCGGGCTTTCTAGGCCTCTCGATATGATATTCGTCGGATTCAGCCACATAGCAAATTGGGTAAATACTGATTTATAGAATCATTTTATTGTACACCCAAAAATGGTATACCCCCTAATTTTTAATGGCAGCCCAGGAGCAACATATTCGTCCAATAAAATAATTATATTTATAATCATTTCAAAGAGTGCCTCATCTTATAGTCTATCAATCATTATCATGTCAGCCAAAGTACGTCCACTGCTGGACAAATGCCTGCCCAAAGATGGGGGGATATGCCATAATAGCCACGCTTGGCAGACGAGTTGGCGATCACAGTTTGATGGTCATAGTTCACAGAAAAACGCTGCTGCCCGTTCTCTGTTAGGTATTCCCTCGGACGATTTTAACGCCCCCACGGGATGAGATGGGGTGATGATATTCTATGCCGTCACCACACAGAAAATATAATAGCGATACGTAGTAGTAAGCATACGGTAAATACACTTCTTTAAACATAATTAATTATATACTGCAAAGAAACAAAACATTGCATCAATATTAATATCACAAAATCCATGTACGTATCAGTGAGTCAGTTTTATCGAAGTAGGTAAAATTTGCGACAAGCACTTGTGATTCATACATATCTGATAGCCTAGTTTCATGGTACATTATTATTATTGTAATATGCATTGAATATTGTTCCATCAATATTTGACATCAATTACTAATATGTTAATTTTTTCATTTGACTTTTATATTAACTCCCACATTCAAAGTAAATACAGACAGGTGGACAAACCAGTGATTGCACTGTAAAACACTCATCATAGTTTGGATCTGAAATTAAATGAAATAGCTAATACCCTGAAAGATAACACAATAAATTGTTTAGCCGCAGGCCATAAGTGTATTTATTATTTACGGGATAAGAATGTTCGTTGATAGATAAACCTGACATAGATTTAGATTTTAAAAATTTTATTCTACATCATAATAAAAGTATATACTTACTGGGATGGCGCTGCCTGGGTTGCGGTAGTGGTTGAGAAGGCGCGGGCGCAGCCTGTGCAGGCGCAGGCGCGGGCGCAGCCTGTGCAGGCGCAGGCGCGGGCGCAGCCTGTGCAGGCGCAGGCGCGGGCGCAGTTTGTGCAGGCTTAGGTGCCGGCTCCGCGGGCGGTGCAGGCGCAGATGGTGCGGGTGCGACTGGCACTTCCGCTTCTTTAGGATTCAACACTAAACGTTAAGTTTCCGTCAGTTATACAGACAAACCACAAGCATTTAGTAACAATGAGAAATAATCTAATATGGTAATATGAGTTAAATACAAATTATGATTCACATGTAAGTATTATAATACATTTATGAATAAAGTTTTATACTCCAAACTATCAATCATTAAAAATGTGTCTAAGCCGAGAGGCAAAAATTAGCATGAACCCAGTATTCTAAGATATTTAATGATAAACCAATATTTATTTATTTTTATTTATTTATACTTATTGCACAAAGGCGGACTTAATGCCAAAGGCATTCTCGCCCAGTCAACCTTAGGGTGATGCAGAGATAATATGGTAGGTGCACTATAGACCAAGTGTAATAAAAATTACTAAAATACTTGACAAGTACTATAAAATACAATTGTATAAATACAATAGTTACATAACTACACACTATATGTATGTATTTATAGTATTTAATTTAATATATAATTTTAAATAATATATTTTTTTATTTAATATATATAACATATATAATAATATATACACAAACTGTAATATTAAGATGATTCTACCTTAATTATTTTCTGAATGTAGTCACGAGTTTTGATTTTAAAAGTAACCCACGTCTTAATATATCTTTTACTAGATGTCTTTACAACACATGCCGGGCCATAAAGAAAAAAGAACATGTTTAATGTATACTTTGTTGGGCCAGGAACCTTTGTGAAGATACACAGAACTACCCACCATCTATGGTTTGGAATATCATAAAGCACAAACATTAGTTTTCATACAGCAGAAAATCATGCATGAAAGACCTAGTATTTTAAAATAAAAAGTAACTATAGACAATGTCATCAAGAAACTTCCATCACATTTGAATCATAAACCATTGATTCAAATGTGATGGAAGTTTTGGAAGTTCTAATTTCAAAAAGCACAATTATTAGTTTTCATATGGCAATAAATCATGCATGAAATGACCTGTTATTGTTACAATAAAAATGAACTTATAGACAATGTATCAACACAATAAACATTTAAATTGATAATTACCTGCAGTAGAAGTGTTCAATGGTGGGTAGATTCCAGTTGAGATCTTCACACGTTCTTGAAACTCTTCTGGCAAGTTGAAACCAATTGGGGCAGGCTCAGTTACGACACTGCCAGCTACATCCATCAAGTCTGAAATTATTATCTCTACATTAATAGCTTCTTTTAAGAAAATATAACAATATTAAGAAATAACCAGACATGCAAAGGCATACAAAGACTGAATTGTAATCCACCCAAACAAACTAGCCCAAAAATTGATGGAAAAACGATCATCAAAGCGTAGACTCAAACGCAAAATACCACAAGATGTGCTAATATAAATGTACATATTAAGTATAAGGGTGCGACATAGGTCTCACTCCTTAAAAAGCCAATTGCAGTGACAGACATACAGCTTAATGTCCTACAATAGTGACAGATTGCTGTAATAACAAAAATTAAAAAAAAAAATTGATACTCTTTTATTTTTAAAATATATATCATTGTTAATAATGGTTGTCTCACTAACATAGGGTTACCATATGTAAATAGAGGGATGCCTGTCTATGGTACCTAAATTGCCTGAATTTTCAGAAAAATGCCTGTCTGAAGCAAAACGCTGTCGGTAAATAGTAAAAGCCGACAGATAATAATGAAGAAGGATATTTATTACTGATATTTGTCTGAGGACATTATTTTTTTTAATAGTTCTTTCATTTCTAATCTATAAACGAAAAATCTTCACAAGATACAGTTTTGTAATTTTCCTGTGCAATCAATATAGCTTTTACTGACTCAATTGTCAGCCGATTTCTTTCTTTACTCCACTTCGTTGTCGAGATCCTGCGAAAATGCCTGTCTCAGACCAATGCCGGCCGCACGCCTGTCTAAACCTTAAAATGCCTGTCAAATGCGGCTAACGCCTGTCATATGGTAACCCTACACTAACATAACAATCATTCTATACATTATTATATTGTATCCAAACTAACAAAATATTCTTCTTGTAAAAGTTTACAAAACTTTGTTGGTAGGATCTAATTGTCTGCCTGGCTAGCTAACTTATTGAGCTTTATCATGTGTATGTAAGATCATTATAATAATATACGCCTTAAGGGCATTGACCATTTGGAATCAGCAATGCTTGAGCAATTTCCCAGTTTGTTGATAAGCAGACAAAGAAGTCAACAATTTGTATGAAAGGAAGTATGGCAGTAATAACATACCTTTCTCATTATTAATCATAGTCCAATCATCAGCTTTGTCGGGAGAAGCATCTCTAGCATCATTTAAACTCGATGCGGAAGAAGTTGCAGTTTTGACAGACTCAGCCTCTTGAGTCTTCTTATCACCTCCCATGTCCACATTGTCTGGCTGAGTCTGAGCGGGTGCGGCAGAAGCAGCTGGAGTGGATCTATCTGGAGCTGTTGAAGTGCCAGTGCCTGTTGAAGTGGGAGCTCCCTGTGGTAAGAACGCATTCAAAACTGCTGCAGTGTTGTCAGCACCCAGATACATTTCCATGAGGCTCTTGACTTGATCAATGTTGATGTTGCCAGGTGTGAATGGGCACTCGGCTCCTGCATTCGCTGATGATGAAGTGGTAGGCTCCGATTGATTTGGAGCCTGAGCAGATTCGGTGGCAGTCTTCGCCTGCTCAGGTGTCTCTTGCTGTTGCTGCTGTTTTTCCTGAGCTTTAGTTTCGGGCTTAGAAGTATCTGATGTGGGAATATCGACGTCCCCAGCGAGGTTTGCGAATTCATTCATATAAGTAGTGAAGGTCTCGAGCCAACTGGGGCGGGGCCTGCGATGGTGGTGCTCCCCATGCTCGCTCGCGGAGCGGTGTGGGCCATGCCCGTGGGAGCCGCGGTGACCGCCATGCCCGTGAGGGCCGTGGTGGTCGCGATGTCTCCTCTCCCCGCTCTTGTCGCGCTTACATTTCTTGTAGTTTTCAAAGCTTGCATCAGCATCCATAATGACAGTCTTCAACAAATGACGAGACCTTTTAATGGCGGCTTTAATAATGGTGCGCTATAAAACAGAACGATGATTAAGCATTTGTTACTAAAGTGAAGCCAAACATTAGAGAATAGCCTAATGAAGCTGATATGAAATGATAGCACATCCTAACAAGAGTAGGTACTTACCGGCATGGCAGGCGTGGGAACGCGGACCATACAGTGTTCAGGGTGTGTGCCGGCAGCCTCGCAATTCGAGCAGAGGTCGTAGTCCGCGCAAATAGTGCACTTGTAGCGGAACCCGACCACTGGCTTGTCGCAACTGTCGCACGTTACGCCATAATGAATGTTTGAAGTTCCAGCTCCATCTGGAAATGTTATCATATTGTAAAGAGCTATTTGGCTGCAGAACCAATTTGGCATTCACTAGCTTAGGTCTCAAAATCATCTTAAATTAAAAACATGTAATCTTATTCCCCAAAATGGCTCTGACCATTCCATAAGTGATTAGTGATGTTAAGCACCTAGGCATGTTGTCAGTATATAGTTGGGTGACCACTAAAGTAATTTAATTTCTGAAGTCTCCATACTTCGTGTTTCAAACGGCACATTAAGCTAGGGCCGTGGTTATTAGACAACAGTTAAGCCATGTGAAAGGCCTACTGGGCGATCATTCTGACACTGGTAACCATTGTTTGTATGATATGGAACTGCTACTCAAAATGATTTGTATAAAATGGACTATAAAGAAAAGAAGCAAAGTGCAGAATTAAACTAAGCTAGCACAGTATTATTATTAAAAGTAGATACATTCGATCAATAAAATTAATGATGTCACAGTCATGCACCAGACATCAACATTATTATGTATAGATAAGTCAGTACTTAAAGATAAAGAGAAAGTATATCATAAAAAAACTGTTACTTTATCTTGAGACTTTAGATAATATAAATGCATTATTTATTAAATTAACTCAAGAGAAAGATAATTATATAAAATATTTTAGGTATGGTTAAAAAAATTCATTCTTACATAGTTCTTATGTAAAGAACATGCTATTTATTGTTGGTTGTGTCAATTTAATTTTGGCGCGAAAGTAAGGGATACATTAGACCAGTTATTTTATACTTTCGCAGTTCTTTGTTTTTTTTTTCATATTAACTACATTAAAAACATATGGAATGGCATTTAGAAGACTTTAGTAGTGTATAACACAGAATCACCAGCTTTGTTCACTTTTTAAATGTTATTCATAAATAGCTTGGAAAGACCTCTGTTATATATGAGTATAATTAACATACCACCCATATTTGGTACAGCATTTTCAGTGACAGCAGTGATGACAATGTCACAGTCGTCATCCTTAGTCTGCCCTCCCATGACATAGACATTCAGCTTGACGACATCAGTTTTCAGGGCTTGGAGAGCCGTCATCACCTCTTCATCAGAAGATACTACTACGTCATCACCATCTTCATCTAAATAAGAAAAATATATATAAAGTACATATATGAGGTGCACATAACTAGTTGGTCTCACAGGTCCTAAAGCAATTGGAGGTCAAGCATCTATACAAGTGGGCAGTCTGTACATGGATGATCTCCAAAGTGGTTTAATTTCTATGTGTCTCTGTGGTTCAGAGGACATGTTAAGCTGGCAGTGTGCATGCATGTGTTTTGGTTGTCAACCATGTCAGGAACCTACTGGGGTGGCTTGAACCAATCTCTCACTAGGAAATTACTTACTAGCTATTAAGAAACACTGCAATATTTATGTCTGCCATTAGATACTTATATACAACATGTAACTTAATTAACGCACATCCTGAAAATAGTTTGTTTAGAATCATTTACTGAATCGATTTATATCATTTTTAATATAGTAATTTTTTTATTCCAAAATAATTAAAACTACGGAAATTATCGTCATATTGACCCTGTACAGTCAAAACAAATTGAAATGGACTATAAATCAAAGTAATAAGACTTTTAAATCGCAGTTTTATTAGTATCAATACAAATTGCATCTTTTAATACAAAATAAAGAAAAATAAACTTTATTCCAAGAAACTAATTTACTAAATAACAATGCTTATACATTTTAAATAAAAAATTCAGTGTATGTATTATGATTACAACATAATATTCTAATTGGGGTGTTTGAGGGTGTGCGTTAATTATGTTACATGTTGTATACCTTATTGCTTATTATTGAATTACAGCATATTTTAAATCATAGTATATTATTATATTATAGGTTTGACAGCCTTGGGTTCAATACAAGGCCTAAGTATACTTGGTCCCTCAGATTATAATTTGGTCCAGCATAGATAGTATGCTGTGGTGGCTAGTCTCCATTGAAACAGTGATAGACTAGATACAATCAGACCAAAGAAAAAAAATGGTAAATAGAAAAAAGATTCATGCCTATTCTTATTTCGTGGACAGCTCTTTGTGTATGTAATAATAAACACAAAACTGACTTCAACTTTTTTTTCCGACATCAAATTAAAACTAAAATTATATGAGACCAATCTGAGGGCATTCCTTATCATTTAAAAATCAGCATCAGTTCACAAACAAAGGAATTGTGTATATAACTTAAAAACAAAAATACATTATTTATTTTTTTATAACCTCCTTATTAAATTTATTGAAAGAAAGTTCTGATTGTATCCTATGTTTTTGTTTTAACATGGTAATTAAATTCAGCATCTTCATGAATATTAATAGTAACAATGAGCAGGTAAATGCTTACTTACCTACTTTGTAATGCTATGGGTTACTAATAGATTACACTAAGTAAACAGGACAAAAGTACCTGTTTCAATTCAAGGAATGAGGTTCTTAAGTTATTAAACCATCCCCTTTGAAATAGGTCCACTCTCAAACCTAAGCTAAGAGTAAATTGTTTAAAAGAACCTATCCTTAAGACATTGTTGTTCAAAATGGCTCAATATTGAGTAAACCCAATACATATCCCAGACATAAGAGACATAAAAACCACTGATTGTCTAGTCTACTGCACTTATAAAGTGGTTTAGTGTCTAGAGAGCTAAACACCCATCCTTTTGTGCTGGCAGTTAAAAACATAAATATGTATCCTTTTTTTGGAACAACATTTATTGAAGTTGTTGGGTAAATGACAAGGGATACATATATATAATACTTTGATAATAGTTACCTTTCCATGTGACGGAGTAGGACTTCCCCTTGAGTGCAGGGTACACATCTTGCAGCTTAGCATTCAGGTAATGAAAACTTGTGACTACAGTTTTCTCAATTCCAAACCTTCTCACCTCTGGCTTGTCTCCCTCCTTCCAGAAGACAAAAACTTTGAATGGAACTTGGTCTTCCATGGCTGCAATCAATTTTCAAGTATAAATATACAATAAAAAAAGAAATGTCACTTCCTATCTTTCATCTCCTTTGATAATAATGTTGTATCAGGGATTTCCCCTTTCTGTTGATTATATTTCTAGGGCACCTTACTAATATTACAAATCTGAAAGTCTGTATGTTCGTTACTCTATCACACACAAATGGCCCAAGGGATTTGGGTATGTTTTTGTTTTTTCTTTTGCCAGTATCATATTATGATATTGGCTGGTGACTGTAATTACTGTCAAATACTTATGTAGAGGTATTTGACATAAAACACAATTGGACACTCATATGTTACTGAAACAACCTATATTTAAACTTAAGCATGGTTCCATTCAGAGCTTTATACTTAAAAAGATTAATAATAAAGTAAAAGCGATAAACAATTTGTTTATCTTTTTGACAAATTATTGGCTACTTTGATCGGCTACCGGTAAATATCTCAAATCAAGTCACCTTCATACGTAAGTGAAAAGAGAGGGGAGAGGGATACCCCCCTGAACCATCCTCATCCCGCGGAACCTCATGGTTATGGAGATATCTATGGCTAATGTTTTTCTAGCGCTAAATGGTCATTGTTCTAACCTAACCTAACACAAATTATTCCCTAAAAGTACATTTTACAAAAATATCATGATACATGCTCTCAACTTAATATTATTTTAAAATGCAACTAAGAATAAAAAAAAAACAATCAGTAGTTCCATCATGGAACTGTTAATGGTACCTACTAGTGACAAAGAACAATTCAGTTTTGGGTATTTTTCGGATATTTACATAAAGGCTTATTAAAAAAATATAACTTCTAACCACGAAAGCAATGTTTTAAAGTTGTTTAACAACGCAGTAGGTATCGAAATCGCTATGAAATGTATCATGTATCAAAATTACGTTCTGTTTTATGCATTTGTATGAAATATTATGATTTTAAAAAATTAATTAAAAACTAACTAACCCCCCCATATGCTTACTGCCTGACTCAAATTCAGGCAACTCAATATGAGATTTAACCCTTGGCTACCCTTAACTAGAGTCATAGATATACAGTAGAATTCAATTATAACGACATCGCTTATAACGACTAACCGTTTTTAGCGTCGATATTATTTACTCAAGTTCGGTTTAATAGTTAGATACTGAGAAAATGTAACCGTTTAGTGCGACTCCGGTTTGAGCGACAAACCGTTTATAGCGACCATTTTTTACGATAATTCGTCCGTTTAAAACGGCGCGCCGTATTTTGTTTCAATTTAGGTAACTAATGACCAATACCTCGGCCCCCTCACTTTCCCCGCGCGCTTCACCGTTCAATTATTACTACTTATTGGCGCGCGTAATCACAGTTAGTGTTTGTCACCTGTTATGTTAATACAAGTTCATGAAGCGCCATAAAATGAGTTTTGTGAAGAGAAAGTATTTTACAATTGTAGAAAAGAGTGCAATATTACACAGATTAGAAGCTGGTGAATCAAACGCGACCCTCGCAAAGGAATTTGGCGTATCTCATTCTACAATATCAACAATAAAGAAGAATAAATACAAGATCGAGCCGCTATTTAATGCCAATGTTTTGAAATGCAAACGTGTAAGAACTTCTACTCATGAGCAGTTGGATAAGGCATTGTTACAGTGGTTTAACCTTCAGCGCGACCGGGGAATACCTGGACCTCTGCTACAAGAGACAGCAAATTTTTTTTGCTAGACAGTTACACATGCAAAATTTCATATGTTCCATGAGTTGGATAAACCGTTTTAAAGTAAGACACAACATCGTCAGTGGAAAGATTGTTGGCGAGTCTTTGTCAGTACAACAGAGTGATGTACACGATTGGTTAGAAAAAGTTTGGCCTACTCTACGTGCTCAATTTAGTGATGATGAAATTTTTAATGCAGATGAGACCGGGTTGTTTTATAAATTAACCCCAGACAAGACGTTGAAATTTAAAGGTGAAAAATGTACAGGAGGAAAATTATCAAAGGAGCGAATAACAGTGATGGTGGCAGCCAACATGAGTGGCACAGCTAAAAAAAAACTTCTCCTAATCGGGAAATCTCAACGTCCCTCAAACTCAAATAACAGATTTCCTACGTTAGTGACAGTATTACAGCACATTACGTACCTATGTTTGTAATTTGGTATGTATTACTTATTTGTGTACATATAAGAATAATTAAAATAAACAAATGTAACTGATTCCTACAACATGTTTTATTTACCTAAATAGGAAAATCTAACTTTCGCACTTATAATACATAATTACATATATATGTAAATATCCGTTTTATACGTCATCCGGTTAGTACGACATAATATTGCCGGTCCCTTGAAGGTCGTTATATCCGGATTCTACTGTATTTAAAATGTCTGCCCTTATGGAGATCCTCCAACATAGTAGCCAATTTCACAAAATATACAAATACTTTTAGAAGGTACACTTAAAACATAGCCATACTTATTTTTCATGTATTGGAAATGAAAACTTATGCTCACATTATAGTCAAATGTCTGTGACAGCAATTTTTTCAGAGTTTACAAGCTATAAACTGACTTGAACTTTCTTTGATAATTCTTTTATAATCCAATTTGAACTTAAATATATAGAACCATCTCAATGACATTGTATTTATTAAAAAAATATAATCAAAACCTGTTCATAACAAGTAAGCAAAGTACAGTTCAATAAACAAAAAACCTGTTTAGAAGGCTGTTAATGAAGGATTAGTCCAAGACAAGTATTATCAATTACTCCTTGGGGCTGTTTTGTTAATATTTGTAAGTTGTACCATTAGAGCTTCAAAAAAAAACTCCTCATAAGATTGTATTCAGTTATATGTGTATTGTAGAAAAAAATATTACCAACAATATAAGTTGAAAGATATGATACACTGGTCCTCAATAATCTATAAGCCTTTAAGCAAGAGTCTAAAAAATAAAGGTAGAACTACAAATCTAATCATGACATTACACTTTTGATTATATCACATAGACATTTATAGTTATAAGATGAATATAATTGTCTATGGGACCTATGTACCTTCTTTTTGCCTATGTGAATAAACCTCATATAGACACAAAGGAGTTAATTTCACACAGCCAGGAATAATTGTATGATAGATTTCCAGTGTGCTAAGACATTTGATTGCACAAGCCTTAGAAAATACAAATAAGTCTACTCATTTTAATTATGATGAAATATTAACAAGTTTTACATTAATTCGAAAACGTAATATACATTTATATTTTATGTTTAAATACAACTTCCTATGCTATTACAACACTAACTGATCTTTTAACGAATTTATAAAATAACTCCCATCAAACAAGAATTGATTAAAATGGAATTGTTTCTGGCTTGGGTCAGTGGGTATCCTTAGGGGCGGTTTGTTGGAGTTGGAGTATACGCTTAGGGGCACTATGAGCCGCGAAGAAAACATAAAAAAAAATTTTTTTGGTCTTTTTTTTGGGACTTAGAATTTTTTTTTTTTTTTTTTTAGTTTTCCCAATTTCATTGCAGCAACGGATTGACCTTAACCCTAGCAATCAGTTAGGTCCTGGGACGCTTGGTCCTACGACGCACCGTTTGCGAGTTAGGGGCTTTTGAACTTTTTCCTTTTTTTTACAAAATACTCTATATTTACAAAAGGCTAGCTCGGAGGAAAGTCTTTTCGGGAAAGAAATTTTTGTTCTAGTCGTAAACCACGAAATGACGTCATAAAAGCCTGTGTAAATTAAAGAAAAAAAAATCATCAAAATTTTTCTAAGTCATTTGCCCCTGAGGCTACTCAAGCTGGAAGATCGACCGACACTTAAAAAATTTTGATGATTTTTTTTTCTTTAATTTTCACGGGGTTTTATGTCGTCATCTCGTGGTTTACGACTAGTACAACAATTTCTTTCCCGAAAAGATTTTCCTCCGAGCTACCCTTTTGTAAATATAGAGTATTTTGTAAAACAAGGAAAAAGTTCAAAAGCCCCTAACTCGCAAACGGTGCGCCGTAGGACCATGCGTCTCAGGACCTAAACGGTTTCTGTAGACAAGGTTAGAACGCTGACGCAACAAAACTGGCCGAATTCTATAAAAAAAAAAAAAACCGAAAATTTTTCTAAGTCATTTGCCCCTGAGGCTACTCAAGCTGGAAGATCGACCGACACTTATAAAAATTTTGATGATTTTTTTTTCTTTAATTTTCACGGGGTTTTATGTCGTCATCTCGTGGTTTACGACTAGTACAACAATTTCTTTCCCGAAAAGATTTTCCTCCGAGCTACCCTTTTGTAAATATAGAGTATTTTGTAAAAAAAGGAAAAAGTTCAAAAGCCCCTAACTCGCAAACGGTGCGTCTTAGGACCATGCGTCTCAGGACCTAAATGATTTCTAGGGTTAAGGTCAATCCGTAACTGCAATAAAATTCCGAAAAAAAAAAAAAAAAAAAAAAAAACTAAAATTTTCAAATTTTTCTAAGTCCTCGCTCCATAGCGCCCCTAAGGCTACACTCCAACCCTGGCTTGTAATAAAAACATCAAAATCACAAAAACTAAACTTACCTTAAAGAAAATTACACAAATATCATTTCAACCTGCCATGTATGTAATTAAGTAAAAGAAAATTATTATTTACATTGAATGAAAGTAATCAATTTGTCCAATAACAATATCGGTTTCGGAGTTTTGGTTCAAAATTTACCTCGGAGCTTTTCAATAAGTATATGAATCTACTAGTACTAACTACTATTTGGTTGAAATAGAATATATCAGCAAAGCGAATTTAAAACTAAGTTTCCATATTATAAGGCATTAACACACTTGTTTGCATAGCTAGAAGCCATTTTGTTTAGATTTTATATGATGCCCTAAATATTGATATAAACCATTTTCCATGGCCATGAAGAGTCCACTTTCATTACCTACTTGAAACCTTTTAACAGAGGGATGAATACACAACTTAAATTAAAACTCACCGTTGAAAATTACTGATCAAATAAATTCACACAAATTACGACGTACTTTTAACCACAGGATCCTTCAAATGACTGCTGTAATGCGTTGCGGCTTGTATTAATAAGGCTTCCAAACAATATGAATCATCAAATCGAATGTTTGAGAAAAACAATATTTTGTTGTGCAATACAACTGTCGTGTCAACATAAAAAGTCATCGTAGGTACCGGTTCAGATTCAACATCGGCGATACATCTTGTATATTGCTGTTTCGTTTTATCATAAACACAATATGTATATCGTTTTCACTTAATCATTAATACGAATGTGAAGTTTTCTGTTAACTTGGAACTGGAACGATAAGGTAGAAAATGCTTACACTCCATTTTACGTAAAAACAAAGTATGAACTATCAAGTATTTGAACCATTAAGGAGCCTTTGGACATAAGTTTAGAGAGATTAAAAAAATACTAATAGAGATTTACCTCGATATCAGTAAGTATAGAAAAATGTAGATAGCAATGTCATCTACAATATAATTGATTTTGTTTTCTCATTAGTTCTCCTTTATTTCTACAACAATCGTATATTTTTATCTACTATCGATTGATATTTATTTTCAACTAGCTGTGCCCCGCGGTTTAACCCGCGTTAAACTTTATAAATTATAGCCTATGTGTTAATCCAGGGGGTCAGCTAATGTCATACCAAATTTTATTAAAATCGCTTTAGCCGTTTAGAAGTGAAGAAGTATCAAACATACACACACACTCACAAACTTTCGCATTTATAATATTAGTAGGATTCACGTTACTCTCAATTGTTTTATTTCGTATATTCCTTGAAACTTATTAATGTTATGTAGAGCAAGATAATCAGAAAACGGAGCCAAAACCAAAGGCTAAAGAAGTAGTAGAATTAAGTCGAATTAAAATCAAGATTCTTATTGGTAAGTATATTATACAAAACTTCACATTTTATATTTAAAATTTTAATTTAGAAATATTATTCTCGCATAACATATAGGTACAACCTACTACCCATGCGTGCACGACAAGTTAACACCCACATTGACACCTAAGCGCGATGAAGTTGTAGGAGTTTTTTAAGTTTCCGTTCGTTTCCGTGTACCTGCCTTGGTGAGATTGTCATCATGCATAATATTAATAAAAAAACACCATTTACCTCGGCCCCTTAAGCCGACGTACAATATTATTTAGACTTTTTATAGTAGGTACAAAGACAAACATAAGAGAATTTTCCGCTTCGCCCCATTGACTTATATCTACTCGTATATAGAATACATATGGGTCAATGCTTCGCCCTAACAATCCGCCAACATCGCCCAACAAACTTTAATCACTGTTTTAAGCAAACCACTGAACCTAAATTGAAGAAACAAATTGGCCAAATATAAGTAGGTATTACCTACCTATTAAGACTAAGACACCAAGATCGATTCGATCATTGATTTATAAGTACATAACTAATGGATTCGATACTTTTCTTGTTTCTTTTATTTTTAAAAGAAGAATATAAATATTAATTAAATACTTTTTTGTTTTACTTTTTTCGAAAAACACTAGTTGAGACATTCATTAAATTCACAGGTATATGATAGTCCTAGCATGGTCATCTAATGTGACATAAGTATTAGTTTTACGATAAGCATTATTTTTAGAGGGTAATTTATAGAAATTAATTGCTTTTACATGTAAACAAAAAAAAAGTTATAATTAATTCAGCATAATACATTACCTATGTACCTACTTACTTAGATATACAATTCTTTCTGGTACTTTTATATTAGATATACAAACATAATACAAAATTTCGAGTACCTATAAAAATTCTAAGGTTGGACTGCGAAACTTTTGGTAAGTACCTATTTTCGCTCTACCCTTCTATGGGATTCATTAACTGTCTATCGACCCTCTATGTGACACTTCGAGAGTAACCTACCTATACCACTAACATACCCTAGTGGTACCCAATCCAGAAAGATTTTATATTAATTAAGGGAATCTGCTCCCCCAAAACAAATTTTTAGGTTTATTCAACTGCAAAATTATTGATATTTTAATTATAATCTAGAAAGATTTTAAGTATATTAATTAGTAGAATCTACTCCAACAATTTTAATTATCAGTCAGATTCAACAGCAAAATTTTAAGTATTCTTCTCTTCCCCATCCACCTACAGTTTACAGGTTTCGTTAACTGTCTATCAACCCTATAGGTGCCACTTTGAGAACACCCATATCCCATCTGCGCACGCTAGTGGCGCACAATCTAGAAAGATTATTACATAGTGGAATCTGCTCCACTAAATTAAATGTTTAGTTTAGGTGATTTTCGTTCCATCGTTTTGAATTATAGGCATCATTAATTGTCAATCAGTAAACAGGAAAATAGTCCACACTCCAAAATATAAAATTGGAAATAATAAACAATAAATTATTTCAAATTTTAGAAATAAAGAAATCATAGGAAATATTCATTGCTATGCTGATGACAGCACCAGGTACACCTCCTACATGGGCCGTGCAATATCCCAACAAGTTTTTCACGACTTTCTTCTATAATGTGTTGACATTATAGAAGAAAGTCGTAAAAAACTTGTGTCTGAAATCGAATGCACTGTAAACAGAGTTTCCGATTGGGGATGACTGAATTTAGTCCAATTTAACCCCTCCAAGACACAAGTTTGCGTGTTCACCGCAACGGCATTGGTCTGAGACAGGCATTTTCGCAGGCTCTCGTCAACGCCCAGTGGAGTAAAGCCAGAAATCGGCTGACAATTGAATCAGTAAAAGCATTATTGATTACACAGGAAAATTACAAAACTGTATCTTGTGAAATATTTTACATATATAATAAATATCCTTCTTCATTATTATCTGTAGGCTTTTACTTATTACCTACAGCGTTTTGCTTCAGACAGGCATTTTTCAGAAAAATCAGGCATTTTGGGTACCATAGACAGGCAAACCCTCTATTTATAAATGGTAACCCTAGCCCTGACCATCTAGTCTGCGAAGCTTGGGATCCTTGGTGTTGATACCTGTAGCGACGTACAATTCCGTGGCCACTTTGAGGACAAGGCCAAACTGGCAGGAAAGAAGCTTGGTGTGCTTAACAGAGCGAAACAGTATTTCACTCCGAGGCAAAGGCTTTTGCTGTATAAAGCACAAGTCCGTTCCCATATGGAGTACTGTTGTCACCTGTGGGCGGGGGCACCAACTTGGGCCTCTTGTCTCAGTCCAAAGACGCATTGTGAGCATTATCGACGATCCTAAGCTATATAGACACATTGAACCCTTAAGTCTGAGGAGAGACTGCCTCTCTCTGTGTTCTACCGTCTATCTATACAATGGGATTTGTTCAGAGGAATTATTTGAATTGATGCCCACGGCCACCTTCTTCCTCAGACAACGCCCGCTCTAGGGATTCTAATCCCTGTGTCGCGGGGTACTTTACAAACATACAATAGACATATAGAATAATTGTCCGGCGCGGGATTTGAACTCGCGACACGAAGCGATGAGGCGACTGTCTTAGCCACTACGCCACACCACACTCTTCTACCATCGCACCTCTCGCCACAGACAGGGAGTTCATCCTCACATCCTCGAACCTTTTCGGTCACGTACGGTTCACTTCCTCCCACGTACCCACGTACGTTGAAGTTGTGGAATTAACCCCCTGTTACGGTTTTCCCAAGAGACTACAACATGGGGCCCTTCAAAAAGGGAGTTGTAAGGTTTCTAAAGGGTTGGCACGCGCTAATGATGCCTTTGGTGTTGCAAGCGTTCAGAGGCTATGGTGACCACTTACCATCAGGTGGACCCTATGTTTGTTTGCCAACTAAGTTGTATAAAAAAAAACTCGGGTGTATTAAATAAAAAAGTTTATAACATCTAGGTATATTATGATTTTAACTAGGTAATGTACTCCATAACAATAAATAATTGTACTTATTATACACTAATCTTGATGTTCCTTATCAATAGCTTTACTTGTAAGGGGTGTGTGAAAATAACTTTTAGGTTGCTCAGCAAACTTTGAAGGACCTCCTAACTGCACAGTTTCAGGGACATTCAATTCTTCATTCAGCTTCTTTGCCAGGAAGTATATTTCAGCCAGAGCAATGACTAACGCGCACATCACGCCTAGAAGTAGTCTAAAACCGAAGTCCAGATTACCAACCAACCATTCCACACCTCTAAATCCAAAGAGGAATCCCGCAAAGATAGAAAGAATAAATTGACCAATTGCTATAAGTTGGCGATTTAGTTGTTTCACTGAAAAAAAAAAATAACTGTATTAATTTATATTATAATTAAATTGCAAAACACTAAATGTCTCCGATTACATGGAGAATTAAAATTTTATTAATGAGAACATGTCATACCAAGCTATTTCACAAGATTTCATTATACTTCAAATAATGAATACTAAAATAGTGATGACAAAGCATAATGACTCATCATGAAATGAGTATATTGAACCCATTTCGACTCTGCTGCTATCAATAGTAATACTGTTAATTTCCTTTCTCACTACTACATTGTAATAAGGGTAGTAGTAGTTCATTGAGTGATATTCAATGGGTGCAATTTTCATCAAGATTATAATGATTATGATTGACTAGCTGTGCCCCACGGTTTTACTTGCGTTAAATTTTATTAATTATCACAGCTCCTCCCCCGTAGGTGATAGCGTGATAATATGTAGCCTATATGTTGACCCGACCTCTTAGTAATTTTCATGCAAAATTTCAAGTAAATACATGCAGTACTTTTTGAGTTTAGCCTGGACATACATACAGACAAACAGATAAACAGACAAAAATATTAAAAAGGTATATTTTTGGCTTCGATTTCTATTGTAGATCACGCCCCAAGTATCCTTTTTGAAAAATATTCAATGTACAGTTTTGACTTTCCTACAATTTTATTATATGTATAGATTTGTACAAAATATATATGTTTGTATTTGTTGCAAAATATCTTTCATTACTCTATTTTGAACCCAGTAGAACTACAGAAACTTACTCTGATAAGAAATACTGTCCTCTGGAAATCTCATCCGAACATTGTCCACAGACTTTGTCATTCTTCTATACTTCCTTGCTTCTTCTTGAGCTCGCAGTTTAACACACCGTGCTTCAAGAACAGGATTCCTCTTAAGAATTTCATTCTCAGGAGTTTCAATTTGAGCACCTTCTAATAACTGATGTAAGTATGGTACATTCTTGTGGTCTTTTCTTTTATTTTGTAGGTGGGTAAACAACCAATTGATATCAGTAGTTGTAAGGTGTAGTTCATTTGATTTTTCTTCGTCACTGCTCTGATTTAATTTTTCTTTAATTTGGGTTTTAGGATCTTCATTATCAGAGTTTTCTTCTATTTCCTTATCTTTTTTCTGTTCTGCAACAGGCTCAATGTCTTTTTGAGCATCAACTTCTGCTGGGACTGTTGCTTTAATTTTGTTTAAATTCTCTAAGTCCTCACTATTGAAATGTATGGGATTCTTTTGTGTATCTGCTAACAGTTCTTTCTCATTTATTTTATAATCACTGCCTTTCACAAGTCTTATAATATTCAAAGGTACATTCTCTTCAATGGGTATAGATTGAACATAGTTTATTAATTTCTTTGTTGGGTAGATCCTTAGGTTGGTATCAACAAGTGTTCCCTTCAAATCCATGTTTTATTTGTTAGCAATGTTCAGTTTATGATTGAGGTCAGCATACAAATCTCTCAGTTCTTCTTCTTTCTCTTCAAATGTGTTGTCAATTCTTTGGCATGTGAAGTTCATATCATCAATGAATTGGTTCCATTCTTTTTGTCTCTTTTCTTGGTTTATAAGACGTTTATTTTTATTCTCCTGCAAAAAAAAAAACACTATCGTCTTAATATGTACAGCAAGAACTATGAGAGAATTACTTATTATGAGCTGTGGATCAGGGGTTTCAATAGACAACTAGTGTTTGTGAAATGAGCTTTTCTTGACATCAACAATGACACTAACTCATAGAACTCTCTCTCACACACTAAGAGTGACACAGTACACTTCTCATTAGCACTGATGACTTGGTACTGTTTACTTTCACTTTTCCATTTCTTCTTAATTCACAAAAATTTACTCTATGCATCTTGTGTTGATTAATTGCTAATAAGCCAATAAAATTCTCAATTTCAAACTTCAAATTTTTTATGTGAGCTATCCCTTTTCTTTTGTTCTAGTATTAATTATAACAATCTTGATCTTGATATTGAAACAAGTCTCAATCTCGATACAAAAGCCACCAAAAACCTTTACTGGGGATTGAACCCTTAATGTGATAATATATCAATTAAATAAAATATAATATACCTCGTGAACATTAAGATAATCCTTTTCAACTTCTTCAAATAATTTCAATGCTTGTTCTAACTTTTCTGCCAAAATAGGAAGACCAGTTTCTCCACTCTTCTTGATTTTTTCTGTCTGACTGTCCTTAATATCTGTTAACTTTTCCAATATTGAAAATAAGTTTTCAACTTCCCTATCACCACGTTTTTCCTGAAAATTAGATGATATAGTTAAATAGACTGACTGTGCTGTGAAAATTGTACTTTGCCCATTTTTAGCTATCTTGAAATTATTAACATTCAACTTGAATATTATAGTTGTAATGTAACCTATATAATTTGAAGTTACTATTATTTTAATAACCAATTTATTATCAAAATACCAGTATAAATGTGTGTGAGTATGAGTGTAAGAAAGAACATGCTTAAATTCATATTTATTGACTCAAACCTTCAAAAGTGAACATTAAACTTTTATAGGGATCACTTGCTAATTTTGTAAACAACAATTTAAATAAATATATAATTGAAAGCTAGAACCATTATTCTATAAAATGACTTACCTCAAATTCCTTAAGCATAAATTTTATTTCACCATTTAAAAATGGACGATGGTCAAATAGTCGCGACCAGATTTCACCGATTTCTGAAAAACACAATCATTGGGTCATGGGCATTCATAAAACGCTTAAGGTATAAGAGTGTGATGAGTTGTAAATATCGTATTGTAGCACCGTGACTATGTGGGTAAGCAAATTATCATAACTGACATGACTTAAAAGATAATTAATCATTTTAATTATAAATATAACATTATTTCGCAACCCCGTTAAATCTTAAATCGATATATAATAAAGTTAAAATAATTTAAATATGTGCTATATACTATACATTAATATGGAGATTTACGGGACAACGTGATGAAAATTAAAGACTCACAAGTTTAGAATTAAACATTATTCTACAAAATTAAAGATTGTAAATACAGTCTACACACCTCGTGACAGCTCCGTCATTATAAACTCTATCATTCATTCTTATGTGACAGTTGAATTTTCACACGTATGACTTCCGGTTAACGTTCAGAAATTATAGCGATGTGTCAAACTATATTATCAAATCCATTCTTCATTCTAATCTAGTTGAAAGATAAATAAAAAAATCAAAACTGGTAAATATTTTTATATCTTGGGACCTTTCTTTTCACAGTCCATTGTAATATGCTCTTGTCTATCTATATGATTTTAAATACTATAAAGTTTGAGACATCAAAAAATACACGGTATATTTAAGATTAATGTTATCATTTTATAAAATACTATATAAATCAACATCTATATGTCAAAGGTTTTTAATAATAACTTATTTTGGTATTGAAAATGTATTCAAGGAATATATATATTTTATATTTTAATTATTAATCCGTAATTAACGGAAGTTGTAAAGAACATTTTTTATTTCGTACTTTTCAATCTGTGCATTTGTACTCGTTCGCCGTTCTTCAATCAATTTTAGTTACTTCATTCATCTTTGTTGAGAATGGGCGTTTCGTGAGTTGACGTGTTTAGATGCGATATTGTTTTTATTTGCGCAGAAGTGTTTTGCAGGTGACGATGTTTTCCATTGGCGTTGTTGTACTCGTTAGTTTTGTGTGATTTATTATCAAGAGTCGAATGTGAAGTTTGAGACTTGAAACAGTGAAGCTTCGTGTTTTGGCCACCATGCCGGGTCTTATTGGTATCGGTGAATTCATTGAGGAAACTCGAGAGGATTACAGTTCACCTACTACTTCTACGTTTGTATCCCGTATGCCACAATGTCGTCAGACAATCAGCGCGTTGGAAGAGGTAATTATAAATTATTTCAATGATAAGGTGTTGTAGAGTTATCTTTAAAATGTAATTATCGAGAAAACACGGTGTCAGCTGAAATTTCAGTACCTATATCGAGTTAGTAAATTGGTCACCCAAGGCAGAGCAAGGGATCCTACTTTAAACCTAACCATGTAGCTATACCGGTCGGAGTGTAGCAAAGGGTGTGCAAGGATTTAGGACTTAGAAAAATTTTCACCAAAAATGAAAATTCTTATAAATGGCTAGTTTTTCATTTCCATCGTATAGAATACCTAAAAGTAACGCGAAAATCATCTGGACATTTTTTGCCTAGGTCTTCAGGTTAGCCTTAAAATGAGCACTGAAAGTCAGTCGGCGATGTACGTAAAAAACACTTAGAAAATTTTTTGAGAAAATATTGTTTTTTACTTTTACTAATATTTTGGTTTTTATTGTGTAGAGGGATAAAAAATAAACACTTTTCACTCTTATCACTTTTTGGCTAGCGCCAGCCGTTCTCCGGTAAAAGCGCATCAAAGTCAGCCAAAGACTTAGAAAAAATTCATGAAAACTGAAAAGTTTCGAAAATCTTTTTTTTTCAATGCTAATGTGTAGAACACGTTAATACAATTATTTTTTATTCTGATCTTTTTCCCGCTACGGGTCACCAATCGACGGATATTCCTAGTTGAAGGTAGAACACTACCAGGGACTTGTAATTTTTTCGTGAATTGATGCGGGCTGTTTACTATAGGGTGTGCAAAGGATTTAGGACAGAAAAATTTTCATCAAAAATGAAAATTCTTATAAATGGCTAGTTTTTCATTTCCATCGTATACATTTCCTAAAAGGAACGCGAAAATCATCTGGACATATTTTGCCTAGGACCTCGGGTTAATCTTAAAATTAGCACTGAAAGTCAGTCGTAAAAACACTTAGAAATATTTTTCAAGCAATTGATACGTTTTTTGCCTAGGACCTCAGGTCTGCCTCGTTGGTCTAGCGGTAGCGTTTTCACCCGCAGAGAACGAGGTCCTGGGTTCAAATCCCGGGTCGGGCCAAAAAGTGATTTTGGGACATTTCTGTAAAAAGAAAAAATTCTCAGCATCAGCCCAAAGTCTGGGAGTTGGCGGTATTATACCCCCGTGCCTCGGAGAGCACGTAAGCCGTCGGTCGGTCCTGTACCTGAACTCTTTCCGGTCGTGTCGCATAGGCGTCCCATCGGATCATGAGAGTGATGGAATAGAAAGTGCTCCTGTGTTTGCGCACACACTTGAGCACTATAATATGTCCCGCGCAGATGGCTAATCTCTGTTGAGGTTGGCCGCCGTGGCCGAAATTCGGCTAGGAGGACATTATTAGGACTTCAGGTTATTCTAATTTCGCCGACGACAATTTGGGTCGCGACACCGACAGTTTCTGAGCTTTATGCCCCTTTTTCCCAGTCCGGGATACACCCTATGCATATCCCGCAGGAGCCGGCGAAATCGAGCCGCGTCTGACGGGAGCTGTTTTAAAACATTATGGCGGTACATATATTCTCCCATGTACCACTTAAGGCGACGCTGGCTCCTACATGTCCGACAATGCTTTTTCAATTCGAGCCACTGACGCTCCAGGGTATTGGTGTGGATTTTAACCCTAACATTCCCGCCTGGAGCCGGTACTCCCAAGGAAGCGTCGACCGGAATGTCAACCGTCCCCCCGACAAAATTTTGACTATGGTTGACGGATGAATGACCCCTCATGCCCAAGCGCAAATGTATGTTGTTGTAGGCGCGATGCATGTCGGACATTATGTACGACCTTGTACGGACGTTTGCCTCCACTATAGGGTCCAGAGTCGTACGTGTCTTGTCTGGGATTAATTCCACATGAATTTTCCTTGTAAGGCGGCTTATGCACCCAAAAGACCATGTTTGCCGCCTTAACAGCCGGCCCCTGTGGTACTTCCTGGTATATAAGTGGGTCTCGTCAATTTCCACCACGTCGTTGTTTCCACCGAGCATTTCCCTATCGTGGGCTTCAGCCACCTCGCACACCTCTCTAAGGTAGTGGTATGTTTGAATTGCCGTCTTCTTTGTAACGCCGACATCTTTTGCCGCCTGCGACACTTTGTCCTTTCTAAGGAAATGCACCATTAAACGTAGCGTATTTAATACGCTTACGTGAGCCCTCTCGAAAAATGTGTTTTTTAGAGGCGACCTAATTGACGGCCTGCCTTCCCTATAGCACCTCCAGCACCTTAAACGATATTTGAGCTTATAGCTCATCTTCGGCTCTCGTGACATATTGCCTCGGCATGTTGGACACTGGGGCGTCCGGGTCGGAATAATAAGCCACGCCTTGGCTGCAGCGACCGCACTCTCCTCATTTGGTATTGCGCACGCGAAATTCCAGATATTAAAATTGCGCGCCAATATTAATTGGAATGGATCCATTTTAATTCAATTTAGTATGAATCTGAGTAATAAAAAATCTAAAAACGAACAAATAACTACAATCTAAGTAATAAAAATCTAAAAACTAACAAATAACTACAATCTAAGTAATAAAAAATCTAAAAACTAACAAATAACTAAAATCTACTTAATGCAATTAAAAATGTTATTGTTTTAATCCTATAATAACTAATAAAGTAGTAATAAAAATCGAAAAACTAACAAATAACTATACCTAATCTACTTAATACAACTAAAAAAATTATCGTTTTAATCCTATAATAACAAATAAAGTAATAAAAATCTAACAACTAACATATAACTATAATCTACGTACTACAATTAAAAAATTTATCGTTAGGAATACCGGAAAATGGAATATCGCATACGCAAACCGAAATTTGAGTACAAAATTTGCTCGGAAATGCAACGCTTACATCACCTCGGTCGAAATGCGGTGAAAACGTCAACATGGTGCGGACACCGGGTCGCGCGGGCACTCCCGCGCGAGCGGGCACACGCAACAGACGTATCAATTGCTTGAAAAATATTTCTAAGTGTTTTTACGACTGACTTTCAGTGCTAATTTTAAGATTAACCCGAGGTCCTAGGCAAAATATGTCCAGATGATTTTCGCGTTACTTTTAGGAAATGTATACGATGGAAATGAAAAACTAGCCATTTATAAGAATTTTCATTTTTGATGAAAATTTTTCTGTCCTAAATCCTTTGCACACCCTATAGTAAACAGCCCGCATCAATTCACGAAAAAATTACAAGTCCCTGGTAGTGTTCTACCTTCAACTAGGAATATCCGTCGATTGGTGACCCGTAGCGGGAAAAAGATCAGAATAAAAAATAATTGTATTAACGTGTTCTACACATTAGCATTGAAAAAAAAAGATTTTCGAAACTTTTCAGTTTTCATGAATTTTTTCTAAGTCTTTGGCTGACTTTGATGCGCTTTTACCGGAGAACGGCTGGCGCTAGCCAAAAAGTGATAAGAGTGAAAAGTGTTTATTTTTTATCCCTCTACACAATAAAAACCAAAATATTAGTAAAAGTAAAAAACAATATTTTCTCAAAAAATTTTCTAAGTGTTTTTTACGTACATCGCCGACTGACTTTCAGTGCTCATTTTAAGGCTAACCTGAAGACCTAGGCAAAAAATGTCCAGATGATTTTCGCGTTACTTTTAGGTATTCTATACGATGGAAATGAAAAACTAGCCATTTATAAGAATTTTCATTTTTGGTGAAAATTTTTCTAAGTCCTAAATCCTTGCACACCCTTTGCTACACTCCGACCGCTATACCGCTTTCGCGAAACAAATAGTAGGGCCGTGTTAGTTTCAAGAGTAGTAAACCTTTACCTACCTAATTACAAACAAATTGTTGTCTTGGATTTTTAAACTAAAACACACTATCATCTAAAAATGTCTGTACCAACCAATATCTACAATTGTAATAATTACTAGGCTAATATGTGTGTTAATCAGTCTGGGAAACAATTATCTTCCTTCCAATTCATTATTGTTGTTGAAATGACACATTTGTCTGAAATTTACTTATACATGTTTCTTGAAATATTTACAAATATTTGTCATGTAGAATAATATAAGAGTTGATGGGCGTGCAGTATCTGTAAATATTTATCTTAACAAAAACTATTGTTTAGGCCAACTGTTGTGGCCAGAAAGTGTAGGCGCAACTCAAAACAAAACACACATCCTGTTTATCTTCTTCTTAGCGATTTGATTGCAAACTCATTAAATTTTTGTGGCCTAGAATGTGGCCACACTGCTTGCCCTGCTTGTGGCATTTCTAAGAGCCTGCCATTAACATGTGGCTGGGCAGGCTGGACATGCTGTTAGATGGGCCATGGATTAGACCCTGTTTATAAGACCAGCCCACACAATATACAACATTTAAAGACTATTTACACATACCTACTTAAATTGATTACTTACCATCAGGTGAGCCAGTTGCTTGTTTGAATTGCCATTATATATATATAAAAAATAAAATGATTTCGTAAATACTCAGTAGATATATATTTATTTTTACAGAAGGCTTACAGACTAATAAACAACAAAATATTATGAATAGATTGACATATTGCTAATAACAAGCCTCCGAATATCTACTGAATTGTACTATAAGAGATGACTAGATAAATACATATATCATTTAGTGTACCTACAGTACAAAAAATATATTCACCCACCACCACATTACAATGTAATAAAGACATTATTAAAAAGATTGTACTACCTTCTTATAATCTCAGCTAATAAGATTTAGTTAGCGTCTAACACCCCCATTTGACCTCATATAAACTATATTGTTTAGGTAGGTATTTAATTAAGTTATCTAGATTTAGTGGTAAGACTAGTTGAAAATCTCATCATAAATAAAACAAAGAAAACGACACTTATTGGCATTAAAATGAATGTATCTAACATCAATAGTCATCTTCACTTATACTATTAAGACCTTCATGCACATTATTACCATATTTTGTTCAATACTGACTATATGATTTGGTAATTAGACAATTTTAAATGCAGTGTCATGGCTTATTCAACAATTAGATATACCATCAAAACTTTTCTTTTACAATATGAATTATCTAAGTCATGCTGCATATATCAATATTAGTATGAGTATGTAAAATAACATGTTAACAAGGAGTTTTAGTTAGTCACTTTGTATATTTAAAAAAACTGCTTACAAGTTGTAACTGTGTTCAAATCATACTATATAATTAAAATATAATTTAATTTCAAATCATTTAAGCCCTTGTTTGATTTAAACACATCAATAAAACGCCTATGGTCCATTTTTTCTTACTTGTCTTATTTGGTAAACAAACACTACTCGGCACGAAAATCACTAGTTTCTTCATCAATCACGCACTTTTAGTTAGGTATGAACATCTTGATTGTTGGAAGAAACACATACTATATAAATAACACCAAAAACTGCATCAAATTAACCATCCAAACACATTAATTCTCTTAAAATCAAAATAATATCAGAATCCATTTTCACAGATTAATAATTATATTGGCAATTTGACATTTCAAAATGCTAGTTTGTCTTCGGAACTTAGAGAAGGGAAAAGTGAATGAATGATTCTGACCAGTGTGAACTGTATAATTTTAATGTAAAAAACTGGATAATAAAGCAGAATGTTTATATATCTCTCAAGTTATATGTGTGTATGGTAATGTAAGGCATTATTTTAAAAACTAATGTTTTTGTTGTAACTGGTCGTAGACTAAAAGTATTATTTGACAAGTGAAATTTTTGACTTGACGGGATACGTCCTGTCATTCGTCTCGTCGCCTCGCTTTATGTTGTACGTTACGGGTGCTCTCTGTGTGTGTTTGAAGTGTAACGATTTGGCTTTCTACTGGACTCTGCTGATTCTTTCTGTGATTTGGGCGGTTTTATTCTTTAGACTGACAACCTTTGGCTATTCTTCAAGGACATCGATATTGCATACGTCTGTGATTTTAGTGCAATTGTTTTGTTTAAACAAGGTAAGTAAATTAATATTTTATAATGTTATTTATTCATATTGGGAATTCTATAAACAATCCTGAATAACAATAATAATTGGATATCGGGTCAACGCCACCAAATTTGTCTCGGTAAATAACAGCGCAATTGAGACGTGAGCTCTTATTTTGTTTAGTTCGCTTGAAAGAAAACAGCACATATTAAGCAGCCGGCAAGCATTTTCAAATGGCTTGTCAACTGGTCTCAAAAATCCACAAAAAGGAAAAAGATTAATAATTACTCACATTGGCAACACAGATGGATTTCTGGAAGGCGGTGAGTGGATTTTTGAGGCCAAGAAAAGTGATGGTGATGACCATGGGGAAATGGATGCTCACAATTTTGAAAAGTGGTAAATAATAATAATATTTAATTATTTCTCCACGTAATCCAACATAAACCATAAATAAAAAAACATACTTATGCTACTTAAGCTATGCAAGCATTATGGTTTGTGGATAAATAATGAAAGAAAATCGTGTTATCGAACATTTATTAGCTCAAGATGAAAATAAAATAATGGAATTATCTGCATTACAGGTTTGAAAAAATTTTGAGTAAAGTGGTACCTGGGTCGGTTATAGTACTAGACAATGTACCGTACCACTCCAGACTTGCAGAACGAGTGCCAAACATGAGTTGGCGGAAGGCAGATATACAAGCGTGGCTACAGGAGAAACATATCAATTTTGAAGAGAATGAGATAAAAGCGCAACTTTTATCTAAATTAAACAAAAATCTATTTAATACAAAAGTTGTGGATCAATGGCGGCCCGCAAAAATGTTATCGTTTTACGCCTTCAGCCCTATCATTGCGAATTAAACCCAATTGAACTGATATGGGCGCAGTTAAAATCTTATGTTGGCAAAAATAATAAAACTTTTAAAATGGCTGAAGTCAAGGAGTTACTAAAAGAAGGCTTAAGCCAAATTGGTACGATGCCTTGGAATAATTGTATGAACCATATAAAAAAAGAAGAGGATAAAATGATGCAGCTTGACGGACTTTTAGATGCTGCAACAGATGCACCTACCCAGGGTTTCATTATACACTTGTCAGAATCGGAAGACTCCAGAAGTGAAGATACATGTAGTGAAGTCAAATGAATAAATAAATTAAAAATAGTTTTGTTTTATTTTTTATATAGGCCAACGATATATTTCAGGAATGATTTCTGTGATTAAGATAATGTGTGATATTCTGGCAGCTTACTACAAACTTATCAACGCTAATTTATTCCCAGGGCCATAACTAAAATATAATAATAAATATTTATTTGTCAGGAAATCCTACATTACTAATATCATTCGGTTACAGCTGTATGAATTCGTTCAGTCCTTCATTCGATAATTTCCCAGCTCTATCAATCGTCTTTGGTTACCAGTACGCCATATTTGTGTACTAAATAAGACAAGTAAGAAAAAATAGACCGTATATCATACTGATCATAATAAATGTTTGGTAAAAAGAAATCTGGCAATTTGAAACCAAAAAATAATGGTCTAAAATAGCCTATTAAAAATATTATGTTTTGGAGGACAAAATAGGATGATGTAAAACCTTAAATCATTGTATTTAGTAGAGTGACCATAGAGAAACAATTCCTCTTAAAACACAAGAAAGTATTCTAATAGGCAATAAGTTATGGTACAAGTTATGTTCAAGTTAAGTGGTCAAAGCTTGAGGTTTGACTAATTATAACTTTTAACATTTAATTACAAGTTCAAATATATGTCACACTACTTACATGTATTATTATAATTAAAGAGAGAAATTTCTTTAATATTCCATACATCCCTAAAAATATGGAATATTAAAGAAATTCCTCACCCATTTCATACATAAGAACTGTTTCAAATTACAAAATGGCTCTTCATTTATTTTAAATCTGGCTCATTGACCCTGAAATAGGCATATTAAATTATTCTTTTATATATAGATATAATAGGATAATTAAAGTACTACCAGCCATGTGACACTCGTCACAGACGACGACGCACAAGTACGTCGAAGTTTTCCGTATTACTTTAGAGAGCCAAATTAACGATAGAGAACGAATTAACGATCCTGCGATAATGGTCAGAACGTAAGCTCTCGTGCGTAATGTATGATTTTGTGCCTACATTATATATACTCCACACTCAAATAAATTGTCCGCGATAGCTAGATTGAGCTTTATTTCATTGTTACGAGAGTAGCTATTTATTTAGTTACTTAAATTGATGAATTTAATCTTCTTATGCAGTACTAATCCTTATTTTGTGACTTACTTTTCATATACCAACCATATTATACATATGTTAATATACAAACTAAATGAAAATCGTAAAATATAAATATTACATGTAGCATGGCGAATTTCGTCGAGAACACTACTGTATTTGGAGATTACAATGAAGGAAAACGAAGTATGAAACTTATTAGTCATTTACTTGTAATAAAAACATGGATACATTATTTAATTACAAATAGTCAAACCAAAATTAAAAGGTAATTATGAACTTACTAGTAAATGTTAATGTTCGCGCGTGTCTAGGTACCGGAAGAATTTTATAATTGATCATAAAGCAGTAACTTTGTACTGATTTTGCACTAGTATTTTTGCAACTTCCCATGTATACTGTGTAATGTTTAAATAAAAAAATGTAAGAGACTCTATTTATGCATAATAAATAATAACTTAGAAAAACGGCAATTTAACTGCGTGGCATGCGTAAAAATTTTAGTCATTGTAAAAACGATATGATCTGTCCATAATGAGGCACCTAAATAAACAACACTGTACTAACTTAGCTTTTAAGTGAAATTGTTATAAATCCACCCATTTTGTTTTGTATGTTCTGTAACTGTGATTGGACCCCTGTTGTCTCGAATTAAAATAAAATTAATTTATAAAACCGAGATGTGGTAGGCGTCCAAAAAATTTGGAGTGCCTAAGTGGTACGAGAGTAGGTTGAAAAGTTCGCGGCCTAGTCAAAAAAAGAAATACGTAAATATTATTTAAATATTTCGATTCTTTGCGTATTATTTAGGTGTATTCCACTTTTGTTTCAAAGATTTTCCCTCAAGGTCTTCAAAGATTTTCCCTCAAGGTCTTCAAAGATTTTCCCTCAAGGTCTTCAAAATACACATCTAGTGCTACTTCAATAAATCGCTAATCCTCATTATCATCGTAAGAATAACTGGTTAAAATAAAAATATTGAAAACTAAAACTGTACTGTTTAAAATATTGAATTTTCATCGGTCCTTGATAAGTAAGCCAAACTTTAATTTAATCCGTTTTTGAAGGAGCTCAAAATCATGTTCAAAGTTTGCGTTTCATACATAGGTACTAACATACGTATGAAGCTAATAAAAGCATTATAAAAAATAAAATCTTTCCGGCCAGGCCACGAGCTTTTCAATGTATATAAATGGCAAAAGGGTTAGCTTTTTGTCCCACTTCAAACATTTTGATGCCTATGCGAAAAAGTTTCATAAAGCAAATATTTTATGCAAAATTACAAACATAATGTATAGTGAAGATGGAGGATGTATTTTAAGTTATAATGAAAAGGCGGAATTGTTGTATCAATGTAGATATACCCAATATACCCTATCCAACTTAAATATCCTAATGCTATGCGATTCTTACGTTGCTTACGCCCTGCCGATGACGAAACCTCTACACAAACCAACCTAATAGTTTTACTATCCAGACGTCGACATCCCAATTTACAAAGGAAGCAGGGTAGGTTTTTAAATTTGATTTGATTTGTTGGACTTGTTACTCTACATAGGTAATATCATACTTGTTGCTGCTCAGATTTATAATAACTGCCTAGTAGGTATTTTACCAAACCACTCTTGGTATGACCTCATGTAAATAATGGATGTAGCACTGCGTACAAATAAATGAGTCGAGATTTCCTACTGAGCAAAAATTTTCTTATAGTGATCGCATTTGGTTTGGCACTTGGCAGCCAAATTGGCGATCTTTGATTATTATTCGCTCGTGACATCTTGATAAATAGCGTTTTCGCATAAAGCAACAAATTATAATGTTTCACAATACGTCTGAGAAACAAACCTTGTGTGTACGCTCGTATGTGTTGACATTTTCATAGCTTCTCTTTCAGCGATTACGAGACTTGTTGATTACGTCAGTTTTGTCGTTTATAGGATGTAAAAGCGAGTTTAAAACAATCCCCTTTTCCCTCGACAAGAAACTATAATATCTGTAGTACCTAGTACAAAACGGTCGACTGCTTAGTAGCTTTCACCAGACTTTTAAAGTCACCTCACGGACAGGTTTCCTTATTCTTCTTCTCTCATTTGTTGAAATACCGAATTCCATACAAACTCTTTAAGCTAGTATCCCTTGCTCAATTTTTATTTATAATGAAGAAGCCTTATTCACTGCAGTTTTGGATTTTTAAGTTGATTGGCATGGAGCGCACTTTAGTACCACATAAATTGACCTGAAGGGCGATGTTGTACGGGAAATACTTATGTTATTTTATAGGTGTATTTTTTTTCTGTTGTTGTACCTTCGTCCTCTGCTGGGGTCATACCACTGCTCGCGACGGAATTTTAACATTGCTACTATAACCCTTTTTGGTGATTCAATAAAACCTGTGAAGAATGTTTTTTAACAAATTTCAATGGCAGGTGACCGGTAAAATTTACATTAATGTAATAAAAGTTGCCAATGAATTTCGAATTATCATCGGTCAAATCTTCATTTGAAGGGTCAAGTGATTCGTTTCCGCCAACTATATTATTATAATTATGCCTACGTGTTTGGTTCGTTGCTTTAGCGACAGCGTGTTCAACCGTAGATAATGAAGTCTATACCAGGGCCGGGTCAAACTGTGTTATTCCTGTAAGTAGCAGTTACCATTAAGCGTTACCGCTGTAGCTGAAATACGACGGTATCTGTTGCTGTGCCTACACATGTCTGATTTCTAATGATTTACCTAACCTCTTTCCTACACTCGGTTAATAATTTAGGAAGACAGGCGCCTGCTTCTATCAAACTAGGTCTTCTAATGGTAGGTAACTACTAATTGAACAGTCATGACAACTGTTAGGTTATTACTAATTAGGTATATACATGGAGATTTTCAAACTAGCAACCTCGTTAGGTGAGACGCGTGTCTGGTATCGTTGCCACAGGTAGACGATTGTTCGACCTTGCAAATACCTAACTGACTTACAACGTCGACTCAGAGATCTGGAATCTTAGTTCATCTTGGAGATATTATCTACTAGGTATGGAGACTGTTATTGTACGTTAGAACACAATTTAGATGACATTCTCAAAACTGTAGAATAAGAGTATATAACTTGAGACAGTTCCGTGACACTTAATTTTTTTTTTTTTTTTTTTATTTCTTTATTTCATTTAACATACAGTTTATTATTTGTTTATACAATCAGTGGCTTAAAGCCTAAGTAAGGTTTGTCTAACCACTGCGTTCTCGATATAATATTAATAACTTATAACTAATACTAGTCATAGCAAGGTGAATGGAGCCACAGTAAGTCCAGTTCAAAATAAGAAATATAACTAGATGTACCTATATAATTTAATATTTTATCAGGAAATATCATGGACGGGATAGGAGAGTGAACGAGAAGGGCCTCTCCCTTCTCGTTCCCTCTACTATCCCGTCCATCAAGTATAAATTACATGGGTCAAATCAAAAGGAAGTGGAGAAAAGAATAAAGAGAAATGGAAGAATCGCCAGATAGAGAAAAAATACGAAGAAGATTATAAAAGACTGCATCAGCTGAACTTAGTCAACTTTCCACAATGAAGTGGATGTAGAAATAGTGTAAAAAGTAGTGCGAAATACAGTATTGTTCACTCTAAAACTTTTTACTGCACGAAGCTTCAGTCAGCCTACTTTTTTATCGTGTATCAAAAAGGCAAAAAGTAACTTCCGATATAAGCATTATAAATGAAAACTGGTACGGAAAATTTGCATAATGTTCTATAACAATCAGATCTTGGATTACGAGTTTAGAGAAAGTTCGAAATTGATATGTGTCTTACCTACTTATTGCGAAAAGAAACCTTGACCGGTCGGACGACTGATCCTCAAACAAATTGCGGAAACGAGTATTTTATTTTGTATAGCTATAAAAAGCTCATCTTTCACGCCTTTGCCAAATAAAGGATCCGCAGAATTGTATTGCATGTTGTTGCTTCTGCAATTTCTGTACTGTAGTTAGGTACCGTACCTGGAGGACCATTATACCTGAAGTTTCTCTTTTCAGCTGTAGTTATTGACTCGTTTCTCTCGGTTGGCATTCGCGAAATCGGTACTGTATGGTGAGCACGCTGAATGTAAATATTATAAAAAAATGCTCCAACAAGTGCTGGGCTAATAAGCTCTTGTAACAAGAGTCCCATTTCCTTCCTTCATGTACCAATACTTTACCTTATTAACCAATCTGTCTTAGTGAACAAAACACTAGGATAATCTTAGAGAGAAACCTACCTAATGAATCTTAATAATCGTCTTATTGCGGAAATCATTTGAACTTACACAGCAAGACCTATAAATACTATTGACCAAGCTGCTATAAACTGCAATGTGATGCTATATTTTCTCATATTGAAGTACCTAACTGCAAATGCCAGTTTCCAATTTCCTGCAGACCACTGGGTAACTATCGGATCGGTACGTTTCCGCTAACACGTAAAACAAATCAAGATAGAAAGGTGGTGGCCAGCACGCGCACCGGGTCACTAGGTCGCCTGTTCAGATATTATGGAAATTATCAATTAAAATATCATTATTATTTCGAAAGTTGGGTCATTAACATGCGATGAGCGTCGGAATCTATGTAATGATTTCATGTCTATGCTCCTTTTTAGGGCTCCGTACAATAATAGAGGAAACGAACTCTTGTAGATCGGCTTGGTCTGTCCGTCTGACACACTTTTACAGCTCCGCTTCTAATGTTAGTGACATTAAACTTACTTTACTTTAAATAAATAAAAAATAAATATAAAAAAAGGTTTTTATTCACGTAGACTTTAAAAAAGCGCTTGGAAACAGTCAGAACATGTTTGTAGTAATATAGTTGTATACATTATTATTTCTAGTAACATAGATATTAAGGTACACATTGTATGAAAACATTTATAAAATTTATTTTATTATAGCAATGATATTTAGCTAGCTCGTATAAAGTTATTGTCAAGATATTATGTTTTTTGAAAAACCAGTGTTGTCAAAATGCAAGTACCAAGTGCGGTCTTCGTTGACATATCCCAAACAAAGCTTTTGTTATTATGTCCCGCACTGTTTTCAACTTATATGGTAAAAGATTTAAAAAGTATCTCCTTCATTTCCAAATATCTAATCTCCGAAGTAGGTAAAGCAAAAATGACTTACGGTTGATCGATGACTACTTAAATTTATTTTGTTTATTTATTTATATTAATATTAACAACACAACTAATAAGACCAATACAGTTACATAGAAACATAAATATAAAAAAGATATAACGATGTAGGTATATTATATAACTTTTGAAATTATCAATAATCCTTCACGAAAACAAATTTGTCAGTTTTTATAGATACGATACTTCGAGAGTATTCTGATGTAAATGTGAATTTTCTATCCATTCCATATTTGAAAACACTTGAATGAAAAATAAATTAAGTTAGACCGTGTGTAGGGCAAGCAAACGTACGCTCTCTATTTCTCTTGAGCGATAAGTGACGTAAAACCGAAGCAAAACTTCTGACAGGCACAGAACTACAGCTATAAATCTAAATATTTTTTAACCCAAAGAAAAACTAAATCAGTTTTGTGGGTAGTTAAAAATTAAAACATTTTTATAACAAATCACTGATTTCGAAACCTACTAACTTATAAAGGTAACATTATTCCGAAGTCTCGGTCGAAAATTTAGAAAATAAGTAATACTTCAACTTTGTGTAACGCGATTCCTCCGTTGGATCGATGGAATCAGTTCAAAAAGATTTCGATAATAATTATTTTTCTTTACCTGATGGGAAATGTTTTTTGTATGACCCTTCAAAACAATCAATTTGTTGAAATCGGTTGTCAGACAAAAACGTTGATAAGCAGGATAATCGATGATAGAGACAAGTAAAAATATAATATACTATAGCGAACTGTGACATCCCAACATGCCGTACGAAGCACTTTGCTTCCTCTTTCATCATAAGAATGGCTAAGCTGTGGAACATCCTCCCGAACGACGCGTTTCCAGACTCATATAACATAGGTTTATTCAAGGATGGAGTGAACAGGCATCTTATGGGAACGCGCGGTCAACCTAAGACCATATCTTACCATCAGATGAGATCGTGTTTAAGCGCAAACACGTCCCGCATATAAAAATAGTAATTATAAACAAGTTTAATGCTTTAATACGTTATTCGATCACGAAAAAAAAACAGTAAAATTGACAACATTCCGCCTTTTAAAGTTGGTTAAAGACTTTCCTCTATCCTAAATATAGCTGGGATCCTCTATCACTTTTCAAGTAATAATATCGATAGGTTAAGATAAGAAGGTCAACGAGTATTGTAATTTATCTATAACAATACATATATATATATATATATATATTACGCCAATGGAGAACATCTAATTAAAACCACTATGCGGGTGTATAAATTGCAGTGTTTTGCATGCAAATGTCCAAAGTGAATTACCCAGCGCTCTAGAAGTGTTATGGTATGAGTGAGATGACGTGCGGTGACTACTGATGGGTTTTTGACGACATTTACGATTAGAGATACTTCACCGCGATGCTTAGAGAAATGGGGACATCGGAATAGAATAACAGAGACACACATAAATGTAACTGAACATTAGATTTCAATAAGTATATTAAGTTCGTTGTCTCAAGAAATAGTCATAATGCAAGGTGAAGCCGACGGACGCTACTTCGCTGAATACACTTTTTATTGCATAATTTCGTATCTCATATGAATCCACTGATGTAGCGCTGGTAAATGATGCCACTTACCTTTTCCCACTGACTAACTCCCTGTCTGCCTAGTGGGTATAGTGGCAGCGTGTTCAAGCGCAGTTAATCAGGTTCGAAGCCCACCAAATAAGTGTTATTGCGATTCTTCTGGTAAAAGCCAGTACCAGCCCGGAGTCTAGAAGTTCTCGGTGTTAGACACCCGTACCGCAAAAAGCACTTAAAAGCTTTCTGGGCTGTGCCTAGCTGTTTCTGGTCGTGGCGGATAGCTCCACTTTCGGATTATGCGAGTGAGGGAGCAGAGAGTTCACGAAGAAGAGCGCAGACATGTCTTGTATTGTTGGTTTATTGCCGTTTGGGATTGGCCGCCGTTCCCGAAATTTAGCCAGGAAATAAACGTCGATAAGGAATTCAGTTGTAGTAATAATAGTGCTATTATTACTACAACTGAATTCCTTATCCACGTTTATTTCCATTAAACTTGGTTGAATGTAAATTAGACTGCAGGGTCGTTAGTAACAGCTAATTTATGTTATTTAAGAATCTTATACCGTTTCTACTGTGTTTAAAACATTTGGCTTGTAGCCAACCAGAACTGAAACAAATTAAATAGACGGATCGGTGTTTAATCACTGTCGGATAATCTATTCGGAGAAATAAGGCAACTCCGAATGAATAAGCTAGTTAAAATATATTATATAAACATAAAACTGTTTCTTATCCATTGTCTTTGAAATGCAACTGTAATTTTTCGGGATAGTAATTTTTTTATAGTGTTCAGTTGCTTCAGTTTTCAATTTCGCCGATAGATAAGATCTTAGTTTTTATCTTTTTTCGAAAGTAGGCTTGATCTAGATTTATAACAAAGTTTTATAGTAAATCACACCAATATTATAAAGGGGAAAGTTTGTGAGTGTATATGTTTGTTACCCTTTCACACAAAAACTACAGCGCTGATTTTGATGAAACTTAGTTTAACGCCGATAAAACCACGGGTCACAGCTAGTAATCTATAAATTGATTACTGTATAAAAAAACTTAGAACCGCTTTTATCTTTACTTAAAACACCACCATATCAAATAGAAAAAGAAAGTATGAGATGAGATAAATGGATAATTAAAAGATTTTTGTTATTTTTACCAACCAAAAATTATTTTAATTTCTAAATTGAATATTACATTTCATATATTTACATATTCAAGATATATTATAATAACACATTATTCATATTCTATGTTTTCACTTTCAACAGTGACACGAGAGGTATTAATAAAAATTATTGGTCAAATTAAAACAAATGTGTTCAAATCCCAAAGACGTCATAGCATTAAATAAATAATAAAATAAAAAAGGTTTTTTTTCACGTAGACTTTAAAAAAGCGCTTGTAAATAGTCAGAACATATTCGTAGTAATATATAATTAATTTATAATTATTTCTAGGTACGTATAGATATTTAGGTACACGGATTGTAGGAAATAATTTACAATAAGATTCATTTTATAACAGTAACGATATTTAACTACCTTAAATTAAGTTATTGTCAAGGATCATGAGTAGGTTTAATTATCAAAATTTTAAATTTTAGCTGCCTTTTTACTACATAATTGTCGAATGGTTCTGTCTATATTAAGGTACGAATTATCATTGTTATCTATCTATCTTATTCTCTCGCAAGCTAAATCGTATTTAAGAATATGTTTGTCACATTTTACCGTCGCTTTTTCGTTTCATCGAAGTTTCAAATCACAATGATACCTAAGAAGTTTTCCTTTAAAAACATACACCGAATTTATAACCTGTTCTTTTGGAGTTAGTTAAACATTTGACACATGCAGTGGTCATTTGATCCAGTTATAATAATCATAGAGCTGATATGATGCTTTCTAGATGCATATTTGTGAGTACGAGAAGACAATCCTAACCAATATTATAAATGCGTTTCTTTGTTTCCCACACTTTTACGCCTAAACTGGTCAACCGGTCATTTTGCACGCCAGGTTCAGGAGTTCAGAAAAAGACATAGGGGTACTTTGCATCCGTAAATATAGTACTTACTGTTCCTGAAAGGTTGAAAACTAACTTTTGACGGTCAACTATTACAAATATTACTTAGTGTCCCAGCCTTTTAGCCCCGTTTTGTTTAACGAATGTGCTCAACCGAATGAGGAACTGAGATGGCATTTTATCGATATTTCGCGACCACACTCGGTCAAATAAATAAAATAAAAAAGGTTTTTATTCATGTAGACTTTAAAAAAGCGCTTGTAAATAGTCAGAACATGTTTGTAGTAATATAGTTGTATACATTAGATATTATTTCTAGTAACATAGATATTTAGGTACATCTTGTATGAAAACATTTATAAAATTTATTTTATTACAGAAATGATATTTAGCTAGCTCGTATCAAGTTATTGTCAAGAGATTATGTTTAAATATCTAGTTTAAGTCTAATATTTTTACTACATATTGTCAATGGTTGTGTCTATATTAAAGGTATTATTATTATGACGGACCTTGTGTTAATAACGACGGTCGCGCTTTAATGCTACCACCGGATCCAATGCGCCCCAACTGAGAAGACCCAGCGAAACAAACTCAGTTGGTTCATCTACTACCAGTTTCAACACGACCCAGTTGAGACGGTCCGGCGAAACATACTCAAGCGGGCATGAACAAGGGATTTGGTCCAATTAGAGTAATTATTTAGTAGGCAAACACAATATATGCTCGATCGGTTGTCTGAATGCTTATTATTTTAGGTTATATTTAGGTATACAAAAGAAAAATTTCGAAACAATAACATTATTCATTTTGAGACAGAGTCAATAATTTTAAATTAAGTATATGATAGCAATCATTTACAGATAGTTCACGTAACACAGCAGATCAGTCATGTCTATATGGCTACAAGATCTCCAGCGAGCAATGTGCAGGTAGGAAGTGAGAGCCAGACGTCTTTGTCATCGATGTACTCTTTAGTGGTGTAATAACCCCTAGCCATAAGTATACGTTTAATATGTGTTTTAAAACTTGTGTCAGGCAGATCAGTAATTTGAGTAGGAAGCTTGTTATAAAACCTAATACAATTTCCTAAAAATGATTTATTAGTTTTGCTTACTCTAAAGCCTGGCATGGCTAGTTTGTTTTTATTCCTAGTATTTATATTATGCAGTTCACTTTTCTTTTTATAATTATGAATATTTTTTCTAACAAACATTATATTCTGGTCAGCGAGTACAATAAGTCTGATTATCACGAGAGTTGCTAATAGCCTTGACTTGCTCTAGATGAGCTGTGAACTCATCGTCCGGATACTTAGGGGACACGACGATCAGGGATGTAAGGTGTCGTTTTCTTGTTATGTTTAAGCCTTGATAAGGTCAACAACCAATGACTCATCATTAATGCGACCATCTCGCTGCAGTCAACACTAGGTAAATGAATACCTCAGATGTGTGAGGCGATAAAATTCTTTTAACATGCGTGACTCATCTTCGGTATTCGTAAACAAAACTGAGGTGTTTAGCCAGTCTAGATATTAATCGATGTACTGGTTAATAGGGTCATACGCATTAATAACTTACAAAAAAACTGACTGAGATGCATTATATTAAATTAATTAACCAATTTTAAAAAGGAGGATGTTAGCAACTGAACCGCATTATTTTTGTTTGTTTGTAATGTGATAGGTATGTCCATTCTTTCTGAACTGGTTTTAATAATTAAATTTGTATTTGTTGGACAATGCTTTCAGTACAGTCACATATACAATTTGTTTGTCGATTGTCATACAATTGTTTTTTAAGTCGGAAAAAAAAATTAAAGCATTTATTATATTCGTTTATTTGGCTGTTTAGTTCTGCAGGCTCAAAAACGTCCAGCCTCCAGCCGCGCTGGTTAACGACACATTGCGGCCGTGGGTATAATTTAACTGTAACAGTGTCTTCAAATAACTCGAAGTATGGGACAACTTTGCCACGCATCTACATTTGGGAATTGTTTGTGAAATACATGTTTGTAAGTCACCCGTAATACAGACAAAAATAAAAGGTTTATTACCATCAAGCATAGACAATCCTTGACTTAAATTAGTTTAGATAGGTTTTCATTTGAAAACATGTAACATTATCCGTACAAGCGAGGAAAAGGCGCTTACCTAAGTAACCTAAATATTTAGTGTAATGATAATTTTCCGATAGCACCTAAAATACTACTAAGACTATGTGAGACTATATTATATATACCTATACCTACTTGTAGCGTTTAGGTGCGACGATAATTATTAATAGAGTCATTTCTGTCTACCTCTAATAAATGTAAAGCTTTGTATTTAAATCAAAGAGAAACTAAAAAGTGCCGGCTTAGCGTCGACTGTACGAGATAGTACTTTTTAATATTTGTATGTAGATTAATTCACGCCAATGCAGTCACGATATTATGCATGCCGGTAGGACATTCATTAGACTCGTCCCCTGCATCCCCTCCGCGATAGAGTTACGCGCACTTGAGCACGTCATGTGCCAGACTACTAACTATAGCCGGTGCATTTAGTTTTTATATTTAAGATGAAATATTTCCACTTTAGATATTTAATGGACTCTCTAACTAAAATAAATATCTTGGGACAACACACTGCCATCTGATCCCAAACTAAGCAGAGCCTATGCTATGGCAATTAAACTTAATATATTTATATTTCGAAATAAATAGATACTATATGAAAGCCAGAGTAGACTGTTTCTACGCTACAATGCGCAAACGGTGTGCATCCCTGGTGAGCAGGATTCGTGGCCACTCTAACAGCATTCTGGCCATGATCGCAGGCAGATTTGACTGTCTATACATGGATCACTGCTGCGCTCTTTCTCACGGAAATGGGGCATCAGTGATTCATGTATTCCACTAAACAAAATCTTAGCTATATTTTTACTAACATAGAATAAGTCTTATGTATTACTAACAATTTTGAGTATTTGGTTACTTTAATAAATAACTTTATTATTATTATATATAAATTATACCTAAATATGTTTAGGTTTTTTTATAAAATGTTTCAGCTGACCGATATTTTTGTAAAGGAAGTTGATATTTTTTTGGTTATTTTGCCAGTTGATGTTCGTGATATTCAGCTTCATAGACAATTGAAGCTCTATAAGTTTCGGTAACTATTTATGTTACGCCTTGAATAATTGATTGTGCTAGTATAAATGGCGCGATTTAATACAATAAAGTGACAAAAAAACTTTGTTTCGATTTTTATACTTTGATTTCGATCTAGATATTACATAAGATGTATAGGACCGGTAGGCGTACTTGGAAAATACTTGCCTTTCACGCCGCAGGTAGCTTCGATTCCCACCCAGGACAGATATTTGTGTGCATGAATCTGACTTCTGTAGTACAAGCTCTGCTTAGTTTGGTATCAGAACGTGTATGAATGATGTGCCTGGATATTTTATTATGTCATATATAGATTGTAATCGAAGGAGATAGTCCAAAAATGTTAAAGCAGCTTAAGCAAAGTACTGGACAATGACATAATATAGGTACAGTCGTTACAGACAGCCTATAATACAAATAATCATCACATTAGAAAACGTCTCGTTCAACTAAATACTTAGTTAAGTACGTAGTATTTAGCTAAAATATTAAATTGCGAAATAGTTAACGATTGCGCCACTTACTTGAAGCCAGTTGGCTAAGTGCACTTATGCTGTGATCAAGTTACTAAGGACCAGTGCTAGGGCAATTAGGCATGAACACGCACTTGAGAGTTTTAAATATATTCGCGTTCGTGGTTCATTCATCGTAAAGTACCTAGTGAGTACCTACCTACATACTTGAGCTTTCGTGTGTAGTCAACCAAAAGACACAAAACAATTTTTGCACTTATTTGAAGTGATGTATAAATCAGGGGGCTTACAGCGCTACTGCAGCACTAAAACGCCGTAACAGCAAAATCATCTATCTAGGTAAATATCACTTTATTACCGTTATATAGAGTAGCATTTACCGTAACTTATATAGTTAGTAATATTACGGCCCTTTAGCATATGCGTAGCAGATCATTGTTTGCAGCAGTGCTGTTCTATCGTTAGGTACTTTAACTTTGAAATTGTACCAACATCAGCTTGTCTTTAATACATTGTCGATGACATTGGCCAAACGCACCAGACAGATTTATGTCTTCACTGACTGCCATGCTATAGGGACTGGTCGAAGTCAGGATATGATGACCAATAAAACCACTAGGAACAATAACGATTGATAATTATTTGTATTGAATTATGTAATTTAATACACTGTCTGGGGCGGGCAACTACACATATCTAATTCAATGTTAAGGCTTTTTGAAGTATGATGAATCGAGTTTTGAGGCCAGTATATGTAATAACAACCTGTGTTAATGAATTACTACATTGCTTAAATGTAGATATTTATTTAATTTTCTATTGAATAAAACTAAATTAATTCGACTAGGAAGAGACTGTAAAAATATCGTTTTTTAACCGGTTACAAATTAGTAAAGGCTTAGTTTTATTATCTAGCTAAGGCTTATTATGTAGGCATAAGCTGAAGAAAAAATATACTATGATATCGTTTCCCAATTGATTGAAGAACAATAACAGATCGTAAACTTTCTCTCTTATTAGGTCATTAACCGGTTAGAATATTGATAACCGAAATAGTTCTAGTTTAATTAACTCAACAGATTTCATATGAAAGCAAAAATAAATCGACGAATAGAAAGAAAAATAAACCATAACCAGGTGAAGAATAAAAACCCAAACAACATTTTCTTTTTTTCAACGGAAACCGATAGCCTCCTAGTAAGTAGGCTATCGGTTTCCGTTTTCTTTAGAGACTGGAAGCAACGGATACGTAGATGAACCCTAAAATTATATTAAAACACCAATTGTTCGGTTGTTCGTAATAAAAATAATGTAAGAGGAACAAAATATGAATGGACATAAGAAGGTCGTTTACCTCCTTCTAGTCACAGTAAAGCACCTATTCAATATAATACAATAACAATGTCCAGTGAAATGCCCAACGAAGAATAGAAAGTGGTAAAAACCATGAACAATACTCTCTTCAGACATGGAAACAAAAGTAATTTGTGTTTAAGAAAAACATGAATACATGAAGCAAAACAAATCTTTGTAGTACGAAACAAAAACGGTGCTGTATTGTTTAAATTAAGGCATGGCAATTATGCGGAAAAAACTGCTAATTATGAACACGGGCGTTAGGACTTATAAAACTAATGAGTCAAACAAATCAAATATTCTGGGAACTAACTAACAGTGATGTCAAAAATTAAAATGTATACGGTCTTAGATTACCGACAGGATTCGAACCTGCATTCTCTAGGTCAATCAAACCTCCCAAAGCCTTGCCGATTAAGCATTGAAATTTGATATATGCCTAATAAATAATTAATAATGCCATTGCAATACTGTTTATACATAATTGAAAGATATTGTAAAGAAGGTTAGTGGCGTAACAATAGTCGCCAATAATAATGCCAATAGATAATTAATAGATCCAATGATTTCAAATGAACACATTTATTAGACTTGCATTTAAAACAAGATTAGCAAACAATGAATCTGGTCACACCAACATAGCGTGGCGATGAGGACTAATGTCCCTACAGAATTCGACCAAGTCGCTTTTTCTGTGATTTTGTTTGATTTTGTTCTTTGGTCGAAAATTTTAAAGAGATACGATTTTTCATAGCCATTCTAGCTATGTACGTGCATTATGTTGGATTAGAACTGTGACCTACTCTCTAAATACAAATACAAATCAGAGAATATAAACGTTCGATATTTAAAACTTCGCACATAAAACCGTTTTATATCTTGAACCGCGGTATTTTTACTGCAAACATTTTCATTTTCGATATTTGAATTCGTACCCTGAACTTGGCCTACTAAATAAGATTAGAATAACTTCTAGGTAACTGGCAATTTGGCTAGTAGGTACTCCACGATATCGGATGTTGATTTGTAAGTTATGAACATATCCGCGTTCCTCATTATGCATGGAATATAGAATTATACATGGAATATAAATTAGTGGCCAGTGATGACTTATGGTACAGAGACGTGATCGCTTACTATGGGCCTCATCAGAAGGCTCAAGGTCACCCAAAGAGCAATGGAGAGGGCTATGCTCGGAGTATCCCTGCGCGATCGAATCAAAAACATCGAAATCCGCAGGCGAACCAAAAGAATTGCCAAACTGAAGTGGCAGTGGGCAGGCCACATAGCTCGTAGAACCAACGGCCGATGGGGCAGAACGGTACTCGAGAGCGACTACGAACCGGAAGCCGCAGCGTGGGCAGGGCCTCTACAAGGTGGACCGACGATCTTGCAAGGGTCGCGTGAAGCCGCTGGATGCGGGCAGCGCAGGACCGGCTATTGTAGAGATCCTTGTGGAGGCCTTTGTCCAGCAGACAGTGGACGTCTTTCGGCTGATATGATGATGATAGAATTATCAAGTTTGGATCCAATTTCAGTTAACCGATCATGCTTATTTTTACACAATAAGATAAAAAATAACGGTCTACAAGATCGGAGACTGTCTGTCTGTTGCTTGGTAGCTAGCACAGGGCTTGCCGGATTTTATTGTGCTTGTTTTTCACCAGAAAATCGTATCGAAATCAGGTTTATATTAATACATTAGCACTTTTCATCGGTTGTTTTTTAAAACCCGGTTTAGAGTAATTCATTAGTTAAGGCTTATTTTCTACTTGGTGTTAAGGGTTTTCGATATATTCATTTTTTATGTAATACTGTATATAGCATAGTTATAATTATTATACTTCTTTTAGTAGTGTATACTACTGCAATTTACTTCAATCTACAACAATTGTCCTGGCAATTTAACAAATTAGCAAATACATATAATAAATATTTAAACAATGATCATTCTCAGGTTTCTTTATGTCTATGTCATTCAAATGCCATTGCACATTAATGAACGTTCCAAACAAAAAATATCAAGGTGATCAGTATTTAAATATTTATTTTGTAGGGCAGGTCTGATGGCTAAGTGTTAATTACCATTATGGTTTCATTTCTAAAGTAAGAAATCCATTCAAAATTGTAAAAGGATTGAAATAAATAATGAATAATAGAATGTGGTCCATTACTTATTCTTTATTTACTTTCTATGGTATTTAATATGAAAAAAAAATGTAGTAGCACGAGGCGAGGGCATTCATACGTAAAAAGTAAAAACACTCGGCCATCGAACGTAAAATAACACGTGTGTTCCTTGATCAGATGTGATTAAGCGAAAGTACCATTGACTCCATGTCTGTGGATATACTTGTACCAAGAAAACCGCTCTTACTGCATATGTAATAAAGATGTCGTAAACGTTAATTGAATCCACCGACTTGGCATCGAATGTGCCTGCTCGTCGTACATTTTGTAATGAACTTTCTCTTTAAATTAGTGTGGGCGTGCCTATTACAGTCAAATTAAGTTTATGATCGATCGGCGTAATCAATATGTAAATACATATTTATGGACTGAATACCCACAACGTTGAAGAATAACATCAAAACATAATGTAGTACATCTTGTTTTGAATCTACTCTAGCGTTCAAGTGTAAATAGAATATCGGTTGTTAGTCTCTTTTCCACTGAGTACCACAATTCGCTGGAAAGCAATAAAACTTTTCGGGAAAACAGATAGAATTTGAAATAATAATACCGCTTGATACCTAGCCTAAATACCAATTTATACTGGATTGGATGAGCTTATCAACGGTGTATTAAAAAAGGTCATGTGAACTGTACTTGTGAGGGGGATTTATGTATTTATATAATTAATAATGAATGATGTTAAATTTTTAATTTATTTAAGAAACACCATGAATTTTGATTATTCTATTGAATTGTCGATCTGTGAAAAAATAAACAAAATAGAATATTCACTATAAAATTTATATATTCAGTATAGAAATATATTTTTTTTACAGATTACTTACACGAAATCTACAACAAATGGTTAATCTCTCAGCATTTTGCCTAGGGACACCGTTCCACACCCGTTCAACACTTTCGGTTATTTTTTTGTATTTTAACTTTAATCTGCATTTTTAGAATGATAAAATCGTTATAAATAAAACTGCTATATTTATATGCGGCTGATAGAAGTGCGCACCTATTCATTTAAAGTTTAAATTTACCCTCTTAATTGTTTGTTGAACAAGTTGTGAGTGTAATTTCCTTTAGTAATTGAAACTTCGGAAGTAAGTCAGATATCGATACCTTCATAAGATTCTTCTGAAGTTACGCTTGGTAATTTAACTTAACAGAGTATCAAATATTAACGTTTTATTTAAAAGGAAGGTCAATTCCATGTCTTATCGTTTTATAAGAAAGCCATAACAACTAGCATTTAGATTTTGCTATATTAATTGAAGAAAAACATTCGCGACTACAATGTTTATAATTATATAGAGAGAAGGTGAGCGTTGATGCATCACAGGGGCCACCTTAAACCTACATCTGAGTCGCAAGTCTCAGACTCTTTCGAGTGTTCCCTCCTCTACCACGCGATGGACCCAGTTTCCGCACGGTGAATCTATGGAATGCTAAGAATTAGGTCTTCTCAATTGATTGCATAAAACTGAACTGGGGCCTTACTCTCATTGCTCATAGCAGCATTGATTTAAGCTCGCTTTAAAACTACCAAATATTTGCCTTCGCTTTGTCGACATCAGGTAGCTTTATAAACGTACGAAATTCACAGTAATGTGACTAAAACAGCTGACCCAGGTTATAGAAATTAACATGAAAGTTATATCCGAGCCGACCGTGTCCTACACACAGTAGGCTTACAAAGACGTAGGTTTGTTTGTGCATGTGTAACGCCCATCCTAGTCATATTATGAATGCGAAAGTTTGTGAGTATGGATGTACGGATGTTTGTCACTCTTTCACGCAAAACCTACCGAACTGATTTTGATGAAACTTTGTAGTAATATAGCTTAAATATACGAATAACACATAGGCTATAATTTATAAAGTTCAACGCGGGTTAAACCCCGGGCAAAGCTAGTATTAAGTTGATTCAGAGAAAGTGTAGTAAATATATTCCCGACCGTACTGAAATATATTTAGGAGCGTAAAATTGTGCACATGGTTGTACACATTATTACATGAGTAAAAAATCAACTCCCTGCTACTGGAAATATGGAAAAGGCTGTTACAACGTAACATTTATTTATAGGAAGTTCGGGCGGAGATGTGCCTGCCTGAGGCGAGCCACATAATTTTTTGACCTACTGAGAAACAAGTTTACAGAATAGCACACCGGAGTATATAGTATAAGTTTATAAGGTCTCTATGAAGTCTAGTACTTATTCAGTATTCAGTATTCTTTATTTCGTAAACATAGGTACATATTACATGGGTGTTATAGGTATAAAGGTAAACCGCTATGTTTTGCCAACTTAATGACGTACAAAATTTAAATGTTAGAAGTATCTTAACCTAGATTAAATTCAATAACAGTCATGGAATTCATTAAACTATGTCAGCTTCTTGTTAACAATTAAAAGTCTTAAATTAATAGATCGGACCCTCGTATCGCTCTTTGTCATTTATGAAATCTGTGATGGAGTAATAACACTTATTCACTAGATATTCATTCAAATATTTTTTTAATGACTCTAGACATTCTTTGCGCCTAATAGCCAGAGGTATGTTATTATATACTTTAGATGCCATACCAAGTACGCTTTTTGCAAATAAGGCTGTGGTGTGTGGGGCACCGCGTATGGTATGTACATGACGTCTAGAATTGAGAGATTCAAATAAATGCATATTACCTTTTACAAATACTCCCATTTCGAATATATACATCGAGGGTAGAGTTAATATTTTTAATTCTTGAAAGAACGGAGCACAGCTATCAGTTGATTGTAGTTTGCAGAAAGAACGTATACATTTCTTCTGTGCTTTAAAAACCATTTCTCTATCAGTTGAGTTACCCCAATAAATTATGCCGTATCTTATGTTAGAAGCGACATATGCATTGTATGACTTTTTGTACTTACTATCTTCTTGTTATTAGTAAGATTATGACGGACATTCTTTTCAACTTTCGACAACAGTTGCTTTCATATTTTTGTTATTTATATTTCACGAAATTCCGTTAAACTATGAATGGGAATATACTATAACTAAATTCCAGCTTGCTATTTTTTACAACAGCCTAATAAAATTATTGCCTAATTCTTTATAGCATAATATTTATTATTTATATTTTTTTTTTTTCAGTTTGTATATGTGTCATAAATATAATAACAAAGTCAATGTTTGTTGTATTTTAAGAACATTCAAAGGGAGCTATGTTTGCCAACTATCTGTAATGCTGCTTGGTAGAAGTATTTTAAAACTCATGAGTCTTAACTGAATAAATTCTTCATTTCAGTTATTTAGAAATTTTTGCCAATGAACCTATTATAAAAAATACAAAAGCTTTATTTGTCACAAAAACAGGTAAGTATAAAAGTAGTAACAAAATCGAGCATACAAATACAGCATAAACTGATTGGATTACATATGCATACGCATACTTAATAACTAGATTATTTGACTATAATTCATTATTATTAGAAAACTTATTAAAAGTATTACACCAATAATATATTTTTTTAAAGGATTTGCAAGGCGTAAAAACCAAATATTAAAAAGAAGTTCTTGACGGCTTAACGAAAAATATAATAATATGTCCTATATGAATAGTATGATCCAAGGTAATTTGAGTTGTGTGTCAGGTAGTTACTAAAACACTAGAATGTACAGACGCCAGCACATCCAGCTACCCCAATCTGTCAAATTTATTTTATAGATTTTTAACTTTATCACATAAGAATAAGGTTCACTTTCAATTGGGTAAATTTGACTGATTGGGGTAGCTTGATGTGCTGGCGTCTGTACATTTGATAACAAACCAATATCTGGAAGAAATATTTTTTATGGATTTTTTTTTGTACTACAAACTTTATGGCTTAGCTTGGAGGAAAAGACCCATCCTCCTACCCTCCACTGCAACTCCTGTAAGCAGGGATCAACAGGGGCACGCAATGTTATAGCTCTGAGGAGTGAAAATCTGTAAGGTACTTCCCGAGCCGGGCTGCTCCAAAACCAAACAAGTGCTATGATTGCCTCACTCAAATATTGCTACCGTCTAGAGTTACCCAGGGATCACGTGACCCCTAGAGTCTTGTTACAGTGAGTTTTATTACAAGTAGTTCATTTCAACGTACTACAGCTTCCAGTTGATTGGATTGAGTTCGATAATATCCGGGCCAACCTTTTATAATAAACTTGCCGCGTACGGCTGTGAATTTATGCCGAAATAAATGTTTGTACTGAGAGTTTTAGCCTTTATTAATTGAGAATCTCATTGAGAAAAAGAAATCGGAAACACACAAATGTACTAAGTTTGAACCCGGTTTTATAAATTAACCTGGTTTCCACAGTGGTAAATCTAATGAATATGTTAATTAGACTCGAGTGTGTTTACAAACTTCCATCAAGCAACACTTAAAACTTAGTTCTTACGTTATGTGAATCCGATAACATAAACAGGATCTTAATACGCCGTGGGCGTGATATGCTCTTGACTTCCCTGTAGAATAAACATTAATTAAGTGGTATCACATTGTAAACTACTGATTTTATGTTAATTCGAGGGTAGGTTACCCTTCATGATTGTTATTTGTTTTTGTAGCTGTACGGCGACGGGAATTTAACTGTAACTCAACGAGCAACATACCTTCAGGGCGCATACAGTATTTGGCATGCAATCTACATAACATTCTTTCGCATTCATCACGTCAGTTGAATTACGTCCACTACTACACAAGGGCCAGCAGACAGCAATCGTCTGATAGACCATTTCGTCTATCAGAGGATTGCTTGTAGTTAATAGTGCGACATAAAAAAATCTGTATGGCTGACGGCGACGAATATCACCACCCCATTTCATTATAATAATAATAATAGATTTATTTCTTCTCTCACACAGTAAATTACAAAGAAAGTGTCTTATTTACTAATTTATGCATAACATTAACAAAAAAGGTGAGATCTGTGTGAGAGACTGGTATCCGTACTAGGTGGGAAACCTGTATGACAGATGACCAGTCCCTAACTCTAGACATAGAGGTGTTATGGTAAGAGTAGTTTGTTGTTTAATAATCATGTTGTGACAATTTTGTTCTGTGAGATGAGGAAGTATATCAGCATTAGTGATGTGTGTGTGGGTGAGTATGTGTGTGTGTGGCTGTGAGTGCATGTGTATGTATATGTGTGTGTGTGTGCGTGTGTATGTATGTGTGTATGTGAGGGTTGTGCGCCCCTATACCGAAGTAGGTTGAAATTTGTGTGGGGAACGTAGAAGTCGTTGAAGGAATACCTACCACAGAACGGGTAGCAGCGTCTATGAACTATGACCATCATATTGTAACCGCCAACACGTAGGTCTGTGAGGAGCACAGATAAATTTCTGTTTGAGTTTCGATCTATCAATGCAGTCATATACTTGCTATAGGTAGATTACCGGGAATATCAGTGACTTGTAAGGGACTGATTTCTCTTTTAATAAGTATCTTATTATACGAACCAGTTATACTTTACAGCTTTATAATCTGGAAATAAAATACCACTAGGCTTAGAAAGATAATCTTTTCACTAGAATTTTATGTGGAGATGTAGAAATTGTGCAAGTCTATTTAGATCTACAAGATCCCCTTCGGACATTTTACAAGAGAAAGTTTTTATTCTGGATAAAGCTTTCTTTCTCAGTACAAAAATACACGTAATGGTTTTTGTGACGGCTTATAGCTCCCTATTCAATCGTTGTTTTAAATTGCGCTTATAACTCGGTTCTTTTTTTTATCTTATATAACTATATGGTCTCATATGCCCGAACATAGGACATAAAGAAATGTATGGATGGAGGCGTGAATAAAAGTAACGTGTCAATTCATTTCTCAAGTTTGAATTTAATCACTTAGAAGTGTATATTTTAAGTGATAAGTACATTTGGTCACTGTCATGTGATTTGACAGTGAAAATGAATTCAAATCAATGCGCCTACTAAGCGGATGCACTTAGAGCTGCCATTAACAAATTCAATTGCTGATTTACAAACATAAGACCTGTATTTAAATATGTAACACCTGATTCACATGTTAATCCACTACGGGCTTAACATGCGAAAGAGCTCAGTTTCTAGGCGTCTAATGTTCACGTTATTCTGTTTTAATAATCTCTATATTATAATATTACTTCATAATTACTCTCGGTAAAGTGTTTTGAAATAATAAAACAAGTGAACAAAAACAAGCGCATTCGTGAATAGCCAGGCGTTGCAAATTAAATTAGCATACCCATTCGGGTAGTAGTCATAGCATTATGAATATTAGGTGAGTACCTACCACACAGGTTGGTAAAAAATCTATTAAATCTTTAGGAAACTTCCGTTTGTGACGCATATTACCCGAGAACACCGTAACTTGTTATAAGAAATCATACGCCTAATTATGTGAGTCATCAAACATCTTTGTACTGAAATAATATTGTGATTAAAGATTATATAGACCATTATTATTGATGTCACATTTGAGTGTCCTATTTCACTACCACCTCTTGGATCACTTAAAACAAATACAACTAGGTTCTTACTAAAATTTGAAAGAGATTTTCATCTTTTACACTTTTCCTCTGACATTAATTTTTAATAACAAGATAAATAAAAGTTTTAATAGAAATCATTGAAAACGTTTACTTAGTTACGCTAAAGACGTTTAATTTTAGTGAAAATACTAGTCAATCAAGTACCTATTCTCTTGCTTACTATCCAGGTCCATTTTCATCCCCCATACCACAAACGATGGAGTACGACCAATCAACAGTCTCGTTTTATTTTAGACTTGAATTTAGAATTAAATTCTATTATAATTACTATTTTAATAAATCGATGTTTGTCAGGTCATCGTAGCCAATGTCAATTCGGTTACCTGCATATCGTCTCCATATTTAGACCCGGTGGCTATTACCTATAGTGAGCGTCATAAAAATTATAACAATTTAATGGAGTATATTAGAACTTTAACGATATGGATCTTTGTCTAATAGCTCTATCAATATGATTTTACCATATTATTGTATTGCCAATGCAATTAGATGAATATGCAAAGTTTCGAATAGATATGGTCATTAGATTAGATAGATCAAATTTGCATTCTTAGGTTTTACTTCTACAAACATTTAGACGAACCTAAATATCAAAAACTGTTTATATTATCTACAAGCAATCGAGAAAAAACAATAGATCAAGAATTATTGTTTGTAGAAAACGTGGACGTGTGTGTATTTGACCCATTTTAAGAAATTGCTCTCTCGAGAGCGCGTAAAGAGGTGATGGTTCAAACTTCCGATTGTCGAACAAAAGGTCTTTTGTCGTAGGAAGAATAACAACATTTCTTGTCTATTGTGTTAAGTTCTAGCTGCGTCTGGTAACTATCTGCTTATAGTATGGTAACTACCACATTGTTTATTAGATGGTAAACTTTAGAAGAAACAAAAGGTCTCAGTAAATCTCGTTTCTTTTATCTTCTTAGTTGTGTAGCGATTGTAATGGAGATGGGAGAGCCCTGGGATGAAATACAATAAAATTCCGTCTATACAGCAGAGGCGAAGTTCTATACAACATCTTTTAGGCTCACTTTTTATAAACCAAGCCAAAACACTAAAGCCATTATGTTACCGGCTTCATCAAGACTCTTACGCAGTAACACCTCGTCAATTGGTCAAACTTTTCCTACTTATGAAAATTTAATAAAATAGTCAAGTCATATTGCTTCCGTTTTTCATGTTATCAACTTCAAATCCCTCCGAATGGCAACGTTATAGAAACCTATGGGGGAGGTCTTTGTCCAGCACTGGACGATATTAGGCTGATGATGATACTTAATTCATGACTGATAAATCTCCCTTGTATTATTATTTAACAAATTGTAAATGAGGTATAATACAAAGGCGCATTATACTAAACCCATTGAAAACTCTTTATAGGTTTGTTGGTTCCACAGATCACAGAAACATGAGGTTGTTATTTAACTATGTTTCTGTAATCTGTGTATGGTACCGAGTGTTACCATACACAGAAACTGAACAATATCTTTGATATCGATTGTCATAATAAAAAAGGACATAAAAATTACATCATGTATACACACGTACTTGAAAAAGATATTGTGTTTTATGATATACCTGATGATGATGATATACCTTTTTATGATATACCTTCAGTCTCATCACAAGGTCACCATATTTTGCTGTCTCTGGGCTTCTCTCATAATATTAGGATAGGGAGAAACCCTCTTTGTATTTATAAAGTTGTAATCCAATCTACGTGGTTGGACTGTATCTTAGTAGCCAAGTACAACCAGTTCAATAAAAAAGATAGGATTATGTATATCTTCATACGTACAAACTATCAAAAGACTTTCTTCTAATTTATTAAACTTTCACTTCAAAGGAAGAGCGGTTTTCATTGGACTTTATACAAGGTGAAACATACATGTATTAATTACTAACTGTTTAGGGATATCAATATTTACAACGATTTCAGCCTTAGTTAACTTAATAAATCACTATTTACTTAAGGACTGGATGGTTATCTATCTACTATATAAAAATAAGTCGGGTTTTTCTTCCTGACGCTATAACTCCAGAACGCACGAACCGATTTCCACGGTTTTGCATTCGTTGGAAAGGTCTCGGGCTCCGTGAGGTTTATAGCAAAGACAATTTATAAAATTTCGCGGGCAAATAACGCGGGTAACATCGCGGGGCACAGCTAGTATCTTATATATCTTTATTATATCTATTGCAATAATGGAATTTGCTTATGCAATCTTGTCGTCTGTCATCTCGGCTGCGTCTAGTCCATACATGGACAACAATAAAGAATACTTGTAATTGTAAAAAGCATTAAAGACATACGAATATATAAATAAAACTAAAACGATTTTATTATATCGAAAGTTATGAATCATTCAAAGACACAATTAATCATCATATTACTTACCTATTATAAAATAATGTTACTAATATAACTAAAATGTGATTAATATGACGGATTAGTTTGTAATATGCTTAGTAGACGTAAGTTGATTTAAAATAAATAAACATATAACGTGTTTTAAACATAATGATGCACAAAGATAAATTTTCTGTGTAGCTCTTCCTATGATTTCGGAATTATCCCTGATAGCATTGGAACAGTTTTAAGTAATCCTGTCACGCAGTTACGACTCTTTAAATATGTTTAATAGATAATCATTAGTCTGCACTACTATACCGTGATCGTCACGGGTACCAACGGAAGATTAGCGCTGGATGTAACGCATCAAATGCTGAGATGGTAACCGATTCGGCAGGACATACAGGTCCTATTGCCTACTGTCATATATGTTATTGTTTGTATTCATATGTATTAGCTACTTTTGTTTTTAAATTTCTTGTATGTCTATTGTCGAATAAACTTATTTAATTCTTTTCTTCTTCATATGTGTGTTGAACTTGTTGCTAGGCCTTAGATTGTTAGTGAAGTAGGGAGAGCCGCTTAAGCTAACTGTAAACTTGCATATAACTGCCAGCCAACAATAAAGAGGAGGACAAAATACTTTTCAGCATTCAACTTTTCTACGGCAAACAGGGAAATTCAATCAATTCTGAAATCTACGACCGATCGCACCAGTAATAAAACCGATTTTTCAATCATCTAACTGTAAACCTCACCGATTGGCAATCGAAACACATCAAGATCTATCTGTCACGAACTGTAGAACATATTTTTGACGAAGTCTTACTAAACTTGCCTCGCTGTAATCTTGTAATATCCGAGGTAATGTAGTTGCCTGTTGCACGTGCTGGTTTATTCCGTCACGGCACATTTAATACTTTAATAACAAGTTAATGATGAGGGTTGGGACCGACAGATCCGTTACATAACATTATTTATTATCATCAGTTGCCACTTTGTTCATTTATTTCAATTAACATGTTTAATCCCTTGTTGTCTTTATTTAACATTCAGCTTAATATATAATTCACGTTAATTATATTGTACAGTTATTAACTGTAGAAGTTTTAAAAAGCAAATAACAACTTTTATAAAATTATCTTTAATAATATTGATGTACAGGGTGTCAAACTTATCGATTATTTTTTTATTACCACAGAATCAGCTGTGTAATAATAATATTTTAAAATATCAATAACACTTTTTAGCACAGCCCGGCATTTGAACTGAGGTCTTTATTATTATTAAGACCTACTATTACTTAACCGACGAGGCAATCGTAATTGACAGTGTCATTACCATTACTCATATCCATTATAAAAACGTTCTGACTATTTACAAGTGCTTTTTAAAATCTATGTAAATTAAAACTATTATTATTATTTATGTTTAAGAAAACTACGAAAGTATTAATGATTTTTAAAGGGAGCGTCATACTGTTTGCCGTCACGGCATGGCATAAAAGAGACATTCCAAATTTGTCCAACAACAAGGCGCACCGCAAATTGATCTCGCATCAAAAATATTTCAATTCTCTTTTAACAACCAAACAACTTTTACAAAATTTTGCTTGTTTGTTCTTTAGAACTAAACGCAACATAATTCTTATTATTAACCAATTGTCAATCATAGATAATTAGCTAAAATCACTCTGTTTATTCTCAGATATATCAATGTTCCCAGGTAACAATTTATATTTTTCGAGTTCATTGACACGTTCTTAAATACCTTTATCGATTGGTATCAACATTAAATCAAATAAACAACTCGGGCGATCGATTGACTCGAAGAAACCATACCTACTAGGTATCTAAATAAAGTAACGGTTAGAATACCCCCGACTCCAACTTTTGCATGTCTTGATAGACTTTCATAAAACCTAGCTAAGAACACTCTCGATTAAATCACCTTCCCAACAGAAAAAGCTGGGAGTTTGGGAGCTACGATGCCATAGACAGAGACAAACACACACACACACCTCAAACTTATAACATCCCGTCGTTTTTGCGTCGTGGGTTAAAAACCGAAGTCAAGGTGCAATGTTGATTCGTTCAGAGTTTTATTTTCGTTCGGACCTATTGCTTAATTCAGGGGGACCATTGATTAATCGCCGGCTGGGGCGACAGATGTTCAATGCACTCCCAAACGAGTGAATAGCTCGTGGCTCCTATTGTAAACTCTTATTTATGCCGGTGACAATTGTCCTCGCTAAAAAGTAAACCAAACCCTCGAATATTTTGCCTGTAACCGATAATCCGCGATTAGTACTGATTAGAAATGTAACACCAGTAGGTACTAGGTATTAACGTTTAACTTTTCTTGTTTCAGACATTGGATTTCGACCGAGATGGCCTAACGAAGTTAAAAAAGGCAATTAAAACAATTCATAATTCTGGCAATGGTGAGTACTGAGTAGTTTTACTCAAGAGGTTAATCCCTCTAAGGGTAAATTAACTTTACTGCTAAAAATTATCTCTCAAATTTAAAGGTCATTTTGGATATATTTACCCCTGGTTGCGGTGAAATCAGTACTCAGGTATCGACGACCGCAATGTATGGCCAGCTGTGTAAGATTGAGGGATGCGTATACATAGCTATTGTTCCTAGCCGAATTTTATCTATGGTGCGGGTGGAGAACAATCCTGAAGTGTATTACGATGGAACGGTAATGCGTCACGACGAGGGACTGATCAAGCGCCGGCAGGACTGATTACTTAACCCGCTGTTTCAGTCACGGGCTTGTAACACCCACCTCCAGCCTCTTGAGGTCTTTTTGGCGAGGTACTGTGTTTTTCCTGATAAAGGATTCCTAACTTAACACAACCCAAGATCTATCGCATGTTCAAACAGAGATATTCCTAAGAGGTCAAGGCAGCACACATAACATAATTGTATTACGTACTTGCAATTTGTTTCCAATGTGTGTGTGTCAAGTTTTGTTGCGAATATTCGTATCACAACCGACAAATTCTTTTCAAATTTAACGCACAACAACAGATGGCATACGGACGAATAATAGAGTTTTTGATGGGTTTATTCGTATCGTATCCATGAAAGTCGCGCGTTATACACAGCACTATACCGAGACATGATTAAAAATAGAAGTAGAGGAAGTATTATATGTATAGATGAGACTGGAATAGACGAAATATCCGATGCACCGCTCGGTTATAAAAATAAACTTTAGCTTGGATACTTCATAAACTTCCACTCATATTCTGTTACAATATGGGTGATTTTGTAATTTATTAATTCACACTTTTATTTGTGCGTAGAGAAGTCTTCTCAGTTCACATACTGAATGTAACTGCGTTAAATTTGCTTTGAATGAAGATTCTAGTCCGCAGTGGTTGGACTGCTGAGCCAGACGTCGTGGGTTCGATCCCCACCCAGGACAAATCTTTGTGTGATGAGCATGATTATTGTTTCTGTGTCTAGATGTAATTTATCTATAATGTGTATGTATTTACAAATATATAAGTATGTTTATAAGTTATCTGGTTGCCATAGCACAGGCTCTGCCTAGATTAGGATCGTGTTAGTTGTCCAAAAATATTAAATTTCCTTTAGAAATCCACAACAGCGGGTGAAAGCCAGCACTATAATGTATCATGGAACATATATTAATGCATTTAATTACTATTACATGAGATAACATATAGCAAAAGGTATATATACTACATTGACTATATCGCACGGAGTTTTCAAATTCGTTTTAGGTATGCCTGGAAAGATTATTGTAATATAATGTATGAATGCATAACTTATGCTGAGCACAGAACCGGCTTGCTAGGACGAAAGGCTGTTCAAGCCGCTGAAATAGAATGACCCAAATATCGCAACAAATAGCGCTAGTAGACAGACATGAATGCATTATTAGTAAACATTTCCATTCACTTATTGTACAACAAAGATGTCTATAAAAGTTAGATCTTATCCTTGTCATGAATTTCTGTTATCCCAGATTTCAATTGCAGTCCTACTTATTTTTAGCATTTGTTCTTTAAAATATGATGTGTCGTTGCTGCAATGTCAAATATTGCATTACGTAACGCGTATAATTCAACGGAATCAATGTATAAGTATGACAAGACACACCGGTCTTTCTTGACTATAGTTATAAAATACTTTTATCCCCTTCGTATTCCCAAGCATAAATCGTATTAAGTAATAAACTGAGATTGAAATATAAGCTGATTTGAGTCGCTCTGGCCGGCCACGAGTAAATTTCTCTTCATGTGCGACTTGTCAAGGAAAGCGGGTCGAACGTCTGGTCTCGCCGGCTAGTAGCTACTCTATAGTATAGATTTATTCTATTATTATTTGACCCCGAGATATATCACTGGGGAACTCCTCGCACCTGCTCGCTTCCGGTCATTGCGACAGCACAGAGTCGAAGATTTTTATTATGATAACGTTAACTGTTAAGGCTATGATATTTAGACTACGCGGTGAACTGTATATTCAAGAAGTCTTATCTGAATTTAAAAGCTATACTGTACTAAATTTATGTTGCGTATGATTGTGAGATAACTCCTTTTTATGTTGTTGATTAGATGCAATGTCGTTTTAGTTGTCAAATAACATTCATTTAAATTAAAATAAGCAATTTGGTAAACTGAAATAAACAGGAAGGAAGAAGAGAAAGTTATTATTAGGTATGAATTAAGCCACACATGTCCCTTACCAAAAGTAAACTATTTTTGTGCAAAGCATAATTTATGTTAGAACAGTTTACAATAAAATACACCGACATAATACGGTCACACATATCAAATAACCAGTAACCTTGTAGATCCAGGTAGAAAAACATAAATTATTACGCACAATATGTAATGTAACAAATAACATAAAATAAATAAGCATAATACATGTACCAGAACCATGCCTAAGACGTGTTTCACTCCTACATGGGGCATTATCAACATGTCTTTGTTTGTTAACTAATTTCCTTACTAACTTATATTTGTGCATATATTACGAGTCTGTGTTTTGTAACAGAACTTGATTAATTAAGATTAAGAGGTATTATTTTTTTCTTGGATTTCCGCCTAATCTATTATTGTTATTTACTTGTTTTATTGAGTAATCATCCAACTTCAAGCATAATTTTGATTCAACCTCAATGAGATGAAATCCACTCAATTGTGCCATTAACTCTTTTCTGGTCTATTCACAACCCGTTGCGGCATCTTACAAGTATGTAATACAGTTGAGTTTTTTCCTTGTTAATATCATTGAAGTACTTATACGGGTTTGTCGAGTACAATTCCATCGCGTGCTGGGGTTTGTTTATTTTAGTTTAGCGCCGCCGTATCGACTGCATCAAGCGCTTACGTTCGGAAACTGGTTGTGCGAGTTCGGATTATGCGCTGGCGCAGCTGGCAAGGTCGTGCGCTCGCGAGCACGCGTCCGCAAAAACAACCAATCAAAAACACTAACATTCCAATACATTGATGGAGTGTTTAGGGAAGATTGCCTCTCAATGTTTACACTCTTTCGCAGAAACGTGCTTAATTTAAACGTTTTTCTACGTCGTTGTTCACAGATTAAAGTATTATTAAACCCTAATGGAAGAACGCGTTCTTGGAATATTGCCGACTATCCACTTATGTGCGTGATGAGCCCACGTTAGCTTTTTGGTCAGTAATTTACTAATGAATGGACTTTCCTCATTAAAAAAATTGGTAACATATCAATATAACTACTTAATAAAGCGGTTCTTTATAATTCTAATTAGTCTATCTACTAACTTTTTTTTCAGAACGAACAATGTATTTTATAGATACCAGTCACGACATCGGTTTGGTATAAAATCAATAAAGTAGAATGAAATCCGAAATGGATTTGATGTACAATGTATATCAACTTATCAGTTATATTAAGGTAGGTTTAAGAAGCTCTGCAGAGAATTTGAATGGCGCGAGGTTTGAGCTTGGCCATTTAATATTCAAAAAGCGTCGGCGGGATTGGACTAGGTAAATGTGGGCAGCGACACGGATCTCAGACTTTTTCATCAATTCCTTGAGTATTTTTATGTCCAGTGAACCTTTGATCAGATCAGTTTCCAGTCGCAGTACCTACTAGTGACGTGAAAGTCACTATGATATTACTGTTTAAATTAAGCCGAGTACAGTGCTTCTCTACTGTATTGTGAATTTGTGTCAGTATATTATATATAGTTATTAAATACTGGCTGCCTTCGAACCGCCATAATTTCACGACAAAAAAAGCAACGTCTCACAGTCAGGCATTCACTCTTCATGTCTCATTCACATAGTCACTTTTTAGGGTTCCGTAGCCAAATGGCAAAAAACAGAACCCTTATAGGTTCGTCATGTCTGTCTGTCTGTCCGTCCGTATGTCACAGCCATTTTATTCCGAAACTATAAGAGCTGTACTATTGAAACTTGGTAAGTAGATAAATTCTGTGAACCGCATTAAGATTTTCACAAAAATAGACAAAGAACAATAATTTTGGGGGATCCTCATACATAGAACTGAAACTCAATTTTTTTTTCATCGTTGCCATACATATGACGTATCTATGGATAGGTCTGCAAAAATGATATTGAGGTTTCTGATATAATTTTTATCTAAACTGAATAGTTTGCGCGAGGGACACTTCCAAAGTGGTAAAATGAGTGTCCCCCCCTGTAACTTCTAAAATAAGAGAATGATAAAACTAAAAAAAATATATGATGTACATTACCATGCAAACTAACAACGAAAATTGGTTTGAACGAGATCTAGTAAGTATTTTTTTTTAATACGTCATAAATCGTAAACAGCAATTTACCTTTCATTTAATCAACTGAAATGCTTGCTGCTACGGAACCCTTCATGGAGGAGTCCGACTCCCACTTGGCCGGTTTTTTTTTTCATACAAACTACCTAACGATAACGAAAACACAAAAGCACAGTTGTTTGAAAGTTATTATGAGCGTACCAACATTTCGGTGATTAATTTTTATAAATTAACAATTAACACTCAGGTTTGTATTGATTGTTGTACGAACGATTTATTAATCTCTCAAATCGTACCTAGATATATTCATGATCACAACAAACATATTCCTTACGGCCAACTAAAAATATTTGCGATCTTTATGCAATAAATAATTTTGTCCCAAGATAATCCAATCTTTGTCCAACTGTGGACGTCTTTCGGCCGGTATGTTGATGATGAATATAATCAGTGTCTCCTTTTTATTGTACTGGAGTACCTAAACTCTAAAGCTGTTGTTTTTCACTTTGAACTTTCTAGTTCAATCTGCAAGTTTTTAGTTATGACACTTAAAATGTTTAAACACTTTTTGAGCAAAATCCCATAGGTCCATATGCATGCAATGCCATATTTGTCTAATGGAAAACAGAGCTCTAATAGCACACTATTCCATATTTGTCCGCGTATACAGCCATTAGAGCATAGTGTTCCAAATTTGGAATAGAGTTGTAAGCTGTTTTTTAGTTAGATCTCATTGACACTCGCAGTACAAACTACTCAACCTATAAGACTGAGAAATAGATTTAGAGACAAAATAGAGAAAGTCCCTATGATGTCTTATTCTATAATATTATATATTACTAATTGTTATGCTAAGGGTAATAAAAAAACCATGTAGCAATTCGCATATAAAAAAAACTGTAGGATAATAATCGTAGTGGGAAGCCAATGAATAGGTAACCGGATGGCGCCACAAAAATTGGGCTCGGAAAAGGTTTGAAAAATGACATTGGGTCAAAGAGAGGATACACCGCGCCAAATAAACACAGAAAAGCAAAATGATGAATGGTGAATGCTGGAACGGCACAAGTAATGTTGTGAAAATATTTCAAATAGATTTGGAAATGATATATATTTTTTACGGCCTGCAGTTATAGGTATAAAGCTGTGTAACAACATACATTTAAGCGCAGCTAACTACGCTAACACTTCTCTACCGACGAGTACTCGTGAAGGATTCACGAGTATACTCGGAAACTAATTAAATGTTTGAAGGCTTAGGAAGATAAAACGCCTATTTGTCGAACATCCTAGAAACTTTGTGAAATTGAATTATTCATTGGAGGGAAATTTTTGGGCCTTTACGTAACTAATTGTTTCCAACATAATTGTTTCCACATTTTTAAGTAATGCGGTCTTTTGGTAGCGTGTTCAATGTTCATCCGCAGTTTATGAAGTTAAATGTTCAAATCCTTAGGCGCAACGAAAAGTGTTATTGGAATTATTCTGGTAAGCAAAGATCTTATTAGCATCTCGGAGTTCGGAAGTTAGAACCGATACAGCACTTAAACTCATCGGGCCTGCGCGTGATTTCTCCTCGGTGGTGTCGTGGAATTCTCTCGCCCTTAGAATATAAACATTGGTTGTAATTGTTCTTATTGATTCGTTTGATAAATGTCACTGTCTATTAGATCTACGCCGCCCGCTGTTGTCATTGTTACGAAAATTATTGCAACAATACACATGAAAAGTAAAGCGGACAATGAGGATACAAGTGTAATCCTGACTAATCTGAAATATCCAAAATATATAATTGAAATTGATAATTGTTTTGTGAATATCGCATCCCCTATCATGTTCTTTTTCCTATACCAGCGCACGTGGACAATGAAATGTATCTTTCTCGGGCTCTGGAGCGGCTGGGTAGCAACGCCCTCAACAAAGACTCGGAGCCCGACATCGGCGCAGCGTTCTTCAAGTTTGCCGTCGTCACCAAAGAACTTTCTGCTCTCATGAAGACACTGGTAAGAAATTTATACTACTTGTTTCTTTGTTTCAAAATGAATTGCCCCACATGTTTAAAATTTGCAAAACTGACGATATATGTAGATACTACGTGTTTTATATGCGAAGCAAACGAGTCTATCTTTAGTCCACCTTATCAGTGAACTAACACCTAGTCATATTTGAATGCACTTCACCTAATCTTAAAATTAATCTGCGTTTGTACTTGTTAATGTCCACGCTTCGCATAATAACTCGAAAGGTTATTCATGCATATGCTGTCCCTTTGTCTTTAGGTTGCATCTTTTAAATCGTAATGTGAATCCTCCAGAAGTTGTACTAGCGGCGTTCAAGCGTGCTGTAGAAAAGGTGTCTAAATATGACTGGAATAAATGATTTTAGAATTAGACGCTTGAAACTTTGTAGAGACGCTGGTGAAGATTACTTTGAAAAGATTTAATATTGAATATTGTACCCAATAGAACCAACTTTTTAATTTTTTGAAAGTATTCTAGTGCCCAAGTATTGATATATTGGACGAACCATAGTTTACATTTTGCGACAAATGGATATTTTATGGTCGAATGATATGAACCAATGTAAAATTTTACGACGTCTATCTTGATCCCCGTATACAGGGATTGCGAACACAGGTTGCGTTGCGCTTTGGTATCAACAAAGTCAAAGCCAAAGGTACTTTATTCTGTAAAAATTTTACATTTATGTGGAATCGTCATATTTTTTTTTACCCTACCGTGCAGTGCATGACGTGGCAGCTACTGAGAAACACTGCCAGAAAACTCAGTAGGAATACTTTTTTAAAATAAAATATACTTAAGATTAATTACAATCATGTGTGTTGACTCAGAACAACTCAATCCCAAGCACTTTTATCACTTAAATAATCAGAAATTTTGTAATATGCCCTGCTACACAATTTGGCTTTAATAATTCTTTTAAACTTATTCGTAGACAATTCTCTAATATCATTGGGAAGTTTGTTATAGAATCTTATACATAACAGATTTGCTATTGCAAATTGGGTTCGTCACGAGATTTTCGAGTGGATGACTATGGATGGCGACTGCTTGTTGTGTATTATAGTAATGATTGCATACCCCATACAAATAAATGAGGGGGACTATATTATGAAATCAGGTTCTCTAGAAGAACTTAAACGGTTTAAGATATAATTATATAGGTAGTTACTTATATTCTGTAAATTCATAGAAGTTGTCAGTGTCGTTTGGCGTAAAAATTGATCTAGCTTAGGTTGTGACTGGCAAAATGATTTTACGCAAAATAATTATAATATCCATGGTCCGATCACATTTACGGATCACACTGTCAATATTGTTTTTTTAAAGTAAGACTACGCCCGCACTATGGAATCTAATCCATGTGTCACGGGGTACTTTACAAACATATAATAGACGGACACAAATTACATCCAGACTCAGAAAAACAACTGTCAGTTATCAACTAAAACCTAGCTAACTAAAAGCTAAATAAATTTCACAGTTTTATAGTCCCTTATCTAAGTTCATATCAAGCAGGAACTTTGCTTCTCTTAAATAAAATACATTGCAAAGTAAATTTATAAAACAGCCTTAGGATATATACCTGTAGAAATGTAGCGCATATTGACGCCACCATAAACCGAGTACCTCTCGCTGGTACTATTACGTTCTTTACAAACGTTCCTAGGTGTTGCCATATAAATAATCGAAAAATATATGATGTTTTTAATTCCTTACGAGTAATGATACACCGCTATACGTTGGTTTTTAACGTTTTCATTGGACCACAGCCTTTTCAATAAAAAATGTATGAGCGCGACAATTATGTAAAACTACACAATGTTACATGTGTACTATAAAACAAAAAAAATATAGCTCAGTGACTAATGTACACGACAGTGGTAATTACGGAGCTTGAAAGTAGTCCTTTTACTTCGAAACTACCAACTTCCTCTTGATCGAATTACGGGCGTGACGGACAGTCTCAACGAAGACTCGCCATATGCTCGAGACATATAGTAAGAAGTAGAAGGTCAGAAATGTGTGCGCTCACATAAACTTTCTATTCACTGATGCTCGGGATGTGTACACCTCCCGAGCATCAGTGAATGCTCGGGAGGTGCATGTGGTGTTGTTTTACTTTTCACTAGAGGTATACCTACGTATACCTCTAGTGAAAAGTAAAACAACACGTTAACTAATAACTTGACTGTATTAGATTGCTGTTCTACAGGCATTAATTCTAAGGTTTTTAACATAATTTTCCAGTTCACTAGCATACTCGACTGTCCCAGTTCGTGTGTTTACTTGAAACGGTAACCAATACGGCCAATGACCGACATAATACTTATTTACGGGCAAACATAAATTTAAATAACCTGCTGCCATAAATTAAATACGTCCAAGTACTAAAAACCCAATGATCAATGATAGTGAAAGTTCTGTTGACCTAACATTATAGATTTCACTTTTAATCTCAGGTTATCTGAAAACGAAACTTATATACAGCCCACCAGACGATCACGTATATGGGATTCTATTATTATACCTATTAGGTATATGAATATATATATAACGGTTTTAACGAATTTGCGGTTACCCATAGAAAGCTACAATTACGGCACCACTAAAATATTGTTGTCGGTAAAGAAAGGAAGTGTATAATTTAGATGTTTTACCATCACTGCCACCTATTACGTACACGACAGTACAAAATACAAATATGTTACATTATTTCACCATGACAAATTATATTCTTATGTTGCAATGTCCAGTTAGGTACCATGACTTTCAAAGTGTAGCATAGAGTCTAACCCAAGTCAATAGGCCCCACAAAGCATACTTATCTACATAAAAGCAAAATCGAATGACTGATCGATCAACGCACAGCTGAAACCGCTGGGTCTGGAAGCATGAAATTTTGCATAAATATACATTATGCGACGTACTGGTAGGTATAATAATAAGAAAGGACTTTTGAAGAAGATTGAATCCCCTAAGGTGGTGAAAAGGGGTTACAAAGTTTGTATGGAACAACGTGTTTTCTTTTTCTGATAAACTTCAAACTTGGCATTTATATTCTTCAAAAGATTTCATGAAACACGTGTTTTATCGATGATTTTATTCAACCCCCTATTATTTAAAATGATAAAATGGGGTTACAAAATATTTTTTATCTGATTTATTTCCAATACTGTATAATAACTCCTTAGGGAAATGGATTGTTAAAATTGCATTTTCACATGTTTGAATACTAAGATTCACCCAGTAAGGACTTAGGAGGACTTAAGTAGGAGTTGAAAGTTTGTAAGAAACTTGATCAAATGTACTAAATTATACGATGTGTTCTATGTGTTTCGGACAATAGGGTGAAGTGCAAAACCATAAGTGACAGAAAATAAGTTCATTTAAACTTGTTAGAGGTTTGATTTCGGCTGCCACGTGGATGAAGTCGCGGGTACAAGCTAGTACTATATGAACGCGTTGGTTTTGTGCGTGGGGATGTGAGGGTTGGTTTTCGTGTGAGTGTGTACGCTTTCGTAATCGTGTGAGAGTGAGAGTTTTTGTAGTAAAAGTTATCCAATGCTGCAATGGCGTCTTGCATACCTACTGTTACTTTGTAAATTTGTTCCTTACCTACACCTGTGTATCCGCAGATAGATTTGCTATACTACAATAATTACCTGAAAACATTCGTAATAATTGAACTGGTTTCCATTAAGAATGGCCCATTTTTGTTTGTTGAATTAAATTCGTTATATAGTCTTCTTGACACGATCCTGATTGAAGGGTTAAAGAAACTGGCAACATTTTTCTTTGTTATACATTGTGTACCTTTATATATCTGTGATACCTAAAGAGCTTTCTTAATTACTTAATCAACAGCAATATTATAAACGTAGCTTTAATATTTTAAAAATTATACCAAAGTAGGTATAAAGTCCTTTATCGACCCTCGCATCTTAAATGTAATCAGAACCCATCGCCACAGAAAAGCGGATATTATAGAATTGAGGGAGTCTGCGGCGGGCGGAAGTTTCGCGAACGTCTCGTAATTTTTTTAAGAGACCGGGTCTGCGAAATAACAATTTGAATTTGACGTCAGACATATTATTTACGTTTTACTTCCGAACCTCCTCACAAATCTAATTCTACTTTTCATTGGATAATTGCATTATTAAAATTATTTGTCGCCGCTTGTATACCGCGGCGCTTGGTAAATTTGCCTAAAAACAGTATGGATCATCGATATTTGAAATAATGGGAATTTATATTGATGGTTTGTAACTTAAAAGGTCGGGAGAAAGGAACGGTCAGTCTATAGACTAGTGACAGTAAGAGATACTGGTGTAATTCCTGAACATTAGCGTGCTTCGAAGGTCACGTGGGTGCAATTTTCAGTCCTAGCTACAGTCAATCAATATCAGTAGCAATCAGTCATTGAGCGATGTCAGTGACTTAATAGGTGACTTAAACAACTGACTGAATAATCACATAATGATCTATAATTAGTTTTTATTTTATTTTATAACAGACTTCGGAGATAGTGATGGTATCCGCGTCTGCATTCAAATCCACATCGATATTCACATCCATATTCGCACCCACAACCAAGCAGATGAAGTCGCGGGCACCAGTATTTCAAAATATGTATTCAAATATGCAATTCACGTTCGCATTACAAGCTCCCATATGCAGATAATACCCCATTGATTCTGTAATTCGTAATTTATTGTTTACCTATATATTGGTAATATATTTTTGTATTTCAAATTAACTTATTTTGATTCTTAATATGGCATGTGAGATCTGTAACTTTGTTTTGATTGATAAAATAAGACAATGTCATATTCAGACGGACAGACAGCAGAGTGACAGTACGACTAGGGTCTTGTTTTTGTCCAATTGGTATGGAACCCTCTATTGACGTTAAGTACTAACTAAGTGGGATGCATATCAAAACATGCATAATGATGTCTATGTTAGAGACCGTTAAATACCAAAACAAATAGATAAACCAAATAGTTCAGTGTAATCATATCGTTGTGTTAGCATTCCAATGTTATCCTTCTTGGAACGTAACACTATTAAATGATGATCAGTTGGAACATACGATAGCTAGTGTTTGACGCAGATACCGGTGCGTGGGCGCACCGCAGATTTGCTTGTAAATGGGTCAGGGTGATGACACCACCCAGCTAACGTTGCTAACCAGTAAATACTCAGTGTTGCATGTGGTTGCAACGTAAACTAAATCCTGTTTTGTGAAACGCTTTAAAAGTTGGCTGTTTCGATTGTTTTGCTTCATTAGCGTAATTAGTACGGTAATATGCTTATTTACATTAGTATTAATATCTCAACCGATTGGGACATGTTTTAACAGCCAGACTTTGGCAGTAGCTTTATCGCCCGAACATGAAGATGTTTTACATAATATAAAATTATTGTCAGCATTTTTGAAGAATGTATCAATAATTTTGTGCGATCCAAAATAATCAGAATAAGTTTTCACTTTTATAATAATATAATTTTTACTCACGAAAAGAAATGGGAAAAGCTGTTTTTCCTATATTTTGTGGTTACTCTAAAATATACCAAAATGAGAACTTCTTCTGAATATTTTGGAATATAAATCTTATAAAATTTATAAGTGGCACAGTCCATTTAACTAAGGAAGAGACTCAATTGAAGATGGTCCACGATCGGGGCGGCCTCCTAGGTGATCATCACTGACCCTCGTTTGAAAAAGTAACACCTCGTATCTCTGCACCACCTCAGGATTGACTAGAAGAAAATGCCTTTGGCATCAATAATTTTAAAACCATATAATTGTATGGATTAATTCAATTCTAGTCAGTTTCTCTGAAACTATGAGAAGTCAGGAAAGCAGCTACCATACTTTATTAATGTTCTTAAATTCTGTTTTCAATATGCGACCATGTACATAATAATATATCAAACTCATTCAAGTTTTTCATTACTGAGGCTACCGGTAACTTACAAGGACCCAACCTCGCTCCATTTTATGCAGCTTAAATGTGTCGGGTTTTCGATTTGGTACTGCGCAGAATCCCCGACCTGCCCTTGACACTTTGCTTCTTTGTCCTGCCTCATAGATCCCTGATCATGTGCAATGTAATATTATATTACAAATCTTATGGATTTACTTAAAGGCACGGCTTCTTGTATACACCACCAAAGATAAAAGTCTTCTTCAAATTGAAACATGATATTGGATTGAATGGATTTTCAATCAAGACCTTCCTATGTAGGTAAATGGGATTTCAAAGGTTCAATTTGCGGCGACTCTTTTCCAATTTTCTTTGTTCTATACTGCGTTTGTGCAAAATCCGGGCACACAAAGCGAGAATCGTCTAAATTAAACTGGACATCTACATAACAGAAACCAACAGATGAAAAAAGGTTACTATGCCACAGACAATAGGATAATAACTTGTCACCGTAGTTTGCATACCTCACAGGTTATTTGTGTGTACTAACTTCACGTATGGCTTCAAATGATAAATATGCACTTTGCGTTGTTGGTTTTCTATCGGTCTACGCATACTGTACACGTTGAGTACGCATACATATTGTAGGTATATAATATAGTGTAGATTACATGCCGCGTATGCGATGTGGAGAACGAGTGAACGACACACGTAAATACCTACCTTTATCAAATTACTACAGACCGTAATAAGTTCAAATACAAAGAAAGATTTGGTATAGAAGGCCCATTACAAAAATAATATTGATTGATCTTTTTAAAAACAGGTACCCCATAAATAACACAGTCTATACATGGATTTAATACAATTTTAACGTTTGGGCTCTGTTCCTTTGAGCAGTTCGCTCAAACTTCCCGTCCAATTAGAGAGTTAACAGTAAGAGAGTTGACAGGTAGCTGCAATATTCTTTTCTCGTTTGAAATCAATTTGCTTTTCATTTAAGCCGAGGATACACATACCTGTAATAATTCTTCGTTCGTCAAGCGACGGCTTAAAATTAGTATTGAGATCAAATAAACACGGTTATCTGCTCCCGCACGGTCGCTCGTGCTCTTCTGTGACCGAGCACGAAAGCTATTCACAACCGGTTTGATACTTCATGTAAAACCCTGCATAAATATTTGATGCCCACAAGCGGCAAGGGTCCTGTGAAATATTAATTTATTTGCCAACCCTTAATCAAGGCACGTTAAGTGTTTACACCTCCATCTTCATACGCTTTGTGTAAATTAATATGAAGTTAATACGGATTAGGTATACGCAAATAGAACGTTCTATCCACAAAACGGTTCACTATAGGTTTACGAAGTAATAGCAGATATACTTTACTTTATACAGACAATGACGACGCAAAATTAGATAAAACTAGAGACGGTAATTGCTCAACTACTTTACCGAAGAGCGTGACTCTTAGGTAAAGTAGCCTTTAAAAAAAACTAAATGATATAAGTTGACTATGATTTTCAACTTATATTACGATACAATAAAATATTCCATGAATATGTCTATGATAATGACGTCTGTAATTTGTTTAATTTTCTATGTTACTTCTAAATATTTTCTTTAGACTTCTTCCTCGTTTTATACCATTTATGTTGGTGGGAGCAACTTTAAATACAATGCGGCTAAGTTAGCGACTGCCATTTGACCTCAAAGTCTGTAGAAACCTCGTGACGCCTGATGTGGCCCGTCTTCCCAGAGCTGTTACGTGTTGGCAGTAGAGTACACTTCTCTTACTGCCACTGCAGCCCCGAGGAGGAACAACGCTACCGACTGTCGCCGGTGCCCCGTCGCGTCCTCTGTCTGCGAGGACAGGATCGCCCCGATGTGACTGCCTCACAGAAGGAGAACATGACGTCCCATATGGTGGGATAGCCTGCCAGCACCACATAATAGACTGCCGGCGGCCGTGGATCCCGTCCGATTTAGCGACCAGGACTCGACTCTCGCCTACCAGACCGGGCACTCCTCCGGTGCATACTGGGCAGAGTCGCTTTCGCAGTGGTGACACTGCGTCGTCGCTTCTCGCCAATCCGGCTCAGATACTCACCGAAACAACCGTGTCCAGTGAGTATCTGAGTCAGTTTGTTGGTGACGTAACCCTCCTTCTTCACCATCTAGACCTAAATGTGTGGCAGAAGCAGTAATACTACAGGGAAATAATGCATCCAACCGAATAAAATGTTGGATCATTTGTCTGGACGATATTGAATTAGCGATAAGACCGTAATTGTACTCTATCTGTATTACATTGATAACACTGTTCATGTTATGTATGTACATTTAAGTGCAATAAAGTGCCATCTATGTACCTAAATATTTGAAATATATCTAAGTGTAATCTTAAAATTATTCAGTTTCTTTTCTCTTAAATACAAATGGCGCTAAGTAATTCATTACATAAACCTTTAATTTACCGTGCCAACTTTCCAATGTACAACAAGTCCTGTCCTTACATGGCATTATAGTTACCTCACCGTGAAAATCCCAAAACAGTCCATACACATACATAATAAAACAACGCCATACTTATTACTGGCGTGAGTACAAGCAACCGAGTTAGTTGGTATAATCGTGTGAGTTGGAATTAACATACAATATGGTAACGAGTACAGATCGCACGTGCTGCACAAACAATGTTCATTGTTAGTGTAACATGCACTGGGTAAAAAGTTCTTTTGCACCATTTTGTAAGTGATAATTGAATAACACGTCTATTATATACATAATTAAGAACGTCATAATATAATTTAATACTATAGTTATGACGTGTTAATATGATTTAGTATCTAATTTATAATTTTATGACAGACCGAGTAATTTCGTGTTGAATGGCGGGATATAGATACAGAATGAGATAGTAATATTACAAGCCGAAAGGTATTTCTAAACTTAACAAAATAATCTTTTCGAAATTGCGTGTTTAGAACTAAAGCCTCGTGTAATATAGCGCGGGCAAGCGGGCGCTGGCCCGGGTAAATTGCAAAATTTCTGTATGAAGACAATACGCAGATACAAATTTTGTATTACAACATATAAATAGCGGCAGTATGCCTACGCGTTAATAGTTTATATTTACCTACATTTATTTTTGCTAGATAGTCAATTGGTGCAATTAAATTACTTATCCACCTTCATGAATTTTGACCATCTATGCGACAAATTATAACGCGCAAGTGTGTCACACAGGTGCTTTCTGTATTTCATCAAGATCCGTTGGGCCGGCAATCCGACACGAGTACGAGACCAAGAGTAATAATAGAATTGATTAAATTATTTGTCTCAATCGTCTAATCGCTGTTGAAGACTTCATTTCTAAGCACACACATGGATAAACTGAATTTTTATTTCATTATCTAGAAAAATGCATAGTTGTAAATGACACATTAACGTAGAACTTATGTTGTTGTATAATAAATGTTTAAGTTCCATTATCGATTCTTTCTCACGCTTATAATTCGATCCCAGAAGTTTCCTACGCTTGTGCAACTTCTCAGAACGCGGAAAGCGAAACCTCGTTGGAAATGTAATTCTGCGCTCAGATAAGCGTTTCACGATTAATCGGGCGTGATTGTGACGTGCCACGGTGAGTATATCGCGTGCGGATAACATTGCCCGATTAACTTCGATTTGCTATCGAGATCACACCAGATTGCACTTCCATTCCGCAACTATCTTCTACGAAATGTGCTACGATGTTTTAATCGCATAGCTGTTAGTTGATGTTCTAGTTTCTTTTTTATCCCGTGAACAATACATATGACAAGACGGGGAAAGAACCAACACCTTCTACCAACTATAGGATAGGCGAACTGCCATTAAACTACGAACGTTACACACCTGTAGATCAAATTTATTATTACTATAATATTCTTGTTTAGATCCTTACGAAGGTTGTAGGTATGGAAAAAATATTATTTCCCAGTTTCGCATTTAGATTTACGCTTAGCATTGTAAATAATGCTATTAAACTAAAATTAGAATTTACAGCTATATAAATGTATGTAGCTGTATACAATAAATCTTGGCAAACGCAAACATATTATAAAATAACAAAAAATATTAGCTGGTCAGTCCATACTTCCTCTATTCATAAAATAAAATCTTATCAAAATTTCATAAACGAGCACAAACTGATAACCCGTTATGGGGTTCCTGGACCATTGTCCGATTTGTATCGTCAGTCTGACAGTGGTTAATGTAATAAAATATATAACAGTTATATCAATATGAGACCGATAAGAATGACAAAGGGTGGTACCCACAAACAAAAAGACATAACGTCCAAAAAACTTCGATTTGGAGTCATGGAAATTATAACCCCACATGTTTTACATAATATCAATAACGTACACTCGGTGTGAGTGTACCTACGCTATAGATTTATAACAGTCGTTAATGTTAGTATCAAAACTCTTTTGTGATACGTGACATGCTTATATCCTTTTCAATCTTGCAATCACAAGACTTATCTTGTTACATATCAGTTCGAAATTTGGCATGCTTAATATAATACGTAATGCAGATACGTAAAGCACTTTAGCCAATCAATATTGGAAATTTTCTGGATAATAACATCGCAAACGGAAACATGCCCTTAATTCTGTTGGTGCGCAAATTAGCGGAACATTGAACGGCCAGCAACAATGTTCAGGAAGGGTTTCATTGTGTACGTTAACACTTTGTCCCCCGTACCCTCTCGAGGCTCGTCCGTCACAGACGTTTTCGCTTCATTGAATTCATAATCGACCCTCCATGAATGGGGTTTCCATATAGCGTGTTGGCTTTTTGTTCTCATCTGTTTAATTACTTCATTCGTTACATCGATTAATATAACAGACGATAACGAGGATATAATTTATGTTTGGATATCATGTCATGATACAGTTTAAATTATCTGAACAGTCTCGTTTGGATGACGTAACTGTTACGATGTAATTGTGTATCGATTTGATAGGAATTAACTATCGTTGCGCTTCCATTGGGGTCAAGGTCGGCGTTCAATGCTCTTTTGCCAATGATGCTTTACTCATACCTAAATGCACATTAGGATTTCTCAACCTGACATCATTATTCAGCTCACGATAATGCGACGCTCGGTGTTATTTGGGCGGTGCGAATGCAACCTTATGCAGCGTTGTGCTTCTTAAAATGAATCTCATGATGCAATGAGCTCCTACATACCATGGGCGGATGCTTTTAGCATATTCTGACATTTGCGATATTAGAAAGCCTTGTTAAGTGCGACATATGTTCAAATAAGAGAAGATTTTCTATACAAAGAAATAAAATTTAAGTGTCTGTTTTATAATGTAAAAATAACAGCTTTTCACTTAATGACATGATATCGCTGTTATAACAGATAGTATTTTTTTATTATTGTTGCCTTTCTATTTAAGCTCTGAAACCTATAGACCGATTTTGATAGGACGTCCTCTGGCAGGTAAATATCTGATGATATAATATATGGTAATATAATATTAAATTTTATGCCCTCAACTTCATCCACTTTTCATTTACGCGCACGAAGTCACGGAGGGCATCTAGTATAATATACAAGGTATAACAAAAATATTGGACGTTAATCACTTATGGAGGTTCATTTGCCAATGATACTGAACAACGGGTAGAACAATTGTTTGAAAATACACAAAAATAAGATTCCTAACGCATTTTTCTAAGACAATTTTTTTTTGTGTTCACAGGCTGATTTTCTTATTTTCAATGGCATGGGTACATTGGGCCTTATAAAGTTTATCTACTATTTATGTTACACCTCGTATAATTGTAATACTTATCTAAATCGTAATCTTCTTGTTCACAGATGCAAAATATAAACAACATCGTTATGTTTCCTGTGGACAGTCTCCTAAAAGGTGATTTGCGTGGAGTGAAAGGTGATCTGAAGAGGCCTTTTGACAAAGCTTCCAAAGACTACGAGTCAAAGTACCTGAAAATAGAGAAGGAAAAGAAATCGCAAGCCAAGGAAGCGGGTCTCATTCGAAGTGAAGTTACGCCCGCTGAAATTGCAGACGAAATGGAAAAAGAAAGGAGGTTATTTCAGTTGCAAATGTGTGAGGTAAGTCGATTAATACTCCGTTATATTGTGTTAAAAGTAATAAAACATCCCAAATACAGCTAACTTTAAACGATAAAACTATCTTGAAGTGTTTAGTGTTCATAGTCTTTACCGTATATAAATACAACTTAACATTTGTTTACATATGTGTAACCCCTTGTTTGTTTTATGTGGCAGCTTTATTACTTCTCTTGTTTTACGGATATTGTTACTGTGGGAAAATTCATAACGATGGTAATTTTCTTCGGTTATCCCGGGAAATATGCCCAAAGTATTTTGCTTAATAGTCCCTCAAATATGTTTGTCAATATTGTTTTGGCATTCCTAGGTATATATGAGTTTACAAGAAGAGACACAGAGAAATCATAAGGTTTCTAATTTGAAATTTGACTAATTATTCTTTTAATAAAAACGACAACATACTTAAAAACTGTTCAGTTCTTACCTTTTTCCATTTCAAGGGTCGGCACCAGTCTTAACTCGTTGCAGCTACCTAGCTACCTGAATTAATTGGGCAATTGACAGATTCTATTTGAATCTGATATCTGATTATTGTGATAGATATTCTCGGAAGGTAGTGGCTCCCTCAACCTGAAATCAACCTTCATCTTTATACAAAGATCCGGTGGGCCAATAAAACCCACGACCTACTGGGCAGCAAGGACCGACCGGAGGAATAACATTGCTCGGGCACAGAGGCCGTTAAAAGCTATTCAAATATAATCGGGAAGTAAACATCCTCTGCCTGGCGGGTTGGTAGTATTCTGTTTTGTTGATTGAATAAGATAAAGCCATATCAATTTTCCCTTCAGTGTAATGAACTAACATTTGGCCAGTAGCCGAGTGAGGTAAAAGGCGGATAATTAATAATAGTGGCTAGTGGGCAATTTGTGGCTTCATTTCACACGCCCAGTCGCTAGGGACCTGTTGGCCGGCCACCATTTTAATAACTTATTTTATACTTATATTCCACGCTTATACAGCGCCGTTCTCTATTACTTCTATAGTAGCTGCTCTTAACAAACGGTCGCTTAGGGGCTGACGGCTCGGAAACAAACGTTTCTACTTTATTAGTCAAAATTGTAGAAGATTTTACATAATATATTGTTTTACTTAAAGATATATTCTTTAAAATGTGTGGTGACGGCGGCGAATACCAGAATATCTAACCGAGGACGGGCAGCAGCGTCCTTCTGAGTACTATGATCATCTTACTGCCATTGCCAGCCCGTCTGCCAAGCGTGCCAATTACGGTATATCCCCAAGTCGATTCTCGGGGAAGCTTGTCCAGCTAACCCATTTCCGCTGCAATGATTATAATGATATCTAGCCTTGGTTCGTGGTTTTTGTAATCTTTGAATGTGTTTAACCAATAATTGTTCTATGATTCGTCTTTTACTTCAGCATCGGAATTTTAATTAAAAGTACGGGTTAGTTAGTTGTGTGAATAACCAACCACTTAATAACCATGGAGTGCTATTTGTGCATTATCTATACATTACTTATACAATAATTAAATCATTAAATTATTTATGCTCGTTTGCTTTGCTATTATATAAAACAATAAAATATAAGGTATTTAATTACATATCATCATGTGCAAATGGATCTGTCGATAACATGTACGGTTGACGTTAGCTACTAAAGTATTAATGGGTTATTTATCTTTAGCTTTTTGATTACCAACGTCTTTGATGTAAGTAAACGATTGGAAGTGGATCGACATGACCCAAATTAATATTTCATCAAGTAAATACTACTTCAATGACGACTGTAAGTATTTGGGGTAGATGTCTCTGTGTGATATGTCACGGATATTTAATCATCATTATCAGCATATCAGCCGCAAGATGCCCACTGCTGGACAAAGGCCTCCCCCAAAGATCTCAACAAATGCCAGTCTTGCGCTATCCGCATCCAGCGACCCTCACAAGATCATCGGTCCATCTTGTAGGAGGCTTGATATTTAATATTTACGTAATATTTATTACACAGTGTGATTTTAAAGAAAAACTGTAGAATAAAATAAAAAGGAATTAAAAACTGGACTGAATTTGGCAAAAAAGCAGACTTAGTAGGTATTTAGAAACGATACTTATTGGTGCCGACAATTTCTGTGTTAAATGTATTTTGAGTCGAGGACTGCATAAGATACCTTTAGGGAAAATATTGGTTAAAGACAAGGTATAAATCTTTCATAAAGGAAATATTTGAGTTTAGCGTCGATGGAAAGTCAGTCAATGAATCAGATTTTTTTTATAATATTGTTTAATTATTATCACACTACCAGAGGAACAGACCGATATTAAAGGTATTAAAGAGCATCAAACTTAATTAAATATAGACAAAAATGTAATTCGGAAAATAAACAAATACATACATAAAATCGTCTCATAAAGCTTTTAGGTATAAGCGTTTTAAGTTATTAGCGGGGATAAAGTGCTGTCTCTGGCACGCAAAATAACTATTAGTATGGAGCTTCTCTGCCTCCGCTACAAGTGCCGTCTTATATAAATACACAGCTCGTTCTTTATCTAACATGTTGTTAAATGCTTATAGTAATTTTATAATTAGATTCTGTTTTAATGCTTTAGGCCTAACTCATGGTCCTTCAAAGACAAACAAAAAAATAGTTCGCACCCCTGTTGTTATGGGACGAGCAATATTGTAATCTATTTAATTTTCCAAATGCATATTAAGGCACCAGGTTGAAAAAGTGGCGAGCACGGTTATCTCCAACGTAATGTTTTCTTGTGGTGTTGTAATGTGGTTAAAAGAACCGATGATTAATGGCGAAAAAAAATATATTGGTAGAATCTCTCTACCAGTTCAAAATCGTACCTAATTAGGTCACTCAATGAGGCAGGACTTTTCTTTTAACTATAGATTAATAATCACGCTGGTTCACTTTTTTTTAACAAATGCATGCGTATGAAGGTAGTTGAGAAATGACGAGCATGTTTACTTCTGATATTGTTATGTGACATTCGTTCACACGATAATGACGATTGATGACAAGTAAGATCTAAAGATAGTTCAGTTGGTTGGTAGACAATATCCCATCAGCATCAGCTTACTTATGAATGAATGGCGATGATCGTTCCCTTTTTAGAACCATTAGGTTATGACATTAAATCAGATTGTTTGTTTATGCTCTTCATGGCAAAGTTGCGTTGTTCTAACTTAACTTTTATTTAATGACTGAGATAAATAGAGCAACGCACACTCAGGGCCGAGAGAGGAACATACAAACAGCGCTGCAGTGTAACGACCGAAAGTACGATAACTGTACCTACATCATGTGCATCCATTGTGCCCTCAGTGCAATTAACATTGTTTCTGTAACAATATATTTGTCCAGAACATGTACTGCGGTACTACTGTCTCCATAGTCATTGTGACACGAAGTGCCGTTATGCGCATAACCTGTAACTGACAAAGGACGTATGTTCATTGGCATTGACAATAGTTTACAGTTACATTAATGTTTGCTTCATGCCAAATTTCTACTCGTGATTCTTCTTGATTTGAAGTGGAGTTTTATAAATGATGTGGAATTCTTGCCAATGTGCATTCTGTTGAGGAGTACTCGTGTTCATCGACCTTGTGATAGGACAATAATATTGAAAAAACCGCTTACCTAAACTGTCGGTTGTTGGAGCTATGCAAGTCAGTTTACGAATAATCTAAGTAGAAAACATAACTAAGGCGGTACTGCAAGCAGTCTCTATTTTATCTTACCTAAGTACTTATACCCCGCGATGTATAAATTCAAAGATTAATAAAATGTTGTATTGTACGAACCTTAAGTATTAGCTAAATAATATGGACAGGTTTCGGATTATCAATGAATTATTGCTAATTTCAAGTCAAGTCTTCAATTCAATTCTCATTGCCGACGTAGTCTTATTTAGCATCTTACACAGCCAAATGAGCATGTCGTTTCTATTATATTTCAATACTAGCTGTGCCCGCGACTTCGTTCGCGTGGAAGTCAGAACTTAACAATGTATTTTTTAGTGTAAAGCGCTGTGGGAGGATACCGATACAATTTTTTTTTATTTAATTTAGTGCTTCTTTATTTTGCCTGTGGAACCATCTGGAGCGTACACAAAAACGTTATTGGGGTTGTTTACGCGTGAAAGAGCTACGTATAGTTGACCATGGGAAAAGCATCCACCCCCGCAACGGATAATGTCTGGCCATGAGCTTTATTAATCGTCATGGCATAACAGAGACTGACTGGGAATTGCACTGGTTTGAAAGAGAAAGGAAAGTTTTTGGGAATTATAGGTATCCTTGGAATAAAAACAATATCACCGGCGCCGCAACCTGTTAATATTTCAGCTTCGATAATGTTTTGCTGCAGATGTGTGACTTTGAGCCGAGTGCCGTTACAAAGTTTGGGAGGACAATTAAATTTTTGATTAATAAAATTTCTGAGGAGAATTATTGGTACACCGATTTTAAAACTATTTTGTGGGCTGGAAGTCCGGGTGTGCTGAGGGAATCCAAAAATTCTACCAGGGCGTCATCTTCTTCCATAACTGTATTTATTGAGATATATTCTTTACTATTCCCGGACGCATGAGTCAATATTTTGAAATTAATTGCCGCAGCTTGGTCATTGAGGGAAGTCAAAATAGCTCGCTGACATAGCCAAGAACCAGCTTGATTTCCCATGTTTGTGGTATCACCGTACACAGAAGAGATTAGCTCCTGCTGTGATGTAACGTAAGAGCAGAGATTACCAATCAAAATAACTTCCATCTTCTTGTACGGGGTATGTGCCATCGCCTATTGGTTACAATAAATTGGCAAACTCCTGTGCATTTTCGCAGCCTCTGACTGATTGGGCTTCCTCCTATACTTATAATTATCTCTTGAATAGCCAATAAGGACCTGTTGTGACAAATTTCACGTACCCTGTCAGGAATTTCTCCATCAGTATTTAGTTGTTCATGTCTCATAAAATCTTCAGCAAACTTGTCATGGAACTTTTGCCATAACTGGTTAGCACCCGATAACGCACAAAAGGTCAATAAGATGGCAAACAAATGTCGCAAACGATGTGGACTATGGCTCACGCATGCTTCCGCTAGAGCGTCATCCCAATGCTGACCTCCATCTAATAAATGGCGTGCTCGGCAAGCGGCCTGGTATGTGGGATGTTCAATATCATCCACTTTACGGAGCTCAGCAAAAGACGTAGGTCCTCGCACTACATGGACCAGACTGTGGGATGAACTCACACGTGAGCACGCCACGTGAACCTTCCTTAAGTCAATTCCAGCTAACTTGAGAGTTGGACATTGCGATTTGTTGATGGTTATCGCGACACACACTTTTATAGGGAACTACAGTATTTTAAACTGAAAAGGGAAATCATTTGGCACTAACGGAATACGTGACACGAACACTGATACTCCCTGGGCGGATCCAGGCATAATAGTAGCCTCTATAACACGATGCAAAGTTTTGGCTTGAAGCCTAGTGCCCTTGCAAAGTTTAGGTGGCTTCAAATTCCTCAGAACCATTATAGGTATACCCACATGCAACATACATCCCCTATTATACGCCCTTAGGGGTGGAAATTCCTAAAATCCTAAAATACATATTTTTATTTTTAACGGAAAGGCCAAATACCAATTTTCATGCATTTCACTTAAAAAATTTCACACTTAATTTACGCCCTTGGGGTGGAATTTCCAAAAATTCTAAAATATTAATTATAATTTTAGCTGAACTACTAAATATAAGTTTCAATGCCTTTAACTTAAAAAATTACGGATTTTCATACTATCTTTTATTCTCTTTTTTACCCCCTTAGGGTTAGTATTTCCAAAAACCCTTCCTTAGTGAATTCATACGTCATAAAAAGTACCTACTGGCAAAATTTCCGTTCCAAAGCTGATCAGGCTGTGCGTTGATATGTCAGTCAGTCAGTTTCCTCTTTTACATAGGTAGGTATATAGATTTCTGCTGAGAAAATTATGAGAGACAGGGTTTATTTACTACATTCAAATACATTCAATCGAACAGGCTCAATAAAATTCGAATCGTCTGTACATTCGCGTTACTAACGAATCGACAGCACAAACTTTCGATCGACTGACATTATAAATTAAAATTAAATTATAACAAATCCAACCTTGTACATAATTCAATTTGCCCAAAGAAAACAGAATATTTTAATAAACAATTTTGGACAACGACATACTTCTTTCCAACCAAGACCTTATTTCGAAACAATTCGGGACGTTCAAAGCCCTAATCTGAACACCGTGAGTCAAAAGCAATGCACAACGACATCTATCGAAATAAAAATCAACTATCAATAATTTTAAATGAAATACAACAAATCCAACCTTCTACATAATTCAATTTGCCCAAAGAAAACAGATTTTTTTAATAACCAATTTTGGACAACGACATACTTCTAGGCAACCAAGACCTTATTTCGAAACAATTCAGAACATTCAAAACCCTACGTAACTCATGCAATCAGCAAACACGGGCAAATCTTAACACCGCGAGTCAAAAGAAATGCACAACGACATCTTCTATCGAAATAAAAATCAACTATCAACCTAGTTCATTCAGAAAAGAGATGTCATAATGTGCACAATGTCATCTATCGGACAGTTAGGTAGTTCAACTATAAACATTAGTTCATCTTGAAGTAACGAAATGTGTGTATTTTTTCATGATTACTTTAAAATCTAATATCTTTTGATAGACTGAACCGATTGCAATAAAACAAAAACTAAATGTTACCTCAAGTTACGCTCAATCGATATGTATAAAAGTTATCTACATTGCTTTCGTATATTTTACGTGATACCCGAACATATAAACAGACAAACAGACAAACAGACACACAGACAAACAGACAAAAATTCTAAAAATGCTGGAAATGGGTTCTATTGGTTGTTCTTTAATACCCTGGCTATTCTTTTTGGATTTTCTTTTGATGTACAAAAAATATTTTTCTACAGATTTATTATATGTATAGATATGGAGCTTGTGGTAAGTGCCAATCGGCTCTTGCATAATGTACGCATCTGTTTGCTGTACTCGGAATGCAATGCCAAATGTCTCTTATTAGTTCTATTGTTGTGGACACATATGCCAAATGTCTGTGGAGTTCACGGGCGGACTACTGATTGAAGGCTGTTTGAAGACCACGCAAGTTGAACAAGTTTATTTCGGCTAACTTACATATTAAAACTTACGTAAATTAATAAAGAGATTAACTTACGAGAGAATTGGATCATCAGCTTATTACAGTGGGGGTTCTGTAGTTGTTGATCTTAACATCAGAATAGCTAGAGAATATCCTTATCGCGAAATTATGGCGTGTATTGGTGGAATGAGTCATTTCATAAGCTACCTTGGGGTTAAATGTCGTTCATAACCAGTACCCTCAAGGAACTTTATAGATGAGTTTTTAAATGGATTACTACCAATAGTGATTTAATGTTATTCGACAACAATGCTACGCTAATACTATTGACTCTTTTTGTGCGGCTTAATAACTGAAACAAGTGTAACCACTACCCACAAATCAAACAAATGAGTCGGGTTTATTCAGAAATTATTGTATAGGTGTTTGGCGCACGGACAGCCCTCCATTTTTAGGGGTTTGGGAGTTAGCTACTAACTTTTACCACTAGAATTTAGTAATATATACATTTTTAGAATACTACTCATCATTATATTGGACCATAAAATATAATTGTGACACAATGAGTACTCCACAAAATATTTTTGATAATACACAGAATCATTTTTAACGTATCTTACAATATTACCCACTAGCCCAAAAAATGGTGAGTTTCAGGTGACATATAAGATTTTTCAATAAACATTCAAATCATGGCACGTCGCGTCGGACAAAGGAACTGAGAGAGATGAAAAGTGCAACATGATTCCTCCAAGTTGATAATTGGTTGATAAAGGCAAACACAATCTTCATCGTCGCCCCCAATTAATTGGCTTCTGTTTAATAAATTACAATTTGTGTCTTTGAATAGGTAACTGCTTGATCACTTAGACAAGGAAATTTGTACCTTTAAGTTGGTATCTTAAGTTCTGTGTCCTATCAATCATCTGTTACTGTACTATGAGTTTATGATAAGCCCGCGATCTTTTGATATTTTGGTACACAATAAAGAGTTAATGCTATCTTAATGTTTCTTTTTTATGTACGCGTGTTATAATCAATATGTAACAAAGGAAAATACCAACAGTTAACAAATTCATTAAAATTACTTATGGATTAAATAATGCTGTTCTGCATTTTGACGATTTTCTTATCTTGCCAGATTGCTCGAGAGGTCGAACAATCCGGCAAGTATTAAGAGGTTAACGAAATAGTGATTGAGACTGTTGCCAAGTGTACTTTAAGACTTGCCTTAAAGATTTAGGGCATTTTTTTACAACTCTTACGGTACAGAAGTTTGTATATAATATCTAATAATAGGTTGAAAAATCCCTTCATTAAACAAAACATGTAATAAGCGTATAATGTAGCATTAGGCGTTCAATTGTTTTTTGACTTATTGAATGGTTTTCCGGCTAACAGAATTTTTGATCCAAACAAATCGTGAATATGCTTTTGCGAATTGTTTCGGAAATGATTGCATATTTGTATGTTGATACAATAAATGCATATTTTACACAAACCGCATCATACACAAAATATGGAACAGATTATGTGAGAAATGGATATTGTCCTACATCTCTTTGTTCTCTGAGCCAGGTAACAGACATTGCACGTATATGAAACTTAATTTTACTTCCAGTTTAATTTTAATACCCATTTATTTCAGCGTATTATAATCTTTATACTTTTATTTTATGGAACAGGACATTTAAGGTCATACTATTCGTTTATATGGTCGCCGTTTCTTTGAACCCGATTCAAAAGATTGTAGCAATTCGGATACCCAAATGATTAATAAAAGTAATAAGTCTTAAAGTATAATTACGGATCTCCAAATAAAAGACCCGCAGATTCATGGGATTATGTATGTAAAAAGATCAGGTATATAAAAATATGCTGACTGAGCTAAAAAAAATATTCGATTGAAAAGGGTTAGAAGCTATTTAGAAGCTTAGTGCCGTTCCGTCGAACTCAACTGGTTAAATATTTTTACGGCACATACGACTGTATACATACTAAATCACAAGACTTCACCTATTTTTTCTTAAGTGTAAAATCAAAACAATATTTTATTATATTAAAAGAAGTTCTTGTTTGTTTTACAACTATCATTAATTAAATCACTGTCAACCGTGAGACCTTCTGGCTTCTACTTAGTTTATTGGTTTGCTAATCGCTTTGTTTACGCCAACTAGCCTACCGTGTTCATTAATTTTATGTAATGATTTATTCAATTACAGTAAAATTACAAAATGCCTATTTGATTAAAGTGTACCTGCAAAATCTTTGTAGTTGTTTTATATGCTAAATATGGTATCTCGAAAGCCTATGGCCGTTGCAGCGTTCGCGTTGGTACGGTCGTCGGTGCGGTACTGCGGGGGCGCGCGTCAGGTCGACGACCGGCCTTGCGCCGCGCAGTGCCGACAACAGGCTGACCCTTGCTTTGTTCCTCGTCTAACAAACTTGTCCAATATATTCCCACTGCCCTCACCTTCGACTCCTTCCCTTACGTTTATATACCGATAAATGCCTTTGACAACAGCACGTGACGCGGCTGCGACCAGCTTTCAAACGAGTAAACATTCGCCAAGTGTAGACTGCAGAGAGGACGAATAAACTTGGCACTATAGCAAATGAAAAAAGTACAAGTTTAGCAGGCGAGGCGCCGGGAAAGTTGTGCAAGGTCGCGCAAAGCTTTATTATTATTACACAACGTGCAAGACGAATCTGGATCCGCTATACTTACCGCAAATGCGCGTGCGCGTGCGTCATCAAGTATAATTTTAACTGGCGGAAGGGCACGTAGTAATATCGGCGTGTTTCCATAGTCCCGGGTGTCGTTCGGCGCTCGTGTCTGACTCGTTCCATTAGACACGGTCTCCGATGAAGTAACAAGCATGCTCGTGCCCACGCGATGTTTTCGGCGTCGCTATGTCTGACCAACTAACTGGCTCCATTCCATTTTTGAACGTTGTTTTGACTAGCACATTTTATGATTGTGTTTTTAATTTTAACAATTTTCTTATTGTTTTAGTACCTGATAAAGTTCAATGAGATAAAAACGAAAAAGGGAATCGAGTTGCTCCAACATTTAGTGGAGTACTATCACGCGCAGACGAATTACTTTCAAGACGGTTTGAAAACGATCGAACATTTCGGCGTCTACGTGGCAGACTTGAGTGTACAGCTACAAAAAATTAGACAACAGCAAGACGACGAGCGACGGAGACTGCTCGAGCTGAGAAATATGTTGCGAGCAGCGGCGCCGCAGGACAGAGAGGTAATGACAAAACATCGCATTATATCACATTGCACTCTTGCGATCAAACGTTTTGTTGATAACGGCTTGAATTGTTTTCTTGGCGTGTAATGTCCTCATTGTCGAAATAGGGCCGCAGCGGCCAGTTTGCAACTGAGCTTGACGTCTAGGAAATGGTAATGCATGTATCTACTCTCGTTTAGTCCTGGATGCACTTTCTATTCCACAAACAAAGTTGCGGGCTACTCCTGAGAATTTTCGTAACCAGAAATATACCAAATTTTGGCCCGACCCACATGAAACCAGGACCGCATTATCTATTGTTGAACAGGATACCGCAAGACCAACGAGACAACCCTTTTTGGTATTCAATTCCACATATCCAAGATACTGTAAAACTGCTTGGCGTATGACTGGGCAATGAGAGCGGTCGCTGGTTTCATGTTGCCTTTCACAACACGCGTTTATACCAAGAATGCGTTGAGAACTATTATTATACGAGTTCAAAAAAGGATGTTTGTATTTTTCTGTATATATCATACGCGATGTATCCATTGTTTGTGAATCGATTTTGATAATATTTATTTTCTGGTCGATAGGGTATGATTTCGAGATCTCATATAGATTTTTTATAGGATTATAAACATGTAGTTAAAATCGGTTTTTAAGCAGCCCCTAATAGTATTTTGTCCCGTCCTCACACTGGTTAAATATAAATTGGTATTTCAGGTAGCATCCACAGTTGGAGGTTACTCACTCCACCAGATGCAAGGTGACAAACAACACGGTGTCAGTCGGAGTGGTTACTTGCTCAAGAAGTCGGAAGGCAAGGTGCGGCGCGTGTGGCAAAAGCGCCGTTGCCGCGTCACCGCCGAGGGGTTCCTGGACATCTTCCATGCGGACGAGAACAAACCGCCGGCGAGGGTCAACCTTCTCACGTGCCAAATCAAAGTTGCAGCCGAAGATAAGAGGGCGTTCGATCTAGTCTCATGTTAGTATAGGCATTGTGCAATTGCGTTATGTTACCCCTTATTTGTCGTATGGGCAGTGGTTACCGTAGCGATAGAGTTGTTCAAACCGCCCAGTAGACCTCCGACATGGCATAACAATAACAACCGGAACCGACAGCTTATCGTGCCTTCCGAAACACGGAAAACGCTCAGAAATGAAACCATTTTGGCGGTCACCCATATATAGACTGGCAACGTGCTTAGGTGCTTAATCTCACCAAACACAAAAAATAAAACAAATTCTACTTATTCGATGTGGTACTAAGGGACTGAAGGGTGACATTTCAGCATTCTGCCACAGATTACTGTAACGCTGATTTTCAACTGTAGCCAAAGGTGGCATCCGATTTATTTACAATGCAAACGCATACCATACCAATAAAGATAAGATGGATGATAATTGAATAAATGTGGTAGACACCATTTCTGTGAGAAATAATAATTCGATTTTATTGCAGAATAATAAAAATCACTATTTTCGGAAGGGTAGTCGAAATTAAATTATTACATCCCGGAACATCATAATAGAGCCCAATAAAATTTAAAAATTTTGAACGTGCGCTATGGTCATAGAATTTTAATATCAATAACCAAAATCTTAAAAAAAACTGGATTTTTGTAATTTTTGCAAAAAGCATCGAAATACTTAATTTTGCCTCGGTTAAAACAGCTCGGCATTCCCGTATTCGGTGGCTTATTTACTCATGGGCATTACTTGTGCTAATAAGGTACCTACTAGGGCAACATTTGGTTGTGATTATTTATGTTTCACTTCTGCTAGGTGTCTCAAAGGCTTTATTAGAGCTCCGTTACCTAAAATCAAAACCAAGACCTTGTGCTGTCACTTTTTATTTTATTTTCTAGAATACATGAAGTAGTCGATATTTATAAAAAGTCGATCGCATATTTTAAAGGAAACTAAACTACGCAAGACAATTATATTGCGCAAGCGAATCTAAATACACTCTTATCCTTTTTGCTAGACAACTTGAACCCTGCTCGCATCTATTGTCCAGAGAAGCAGTCAAAGCCTGTTATGCTAACTGTTAACGTCATGATAAAAAGTACGCGGAACACTAGGCAACTTACTACTCAGAGCCAGCAAAATTAAAATAATACTTTGCTATCTAAATTTAAAGACGAAATTATGCTTTTTTTATTATTAAATTTTACTCTTTTATTGAAGACAAACAGTATTTCAAATCTTCTGGATTGTTACGTAGTGGCACGCATGGAACCATACTTGGCTGGTTTCTTTAAAAAAAATTGTGTTTCTCTTCAGATAACAGAACGTACCACTTCCAAGCAGAAGATGAGAACGAACAGCGGGCGTGGACTTCGGTTCTCGTGAATTGCAAGGAAGGCGCTCTAATGAGGGCGTTTCACCAGCAGGCGGGCGAGAGCAACGACTCTGGACACTCACTTCTGGACCTGCAGCGGTCTATTATCAGGGCTGTGCGGGCAATGCCCGGCAACCAAGTGTGTGCAGACTGCGGGTCTACAAACGGTGAGAAAAATAACCTTACCTTTAACCTGATCCTTAAACAAAATTTACTCGGCCCATTGACTACATTTTATATCATGAAGCCCTATTAGGCGTAGGGTGGTCTTTACAAGTGTAAAGGTCTTTACCGTGTCTAACCTGGTGGAAACATTTCTGAATCCCTACTTGGACGGTATTGAGTTTTATATAAGTTGATTGACATAAGAAAAAACGCGGTGTATAAAAAGAAAACTATGCTTTAATATTTCTTTTTATAGGGAATACCTGTGCGTGTTATTTATGACACGTTGTTTTTTTCAATTTGTTTATATTGTTCCCGTTGTTGACAAGAATAAATAGTAGGATATTTTTCTAAGTAAAGAGCAATGCTGGCATCATTATAATAACCTTGAAACAATGACATTGAACGGGAAGTTTACATCCTTCCGTTCCAGATATCCTCGTAGTGCAGATATGTCACAGGCCAGTATGATGTAATAATGTAATATGATATTATTAATTTATGTATGAGTTGTGTGGTTGGCGGCGCCGAATATTACCACCTTATCTCATACCTTGGGCGCATAGAAGTCGTCTTAAGGGAATATTTACCAGAGTACTTCTTACGCCTGTTTTTCTGAGTACTATGGGCACCTGACTGCGATCGCCGATCCCGTCTGCTAAGCGGGGCGCCTATGGCATATCCCTCCAAATGATATACATAATTCCAATGTGAAGATACTTGGAAAGCAACTTTGGCGAACAAGCCTAGGGAATTTCCCTAATGAAACGCCAGGGAGTGCCCAAGACCTCAAGTAAAATGTAATCGCCGCGCTAGCAAAATGTAATTATAGGTAGTTTAAATTTTCACGATTGATTGATTATGTATTTCCGTTGCGGCTATATCAACAAGTTCAAAAAAAAAACAAATAAAATAAATATTTAAGGGAAACATATAACAAAAGTGATGTTTTGCCGTTTTTATAAGAAATGGTACGTAAACCTTCGTGAGCGAGTTCGATTTGCACTTTTTTCGTGTTGTTAGGACGTTGTAACCGATTCTTAGACACGTTGGGACCAAGTAAGCTGCTTGTTGGTGTCCAGTGTGTTATAAGCAATAATCTAATGTTGTAACTTAACCATCCTTGAACAGTGTTCGATAAGACATTGATCATGTGACAAATCGTTAATCCCTATTATTGAATTGTTCCGTCGATTACTTGTAGATAATAATTGTCGGTGCATTCCGTGATATGCAGAGGCTTAATTCGCAATCATGGACGACAGAAAATATTTAAATAACTAGGGAGTAGTTTGTCGCAATCCACAAGTATCCCAGTAGACCATATTTGATTTTGTTTATTTAATTTGAAATAGAAATAGGTTTTACAGTTATGAAACTAATAATATAAATACCATATAGAAATACAAGTTTTTTACAGTAATGTTTCAGATTTGAATGATATATATTTTTATATTTATATAATATTTAGTAAATAATTATATATTTTGTAATATTTACAGATCCAACCTGGCTATCAACAAACTTCGGTGTAATAGTATGTATAGAATGTTCGGGCAGTCACAGGGAGCTCGGCGTCCATATATCTCGCATACAATCACTGACGTTAGACCGGCTCAGTACCTCGCAACTGTTACTAGCGCGGCACATGGGCAACCAGATGTTCAATGAAATCATGGAGAATACGCTTGATGAGAGGGATAAGCTGACGGCCGAGAGTACTATGTAAGTTTTACTAGACAATTGAATTTATGTATACCAAACTTTTCACAAAGCTCAAGCTCAAATATAGGCTTCGTGCTAAATTATTATCTACCAATTAATATCGCGTATTTGTATTAAACCTTGTAAATTTCAATAATTTGACGTAGAAACTACGAAACTCGGTCGACAAATATAACATAAACATAGCATAGTGCTAGAACACTGTGACGTTCCTAAATTGGTCGATGGAGTTTCGTAGAAGAATTAAACAAGTACAAAAGTAATTTGGGTATAATTATTAAGTTAATGTGATTACATTGACTCAATAAAAATACCCAATTTCTAATTATTCAGTTGTTGAATCTGCAGGTGTAACAGACTAGATTGGACCCACCCTGCGAATATGTCATGTACAGGTCAAAATCTTTGAGCGTAAGCTGTAAATGGAATCAGACTACATTTTAAATTTTATATCATATCTTGGTTATCTTGGGTTGTTGATTGGTACTTGGATTTTGTACCCGCAAAATGAATAATTTAACAATTCTTGAGCTGCTTGCTATATTGCGGATATAACAGGCTATGATTGGAACCATCTTGCGAATATGACATGTACAGGCCAAACACAGGTTTTGGCCTGTACATGTCATATTCGCAAGATGGTTCCATCCATCGTGAACTATAAATGTGAACAGACAAAATTTTCAGTATTTTACAATAAATAAATATATTGGGAAAACTAACGCACTGTCACCTGAACCCAACCTAGGCAGAACCTGCAATAAGCAACCAGATAACTGATAAACATAGTTACATGTATCTAAATACATACATATTATAGATAAATTACACCCAGACACCAACAATTAATAGTGCTCATCACACAGATTTGTCGGGGGTGGGGATCGAATCCACGACCTTAGCAGTCAGGCTTACTAACCACTAGACCAAGAGGCCAGTCAATAATTATTATATTGTCTTGAATTTAGTAACGTTGTCTGAAAGAAAAGAAATTTTAATAGAGATTTTGGCCTTAAATTTACATTTTAGAAAAAATTACGCTCAAAATCTGTCTTGATGACCTTTTCATAATTTTCTATGCCAGAAATTTTCCACATTTTCAGTTCTTTGAGCTCAAATCATGTCCCGTAGTTTCTATGCAGATTTATTATTCTGTATTTACTAAAAAGTACTGTTTGTTTTCAAGGGAGGAGCGTCTTCGCTTCATCCGCGAGAAGTACGTGTACCGAGCGTGGGCGGCTACGACGTGCATGGACGCTGCCGAGCGGCTATCCGAAGTGGAACATGCAGTGAACAACGGCCATCTGCAGAATTTGTTGCAGGCCTACGCTGAGGGAGCTGACCTGGCCGCGCCACTACCTGGCTCGGTGAGATACTAAGGCATCAAATTACTCGGAGTTTTGTTGTGGCTTTCTTCTTTGGATCATCGACCTAAGGAGCTAGAGAAAGCCGCAGGTTAACTAGGGTAGGTTCTCGAGGGCTAGGCACGCGTTGGCCCCTTAACACGTGATTGGTGAATAGAATTCCGTCTTTTTGCTTCAGCGGCCCCCTGAGCTGTGACCCGAATTACATAAGGGTGCCCTCAGATATTAGTCGCTTAGATTAAGTTACTGGTTGATCTTTAATTTAATTTAAATAAATTTTAAAATAATAGCTTAGTAACTTGTTATTAAGGGATTTTAAAAATATATTTATGTGGCCGCACGGACGGACCAATACAGTCTTTTTTGTCATTTTAACACAGTCGACTATGTTTATGTATTGCATTGTGAGCTTGACACGTACAAGTGCTGAACAAATTTCATTATTTATTTTTAAATCAAATTCACTTCACACACCCTTCACTTCGGCGCTAGTTCACACTCTTAATATTGAAATAATAATAATAATAAGCTTTATTTGTAGTATGAATGTAAGTCGTCGCTGGTTCATTATGGTACACAGTTGAGGTATGTGAATATGGAGATAATAGATGAGTCACTGTTTACGACCCGCAAACAATGCGACGTCTAGTCTTACTCACTAGGTCTTTATTCGACACTACTCGACGGTAGCTAGCCGCATAAAATTAAATGGGCTGGCACCATGCAAATGGGAAAAGGGCAAAGAAAATGGCGATTATGATGCTGGTGACTTGAATTTTACATGTTGCATAGAATAGCAAACCTGTGGGTAATTCGTTTGGTCACAACACGCATTTTGCTCGTTGATGACTTTTGAACTACTGTCTTGAAGGACGTTAACTTCTTGCGGTTTGGCGGTGAATCGTGACTCTCGTCGCTTAAATCGCACTAACGGATAGTAGATGGGGATTTGGGATTTTGGATGACCACTGGCCATATGAACTAGGACCATTACCCCTAATATGAAATATGTTGCGACCTTTCTCGTATTTAATTGAGAGTTGAGACCGATTGTGACGTTGTGCAGGTCACATTGAACTGATTGACTTGGCAATCGGGCTATGTCGGTTACTTTGGTTCGCCTACGGATCTCAGCATTTCTGATTTGATCTCGCAGGGAAACTCCAAGCATAGTCCACTCCATTGCTCTTTGGGTGACCTTGAGCCGTCTGATAAAGCGGTTAGCTTAGATCAAATTAAATTAATAACGTGAGTTATCCGTTACAATTTAAAGCACGAACTATAATGTGTTCTTTTTTTCAGGATTGTGGCGAAACACCATTGCATTTAGCGATATCCCGCGAACTGGGTGACGGTTCCAGTCTACATATAGTCGATTTTCTAGTCCAAAACGGTGGCCCTCATGTGTTAGATAAACCGAACGCACAGGGCATGACCGCGTTACACCTGTGCGCTGCCACAGAGAGAACTGAACCTATGAAACTTTTGCTCAAAGCTGGGGCTGACGCTACTATAAAGGATGCCAGTGGAAGAACCCCTTTACAGATCGCTAGGCAATATGGACATCTCGGATGTTTAGAGCTGGTATGTATACAGTAAATATATATTTAAAGCAACCTTTTCATATATTGAACACAATTGAAGTGTGGGGGCTTTAACGAGATAATGCGGTCTAAATTAGGATTGTAACGGAGGGCTTCTTAGCGGTGGCGGAGGTAAACGGAGGCGGATGTGAAGGTGAAAGTGGATGTGAAAAATTATCATTTATGAGTAATATTGATATTACTTGAGTCGTCGTTGAGCGTCGCTGCGTGCGCGTTTTGATTAATTATTCTACGATTAAAATTATCTCCGTTACACCTCCGCAAAAAAAATACGAAGGCGAAAGTACGATTTCTTGCTGAATTAGCGCAGTAACGGAGGCGGAGGCGAACCTCCGTTACAACCCTAGTCTATAATGTTTTATTAATAGAACAAATATCGTACGATATGTGTAATAATGTTATTGTTACTGTTTCAGTTGGAAAGTGTTGATAAACGGGAGAAGAGTATATTTGAGAACATCAATATAGACTGGAATTTATCTCATGATGACGGCTCAACAGACTTCTCTGATGACGATACGGTTATTGATGAAAGGGTAAGTAACTGTAGGCACCACAAATAATATATACTTACTACTTAAAGGCATCAGAACTGTCTTCAATATTTTCTTATTTCTATATTTTTTCAAACCTCTTACTTACTGTAAGTACTGTAATGGGCAGTGGTTACCCTAGTACGTATCAGAGTTGTTCAAGCCGCCCAGTAGGCCTCTGACATGACTTAACGACTGTTGTCTAATGACTACAACCAGGACCGACAGCGTAACAAGCCCTGCGAAGCATGGAGACAGAAATAAATAAATAAAATAACAATAATTTTCTTGTATAACAAACTACATTATCAGATTTTATTTGGAAAGTAATATACTCTGCCTTCGCTTTTTATTTTCAGAGTTTTATTTTCCCAAAACGACAGCAATGTAAATTTTTCAATGAACTCTGGTATCGCTATTTATTCTTCAACCAAGTCCCAAGTGGATTATTCGATATGAATGCAATTCGGAGATAAGATCTGTTAAGGCTGACAACATCCTACACAGAACAAAACTATATGAAAACTTGAGAGGTGTCAAGGTACACCCGGATGGAACGAAGTTATTTCTTATTATTTATTATGTACAAAAAACCTGTATACACTCAACAAAAGTAATCGTCCCGACACCACACTGTTCAATGCGAAATAGAAATGAAAATATCTGGCTTGCTTTCTATAAGAGAGAGAGACAGACAGAGAAACATGCGCACGCCGAACAGCTGCAAAAAGTGTCGTGACAACTTTTCGTGAGATTTTTTTTCGTCTAGGCCCTATTAGATTGTTTAGTTCGATGTTCTTTTTTAGCAAAATGGCAGTCTAACGCCAGAGAAGAAATGCCCTCGGTCTCGGCCGCCGTCATATGCTGGCGGTGCGCCGTGCACAATGACGGTCGCGAGCGCGGGTGACTCTCCTGTGTTACGATCGAGGTCCTCTACGTGCGATTCGTTACATCATGCGCCTCCTACGCCTACTACGTTACCTAGGAAGCCGAATGTGTGTAAGTATAATGCTTGTGTACATTTCTGGATCACAACCAATGGTTTCGCCGTGTGGTATTGCATTATGGGTCACTCGAAAGTAAACAGGCTTTATATTATAATTATTTTCTTACATATATGTTTCACCATATTCGACTTTTACGTCGTGCATATATTTGCTGATTTTGTAACTTAAAATAAGAACATGTCACTTATATTATATATAACGGAGAAACGAGGGTATCGTTGTCTTTAGTCATGATGACGTCAGCAAGACTGACGTCACTATTATCTGCACGTTGGTTATCCACTGAAGGTTGTTTACTCATGGCGATAGTAAAACCCAAAATATGTTTCGTGAAGTTTTATTCCATAACAATCTTCGATACAAGGTGATCCGTACGGTCAGACGGCTCGAGCGAAAGTGATTTGTACTCGACACGTCGGCCGTATTTATACGAAATGTGCGGCGACAAACATGTTACGTATTTTCTTTGTTCGATGAACGAATGTAAATTAAACTATTGAAATCATCAATTGTACAAATGTTAAGATGGTTTATAAATCGTAACTTGATTTTTAACACTAAATTCATTAAGTTTAACTAACTATTTAAGAGTAATTTAAACAAAGACTTAAAACTACTCCTATGACGCATTTGTTTTTGGTTAATTAATGTTGTTGCGCCGATACGGCCATTCTGAAAGGCGGTGCGCGCTCTGCACCAGCCTCGTTGGTTCTCGTAGATTCTTATGGATACTCGTAGATTGTTATGGATTCTCGTAGACCTGAAAAGAACGAAACAAATTTTCTCTGAGTAGTGAGTCTGTAAGCAACTTGTGTTGCTGTCTTTTGGTAATATCAATGAGTAGGTTCTCGGAGGGTCTCGTAGAGTTCTCGAATGGTCTCGTAGAGTTCTCGGAGGGTCTCGTAGATTTAGGAAAAAGGAGTGGTGTAATATTGTGCTCTGGAGCTTGTTAACACAGTGGCATACAGTAGCGCAATATAAGGAAATAAGGTTAGGAAGGTGAGAATAGGTTTAGTTCTCGTAGATTTCTCGTAGAGTTCTCGTAGATTTCTCGTAGAGTTCTCGTAGATTTCTCGTAGATTTAGGAAAAAGGAGTGGTGTTATATTTTGCTCTGGAGCTTGTTAATACAGTGGCATACAGTAGCGCAATACAAGGAAATAAGGTTAGGAAGGTGCGGGTAGGTTTAGTTCTCGTAGATTAAGGGACAAGGAGTTGTGTTATATTGTGCTTTGAGTGGCTGATAACACAGTGGCACTATACAAGGAAATATTATTTATTAGGAAGGTGCTGTGATCGTAGGTTTATTAGTAGTTCTCGTAGAGTTATTTAGAGTTATTGAATTAAGTTACTTGCCCTTTACTATGAAGGTTTATGAGGTCTCGTGAGGTTGATGCAATTGGCTTGGTTGGTTCTGTAACAGAATTCCGGTGAGAAGACTATTCGTTTCCCACCGATACGGTTAACTGATCACCAGGTTGTAGAGCATGGCGCAGCACAGATTCCTGCTGCTGGGTGTTGGTTGGTTTCTGTTTATCAGATGATGAGTTGATGTAGCAGCTTGGGTGCTCGATTGTTTAATCTTACTACATTCTTCACACGCCTTGTGTGATGTTCCTGAAAATAATCATTTTGCGAAAAGTTAAAAAAATTGTACAGCCCTTTGGTGTGTCAACGACACAGACGTTAACGTGCCTATCCAGCAATGAACCAGTCACGTTACTGGTACTGCCTTCCTTGCTGCTATGGCTAGGACAGTTTTTTGTGGCTTGCAGTGCCGCAGCTGGCAGCAAACATCTTTTTAAAGCTGGTCCAAGTCATTCTAAGGTACTGAATAACGCTTGATTCAATACTAAACTGGAAGAAATACACGGAGGTGAAGATTAACAAAGCCCAAACAACCTTCTGGCAACGTAGAAGGTTCATAGGGTAGAAGTGGTGCTTAAAACTATGTATGACCCTATGGCTACATAGTGATAAAACATCCTATGATAACCTATGGTGCAGTAGTATTGTAGCCCAGAACTCAAACCTAATCTTCGAGGTGTCTTATACCTGAGGACAGAACCAAAATGGTTAGAGGAGCCAAACAAGCCCACGCACAATGGTCCAATCAGGACGCTAAATGCGAAAAACAAATCAGTCAACCAACTAATTTGTGATAGCCCTTGAGCAATCCCCAAAGATAAATCCACAGTTAATCACAACCAAATGTGAACCAAAATCAAGGAACACTCCAAACAGCTCATAAAAGGAGTTGAGAAGAGCTGGTTCAAAACCCAATGGAAGTACAGGTGGAACCAACTACGACTAATAGTAGCAGTACCACCACTATGGTATGACACAGAATAGCCAACCTGCGGCTGGCATATCCAGCACCAGGAGACTACAATGAGCTACTCCTAACAAACGTACTGAAGTATGTGCAGACTGCATTCTGGGCACTAGGGATACGTACACCCCGACAAAGTCAAAAAGTCAAAAACGTGTGACAGCCACGCCGAAACCCGCCTGACTCAAAGACATCATGAAAGCAGTCCTTTGTAAGTCCGGATCCACAATACACATGTCTGCGGCCGCAATTCATGCACGAGCCGTACAGCCTTATCCGGGTTTAACTCTGGAAGTTTTGGCTAGCAGAAGGCAACCTCATTGCCTCTATCAGCTCCATAAAATTACGATTTAGCGGCTCCCCAAGTAAGCGCCATTCACTATCTTCGTCATCGAGGGTGTTTTCACGCTGGTCATCTTCTGGGTTGAATCCCACTTCTGATAACGGAGAAACGAGGGTATCGTTGTCTTTAGTCATGATGACGTCAGCAAGACTGACGTCACTATTATCTGCACGTTGGTTATCCACTGAAGGTTGTTTACTCATGGCGATAGTAAAACCCAAAATATGTTTCGTGAAGTTTTATTCCATAACAATCTTCGATACAAGGTGATCCGTACGGTCCGACGGCTCGAGCGAAAGTGATTTGTACTCGACACGTCGGCCGTATTTATACGAAATGTGCGGCGACAAACATGTTACGTATTTTCTTTGTTCGATGAACGAATGTAAATTAAACTATTGAAATCATCAATTGTACAAATGTTAAGATGGTTTATAAATCGTAACTTGATTTTTAACACTAAATTCATTAAGTTTAACTAACTATTTAAGAGTAATTTAAACAAAGACTTAAAACTACTCCTATGACGCATTTGTTTTTGGTTAATTAATGTTGTTGCGCCGATATATATATTAATAGTAAATATTGTTTTCCATTCCATACGCAATAAATACAATTACGAAATAATAATAAATCAAGATTCTAAATTAACGACGAGTTCTAGTGGGATCAAATGTCAATTCACAAAACTTAAATTTAAAGAAGCCATCACGCATCAAAAGTTTATACAGATCTAGTAAATTTTTTACTTTTCAAATAAATCCAATTAATATTCACCAAATCTACTATTCCAGACTGCCTTCTTAGTTTTATGCCTATGTTTAAGCTAACAACTTATTTTACTTTGCAAAAAAATGGGAAACGCCTAACGCCTGCTTGTTCGCGTCCGCAACCATATGTTGGACTCCATACCGAAACTACTTTAACTCACTTTAGTTTGAGCAATATTATGCTATTTTATGGCGTGCTTTATTACTTTTTGCCCACTAACATAGAAACGTTATTTCTACGTAACATAAATTCGGTTTAGATAATTTATTAAGAGAAACATCTTACGCGCGTCTATATCGATTAGTGGGCAAGAGTTGAGGGTAAGAAGTATAAGGACGCGTTACTTTCAGGTTAATTTCGTAAGATGGGAGTATATATTCCGGCACAGCGGAAGTGGAGCATAAGAGGGACGTACACATATGTAAAGCAATCGGGCATGCCCGGTTTGCACATTTTCGCATCAGACGCAACCTATGTACAGCTGAAGTACCACATATGCGTTGTTATTTTAAAAAGTTTTCTCCTAATATCTGTACAGTGTCCCACAGACAATTATCTGTAACTTCTGTTTGAACGGCGCTATTTATGGCCTTAGATGCGTTAAGTTGTCGCCCACTAACATGCAAATCTTGTTCTAAATAACCCAACTTCGTTTGCATAATTTTATAACTTAACTTTTACAGTTAGGTTTCACTGCCCAGCCGATTGGTCAGGACGCATTTTCAGACCCGTGTAATGATTGCAGATAACATAGGCAGTCTAAAGAAGCGTGCAGCGCCGCTGCCGCCGGCCGTCTCGCTGGCGCACCCGCCTCCACACCCTCGCTCTACGCCCTCGCCTTCGGCAGATAGTGCTAGGTCGTTGCACGGTATGTATGATGGAATAAATTAAATGTTTATCTCTTGGTCGTTTTTCTACCATGGCTGCCAGTCTCAATGAAGATTAGCGAACAGTGTATCGGTTGCCTGGAAGAGCTTTTAGCGAGAAGGCCGCTAATTGCATTAAAATAAGCTAATTTTCTTGTTGTATCCATTGTTTTGTATTACTTATTTTTGCAATAAAGTGTACTTCTTCTGAGTGTGTGCGTAGGCACGTGTACTTTTAAATCCCTAAAAGAAAGAAGTCGGGTTCTGGACACATGACTTTACGTGATCTCATAGGCACCTATATATCTCTCATAGGGGTGTAATGCTGGCGGCATTACATCCCTATGATATATTTGAAGACTCCAGGCTGATACCGAGAATTCTTCTTAATAGAAAAACCCCTATAGTACTTTGTGTCCCGACCATCCTGGGTTTAAACCCCGAATCGTGGCAAAAAATTACACAAGCAACATCAACATCGTGTTTTTCAAATCATCCCTACAACATTTTTGGCTCTTCTCTGGATTTGTACCCAGGACCCCATTATCTTTTTTTTTAAGCTGGATGGGTTTGCGCTTGGCCGCGATGCCACCTAATGCTAATCGATAGTGAAGATGTGGTCGAAGGCGGACCGCGCGTACCCATAAGATGCCTGTTCACTGTAGCCTTAAATAAACCCATGTTGTATAAGAAAGGAAACACGTCGTTCGAGAGGGTGTTCCACTGCTTAGCCGTGCGTATGATAAAGGAGGAAGCAAAACGCTTCGTACGGCATAATGGGATGTCAACACAAAGCGGTGGAGACCCTCCCGACGCATGGTAGTCCGATGAAAGACGGGGGAATGAGGGATAAGTTCACGGAGGTCTTGAGCGCATTCTCCATGAAACAGCCTATAGAAAACTGATAAGATTGCAACCTGACGCCTATGATCCAAGCTTTGCAGCTGTTTATTTGTTAGGTCTCTGGCATCGATTAAACTGTAAAAGCGTCTGGCTATCGAATCCAAAGAGCTGATAATTTGCAGAGCCGTCAAAGATGAGAGCATTACTCCATGTATGGTCGGACTTGACCTTTGTACGTTTTAAAAGGTGTTCCTACGTGAAGTACCGTTTCACCTTACTAATTATACTAAGCTTATTGGCAGAAGCCTTAGCTTGGGACTCGATGGATCAACCAAAATTCACATTGCAAGATAAATTGAGATCGAATTAGTTTAGGTGATTGGATATGGGTACAGACACATCACGAAATGTGGGAGTCCGATAGAACGGGGTCCTGGCGGAAAAAATCAAATTCTTCGCCCGCACTAGGGAAATTAATTCCCGTGTCGCGGGTTACTTTACAAACATTTAATTAGTGGAGACAATGTATACAGGAGAACTATTTACACATAAATAGTTGTCCCGCGCGGGATACGAACCCGGGATACGAAGTGGCGAGGCGACTGTCTTAACGCACGTGCACATGCTACCGCTAGACAAACGAGGCAGTCAAATAGAAAAAAATAAATTTGTTACAGAGTAATAGGACATGTTGTAGTATAGCCTCAAGGAATAGATATACCGTGTATAATACATAATATATTAGAATATAAATTATTTTTGGCATGTATATATATTGTTTTTCAAAGATGTATAATACGGGTTACAGAATTTTATTTGTCTACTAGCTGTGCCCCGCGGTTTTACCCGCATTATATCTTTATAAATTATAGCCTTTGTGTCAATCCAGGGTGTCAGCTAACTCAATAACAAATTTTATTAAATTCGCTCCAGCCATTTACGTGAAGAAGTAACAAACTTACACACTCACACACTCAAACATTAGTGTGAGTAATAAATTACAAATTCCACCTACTTGAGAACACTTTAACATGTATAATTTTAAAATGTTATATTTAGAGTTATTAAAATCAGAATATAATTAAAATAAAGCCCAACGCTACCGTTTTCTAATAAGATGTTAGTAAAGCCCGGTATTCAAAGACAGACTGCTTACGATCCATTCTAGATACAAAATAAGATCTAATGTTAATTCCTATACATGCACATATAGTGTTCTTGTGACACTCCCAAACTATTAAGTACTTGCTTAGAAAAGTGTCATTAGTAATTCAAACTGTAAATGCTTCACAGAGTGACATATAGGCAGAATCGTAAATGTTTAACATTCTTGTTTAATCTTTGGTAGACATTACTTCTCATAACAACTGTTTGAAATTTTGACATGTCACTTATTACCGCCATCTAGATCCCTTTAAGAGTCTGAAATCTCATACGTCAAAAATAAATAAATATCCCGCCTGTGATGAAAGAGAGGTTACCTAATTGATTCTACACAATTTATGTCAATCAATGTCAATGACAGAATGTCAATGATTGATATTATTTAATCACATACGTCAAGCACCATTTATAAACAACATTATGTAAGTGTATATCTAAAATGCCATGAACATGTTTTTGTTGATGATAAAATATCTTATCAGAGAAGATAGCAAGGAAGTATGAAGGTCATTTGGTTCAAATGTACTGGAAAGCAAACATATTTATTTAAAAACAACCAAACCATGGAGTCAATTCCATCGATAAACTTAATTATCTTTAGTAGTTAATTTAAATATATAAATTATCTTTTAGCCGACATGACAACGCCTGCACTAAGGAATGTAATCCCTGTGTCGCGCGGTACTTAACAAACATACATATAATAGATGGACACAAATTACATCCAGACTCAGAACAACAATTTATGGGTCACACAAATAGTTGTCCGGCGCGGGACTCGAACCAGCGACACGAAGCGGCAAGACGACTGTCTTAGCCGCTGTGTCTGTTTTTCATTGCTAATTTTATATTCGTACTAGCTGTGCATGCTCGTATATTATATATAGGCCATGTACTATTCGGATATACATTATAAGCTATATTATTAAAAAGTTTCATAAAAATCCGTTCGGTAGTTTTTGCGTGAAAGAGTAATAAACATACATACCTACATACTCACAAACTTTCGCATTCATAATATTAGTAGGATTTTATATTACGTAAATAAGCTAAGTACATTATTACCTATGGCGCCGTGAATGTCTTGACACGGAATTCATTATAGGTACATGCAGTGCCTTTTACTTACAAAATCACTTGTGTGGTTGTTAACTTGTCACGTACGTATGTAGGGTGAATGAGGTACATTGTATAGGAGAACATTCTTTTTATGTTACTGGGGTTATATACATAATTATTGTTAGCGTGTGTCGGTTTAACAATAAGGGTTTACTTAATAGACACACTTGTTCCAAGGCACATAGCATTATTGTGTCTATGAGCTCTAATAAAAACTACAGATTCTAAGATGAGACCTATCAATTAATAGGTTATAAAATGTTCATACTAAGCTCATTTCCAGTCTGTTGGGGAACTGTACACGATCGCCAAGGTTAAGCACCTAAGCGCGGGATTAATCTCAACAAATTATGACAGCAAAAGTAGTAACATTTCTGAGGGACACCATGCTTCTGAGGATCTCCATGCTCCTCAGAGTTGGTACGATAGGCTGCCGGTCTAACAGTAGTCCATAGATAACAGTTGCAAAGCCACGTCAGAAGCCTCCTGCGCGTCTTGAAAACGTGATAACAAAGTAACCATTGCCAATGGTGATGGATTAATACATATTGGATGGACTGCACGTGCGGCGCAGTTGCCGATCTGGTCGCCCCACGTCAGCGGCCTCGTCATAACATCTATTTGTCCAACCCATAGATAGTTTGATGTGGTGACGGCGACGAATATCTAGCACAGTACGGGCAGCGTTGTCTTTCTGAGTACTATGAACAACGTACTGCGATGGCCCACCCGAAGATCCTCCACCAAGGCTTTTTTCCAGCGTGGATATCTCTCAGCTGACACTTTTAAAACAGAACACAAAGTTAACTCAGAACTATGTAACATCATATAGTTCTTAGTTACCTCTGTGTCCGTGAATTACGTGCTTTTAAAGTAACGCGATATAACGTAGTCTTTTTGGGAAAAGAAGAATTAAACAAAAAAATTAGAATAATAATATAATATGATGATGATGATGATAGTATAATACATATATATATGCATAATGTCGTGTGTCCGCCAGTGGGTGGCGTGGTGAAGCCGCGGCCGGCGCAGCCCCCGCCCACGCCGCCGCCCGCGCTGCACAACGGCGCGCACCACGCGGAGGAGCCCACGCCCCCGCCTCGGAAGGTAAATACCATTCTACCTTCAATTGGGACCCTCTTGTCTCCGTTGGACAGAAATGCGGGCTAGTGCAAATAATTGAACTACTAAATGTCGTCAAATACAATTAAATAATAAAAAAAAATATCCCGGGACTGGCTTTCGCCATAATAGCAAAGTTGTGCCTTTAAAAAAAAACCTGGGTCTTAATAGACTCGTCCCATTTCTTCGTTTCACGCCAGTGGGTCACATAAGATGGAAATAGAGCCGATAGAAAACTATCAAAACGAGTTATAAACAGGTTGAAATAGTAAAATTTGACTTGAGTTGTAATATTATGAGATTATTTTGTTGTAAGCATTTTCTATACATGTGACGATTTTTAATGAATTAAAAGGTTGTTAGTGTTTATCTAGGACAAATGAAAAGTATAAATTAACATTTTTGCAATAAGGTGAAAGCCGATACTACTATTGGCTAAAAACTAGCGGGTTCTTCGTATAATATTCGGATAATGGGAAATTAAGAAACATGTTACTTGTATTCTGTCTAATTTAGGCGCACCCGAAATTTATTGGTTCAAATTATTTGCATTAGGCTGTGATTTCTCAAAAACAAAAATAGTTACTATAATTAGCAAGTGATATAAAAATCTGCACATATAGTGTAAATAGAACAACGATTTTTAATAATATCAAGGCACTGATTAAAATACAAATCATGCTTATCAACTTAATATAATCTAACAATCGAAAACCCCTGACTACAGTTTAAAAATTGGTCCAACTTTCAAACGATTGAACAGATTTTACTATCCGGATTAAACAGGAAGTGTAACCGCAATTCCAGATTAAATTAAGTATGGAAATCTATTCATCCGTTTGTAAGAAGATGGCATGGACACAGAAACTGCCTTGAAATATTGTATCGGGGTAATAAAATAGCAACTAACGTGATATAAAACTAGTACAGGGTTATTTGTTTTTGCTACAGAAGAAAAATAGATTGCATCTGGAAAAGGCTGTGAAAGCGAGACTGAGAAGGGTAACGAACTGACACAGAATTTAGTGTACTCACTCGCTTACCCTTGTTTGATTTACGCCCTTACATTAATATTGTTTTATTGTTCTATACAGGCTTCTTGGTAATAGCACGAAAATTTTTCCAAGTATACAGCTACGCGGCGCTGTCCGAAAGGTGTCAAATCTTTGTAAATGTCAAAAATAACGCACTGCAACCGATGTAATATTTTGAGAAACGTCAAAACATTTTTCGTATGCTATAGATAGATAACGCCGCGTAGTGTCACATCTGAACTAATATTGAATTGTTGAATCCGTATCATAATTGAATCTAAATTAAAATGGAAGTTGAATTAAAAAAAAAACAATATTATTTTCGTAGAAACATATTTTTAATTTTTCACGAGATCAAATAATGAAGCTAAACTATATATTTCAAGGATTGTCAATTAATTACCTTTAAGCCTGTATTGTCAAGAGGCACAGACAAAATTCTATACGCCCGTCTCTGAAACTTACTAAGATCTTACAAAGTATTATGCATCACAGCTTTTAAAAAATGTAGAGCTGCTTAGTATCCTACACTATTTTAATAAGCATATGATGCAATTATATGTATTTATTGATCCGCGGCTTTCGGATCCCTTTTATTGGCACAGCGAGGGGTCCGATATTCTGGCAAACTACACTCTTGACAAACTCCTGTATCTACACCAAAATATGCATAGTATGTGTACTTTACACATGAAATATTTCGACCTCACTGCATGTATTTATCTAACAGCTTTTAGCTTTGTTGTGTTTTAAATAAACAAATCCCTTTAGCTCCTTCTATAGAACTTATAGATATATGATGTACATATTAAGGATACTATTGCAGTAATACTGACATATAACGAATATGTCTTTCTGGATCTGCAGTGTATAGTTGGGGTGTAATTCAAATGTAATTAATTTATACCTATTTACTATACCGAATACTATCCACATAATAAATTGTCACTTTTGGCAAAATTGTGTGGATAGCGTATAATTCCATTAAAAATTAGAAGATAAATTATTTTTTGTGTCTACAATAAATTGAAAAAATTCTCGATTGTATTCTCATATTCATAGAAGGTCGACCACTAGTTAAATAACATATTTTAAATCGTAGTATTCGTAGATGCTTTCAGAAATATCACAGTTGATTCTGTTGGAAGTCATTTATTATTAGATATTTAAGTAAAGTTAATATCAAATGTAAACTTAAAATATCACAGCTAATTCTGTTGGAAGTCATTTATTATTAAATATTTAAGTAAATTTAACATCAAATGTTAACATAAACTATAATTACTTAAAAACAGTTGAATATCTAATAATATCCACAGATTATGACTACAGATTGCGCTGTTGCCAATGTTACTGCAAACAAGTTCCTAATAATTTATATATATTCTATAGGTTCTAAGTAAATCACTGAAATTCAATTTAATAACTACCCGCAATTATTCTTTGTTCCTAATAATATTGAAACGCCACCTTCTAACTGTGTGGAATATTGATTTTTGAAGTTATATGGCATGTATTTTAATGATTTTAATTATTGAAGACTATTTATTATGAGAAGTAAAGAAAAATAAACTTTAAAAGTCCCAAAGAGTGAGTTTTGTCTTTTAGCAGCAGCACAACGATAAAGTTGTTATAAGTTGAGTTTAAGCTTACCAATTGGAATACCATTCCTATTATTTTATGTGCAATACTAGAACTAATAGTAAAATTAGTAGCCGTATTCGTCTCTTTAGAATCAATTTATGACCAAAACTTCTTAAACTAACACAAATGTCGTATTACAGGAGTGCTCTAGTCAAGACTCTTCGTTGGAGCTCTGTGATATGACTGAGTCGTGTTTAGACGACAGTCGGCTGCAGTCAGCGCTGTCGTGCGACAGTTCGCGGTCGCGAGAACGATCGCGACGGAGCGACAGTCGCTCGCTCGACGTGTCGGATACGTCGAGTGTACATTCGCGGTCACCGTCTGCTTCCATCACAATGGTATGCACTATAGCAATGATTTTATATCGACTTAAATAGGTATGACCATAAGCCTGGCTTGGTTGAGCAAGCAATATGGTTGAAGTAATAGCTTAACATATCGTTTTGCAAGTTTTTTGAACAATCATCAATTTTTTAAAGAATTGTACTTGGATATCAATCCCCTAATTTGTTCGTGGCTTAAGGTGTTATTCGAACACCAAAATGAGTTCTGATTCTGACTGCAATGGCTGTTTTGATAATTGATCGATCTGGCTACATTCTTGTGTCCTTTCTACCGGTTAGAGTATAATTTAATTTCTTTTACCTCAAGACGGTAGTTAGCGTAGATAGAACATTATATTCTTGTTTTTTCCAAGTATAGTAATAAAACCAGATAAAATAAATTTATGGTATTTAGTTTGGAAAAAATGGAAACTTCTAAACTAATATTATAAAGTGAAAAATTTGATTATTTGTTTGTTTGTATTGGAAAACTTCGAATAAGACTTTACTTACAAGAAAAATTATTTCCCTATATTTCTATTGATACAACTAACATATTAATAAAAAAAATAGACATCTCTACGATAATTGCAACCACCTTGGCTTGTAGAGATCTAAAACTTACCTATAAAAGTCACTATCTGGCTTAGAGTACTAATTTATATTTTCTATCTATCTAACTGTACAAGGCCGGTGCGGGTCACTTCATTGTATACCTTTCACAACATTGTACAACATACCTTTTGTCTTAAAAATGTTATAAAATCAAAACCCCATAATTTAAAAGTAAAAAATACAGTTGCAGTATCTCAGATATTATTCTATGGGTCTCACCGCATATGAAACTTTCAGATGGGAGGTCTAAGACGGTGTCGTGCCCTATACGACTGCTTGGCTGACAACGAGGACGAGCTGTCGTTCCGCGAAGGAGAAGTAATCGTAGTGATCAACGAGCGCACAGAGGATGACAACTGGATGGAGGGACAGGTGGAAGGCACCGCCCGGCGCGGCATGTTCCCCGTCTCTTTCGTGCACATGCTCCCCGACTAGGCCTAGAAAGAGACAACTAACGTAGCTCAACACCAATCTTCCTAGGAGAAACCATGTACTTGTCAACCTTCAAAGTAGCCACGTGACTCGAAGCTATACGAGCTTCATATATCCCTTATCTTGCTTGAGATGGCTTCCAAACCGAAAAATCCAACCGTGAACCGGTCGGTATTGGAAATATATTCGAAGATGTCTATTGATCTATTGAACTCTTAATCTATACTGAGACTATATAAATTATCAATTAAAAATTATATTGTATATTCGTCTTATAATAATAACGGAAACCAAAGGTGGTTGTGTGCGCGATGTTAATGAATTGAAAGGTTATTTTTTATGATATGGTAAATATTAAATGAAGAAAAGAAGTCTCTGAATACACTTTGTCTGCGTCTGAACACAAACACATAGCCCGTTCGTAGTACAACTGTATCCACTATCGTGGTTTGGACGGTATTACAAATTTGCTCAAAGGGTCAATGTTTTCTTATCAACTGAAAAGATATGCTTATAGAATACTTGCCAAAAATACTGGAAATTCAACTTTTTATACAACGTTTGATAAAAGGAACTTAGTCTGAGCAACTTGAGTCTTCGTACAAAGTTCGTAACTTGATCGGAATGGTTGTACGCACGGCTACATATCAAGCTATACATTACCAATATAAGCTGATCTGTCATTGTATGGAAATCCTATACAACGCGAGATCAGCTTATACTGGAAACGTATAGCTTGATGTGTAACCGTGTGTACGTCACATGCATAAAAGAATACAGTCTAATTTATAACTGCATCTTTTTTAAGGTCTGGGAAATAGTATAATCAGTGAAGTTGATGATCTACACATAGTTTAGATTCACAGGTAAATAAAGCTTGTTAAATTTCGACCACTATCTATGTTACACTTTGTATAAAAAATGTACAGCCGTTGTTAATTGCGTTGTGCATCGATGTATAGTGATCTCGGAAGTGTTTCACGAATGTCGCATATAAATAACTTACTAATTTATTGAAATGGACGTGATACATGTTGTAATATAATTATAAAGACTTATTCACGTTTAGCTGTCTAAAATGGTCGATTGTTTTATTAGCAGACTACGAATGGTTCCACTCTAGTCTTATTTAAGCACTAAGTCTTAAGACAAGTAGCTAGCACGGTGACGAAGACTCGTGTCTCTACAGCGTTCTACCAATGAAATCTCAGAAAAACACACGCGTCTATGACTACGAGCATGGTGGTTGGTCGAACGCTCTAGAGAGATATGTGTGATTCTAGTATACACCTGTCATGTACTTGGACCCGGACAAAAAAATAAGAATGAAAATAAGTGAGTACCAAGATTGCAGCATATGAGATATATATATGGGAGTGTGGTCTCTGGCAAAATGAGCGTGATATTATGTTAAATAGCTTGCAACCAATATCTGTAGTAGTTTATTATATGGATCTTGTAGCAACTAGGAAACACTTCCGTGCGTTTAAGCGCTTTTACCATACCTACTATTGGAATCAAATTTAACAGCTCACTTGTATAGCTGGCTTCTCTAGTTGCAATTCTCTTTTTGAGGCCTCGTTTTATCATTCTGTCTCCCGCTCTGCTCTGGAGGGAAGTGGAACTATTCATTTCCAAACTCCTTGTTTCTTTCTGATTGAATTCGTTGCGGGATCCGAGACAATTAAAGCGATTCCCCGGGACATGCCTGAGCCTCACCGCTCAGTGTCATTACATTGTGTGCCACTGTTGATTATGGCTTACAGGAGTTACAGATGTGGGTAAGAGGGAGGTACTAGTCCCTTTAAGTTTGCAGCTTTACCCAGCAGTGATTCAAGTGAATGAGTATCACTGTATCAGATACATTTTCAAGAAGACCCGAATGAATCTTGTTACGAGCCGAGTACGTAACTAATGTGTGATAGCTGAGAAAGGGTTACTTATTATCAAAAACTAGTCGATTGGTTTTGATGGTTATACTGAATAAGGCGCCGTTTTTATATTATGAAACTGTTTTTGGATATTTGGCCTAAGGCTTGGCTTTCGTTCGTACAGCTACGAGCTTATCTATTCTAGTATTTTATATACAGTTCAATATTCGGCAAAGAAACAGGTGTTATTGTTGTATATATAGTTATGTTAATATCAATGCTAAAGGATCAAAACTAGTTCATTATACGATGTTGACACCTAAAGTATCAATTTTCATTTTATGATGTTGACTTTCATCGTTATATTGTTCAGTGTTGTACAGACGCCAGCACATCAAGCTACCCCAATCCTTCAAGTTTCCCCAATTGAAAGGGAACCTTATGCTAATGTGATAAAGTTGAAAATCTATAAAGAAATTGGACAGGTTGGGGTAGCTGGATGTGCTGGCGTCTGTGCAGCTGTCCTTGTTTTTATACACGTTCTTAATACTCAAACGTTTATCATTCCACTTTTCGATAGGTAGTCATCTATATGGTGTCCTTAGTAAATGATCTGCGTGTGTAGTGGGGTCTTGTGCGTTGATTTTTGTCAACGGGGTTGTGAGTCCCTGTATTATTTGAATTTTTATTGTGAATAGACCACAATAGGACTGACGTCAAACTTCGGATGTTATCCAGCCATAACGCTTCGAACAGCACACATTCCAGACCCAATATTTAAACAATCTTAAACTAACTGGTTAAAGTCAAAGAAGACTGGTGGTTCGAAGACATGTCGAGTAATGATGACGTAGCGTGATAAAAATGAGGTCAATAACTGACGTTAACATCCTAAATATCAGTTGCAGTAAGTACTCTATTAAGTTTACAATTTTAAAACTGAATTTAAAATCTCTACTTACTATGAATCGAAGGTACTAAAAATGGTGAACCAAATATTCGAAAAAAAAAATGAATGTGGTACAAGTTTATAACTTGTCTATTCTGTTTTCCGGTGGCAATTTCTAATACTTAATGATTAAATGGTTGGGTGACATCCGGTTTTTGACCGTGACACTCTCATGGTCTATTATATGTATAATATGCCTCAAAATTTCGAATGTGACCGCAACTGGACTAAGATATAATATTATAGCAAGAAGCAATATCTTTTCTACTCCCGACGGAACGTTTTATACGTTTGAAGTCAATGTCTGAGCGTCTAATCGTAGCGCCCAAAGTAAAAAACCGAATTTTAAACTTTGTTGACCTGTTAGCTTGTTTTCTTAGCCATACAATTAATTCAGTCATTCTATGTTCTAGCTTGTTGACAAAAACAAAGCTTTTAAAAAGTAAACGATTTTATATATCTCCGGACGCAGGGCTCAAGGTAAAAAAAATTAAATGTATTTTGTCAGTTCATCATAGATACAACATTAAGTATAACACCAATGTCGTAAGTTTGGTCAATAGATTTTCCGTCCTTAAGCGGAGTTTTTCTTTTACAATTGTGATATGATATAAGTTACATGAACGAATTAGAAACTTTGTACTCGTATGGGGGTATTGGAACCAATTATATTGCAATACAAACACTCAGTGGACGTCAAAGCAATTGCTTATTTGAAATAGAAGACTTAAGCGGGGATATATAACCCAAATAATCGCGGTTTAGATTACAACTTTTTAATTGACTCGACCAATTAGTTGCAGAAATTATCAAAAGGTAGAAGTTACTCATTCATTTCTTCATCGTTTTAAATGCTGCAGAATTTTTCAAATTCAGCACACATTGCATTCACAACATTACAATCAATTTTAATCTTGAATCTAGAAATGTTACATTGAACATGCGGTCCAGTTTAAATACTATATTGTTTTAATGCAATTTAATCACCAAGTAAATAATAAGGTCCACTTTTTAATTCAAGTATTGATAAATTGTTTAATAGTGTTTATTTTCTAGACGTATCGTTACGATTGGCATAATATTTATGTAAATGTAACAATTTATTCTATTTAGCTGTCATTTGTAAGAATTAAGTAACATCCTGTATTTAAGCAATATACCACTGTAATGTGACGTAAAAAGCCGTATGTTATTCCGCCACATGTCATTGCAAAAAATATTTGACATGGAAGGCCCTGCAAAGGATATACAAATACATGCCCTTTTGATCCCCTGGGCCTTGTATAACAAAGCAATAAATTATCATTTGTCATCTGTCATTATGAAACAGGGCACAAGATTCGCTGTGTTCCACTTGTCTCGATAATTTTAGGCATACTATTCTTCTATTCTTGCATAACATCCCTTCTACTGCAGTATTGGCAACGAAAGGCAGACGTCATTGTTTAGCTGTTGTGCGTGTAATGTGTGCGGCAGAAATAATGAATATAATAATCGAATTTACTGTAAATAAAACATAATCTAAAACAGTCTCAGTTTGCCTGGTTCCTTCATAATGGTTTACATGGCGGAGTAACGTCCAGATTTGACGTCACGAAAGTTTTTGTATATAAATACATGTTACAGCTCAGTTAGATTTGCCAAATATGTAAATGTGATGAGTAGTGAAGAGAGGTTTATATGAGCGACAAACTTTTGGACCAGTGACTGTTTGTTGTCTAGATATGTTCTCGTAGATGATATTGAGGTGTCTTAGTGTGTTGGTGCATGCTGTCTATAGAGTGTTCATTTTGAGAGACTATAGGCCACTAAATTATAATTGTATATTTATATATTAGGTAACCTTAAATTTGGTTGCTCAGAATCGTTATTAGATTTAAAGATTGATTTTGCTTGCTTAGTGGTCTTTTGCAGGACTTTCAATCAATATGGGTAGTTTAAAAATCATATATATCTTATATTGTTAAATTATTCATCGTCAGCATTGTAATTAAAAGAAAACAATGGTAATGGAATGTTTCAACACACACGCATTCGATGCGACTTGTATTTACATTTTATTTTATTTATACCGCTATCTAATGAGATTCTGAACAATTATTGTGGCGGAAGTGCACTGATTACATAAAATGCATAAAAAAATCGATGTATTAAGCTACCTTTGTTTGTTTTAAGGCTAATTTATGTGTTGCAGAGTGTTTCACTATGGACCAAAGAAATTCTTAAAAAATTGTCTATATATGAATATTTCGCCTATAGTCTTTCAAGTGGCGAGGAACACGAAGTTGTTGTTACATGTTAAATTTTAACACTCCACTTTTAAATAGTCGAGTATCGTAATAATAGCAATAGGAATTCGCGTTTGTATAACTAAACGATAATGTAAGAGTACTTATGTTTGAACTATATTCACATTGATTTCCCTTCGCTGCTGTTTGAACAGATACCTGTATTCTCTAACTACACATTCCCGTATTTATTATAGTAATATTTCTGTATATTTAGTTCAGTAATAATAGATCATATTAATAGTAACCTATTCACGTTATAGTTACCTATATTATCGCGCGCGTTGCCATACATTATTAGTATTACTTAAGTAAAGTGAGCAAAACCATATTCAATTTGATTACCCATACACAATAGTAGTAATTTTAAATATTTTTTTGCGATTTATATTCACTTCTCCTATCCCATATTTCATTGAAGAATCGCAAGGTACCATTTTTTTTTATTTTAAAGTATTCGTTGTAAAAATGTGATTATAATAATCGTTGCCATGAATGAATTTTGGATGTAGTATAGCAACACTGCAGTCGTGTAAATAGTTATTTTATCATTAAGCTTGTATTTAGATGTGTAGGAGATACATAATTTATATAATTATTTCGAGCTATTGTTTTATGCATATGCATGTTTACGTTCTTTTCCTGAAAGTCGTACATATAAATTGTATTTATTTTTAATATATTACGAAATATAATTGTGATGAGATATTTTAATGCCATTTTAGTCTGTCAGTATGTTACTTATTAAAAGTTATGTAACCAAATGATGCTAATAGCGTGTAAGATGTTTTATTCTTTATGGAGATGTAGTTGAAATAGTTTTTTCTATTGTGTATTATGTGAACGAAAACTGTATGAATTGATTAATACATAATACATCACTTCGATGGCTAAACTGTGTTTTATTAACTAAGCAACCAACAACAATTGTAATCTAATTTGACTACTATACATTGGCTTTATAGCAGTTAATATAGCCCAACACTCCCTCCAATAGCCCGTTGGTTCGAGTCTTCACGGGAAGACGACAACGACGATGATCCTGAAGCCAATGACGGCGGACGAGGTGAGAATCTACATCCCAGAAAAGGCCCGGGCTCAGATAGAATTACCAATCGTGTGTTGAAGCATGTCGTTACTATGCTATGTTGTCTGCGATTTTCAACACGGCCATGTCTTACGAAATTTACTTTCAAAGCTAACTCCGTTACTTCCTATTCCAGCAGGAGTTCCCTAAGGTCCTTTACCTGTTACAGTTTTCGGTATACACTTGCGATATCCCCATCCATCATAAAGCCTATCTGGTTCTTCTCGCAAACGATACTGCATTAGGTATATCGCTCCGGCACCCGTCTAAATGCCACCTACGACAATCTTCAGACATGCCTTAAGCAAATGGTTCAGAAAATGGAGAATTTCGTTTAATCTCACAAAAGGTGCCACCCTCCCTACGTCAATCAAACCAGTGCCAAGTGTGTTGAAAACCAATTATTTGGGTGTGCCCTTTGATCAAAACATCCCCAAACCCAACAACACATATAGTCCCAACTTTCGGAAGAAAAGATTTTACTATTAAGTATTTGGTATTTTAAAACATTGTTATTTTCATAGTATCCTGCTTTAAAATTGTCACTCTAGGAAAAAGGTATCTAGTTAAAAGGTTTCTAAAGGGTCGGCAACGCGTTAATGATTCCCCTGGTGTTGCAAGCGTTCATTGGCTACGATGACCATGCGTTTTTGACAACTAAGTTGTATAAAGAATCCAACATTACATATAATATTATGTTATTATTAACCTTGAAGGCTATGCCACTACTAAGATACCTATGAATATTAATACATTATAAATATAAGATACATTTGAATTTGCCAAGTAAAATAAGAAACTGACACAAATAATTTAAAATTTTTATCATCCGTTCAAGTTAAGTAGTTAATGGTCGGTTCGGTCGGAAGTCTTGTGTCACTCACTGCTATGTATAATGTACTCTGTGCTGATTGCATTAGATATATGAGTGAGCTAATTCACGCGACGCGTTATGGCGTTAACTCAATGGGCGAGGGCATGTATATAATCAAATTATGAATCAGGTATATAAAACTAACGATGAATATATATTATGTACCTATCCAAAATAGTTAAACTATTATTATACTTAACATTAGAGTAGTGCATACAGGTATAATACCTAACTCAATTCGTTTGCATTTTGTCAAAGAATTATTTCTGTTCTAATATGATGATAATTTACTTACAAGAGATTATTAAGATTGAGAGATTCCATACAATCTATATTTAAATTTGGAAAACAGGTATCTGATAATTAAAGACGATTTGGCCAATCTGCTTGGCTATAAATATTATTTTCCTCCACCCACACGGAAACTATTAAAACTGTAAGAATGTTGTCAGCTCGGCAAATTTTTCAGATATTCTACTTAATTAAAGGCGAGGCATTTTAACGCGATCGACCAATTTAGGTGGTGAGGGGTGGCGGGCCGCACGCGTATTCCGAATTCCTGAACTGAACTGAAAGGGAAGGAGGCTGCGCGGCGTGTTGACATTCTGTTGGGCAGCGAGCGATTACATTATAATAATTGGGATAAACATTAATTAAATGAATACAGGACTTCAATTGAAAAAAAGTATTGAGCAGGTACTCTGTTATAATTTAAGATAAATATTTCTATAATAAGACATTTGTCTATTAAATAATTCGTTTAAAACTTTTTCTTTTGACCGTTTTCAGGATTTTATATGATCGAGTAAACTATATTTTATCATGTAACCAATTAGCACATTCGTTAGATGTCTTTAGGTATATCATATATTTTTTATAGAATCGTTATTAATTTTTATATTCCTCAAATATTTGTCCAAACAAACCAGGTTCTTTTCTTTCCGCCGGTGACTGGCCTTAAGGTATATCTAATGACCTACTTCTTTTGTTGGAAAAATCTACAGAATTTAAAAGATGTTACCTTATTCCATTTTTAACTGTTTCACATCAATTATGTTTATAAAAGTTAAATTATTGGACTGCTCACCAACGAGGTGATATTTCTCTGGATCGCCAATAATTTTGATTTTATTGACCTATTTTCGTATATAATAATAGGACCATAAAATCACCTTCCTTTGGTAGTCAGTTAAATTTAATAAGCTTTTTCCATTGACGTAGACTGCTTTAAATAAACCTCATTTTTGATTATGGAAAGAATAATCTTACAAATAATAAGATCAACTACTATGCCTTTATAATACTAGGTAGGTACTTGTTTGAATGAATACACTATAATGTAATAGTAATGGTATGGTCTACGGAATGGAGGACAAAGTAAAATGCGTGTATGGTCTCGAAAAATAAATGTTTCTATTGAATAACAACACAGTTAAAGCATCAGTAGGTATACGGAATATATTGATAAAATTTTAAATCCAGTAAATTATACTCTTTAAACAGCAGAAATAGCGACAGAAATGCATTTTATTAAACTACTAGCTGGGCCCCGCGGTTTACCCGCGTTAATATTTATAAATTTGTTAATCCAGGGTGTCAGCTAACTCCATACCAAATTTTATTAAAATCGCTCGAGCCGTTTTGACGTGTAGAAGTAACAAACATACAGACTCACACAGTCACAAACTTTCGCATCTTTTATATAAGCGTGATGTGATTTTCATTACCTAAAGAAGTTCTTTGTTGGTATATATTATTATATGTTATAAGACACCACAAATATATACAATATTATTTTTATATATATTTGTGGTGTCTTTTACTATATTTCTTTATAAAGGTCACAGCTTATTAGAGCCACCGGCACCCACCCTCCGTCGCCTCGCCTCATGCGGATAGTATTCTTTATATGGACTTGTACGGGTATGCGCTCAGTGCGCTCACTATATTAACTCCATAGCGTCACCGGATCGCCCCGGTCGTCAAATCTAGTAAATTTATTGAATAATAATTGCATCGTTTAGTACCTATTGTAAAAAAAATCTATTTGTTTAATTTCTCCTGATTTTGTACTAATTTCCTCTGATCTCATATCAGGGAATGGCAACACTGAACCTCAAAATGATAACGATAAGAATAATTCTTATTATTTAAACTGTCAACTATAAAATATCATGAACTTATTATCACTGCGCAAAATATACCGGTCTCCGTTTTGCTGATAATGAATTCATAAATCTCATGGCAGCGCCGAAGTTCAGTCTGTTAGACCTTTAATCTCTAAAACAACACAGTTTTTTAATTTATTGTAAAAGTTATCTAGCAAGTTTTCTTAAAATGGTGAATCGCAAGAGAGTGTTTGATTTATTAAGAACAATCAATGTAGCGTCGTAAGTACCTCTGTAATATATTAGTTACTTTAAAACGTAGATGTAAGTTCATGATTACCGTCAGTGACCTTGGCCTTTTCCGTCAAATTATTTTAAGGAGTTTTAATGTAACCTAAGAATAGACACCTACTTTTTCTATGTAGTAATATTGTTTTCTAATTGATAATTGTATAGACTAGAATATTTCCTGCCAAATAAACATATTATTGTCAGAACATATTCTGGCAGTAGCTGAATTATTTTGATATGTTTTTGTAGTAGGGTTATGAATGGTGCGAAACATCCAAATGAAGCATAAATAAATGTATTTATAAGTAAGAGGCTATGCGAGATATCATAACATAGGTACCTAATTTTTGTTATTGTTAAATGAGTGACATAGACATAAAGTAATATGGTCCAAAATTTAAAGATTGCTGATTATGCAGGTTTAAAATTACTGTAACTGCTTTCCACTTTTGGTCCATTGAGATTAATATTTTAAATAATTCAAATCAAATTTAATTTAAAAATAATATGTGTATACATTGCTCCACTCTAAAATATGGCCTGTTTGTTTGGGGCTTAATATTTTATTGTCATGTACTTAGATACCTTTTTAATTTTACAGTGCAGTATCTCATAGTAAATGAGAAAAACATATTCATTACCATATTTTTACACCTACAAATTATAGACAATGTGAATATTAAAATGTTTGACTTATACAAAAACAAAAATATCTAATAAGTTTTATTACTATCAATTTCTGTTCCACATTTAGCTACTAAAAATATTTTTTTAAATACATTGATCATTAAAATAATGGTGGCGGGTTCAATCTTTGCACAAGACAAATGTTTGTGTTCTTGGACTTGTCTATTTGTCTTGGTCTCAATGTTTTGTCTAGTATCCATATTTATACTTTGCTTTGTTTAGGCTAGATTGCTGTGATATGTCCTGGATGTTATAAATATCTTTATTAAAATGTAATTGAATTTTCTTTAAATATGTGAAGCATTACCATAACCTGGGTGGTTATTTTTTTACGCTGTTACAAACATTGTCCAATCCACAATTTTGGGCACCTTGACTTATGATGGATGGTTGGGTAAAGTGTAGCTTTATGTCACCATAACTAGATTGGTAATTTTTTTATACTTTGTAAAAATACTTTGCCCTATCCAGAAATTTCGCTTAAACTTTCAAGTTTTAAGACTTCAAGTTTTAAGCTAAAACTTAATCAAGGTTTAGCTTAAAACTTGAAGTGTTTGACCTTGACCATGATATTCTGGGGACTTGCAAAAGGGAAATTTGATTTTTACTAGTATATTTTGACCAGTATTATGCTAGACCTTAGATCATCTTGACTCATACATAGTGCAGCTTTCAAAATATGACTTATTTGACCTTGACATTGACCTGGAATGACCTTGACATTGACCTTGAATGACCTTGATATTAAGTGGGTACAAATATTGTGCAACCAAGTATGTTCCCCACTCTTAATACTCTCAGTATCCCACCAGCCTTGATAGCAAGTTTTGGCGACTTTTACATTATGGGCATTTCAAAACATTGTTCTCCAAACTAAAAAAAACACTATAATATACTTTATACAAAGCTTTCATATTGGAATAATATCTCACAATTTGGCTGGAACATTTTTTCTAAATCATAACACCATCTAAATGCATAATTAAGTTGATGAGAATATGAATAAAACAGCCTTCTCCTGATCTTGTGGTCTATATCAATAAGAAATCCAAGGGGGTGTTTGGGTATTGATCCATGCACTACAACTGCAAGTTAAATATGTTTAGGGGTCTGATTATTTGAGACCTGTAAACATGCAATTTTATGTGAGGAATTAGATCTTTGATTATGTTCTCAGTGTGCATTTTGGGTGAACAGTAACTTGTAAAACTAAAGAGCCACAACCAGATGGTGTGATTTCTCTGCAAAGCATTGACCTCGTTTTCACAGCACTACCCAATGTTGCTCTTTACCCTACAGAGATACCCTAGCTTCATCAGAAAACAATACCCTCTGCCAGTCTTCTTGTGTCTTTGACACACAGTTTCAGTCAAGTTAAGGCCATGTGATAGCTTCATACATTAACATCAAAATGTCTCTCTCAATACCAGTAAATGATAATTGTGCAGTTTGGTACAGGGCCCCCTTCCAGACATTCTCTTGACCAGGTTCTACCAGCTCCTGTGGACAGTTAAACAACTCAAATTTAGCCTCCAAACTACAAAGCATTGTTTGCAACCACTCTCAGAATATACTTTTTTAACATCTTCAGCAATAATATAAAACTAAAGCCAAGTTTAAAATATAAAGGAAATTATATAATTCAATACAAAATCCTATGATGTCTTGCCACATCATAGGATTTTGATGGATGTATGTGGTAAAGTTGATTTTACTATTTGTGACTGTGCGCCTCCGGAATGTTTGCAGACGCTCGTGTAGACTGCTTTCACGCTACAATGAGGAAACGTGGCGAGTCACTTGTGCGCAGAGTTAGAGCCAGCAACAACAGCATCCTAAAAATGATTGCAAGCAGACTTGACTGCATATACGTGAACCACTGCTGCATGCTGCATATATAAAATATGTGCGCCATGTAGCAGTGGTACAGCTGTAATAATTGTTCTGTTATGTTGTTATTGTGAATGTGTAATTCTTCGAATCTTGAATTGTAATTACTAACATTAGTTTTTAAGTTAAAAAATTGTTACTAACAAGTGGGCCTTGTTGCCTGTTATTAAATAAATTATTATTATTATTATTATTAGTCACAAATAGTTAGGAACATACTTTTAGAAACACCATGGCACTTATTGAAAATGCAAGTCTGGTAACTTATTAAAAATCAACACACAAAGACAGTAAAGATGCTATTTATGCTGGGCCATCTTAAAGTGGGATTAGTTAAATAAAGACCCCCTGGCCAATTGAAAAAGAGTATGTTCTTGGACAAGAGTATTTTGTTGTAAAAGCTCAGAATGTCTTGTCCAGATTTTAGATTGTATTGTAAATGGATATTTAATTCTATTGTTCCACATTTCAGATGTCAATGCCCAGCTCATGGAAATAGAGGAAACATCCAGGTCTCCAATGCTACTCCACAAAAAGATTATGCATTTGAGGTAAGCTTAAAATGTAATAACATTTAAACTTCTTGAGAGATCAGATTTTGTCTGAGGTTGTCTTTACAATCACATGTGACATTTAAGTGGAAGAGACAAACCATATCTCAAGTACAGTGGTGATGATAGATGATATCAGAATAGGGCTTTTAGTATTGATATCCAACTTTCTAATTAGGTTCCTGGCTCAGCAACTTATGCAGCAAACATAATGTCGCTATCTTTTCCTATCTTGCATTGATTCTTGTCACACTCAACATTCTGTTTCACTCATTCACATTATAAATGTCATGAGATTATCTTAAAGAGATTTATTAGGATGTAGATATATTAACGCTATATAAATTTAAATTTGATAAAATAAAAACGCTTATCAAAATAAACGTAACTAGCATGTAGTAAATACGAGAAATAGCATACATTGAGTGCCAATTCTTATTGTTTACACACTGTGCACACTTTAGGTATCTGTATCAACAACATCTCTGTACATCTCCAGGAGTTGCCTTTTATTCAGTTGAAGACAGATATTAAAAACATTTATAAAGAAAAAGAAAACTACTAAATAGACTAGACATAACCAGTTCAATACTTAGCTAGCTAGAGAAAACTGCAGGCTTGCTAGGATAGGATTCTCGCTGGCGAGGACTACTCTCTCCTGGGGCTCTACTGGCTACCTCGCCGAACATCGTTTTAGTGAATGGCATTAAAATAAATAAAGGTTAAAAATGACTTAATCAATCGTTAAATCGGCTTCAACGTTGACAATCGATTCCAGACCATTTATGACGTCACATGTGGTCATGGAAGCCGATTTAACGATTGATTAAGTCATTTTAACCTTTATTTATTTTAACGCCATTCACGAAAACTATCTTCGGCGAATCATCCGGTAGAGCCCCTGATCTATGATCCCGTTTTAAGCGATGCCAACCTCAAAGCAAATCTGTCTTAAGGCTTCAGTGGCACCCTAAGTTGTGGGCCGTACCCATAGATAGGGTGTTCTCAGACGTGTGTCCCCTTTATTTGTAAAACTACTAGTTGATGGTCTTCTGTGCTTGCCGCTTGGTTGGTCTTTCAGCATAATGTATGTAAGTAAATTAAACTGTGTAAAAAGTAATTACTTAATCAATATTCTTTGCGTTACCAAACTGACGAACAGTTTAATTATGTACGTTACCTATCTCTTTGTATTGCTTAAATTTAATTTTAACCTTGAGATTCTTACGAGTTGTATGTGAATACCTAAGTAGTGAATAGATATAATTTCATTTATAAGTATCTACATCAATTTTCGCCACTGTCCAAGGCTTTAATTTTTTATAAGCAAGGGAAGTTACTATTTAGTAAGTGAACAATGATACTGGACTTATCAAGTACTCTGGGACCGCTGGCGTCTGAGGGTGGGAACGAGTTGAGTTCTTTACCTCCGAACGCCAGCGGTCCGGGAAGGGTAACCTGCTGTAGCTCAGGTAACACGCTTGTGCGTACTGGGGAGGGGGGGAGGTATTCAGTACTCCTCGGGTGAGAGTCTCGCGGACGCTCTATGTACGGCGGGGGTACTGGAGAGATCGTTCACGAGTACCCGGAGCCCCCGCTACCGCTGTGAGGCTAGCTATCGTGGTGGTTTTAGTTGGTCGAGCCCCACACCACGTGCGACTAGAGCATTACCACCATGTAAAAAAAAAAATAAGTTATTATCACCCAGTAAATTGTTATTTGGTGTGTGGTGACGGTGGCGAATGTCAGAATATCAATACCCCGTGTTATTCTATGGGGGCTAGACGTCGACCCGAGGGAATATCTACCACAGGACGGGCAGCAGCATCTCTCTGCGTACTTCTCTGACCATCATACTGCGATTGCCAACTCGTCTGCCAAGCGTGACGATTATGAAATATACCCAGGATGATTCTTGGGGAGAGGTGTTGTCCAACAGTGGAATTTTTACAACTGCTATGATGATGATGAAATTGTCATTGTTACCTAATGTTATATTAAGTCTCTTCCATCGTCTATTTTTTTTCAACGACCGCCCTCTGGCAATCCTTGTATTGCAGGGGACTTTAGAAAAAGACACAAAGCACAAAACGGCCCCAAAACAACCATTTATGTGCCACACAAATAGTTGTCTTGTGCGGGATCTTATCCGAAACACAAGAGCGTCTAGTCCAAGAGCTGGCACGCATTTTTGGGTAGGTACTTGAGGCAAGCTGAAAACTTGTCCTATAGCTCTTCAGACACACCCCAACACGGAACTGCAGACCTGGCTGGCGGGTAGCGGGTCTAAACCAACCCCTAATTTTTTATTTTTTTTTATCCAAAAAATGTATTTGAGGCAAGCTGAAATTTTGATATGTTGTAGTTTAATGTTTATACAATACATAAATAACATTCTGTCAAAATTTCAAGTTGCCTCAAATACATTTTTTCGATTTTTTGCAAAATATTTTTGCACACGCCTGGCAGTGCTAAAGACCCGACAGAATCGCCTGGCTTTTTTTTTGTATTGTATAAACATTAAACTACAACATATCAAAATTTCAGCTTGCCTTAAATACATTATTTGGCAAAAAAATAAAAAAATGGGGTTGGTTTAGACCCGCTACCCGCCTGCCAGGTCTGCAGTTCCGTGTTGGGGTGTGTCTGAAAAGTTATAGGACAAGTTTTCAGCTTGCCTCAAATACCTACCCAAAAATGTGTGCCAGCTCTCCTACTAGTCCCATTAGTAGCGAACAAGTTCTATCGATTCTTTTCGACTTCGTTATGCGGATTGAGTTTGAGTGCGTATGAATAAATTAACTTTATTATTCTAAGGAATCTTATCATCTCGTACTCATGGGTTTTTAAAGATCTTGTTGAAATGAATTACAAAGATTACACTATAAGTTATAAATAAAGGTTATCACCGACTGAGTTATCTCATAACCGCAACATGTAAAGTATGTATTTTATTATGTAAGCAAGTTTATTTAAGTAGGCACCATACAATGTAGAAAGGTGGTCGGCAACGGCAAACACGTGTTTCAGGTTTGATCCCCGTACAGGCAATGTAGTTAGTCTTTTTTGTTAATCGGCTTGAGCTCCGGCTTGCCTTTATTCTCCGGTGAAGTAGTGAAACCCTCCTGACTAAAAAAAACCATCCCGGTGTTCCATCTCACACCTGCGCCGGGGGTCGCGGGAACAAACGATACTTCCGCAACCCCCAGCTGAGTGAAACCCTCCTTTTTTTTTTTTTTTTTTTTTTTTTTTTTTTTTTTTTTTTTTTTTTTGCGGGGTGGAAAATCCTGCATGGATGTCCTCCGCCTCGGGGGAGGCGGAGGGGTCTGTCAGACTCCTACTGACTAAAAACCACCCCGGTGTTCCATCTCACACCTGCGCCGGGGGTCGCGGGAACAAACGATACTTCCGCAACCCCCGGCTGAGTGAAACCCTCCTAGGTCAACTATAAATGTTATGTTTAAATAAAACCAAGCTGTAGAGAGATATGAAGATGTAGATGAGTGACCTACTTATATAGGAAATTTGATGGTAGTCAAACAAGTCAACATGTATAATTGATCTCAATTTACATATTATCAACATATATTATTGTTTTTCTTGCAGATCAAATGCTCCACAGTACGATACGGGATAGGTGTGACTCGGGAAGTTGGCCAGGACCTGGCTAACATGAATGCTAAGAATGTCTGTGTGATGACAGATCCCAATGTCGCCACTCTCAGCCCTTTGAAGACCACACTTGATTCTCTTACTAGGAATGGAGTTGGTTATAAAGTTTATGATCAAGTCAGAGTTGAACCAACCGATACAAGGTACATACCTGTTTTTATGTTCATATATCTATGTATTGTTACTAAGCTCCTTACAATAGTATAATATATATCATTAGTGACTAGAGAAATGGGTCAATTCCAATGGCGCTAGCGATTAACCCCTACCCCCGCCCTCGCAAGGCTATATTTACGTAATCTACATACGTAGAGTTACATGAGTATTCAAGCGGGAAATTAAAAAAAAATCATAACAGAGATCAAGCATTAAACCGCCAATTTCCCGTCTTCGGACTGATACTGGATTGGAACGTACATATCTAAAATACACTTGCCAGAAAAATCTCAATAGATAACATTTTTTTGTCAGGCAGAGGTTTTTAGGCGCTTTATCTAAGGCTAAACACTAGCTAGTCTTGTTCTATAACGCCTCCTTTTACCGATAGCGAGGAAACATGGTTTAGATATAAATATGTAGGTACCCAAATCATGTTTGTCAAAACCTTAATTAAAAGCACATACCTATATCAAAGTGACCTCATTTTATTATTTCCCATGAAGCCGAAAAGCACGTGCTTTCCGACCATGAGCCATTTCCATCGGCTCATGAGAATAAAAAGAAAAAAACGTGCACGTGTGTTTGGGCACACACTTCTGCCACGTAAGTACTTTTAATTCTGTGGTTCTGCGCTATGATATGTCGCCCGCCCATATCTAATCTCCATTGGGAATCGCTACCATGGCCGAAATTCGACCAGGGGCTCTACCGGCTAAGTCGCCGAACATCGTTTTCGTGAATGGCGTTCAAATAAATAAAGGTTAAAAATGACTTAATCAATCGTTAAATCGGCTTTCATGACCACATGTGACGTCATAAATGGTCCGGAATCGATTGTCGACGTTGAAGCCGATTTAACGATTGATTAAGTCATTTGTAACCTTTATTTATTTGAACGCCATTCACGATAACGATGTTCGGCGACTTAGACGGTAGAGCCCCAGGAGGATATTCTTATGTATCTTTTTTTAATATACTCAGCTTCTTTAGTACATCTTAAGGTTGTGTGGAAGAGATCGCCAACTGCGATGAGACATGCACAGACAACAGCACATAAAGCTACCCCAATCTGTCAAATTTCCTCAATTGAAAGTGAACCTTATGCTTTTCTGATAGAGTTGAAATTCTATAAAAGAAATTTCACAGATTGGGGTAGCTGGATGTGCTGGAGTCTGTACAATAGGCGGCTATTGTATATGTTTGTATTGTAATTATGTACTTTTGGTGTGTAATAAAGAGTATTTATTTTAATTTTTTCTACACAACTTTAAATTTAATTTAATTTTTTACAGTTTCAAAGAAGCCATAAAGTTCGCGAAATCCGATGATTTCGATAGCTTCGTCGGTGTGGGCGGCGGTTCTGTTATGGACACGTGTAAAGCTGCAAATCTTTACTCTTCCGATCCTGATGCCGAACTTCTAGATTATGTTAATGCCCCAGTTGGAAAGGGAAAGGAAGTGAGAGTCAGTTTGAAGCCAATGATTGCCAGTGAGTTTAATATAGATTATATTTAATAATATTTTTTTGTACTTAAATCCGTTGTAGGTATTTTTGACATAGACATAGTCGATTTCTGTCCAGGGGGGCTACCGGCTAAGTCGGCGAACATCGGGATAGTGATCGGCGTTCAAATAAATAAAGGTTAAAAATTACTTAATCAATCGTTAAATCAATTTTAACCTTTATTTATTTGAACGCCGATCACTATACCGATGTTCGGCGACTTAGCCGGTAGCCCCCAAGACAGCTATTTGTTTGTATTGCGTTCTAACTTGTTGCAAAGACCCTGCGGCACAGAAATATCATTAATGCTTTGGCGTTGTGTAATAACTGAATTGTGTGCTTTATGGTATATTTTTCTCGTTACAGTTCCAACAACAAGCGGGACAGGTAGTGAGACGACGGGAGTGAGCATATTCGACTATGAGACGATCCATGCGAAGACCGGCATCTCGAGCGGCGCGCTGCGGCCCATTCTTGCCATGATAGACCCTCTCCATACGCTAACTATGCCGGAGAAGGTTCGTAAATTTGAGGAAATATGGCCAATGTCTTACAGAGCGTCTTTAGCTGATGATGTATGGTGCCAGCATAACCCCAGCTGAAGAGAGGTGGAGCATAGCGTTAACGCTGTTTGAGGAGCTAAACTGGGGCAGTTTCTCCACCTTATAAGAATAATATTTGCTGTGTGCACACATGTGTGTGTGTGTGTACATAGAATATCGCCACCCCATCTCATCCCATGTGGGGCGTAGAAGTCATTCAGAGGGAATATCTATCAGAGAACAGCCAGGAGCGTCTTTCTGTGTACTATAACCATCATACTGTGTTACTAGAAATAATAATGTATGCTATATATTACTACAAACATGTTCTGACTATTTACAAGCGCTTTTTTAAAGTCTACGTGAATTAAAACCTTTTTTATTTTATTTTACTGGGATTTTTTTTATTTAACTAAAGTTGGAACAAGTTCACTTAATCGCCTTATTTATGGCTTGGGACCCAGCTCGCCTCCATTTTGCGGTAATCATAAAATTAAAAAGAAATAGAAAAAACATGCTCCTTTCATAAACTTATCATTATGTCAGCCGAATGACGTCCAATGCTGGACAAAGACCTTCCTAAAAGATTTCTGCAATGGATTTTTGTCCATCCTTTGTAGGGATATGCTATAATCGCCACCCTTGGCAGACGGGTTGGCGGTCGCAGTATGATGGGTATTAGGGTACCTACATATTCTCTACGATATTCCCACGGGTCGATTTTACGCCTTCCACGAGATGAAATGGAGTAGTTATATTCGTTCCTATTTGCTGACAGTATTATAAAAACGATATATATTCACGTAGACAAAAATCGCTTGTAAATAGTCAGACATGTCTGTAATAATATAGTTGGGTAAACATAAATAATTCTAGTACGTGTCTAGATATTAAGATTTAGCTTATTGCAATTATTTTCAAAATGGTTCTTTTATAACTTTAGTCTGACTATCCTGATCCGTAATAAGTAAACATTTTTATGCCGCTATGACAACAAATAATAAATATATAAAAAAAAACATGCGGAGCAGTCTTTTGGGACTGCCGGTGGAAGTGAGAAGTATTTTTTGATTTTTCATACTCAGTACAGTAGTGTTTAGTTGATCCGAGTAGCGAGTGGAAGATGCTACTTCCCACCTTTAGGCGGTTTTGTGAGTGTTTACTCATAGTAAATGCTTGCCTCCCGATGGTCACTCAAAAAAAATAAAAAAAACTCCTTAAAAATCGTACTAAATTTGGTTAGGCGATTGGCTGTAAAAAAAATATCATAATTAGGATAATATGCTGCGGTTATGTGAGTGTATAAACGTCCAGTGTGAATTTAAAAAAAATACCCTCCGTCTTACGATTATCGACCAGGTGACGTGAGTTTAATATATTTACCCCAAGCCAAAAGTGCCCAACGTCACTAAAGAAGTTTTCACTTCAATAATCTTAAAAATTAAAAATAATCTATTCATTCTTGGCTGTTTTTTTTAATAATCTCACAGGGGCTCTACCGGCTAAGTCGCCGAACATCGTTTTCGTAAATGGCGTTCAAATAAATAAACGTTAAAAATGATTAATCAATCGTTAAATCGGCTTCATCGTTGACAATCGATTCCGGACCATTTATGACGTCACATGTGGTCATGGAAGCCGATTTAACGATTGATTAAGTCATTTTTAACCTTTATTTATTTGAACGCCATTTACGAAAACGTTGTCGGCGACTTAGCCGGTAGAGCCCCAGGAACCTAAGATATTTCTCGGGATAAAAGTATGCTTTGTGTTAAATATGCAAAGTATGATTTGGATGAAATCGTAATTTCATCCAAATCCGGTTGATCCGTTTATGCATGATTCAGTAACAAACATCCATCTAAACATATGTAAGGTGAGTCTCATAATACAAGCAAATAGTTGCTTAAAATGAGGCTCCAAACACAATTCAATGTTTTTTTCTAAATGCTGTTTGTGACAATAAACTATTTTGTATTTGTATTTTGTTCTAAACATGAGTAAAAGTGGATAATCATTTGGTTATAATTAATCTTATAATTGTAGGTGTGCAACTTCTCCGGGTTCGACATCTTCTGCCACGCCCTGGAGAGCTTCACCGCGGTGCCGTACACGGAGCGAGGCGCCGCGCCCGCCAACCCGGCGCTGCGCCCCACCTACCAGGGCAGCAACCCTATATCCGACGTCTGGGCCAGGTTTTGCTTACATGTTGGTACCTTTTACAATAATTATATCTTGGGACATTATTCACACTGGGTCATCTGATCCCAAACTAGGCAGAGCTCTTGTACTTTGGAAACCAGGTAACTGATATACTACATATATTACTTTTCTTTTGTAAATACATAGTTATATAGATAAATTATACCCAGACTCAGGACAACAGACATGTTCATGCACACAAATGTCTGTCCTGGGTGGGAATCGAACCCAAGACCTCCGTCGTGAAAAGCAAGCATTTGCCAACCACGCCAAGACCCCCGTCACCACGCTAACAGGCCCTTTTCTTTCCTTCAATAGTGTAACACTATCCATTAGGTGTTCATTGCACTATTCGTCTCCAAGCAAATAATTGTTTGCTTGGAGACGAATAGTGCAATTTTAAGTTTTCGTTAAGTAATGGTATCAGGCCTTACTTTGCGGAAATCCATAACATTCAAAATACAAAATTAAAATGTAGTGTTAATTCCGCTAATTATCAGTTTAATCAAGCTATATGTATCGCTATCCTGCCCCCCAAAAATATGCAAATACAAGAAGGACAATATAAACATGCAAATTACATGCGCCGTTACGATACCCAACACGTGTTACTCCAGACCATTCTCCGGTCTCCACGGACCATTTTCAAAGGATACCAACTCGTCGAGTGCTCAAATGCGACTAAAAGTCAACGGTGGGAGCGCTCGGTTCGTTGGCTGCTTCGTGGATGAATTTTTATTGATAATATTTGTGGAAATTTTAATTTTATAGTAATATTCCCATTAAAAAGCACAAATAACCTCTATGTATCTGAGATGGCTTAGTGTTTCCGTATTGTAATGATTTTAGTTTTATCGGATTGCGAGGTATATAATTGGTTTTTTGCGAATGGGGTATTAAGTTTATAGCCTTTAGAAGTCGTTTGGGTGCCTATTACAATTGACAAAATAGTCATAGTAATGTGTGTCAGATGCGCACATAAGAGACTTGAAGCTGGAGCTCGGTAATGTATAATAATAATGTCATCCCGACCGAATTTCGGCCATGGCGGCCAGTCTCAATGGAGACTAGCCAATTGCGCAGGACATATTATAGTGCACAAGTATAACTTGTGCACTATAATATGTCCTAACACAGGGGCACTTTCTATTCCATCACTCTCATGATCCGATGGGACGATTAGCGACGCGACCGGAAAGAGGTCAGGTACAGGACCGACGGCTTTACGTGCTCTCCAAGGCACGGAGGTGTAATACCGCCAACTTCCAGACTTCGGGTTGACACTAAAGAGTTTCTTTTTACGGAAAAATCCCAAAAATCACTTTTTGGCCCGACCCGGGATTTGAATCCAGGACCTCATTAGCTGCGGATGAACACGCTACCGCTAGACCAACGTGTTAGCAATGTATACCTAGGGGTAGGATAAGCTTGTATCTAATAAACGTAAACCTATCTGTAATAGCCGAGTGTATGTATAGAGAGGACAAACCTGTTATATTTCTGTAGCTACTGTAATAATAGAAAGGGGTCATACATTCGTCCATGATAGATAATGTTAGCTCAGGTGCTTTGACTCATTAACTAGTTACGCAATATGTACAAAATTCAATAAGACTGGTATCAACACGTGCTATGACATTACTTTATATTTGAGGGTTATAATGTAAAATGTTAAACCAACCTACTTAGTCACCATCAAATATGGTAATGACTAGTTTTGTCAATGATATTTTATACAAGATACGTTACGTTCATAGTAACCGACATTTAACATATGCTCCCGCTGGTATATGCATACCGTTATATTGCACACATGTTGACAAGTTGGACTAATGAATAGTATAAAACATAGGATAAACATGTAAAGAAAAGAGATAGGTATCATTTAAACAATTGCGCTTCTAATGTTTAGTCCAGGCACAGATTATGAATATTTTTAAACAGAGACGACATTTCGTAGGTAGGTACAAAATGAAATACGATAAAAGTGAAAACATATTTATATTATATTTATCAGAAGCTTTGAAGTGATAACGACAAATTCTGTTGCTTTTTGAAAGCATCCAGTCGGCTTAATTTCTCTGTGTGCGAACAGTTGCGATCCCCTCCTGAAGTCGGACCTCGTTAGACGGCAATCTTAAAAAAGAAAACCTGTTTTAGTTCTAAATAAATAATTTATTTACTGTAGTGTGGGATTTCGTCTAAAGTAAACATTGACCACCCCCGTGTTAGCACTATTTTACCTTTATAACGTTATTATTTATATAACTAACTAAACTTTTAAGACATATATATATATATATATATATATATATGTCTTAAAAGAATAAAAAAAAACATAGTTAAAAGTAGAGTAGGGTAATTATGACTTTACTGCCTACGATGTTCGCATCTGCAGATTTTGTATTTCTAATCTATGATTGCAGTGCACGCGTCCTTATCGCTCTCGCGTCAAAAATGATTGACTGTCTTTAATTTTTTACCGCCATTTATAAGAATATTAGAAAAATAATTTTATTGAAATTGAATGATGATAATTATGTATGTACAGACGCCAGCACATCAAGCTATCCCAATCTGTCAAATTTCCCTAATTGAAAGTGAACCTAATGCTTTTGATAAAGTTGAAAATATATAAAAGAAATTTGACAGATTTGGGTAGCTGGATGTGCTAGCGTCTGTACTTACATGTGATAGGAGATCGCTTGTAATTTGTGCACTTTTTTTGAATACACGCGATGGCATTCTTGTTGTTTTGGTAAATAATTCGAGTGACCGCACAACGTTCAGCGCGTCGCCCTGCTTAGCGCGGACTGAAGGCAAAATGTCCCAATGAGGATGTTTTTGAGTCCTCACAAAGCGCGGTAGATATTTGGAGAACCTCTGGAGTCAGACTACTTCTTGGGAAATTTCATGATTAAATATAAATGAGTATTAAAATGGGTGATTGCAATATTAAGTCGGAAAAAAGCGAGTTGGAAATGACAATATATCCTGTATGCAAAGTAATAGAAAAATATACAAATTCAGGACATCTTTAACATATGATGACAATATGTAGTAAAAATATTAGACTTAAACTAGATAATTAAACATAATTTCTTGACAATAACTTGATACGAGCTAGCTAAATATCATTTCTATAATAAAATAATTTTTATAAATGTTTTCATACAATATGTACCTAAATATCTATGTTACTAGAAATAATAATGTATACAACTATATTACTACAACCATGTTCTGACTATTTACAAGCGCTTTTTTAAAGTCTACGTAAATAAAAACCTTTTTTATTTATTATTTTATTTTATGTCATTAATATTTCCTTACATGTATTAATAATAAATCTGTCTACTATTAAACATTTTTACCACGTGTTATAATGTAGAACCTACGCTTTAAAACACGTTGTATAAGCAGCACGTCAAAAACTTTAATTGTAGATAGAGTTTTTAATCTGAGCAGTAAGTAACAAATTGTATTTTAATAACTACTTGGTAGTTATTAAAATCCGAAGAACCAGTTGGTATAATTAATCTGTAGTTTATTCATCAAAAACCGGTCTCCCCTAATTGCTTAAAGACATAGTTTTGGAGCCGTGATTCATTTCTTATATGTGATGATAAAACACTTTGTTGGCTAATACTTCACCGCATGACTCACGTTAAACATTTTCTGTTGATACATGAACCAGCTGCAAACATAAACAATATTAATATATTAATTTTATTTAACGGGCCTGTGGCGCGGTTGGTAAATGCTTGCTTTACACGCCGCAGGCCGTGGGTTCGATGCCCACCCGGACAGATATTTGTGTGCAGGAACATATCTGTTTGTTCTGAGTCTCGGTGTAATTATCTATATAAGTATGTATGTACAAAAGAAAAGTGTATAATGTGTATCAGTGTATATCAGTTATATGGTTTCCATAGTATAAGCTCTGCTTAGTTTGGGATCAGATGACCGTGAGTGAATAATGTCCCAGGATATTTATTTTATTTATTTATTATGATGAATAGTTCATACTGTTCCAGAAATTAATTTACACAAATATACATTACATTTTTACATGTTATAAAACAATTATTATTACAGTTGGTTATGGTGTAATTTTGCTACGCTTAATTGTATACGAGAATAAACTTTATAACTCAAGTATCATGTTAAATGTAGATTCTAGAAAAAAAACGAATGCGCAGTCGCGGAGTAGAAAGAACTTCGTACATTAACCTGGCTTTGACGCTGCTGTGTAAATATATTGCGTCACACTCACACAAATGCAATGAACGCCGTCTTAAGGGATTGCAAACCTTTTGCGTTCCACAAAAATATCCGTTTTCTTTCTTGCAATTATTTCATATAAACTCACATTTAATACAAAAATGTTTTTGACAACTGTCTGTAGGTAAAGAGGCCGTCGTTTTTCCTGCTCCGGGACTGCGCTTTAGTTCAGTTTCAAATTGATTAGTAGGTATAATCGACGCGTATGCTTTACGTAGTCACAGTTGCACAAAACGTCCCTAAAAACCTCTTTTTGTTCTGACCGAGGTTTGAACACCAAAGGGGTGTTTTGTAGTCTCGTTTTCTCGATGGCTGGAGCCCCTAATAGTTTCTATACCTGCGAAGCCTCCTAGGCACTAACTATTAGGTAAATACCACAATTAGCACCTCCTCCCATCAGGTGCCAAGAGAAGTCCACGGCAGGCAGGTTTAGTCGGTGCGAGTCCGACATACCCACAGAAACTTTTTGCTGGTGGCATGCATAAGCATTCTCTATGCATTAGATACCACTATTAGTCTTAAGTAATCATATCCTACATTTCTTATACCACACACAACCCCTACTTCTAATTCCATGCAATAGTCCAACTGAAGGTTGACTGGAAAAGATCGCTGTAAGCGAAAAGACGGCGGTCTTTTCGCTTACAGCGATCTTTTATTGTACCTTTTAAATATCATTTTGATTTTGTAAAGATTCTTTAGAAATGGTGTGCAATAAAATGTATTTATCTTATTTAAGAGAGGTAGGGCACAGCGTTCATTCGCTCAAAGAGCAGCCCGACGGGGGAAGAACCTCCACCCCTTAATAATAACATTAATTGCTTAATGGTTTGTTCCTGCGTGTGAGTAAGGACGCCAGAGTTCATTGGGGTGGGGGAAGGGTCAGCAACACTTGTTTGCTTACTCTTAAAGGCCGGCAACGTACCCGCGTCGTCAGTCCTTGATGTTACGAGTGTCCATGGGCGGCGGTGATCACTTACCATCAGGTGACCCACTTGCCCGCATGCCGCCCTCTGACATAAAAACAAACTTATCTTTAAACGTAATTTAAGAAAAAAAAAACAGGTAATGGTAAGGCTATTTTAACAACAGAAACTTGGTTTGTTTCTCCAGACGATCAAGAAGTACTTCACCCGCTCTGTGTACAAGCCAGATGACATGGAAGCGCGCTCGGCGATGCACCTCGCCGCGACCATGGCGGGCGTCGGCATCGGCAACGCGGGCGTGCATCTCTGCCACGGCCTCGCCTACCCCATCGCGGGGAACGTCAAGACTTATGTGCCCAATGACTATGGGTAAGTAACAGAGCGAAAAGATAGGATAAGAGATCTTGTTCGCTAAAGATATGGTTACATAGTTGATTTAATATATTCGTATGAGTTTCAAACATATCTAGTCGTAATGGTCATATATTAGCATAATCATCATCATCATCATATCAGCCAAAAGACGACCACTGCTGGACAAAGGCCTCCCCCAAAGATCTCCACAATTGCCGGTCTTGTGCTATTCGCATCCAGCATTTTCCAGCGACCCGCACAAGATCATCGGTCCATCTTGTAGGGGGCCTGCCCACGCTGCGTCTTCCGGTTCGTGGTCGCCACTCGAGAACCTTTCTGCCCCAACGGCCGTGATGACATACGGAACAGAGACGTGGTCGCTCACTATGGGCCTTATTAGAAGGCTCAAGGTCACCCAAAGAGCAATGGAGTGGGCTATGCTCGGAGTTTCCCTGCGGGATCGCATCAGAAATGTCGAAATCCGCAGGCGAACCAAAGTCACCGACATAGCCCGAAGAATTGCCAAGTTGAAGTGGCAGTGGGCAGGGCACATAGCTCGTATTAACATAATAACGTACATAATTTAGTAATTATCCGTGTGGTAGCTGGCCACCCCATACCATCCCGTGGGTGTCGTAAAAGACGACTAAGAGTACCAGCTGAGCCACCTGTGTACTGGCTTCCACCTAACTGTGGTCATCAACTCGCATGCCAAGCGTGGTGACTACGGCAAACCTTTCCAAATGGTAAACTTTGGAGGAGGTCTATGTCCAGCAAGCAGTACACTATATTAAGCTGATAATGTAACATACAAAAATCTTAATTTTTATTACTATAATTTAACACATATCATCTTTAAAACAATAAACTAAACAGAATAAAACATAAAACAAATCAGCGAATGTTGTTACTACATATAATTTACACAGTAAAATGATTTTGAACAGTAAATTCACTTACATATTAAAGTAAAGTGACACAACACAATACAAAGAGAAAAGTTAAACAATGGTGTCTGCCTTTCATTATCATGATCCCTTCGTGCACAGTCGCTGGTAAAATAAAGTTACTGCATAAGACCATACGATTTTCAAGATCTCCTTCCAAATATACTTATATGATAGACTCAAACTTTTACTAGCGAACATAGGATCCCCGAAGATATTAATATAAGTTTTTATTCATCCTCTCAGTTCGGAACCAATCATCCCGCACGGATTATCAGTGGTGATGACGGCCCCAGCCGTATTCCGATTCACGGCCCCCAGTGACCCCGATAAGCACATAGAAGCCGCAGGGCTTCTTGGCGCTGACGTCACCAATGTCAAGCAAGCTGACGCGGGCAGACTGCTGTCGGACACCATTCTCAAGTACATGGACGTAATGAAGATTGACAACGGACTCAAGACCCTAGGATACACTAGTGAAGATATTCCTCAGTTGGTTAAAGGAGCGTTGCCTCAGGTAAATATTAATTATAGTTTCGTTAATCTTATACTGATAGCGATGACTATTACCATCCCGTCTCATTCCGTGGTGGTGTGATAATGTCTCTCCTAGCCGAATTTCGGCCACGGCGGCCACTCTCAATAGAGATTAGCCATCTGACCGGGACAAATTATAGTGCACAAGTGTATGCGCAAACACGAGAGCACTTTATATTCTATCACTCTCATGATCCGATAGGACGCCTAGCAACACGACCAGAAAGAGGTCAGATACGGTACCGACGGCTTTACGTGCACTCCGAGGCATGGGGGTATAATACCGCCAACTCCCAGACTTCTGGCTGATGGTGATAAATTTTTCTTTATACAGAAAAGTCCCAAAATCACTTTTGGCCCGACCCGGGATTTGAACCCAGGAACTTGTTGTCTGCGGGTGAACACACTAGACTAACGAGGCAGTCAAAAAGTAGTCCCTAGGGAATACCTACCAGAGAACGGGCAGCAGCGACTCATAGTACTATGGCATTTGCCAAACGTAGCGTTTACTATTCTTATCCAGCAGTAGACGTCCGGCGAACTGAGATTTGAGCCAATTAAAAGGTCTGAAAATTAATCCATTATTAGTCGAAGCCTCGCGAGCTCTGCCAAATGGAGTTCAGTCCTTATGATAACTTAAACGCCTCGATTTCCTCCCAACACTATGTGTACCTGTAGGCTACAGTTATCCCTTAATTGGTCATAGAGAATCTTCATAATTCGTTAGTTTAGCTCTTATTACAACATAATAGAGTTTAAATTGGGGTGATCATTATACCGATTTCAGATTAAGGGTTAACGCTAAAGTTTACTTACACAATCGTAATAAATCAGCAAATGTAGCAATACAAAGCTGAAAATGCAAAATTCTTCTCTTATCGGCCGGACTCTAATCATTGTTTGGCGTAATCTTTAGTAAGTGCCTTTGTTACCTTTCTTTAGATATATCCAATGTCATATAAGATAACATGGGTATGTCGATCTTATTTTCTAGACGAGACCTGTCAGATAAGATAAATCGGTATGCATATCTAATAGAAGTTCTCTGATTCAGACCCATAAGATTCCAGCAGTCTTTGTCCTTTGACCTTCAAGTCTGCGTGCATATTACTAACAGCAATCTGTCAGACTCTTTAGTGATTTTGATAAACGTATTTTGTAGAAATAAAGACTCTATTAAAATGCCTCTTTACAATGTTTGATAAACAAAATATCTTTTTCAGATTATTGCACAAAACTTCCCTAAAAACCGACCCTCTCATGCATTTCCACTTCCACGTCAGTTACCGCCCTGAGTCGAGATTCGAATCCCAAAGGTGTCCTCTGTCGTAGGTCTTTTACTTTGCAGTCTTATTTGCTAGACGGCGAAAGCCCCCACTCGCCTCCATTGAAGCAGTGAAAGACTCCTTAGGTCACTGTAAAAATTGTGTTAAAAACACATTTGATTGACCAGCGGGACAATCCCGGCAGAGGGGATTCTGATTATAATACCTCATGGAGAATAAGTCACATTCATTCTTACTGTAGTACGGATACATCATATTTATCCTCGAAATAGAAGCAAATTAGAAACAAAGCGCGAACATGAAAATAAAAACAAATAATATGATTCATATAATAAGTTTGCCTTTGGTTGACGGCTTAAAATATCGCGTCCCCATTTCATCCTTACGCGTAGTGGTCGTCCCGAGGAAATATTTATCAGGGAACGGGCAGCGGCGTGTCTCTGTCAACTATGATCATACTGCGAGCGACAACCCGTCTGCCAAACGTGGTGATTATGGCATATCACTCAAAATTATTATACTCGTGTCCATAATTTTTTCGGGAAGGTCTTTGTCTAGCAGTGGACGTCGGCTGACATAATGACTAGGTTATAATACCTTTTAATTACCACCTTATAAATTATAGATTTTTATTTGTATTGGATTGTTGAACAATTTTTTTTATTTTTTTTTTAATAATATCTATGGACAATGTCACACCGATCTTCCTAGACCCAAACTAAGCAAAGCTTGTTCTATGGGTACCAGGCGACGATATACATACTTATATAGATAGATAAATACTTAAATATATAGAAAACATCCATGACTCAGAAACAACTATTCGTGCTCATCACACAAATATTTGCACTTACCGGGATTCGAACCCAGGACCACCAGCTTCGTAGGCAGGAGCACTACCAACTAGGCTACGGTGACTTTTTTGATGACGGTTAATAAGAATTCAGCGTAATTACATTACTTAGTTGGTTTTCCTTTCGTAAGAATTTGTATAAATAACAAAATTATTGTGTTGTTACAGAAACGTTTGTTGAGTTTGACACCATTGCCGCAATCTGAAGAAGACTTGGCGAAACTATTGGAAGATTCGCTTACTATTTACTAAGAACTAATAAGCATTAACCCCTAAAACTTGTAACAATATTGAAATACTTACAAGCTTCAAATACGTAGACGTGTAGCGCAGTTTTACAGATTCGAATTCCGAACTAGGTAATCTGAGTCAGCTTTGTAAATTATCCCAATTATTATTTTTACAATTATTATATATATCACGAGCTGTATCCCGCGGTTTTACCCGCGTTAAACTGTATAAATTATAGCCTATGTGTTACTCGGATACGTAACCTATATTACTACAAAGATGCATCAAAGTCCGTTCGGTAGTTTTTGCGTGAAAGAGTAACAAACATCTATCAATCTATATTCACGAACTTCTGCATTAATAATATTAGTAGAATTTTACATTCGAGTGAATAAGGTAAAAATTACTCGAACAATATTTCTATAAGTGAGGGGAATAATGGGCCTACAATATATGTACACAGATCGAATTAGATAGCGATATACGTAGACCTATTCAAGTTCAGTCGATGACGTATTTGTAAGTTCAACATATACAGGGTATAAACTTAATTTTGTTAAAACCTTAAATCATTCATAATTGTTATTAGATTACGATAGATAGTCAAAAGTCAATAGGTCGACATATATGTATATGTCGATCGGCGCTTAGGCTCTTGACAGACGGACCGCATTTCAGCTGCAACTGCACACAGACTGCAATTGAACTGCAATCGGACAGCGCGTTTGGTTTTGCAGTTCTATTGCAGTCGTGTCAACTGCATTCAAACTGCACTTGGACTGCTTGAAATGCGGTCCGTCTGTCTAGAGCTCTCACCGGTCCGTAAGTGATAGGCGAGATCAAGCATCTAGGCTCGCGGTCAGTCCATAGATGGGTGACCGCCGAAGTGGCTTATTTTTTATTGTCTGGTTGTTGCCATCAGGCCACTAAGCCATGTTAGAGGCCCAATGGGCGGCTTGAACAACTCTGCCACTAGGGTAACCATACGATAAAGAAATAAAGATGAATAAAAGTAAATAATTTTTTTATGTTTGCTATTTTATATTTACTAGAAATCTAATAACGATACGGAACAAAATATATGAATAATAAGCAATACATTGTTTTATATTTAAAATCAAAATTTCTATAACAATTTGAAGCAAGTTTAATTTGTTACTTAATGTATCCATGGTGCTGGCTAGTTAGTAAGGGTAAAATAATTGATCGGTTATCAGAACAAATATTCTCTATTTTTTATATTGTTGAGTATTTGACGTTTTATTATAAATACTTATATCGTGTGCCATATTGCTATTTCATGTGTGGCGCAGTGGTTGAGGTACGCTACTACCTCTGCGCCCTCATGTTTTGGGTTCGACTCCCGCACAGGACATTATTTGTTTATTCCATAAATGTTTGTCCTGAGTCTGGGTGATGTATGTGTTCATTAAATGTATGTTTTTAAAGGCCCCTACCGGGGGTTTAATATCCATAATGTGGGCGGCGTTGTCTTGAAAAAAAAACGTTTACAAAACTATTTTATATATTGATTGTTATGATTTAATTTGAATATTTTATAAATAAAATGTTATTGGTTTAAATTGTCTTTCAATCATACACCTTATGACACCTTACGACATAGCACGATTGCTATAGATTTGACAGGAGTGTGCTCATCTATTCTACCGGGAATATTCATGCCGAATATACGTTTATATTTCTATATTTACTTTCCCCAATATAGAAATATATTCCAGAATATAAATTCTGACTTGGCATTGACAATGAGGATGCTTTTCCACTAGAGATATGCTTTATTTTATTTTATTTCCTTTATTTTGATTGATAGTACATTATTGTTGCTTCCGTCCGTGAGTCACTATACCTGGGTTGCCAACTGAAAACCAGCGCTAGGTGTATCCCACTTAGCTGATACTAAGGTGGTGACCCTTTCGGCAGAACATGCAAGACACACCTGCTCCATGACCTGATTTTACCTTTTTTTTTACTTTACTGTATTTCTTGTGTGTTGTACTGAATAAAATGTTTTCATTTTCTTTTTCTTTTCATTTTCTATTGAGGACGTGAAAGATAAGTTACGAAACTGTGACCGTTTCCACTAATACTAAGCTATATAGCGGGGCAAGTAAGATGTGTAGCTTGAATTATGCAAGGTATCGATAGCAGGGAAGGTACCGGAAGGGTGGAGAAGGGAGAAGCGTTCGACCCACTACCGCGCGTCCTGCCCAACACCACTCGCGACATCCATAGCACGCATTCATACATATAAAAAAGATGAAACCTTTGAAATTTTGTTTTCATATTTTAGGACGATATACGAGCAAGTGGGTCACCTGATGGTAAGTGATCACCGCCGCCCATGGCCACTCGCAACACTAGAGGGGTCGCGGGTGCGATACCGGCCTTTAAGTCGGCAAACAAGTGTTGCTGACCCTTCCCCCCACCCCGATGAGCACTGGCGACCTTAATCACACGCAGAAACACAACATTAAAATTATTAATGTTATTACGTAATTTGAGTCAGTCTATTGTATGTTTGTAAAGTACCCCGCGACACAGGTATTAAATTCCCTAATGCGGCCATTGTCTTTTTTAAACAAAAAAAAATAAGGAATGTATTCTGTAAGGTTCATTTCTAATCCGATCTCGCAGAGAAACTCAAAGCATAGCCCTTTCCATTTCTTATCTTATCTTATCTTTGATGGGGTGTACTTGCGTACAGCACTTCGACCCTTCAGGATCTTTTGTACTATCCCCACTGGTTTTATTCTATCCCTAAAGCCCTGAATGAAGTCTTCACATAATCCAGTACACTTCTTAGGGGTAGATCCTTGTAGTCTCCTGGTTCTGGATATGCCAGCCCCAGGATGGCCATTCTGTGTCTTGCCAATGCATCGCATTTGCATATTATATGCAGCATTGTTTCCTGTTCTTCCCTACAGGTCCTGCAGATCGGGCTATTCGACAGTCCCAATTTGTGTAGGTGATAGTTGGTGCCATAGTGGCCCGTGAATACTGCTACTATCAGTCGTAGCTGGTTTCTGCTGTACTTCCAAAGTTTTTTGGACCAGCTTTTGTCTATTCCTTTAATGAGTTGCTTTGAGTGTTTTAATTCCTTGATTTTGGTCCACATTTGATTGTGTTTAGCTGTGGATTCATTTTTAAGGATTGCTCCTATTACATTTGGAGGAATCCCTACGCACGATTCTGGTCCACAGAACTGACTTTCAGATCCCTTCCTAGCTAGTGCATCTGCTTTTTCGTTGCCTTCTATTCCTGTATGGCCTGGTACCCATACGAGTTTGACTTTGTTTTTAGTACCAAGTTTGTTCAGAGCCGTGATACAGTTCTGGATTAATTTTGATTCGATTTTATGTGACATCAGGGCTTTTAATGTAGCCTGGCTGTCACTGAGTATATAGATGGTCTGACCTTCAGTCGCCCTATCTATGATCGTCTGGGCGCATGTAATTATCGCGTATGTCTCTGCCTGAAACACTGTCGTGAAATTGCCCATGCTTTCGCTGATACTGCAGGTTTCATTATATACGCCCGCGCCTGTACCGGATTTCATTTTTAATCCGTCTGTATACCAAATTTGACTTTGTTCGTTTTGTTTACAAAGTCCCAATTTCCATTCCTCTCTACTAGGGATGTATAAATTATATTGTTTGTCAAATGTGTAGGTGGGTTGCATTTTATCACTTCCCATCTCTATTACATTGTCAAGGTTTTTCCAGTTTTCTGTCTGCGTATGCCTTGTGGGCATACGTTCATTAGATATGTGTCCCAGGACAGTAAGCCTTAGGAGTGTTTTTCTTGCCTTTCCATTGCTCTTTCGGTGACCTTGTGCCGCCTGATAAGATCCATAGTGCGCGATGACGTCTCTGTTCCGTTAGTCATCACTGGCAACACACACTGGTTGAAGACTTTCGACTTGAGACACTGCGGTATTTGGGTCGAGAAGATATTATATAGCTTTCCGAACGCTGCCCAGCCGTGTTGGATTCTATGATTTACCTCCTTTTCGAAGTTGGACCTACCTAGTTGGATGATCTGTCCTAGGTAAATAATATAGTTCTCAACAACTTCGAGTGCAGTCTCTACCTTAAGTAGAGTGGGTGCAACATGGATGTTCGACATCATTTTCGTCTTATCCATGTTAATTTTAAGACCCACTTGTTGAGAGACTATCGTGAGGCTATTGAGAATTGTACCGAGGTCTTCTAGGGCCTCAGCCATGACTACTATATTGTTGGAAAATCGAAGGTGGGTGATGTACTCACCATTGACATGGATGCCAAATCCTTCCCAGTCCAAAAGCTTGAAGACATCTTCCAATGCAGCGGTGAACAGTTACAGAGATATAACTTCTCCCTGTCTCACACCTCGCTGCAAGTGGATAGGTTCCCAGTTCCGGTCCGGGAGTCGCACTGACATAGTACGTTTTCATATAAACACTTTAACACCTCGATATACTGGTAGCCGATTTGGCATTTTTGGAGAGACCTCAGTACGGCCCAGGTTCTAATCGAATCAAAGACTTTTTCATAGTCCACAAACACTAAGCATAACGGCTGGTTATACTCTTCGGTCTTATTTATGTGGTCTATGGTACTAAAGACTTTATGGAATCCGGCTTGTTCGGGAGGTTGGAAGTCGTCAAACCTGCGTGCGAGGCGATTCGTAATGACTCTCAAAAACAACTTGTAAACATAGCTCAGCATTGCGATGGGTCTGTAATTCTTCAAGAGGGTTTTTTCGCCTTTTTTGAAGAAGAGTACCGCCACACCTCTGTTCCATACATGTGGCGTTTGACCTACTAGTATGACGGAGTTCAATAACTTCTGAAGGGCCCGTAGAAGAGCTAGGAGCTGTAACTTGCTGTAACTCCATCATCACCAGGCACCTTGTTGTTCTTAAGCTGTTTGAGAGGGATTCTTATCTCGCACATGCTGGCGTCCGGGATGTCTTTGGTGAAGTCTCGGGTTAGTCGTGCTCTCGGATCTGAGGCACAACTATCGACAGGTGACTGGGTTCTCGTATTTAGCTGTCCATTGAACCTCTCGATCTCTCCCAGCAACTCAGGTCTAGACGTGACGATTCTGCCATCCTCAGTCTTCAGCTTCATCAGCTGGCTCTGTTCAACAGACAGTTCTCTTGCTAACACTTAAGAGCCTTTGTTCCACTCGATGGCTTCTTAATAAAAATTGGGACTATTTTTATTTGGGCGCGTGTCGCGAGTCAAAGACTGTCTAGATCTGTCTGTTGAGCTGCCGGTATCTGGTAGCATCATCAGAGGATATCAAAACCATTTTCCGTCTTTCTTCCTTTAACTGTAGGGTTTAGTCAAAGATATTTTTGGTTCTGTTTGTACGGCGGGCTTAAAGACCCAGCCGTAAGAACAGCTTCTACGAACCTGTCGTGGTATGACTCTAGTCGGTTTTGCAGTTTGAGCTGAAAGGGTTCAGGGTTTTCGACGTGGATGGATAAGGGTCGGAGCATAGACTTTATCAGTCGGGACCTCTGGAGCTTGACATTAAGGTTCAATGAGCTCCGCCTGTGATCGCTCCCGCTTTTAACCGTATTGATCACAAAGACATCATTGAACATCTGTTTTATTGTCGACAAAATAAAGTCTATCTCGTTTGTGTTTTACCTTACCCAGGTCAATTTGCGGTTATCCGGCTTCTTGAAAAAGGAGTTCATCATAAAGAGTCCCTCCTTCTCTATCAAGTCAAATAGAATATACCCCACTTTCAGCTCATTCCTCATTTATTGAGATTAAAAAAATATTAATATTACTCATAAAATAGGTACAATTTTTTCATATCCACTTTCACCTTCGCATTCGCATCCGTTAACCTCCGCGTCCGCGGAGGTGAAATCCGTCACCTTCGCATCCGCCTCCGCCTCCGCTAATGCCCGGTTCCTTTATTTTACGATCCGTCATTGGACCAACGTTACCATCCGTAATTCAGCTACCGATACCGATGCAAAACTAGTGTTCCACAATGCCCTACCTGCGACGAACATCCGTAGTTTAAACCACCTACGACTCGTTCGGCGATGAACCTCTCGCTCCTCTTCACGATTAGTTATAACAAAACGTCGTACGTCAATTATGCAACTAAAATCATTTATTATTCTGTAATATTATGTGAGTAATAGTACAAATTACTGTACTTATAGTTACAGTAATAATTTAATTTGCGTTTAGGTTTAAAATATTTATAAATCATTAGTATTGAAAATTTGATGTTACGAGTGCATGGTGTGAACAAAACGCGTAACAGGAAAGCGCATGGCGCATGCGTCTGTCGTCTGACGTCTGTCCAGGAGTATTTCATGGTTTCTAAATAAGTTTTTAAATTGAGTATTTAATCTAAGGTTTGTGGTTATGAAATCTTAGAAGATAGAAAAATAATCAACCCTTTCTAACGGAAAACAAAGCCATGAATTCTCTATCAGTTTCAGAGCTAGACATCACGGAAATCTCCTCAAACACTATGATAACTACCAAAATCAAATACAAACGACTGGTATACCGACCGAATTCGACTAGTAATCAAAGCAGTAACGCCTCGTTATTTTGACAGTTCCGTGACAGTAGAAAATATTTATAGGAACACTTTCGAACGCATCTCCATACAATAAGCTTACTAACGACCTCCCATCCGTTAGTAACCAGACGTTGGTTATTTGGATAACGACTAGTATTTTATAGGAACGGTTTTGCGTTACGGCTGGTAGAAATTCTAACTATTCGTAGTAGAAACGATTCGTTTTTGGAATATAGGAACCGGGCGTAAGAGGCCTCCGTTACAACCCTAGTTTGGATGTACTTTTTGTTCGCAATTATGTTTGTAAACTACCACGTGACATTAATTTCCCTATTGCGGGCGTTGTGATTTTAAGAAAAAAGTCAGTCCTCAGAGAACCCAATATTTCGCCTTTTTGACTAGTCATAACCTCATAGGTTACGCAAATTAGAATAAGATTTTTAACTATCTTTAATTAAATTGTAACAAATCGTCCGTTGTTTCCAATGTCATATAAGAGTCGATTTTCAACTGTTTATAAGAGATTTTTAAGGAGACTATAATGTTCATAGTAACTGTACGTGTGGCGCAGCGGCTAAGACAGTCATGTCGCGGGTTCGAGTCCCGCGAAGGACAACTATCTGTGTGACCCATAAATAGTTGTGCTGAGTCTGGATGTAATTTGTGTCCGTCTATTATATGTTTGTAAAGTAGCCCGCGACACAGGGATTAGAATGCATAGTGCGGGCGTAGTCTTTTAAAAAAATAAAATAGTATGTATGTACATTTTGTAAAGCGCAGCCGGAAAGTCTTAATACTTGCAGTTAAAACTATTTTATTTAATATGTTGGTGAAAAAATGAAACCTTTTTAAATATGTGATGTTTTGAATTGTGCATTTAGGAGAATGGACGCTATGTTACAATATAGTTAAGTAACAGTTAAAATCTTATTCTAATTTGCGTTAATCTATGAGGTTCAGGTTTTAACAATTAACTTTTATGTCATTATTTCTTTTTGATAGTTGTAATGAATTCGTATTTGTTATTTCTTCAGATAAATTCATGTTTTGCAGATTCCTCAGTACAGACACTAATGAAATGAAGGCCTAAATAGGTATACCGCGATTAATCTGTGATGTATTACATAAACAATGAATTTTCTAATGTATGTACAGATTGGGAAATTTCTTGAAATATTTAAGAAATTGTTGACTAAATTTCCGTTAACCGGAACCGGACCTAAATCTCAGGAAGTATAATATCCCTGCTTCCTGAGATTTAGGCTATGCCATTTTATACACGCGTCTGGATTGAGGGCCCATGTTATTTAATCGTAACAGATTTAATTCAAAAAGACAATAACATCAATATATTTTAGTACCAGTTTGATCTTAGCAAAAATGTCGAACCATTTTGTGTATTTTAATTTAATGTACAAACTCTGATGCGTTGAGGTGAAAAATAAATGTTATTATTATTATATTCGTTTTTATTTTCTCCTCTTTTGCGAGGGTAGTAAACAATGCCTATCACGCGGGCCTAAGCCAAGGGTGAAGGCAGATTAAATAGAATATGCTGATGTTAACGTGGATGATGTGAGGAATTTTCGTGTGATGCGACAAGTATTTAAGACTGTGGCCTTCTGGAGCATGTGGAGTGTGTATGAGGGCATATCTAAAGTGTGTAAGTTTTGGAGAAGAGATTTAGGGACAATAGCAGTGGATGACAATACTATAGGTATAATATGGACAGTTTGAGCTTTCCATTGCGTCTTAATTTCGATGGCAAGATCTTGGTATTTACTCAATTTTTCAGATATTGTGGTTTGCAAATTAGTGAATTTGGGATAGCTATGTCAATGAGAAAAACTGTTTTATTTATCTTGTCATGAACAGTGATGTCAGGTCTGTTATAATGTACGGTTTTATCCGTTAGTATTGTCCTGTCCCAGTATATTCTACAGTTGTTGGATTCTAAGATGATTTCTGGTTTGTATTTGTAGTAGGGAGTCATATTTGAAATAAATTTAAATTTATACGCTAAGTGCTGATGAATAATAGCTGCAACCTGGTCATGTCGATGTTTGTAATCCGATGCGCTAAAGATTTGCAGGCTCCTGTTATATGCTGAATTGTTTCGGTTGCAGAATTACAATGTCGACACATATCAGTTGTTTGATTGCAGTCTTTTAAAATATATTTTTTATAGTTACGTGTCACTATAGTTTCATCCTGAATTATTATTATAAATCTCGTTTAAGAAATTCATGACCTTTTGATTTAACTAATTTCCCTGTAAGTCTTACTTCGTTTCGCAAGGGTTCAAAAAATGGTCCCTCAATCAAGATGCACATGCGATAGAGACAGAATGGTAACCACATTGCAAATCCCTAGTACTAAATATTAAGAAAATTCTTCATCTAAGCGAACTTTTCTCTAAGTTCATCTCATCGTTTCGTTATTAGAATAGAATAGAATAACTTTATTAACCAAGAATTTAACACGTTTATACAGAGTTGTTATAATAAAGTATACAAATTTTTATTGCCAATATAAATATGAAAATGCGAAACTCCCTGCACTAGGCTGAGCCTGTCCTGCGGGGAGCTTAGACAAAGTCGTAATAGAGTAAATGTATTTCGATTACAAAATACATCTGGTTACATAAAAGTATTGAACAAAACAGTTGATGTTACATTATAAAGAATACACATACTAATTGAAAATAGAACTATTCCAGTGCTAAAATAAATATATATGATCTTATTGTAAATTTACGTACAATTTTCGATATAATTGCCAAGTCAATTTATATTATTATTTTTAAAAGGTCTTCAGTTTGTTCATAGGTCCAACTTATGAGTTCTTTACTTAATTTAGCTTTTACTTCTCGGAGGGACAAGGTATGCAGGTTGTACATTTTTGTTATTTTGTTATAAATATATGGTTTTAGAAAGGCGCCGAATCTTTTTGCAAAAACTGTCTTTACTGGGTAATATGGGAGACTAAAGACGCGTTTTCTGATCATCTCTTCGTACTTTTCTGCGGATAGAACGTCTTTGTGGGCTGTTAAACAAATATTTTTAAAGAACAGCCTCCTAACACTAAGAACTATTGTATCTGTTCTTTTTGATACTCGGGTAAGGCTGCCTGTCCACTGAAGACGGCAGAGGTGGCGGAACAAAAGGTGAGCGTGATAAAAATGGCCGCTCTTCTTCAATGGACAAGAGTTACAAACTAGTTAAAAAACTGGCCAAGTGCGAGTCAGACTCGCCCATGAAGGATTCCGTAGCAGCAAGTATTTGAATTGATTAAATGAAAGGTAAATTGCGGTTTACGATTTATGAAGTATTAAAAAAAACTACTTACTAGATCTCGTTCAAACCAATTTTCGTTGTTAGTCTACATGGTAATGTAGGTACATCATATATTTCTTTTAGTTTTATCATTTTCTTATTTTAGAAGTTACAGGGAGGGGGGAGTCTCATTTTACCACTTTGGAAGTGTCTCTCGCGCAAACTATTCAGTTTAGAATAAAAAATATATTAGAAAACTCAATATCATTTTTGAAGACCTATCCATAGATACCCCACATGTACCTATGGGTAATATGAAAAAAAATTGAGTTTCAGTTCCATGTATGGGGAACCCCCAAAATTATTGGTCTATTTCTATTTTTGTATGAAAATCTTAATGCGTTTCACAGAATACATCTACGTACCAAGTTTCAACAGTATAGCTCTTATAGTTCCGGAAAAAAGTGGCTGTGACATACGGACGGACAGACAGACATGACGAATATATAAGGGTTCCGTGTTTTGCCATTTGGCTACGGAACCCTAAAAATCATACAATTAACGGGGAGCGGTGTGAGGGCTGAAGACTCAAGAAATATTTAGTCCGCAAACTCCGCTCCGCATTACTTCTTCAATCCGCTTCGCTAGCTAGTTCTATGTTCTTATATCCATGTACAGACACAGTCCACCAATCCGCTACGCTATACTAACTCACTCCGCTCTGCAGGCAGCCTAAGCTATCCAAAGTGGTTTAGCAAGTTAGTTATACACTACAATTAAAGGGGTATGAATGAAACAAGAATGCTTAGTGTTTAATTTTTAATAATTTTAAGTACATAAAATAAACCTATCAACTAATTTGTATAATATATAATATGTATAATCTTAAATTAATTTGTTGTAATTTGACTTCCATTTGTTACTTTATATTCAAAAAGCGCTAGGTTGAAAACATTGTCGCGATTGTTCGAGAAAGTGATCGTAAAGGCACTGTACTAAGAAATGTTTGTTAGATATGTATTCCGCTGTGACTAGCGCTTACAACTATCACTTAGTATTTCGTATTAAGCTATACTGACCATCGGGACTGTGGGTTAATTGGTAAGCCGGTTTCCGAGAGTACGCACAGCATATCTGCAATATACGGAATTGTAATTGAATACAACATCAGAACTGTTTGTCTTGACGGTCAGAATAGCACTAAATACGGTCTTACTACTTATGTAAGAGTTAACGCAATTGTTAGTATCGAAGTTTAACTCAGACATACATATACATAATGCGAGGCGGCTCAGACTGCCTCTGGCACGATGTTGTTGTGGTGGAAGGGACTACTCTCGTAAGACTGTACGTTAGATGCGACTGTTACACTGTGCAACGGCGTGTATCGGTTTAGCTTGGGTGTGGCCGGGCTGGCTAGGTCCTCCGTCAGCTGCTGGTACACAAGCCCGCAGTCCTTCTTCGTACGCCCTGGTTGGCTCATGGCAGCGATAATGGCACTGTTGTATCTAACTTGCTTGGTCTTTTTGGCGCACACCATCGAGACCACCTTCGCGATGGCAACAAGCAGAAGTAATGCGCCCAAGACGGCGATGAGGATTGGCCATAAATATCCGTAGTAGCCGTGTTCTTCGTAATCACTTTCGTAGATGACTTGTTGAAGAATTTTAGGTTCCTCTTGATCAGTCTCTTTACTCTGCTTATCGAGCAATTTGATATCGATCATAACACCATCGACCGGGCCCTCCGTGGTTTTTACAAGCACCGGTGCCTCTGTGGGGCGTGTGGTAGGATTGTCAATAAGTTTGATTTTGAGATCGACGTCGTCATTATCATCTTCATCATCATCATATGCTTCACCTTCGGTGTCACCATCGTCGTCCTCATCGTCATCATCGTCACTATCATCTTCAAACCCGTTATCATCATCAATTTCATCATCAGCATTATTGGTGATCTTGGGATCTTCTGCGAGCTTAGCATCGTCTAATGTATTCTTCAAGTCAAAGTTACCTTCTTTGTCTTCATCAATCCTTTCCCAGATCTCTTCATCTGAGACGGCCGGTAGTGGTTCGACGGGATGAGGTAGAGCAGTACCGCAAGTCTTGCGGGTAAGGAACTCCCAACTGTAGGTTACGGCATCATCATCTTTAATGTCTCTTGCTAAGTTAGCAATGCTACTGGGATTTGCGTTTGGTGACACTTTACGACTGCTCAACCATGTCATAAGGTTCTCAAAGTCCCGGCTGCAAGCTAAGGGATTGTTGCTTATGTCGAGAGTGTTCAGTTTATTTAAATGATCGAGTTCGGTCTGTTTGATTTCTGTGATACGGTTGTGAGAAACATTCAGGAATGTCAAGTTGCTGAGAAGTGTCGTGGTGCGATTTTTGTCTGCTTTCCATAATGACGTTAACTCTGCGTGGCTCATGTCAAGGTAAGTAATCATCGGCGTGTGAACGAATACTTCGGCTGACAGAACTTTAAGAGGATTACCTTGGAGGTATAATTTGGCCATTTCATTGTTCTTCTCGAAAACTTTCGGGTCTAAAGTTGTCAACATATTATAAGAAAGATTTATTTCGATCAGCTTAGGGGACATCGAGAATACTTTAGTGCTGATAGTTTTGATTTCGTTATGTGCCAAATTGACTACAGACAAAGCAGAGAAAGTTCTCAAAGAGCTGTCATAAATCTCCTCAAGGCCACAGTTAGATGCGTCGAACAAGTAAATGTTAAATTGATCCACAGAGCAAGCGAATCCGTCCGCCGGTAAATGTTTCAATTTGGGATTGTTAGAGATTTTGAAGATGTCTAGTTCGATATTTTCCTTGATAAGGATATTGGAAATGAAGTCCAAGTCGTTGTAAGAAAGGTCGAGATAGTTGAGTTCGACTAGTTTGTGGAAGGCTTGGTTGTGAATCTTTTCAATGTTGTTACCGCTAAGGTTGAGGTTGGCGATATAAGTCATACCGTTGAACATAGAAGGTCCGACGAACTTAATGTTTGTTTGACCAGCGTTAAGAGTCAACAAGTCGGAAATCTGCAAACCGTAAACGGTGTCCACTGGATTTCTGGAAATGTGGAGAGTGGCGAGTTCATTGTTTTCTGAGAAAATATCATCTTGCAATGATTTGATATCATTCTCGCTAATGTCGAGCTCTTCCAAGTCCAGTAGCTTTTTGAAGGTATCAGGATCCATGCTAGACAAGTGGTTACCAGCAAGATTAAGGTACATCAGACCGGGCATGTTGCTGAAGGTGTTCCCGGTAATATATTGCATGTTACAGTAAGAAACATCAAGTTCTTGAACTGATGAAGTGTTTAAGAAGTAATCTTGAGAACCTACTGCAGGAAACTTCAAAGGATTATTTGAAAGAGTCAGCAGTAGTAATTTTTTATTGTGAGCGAAAGTTTCAGGATGTAAAATTTTAAGCTTATCGTTGGATAAATTAACGGCGTAGAGGTTAGGCAAGCCGTGGAATGCATTCGGGGCCACAAAGTCGATCGTACTGTTCACAATCTTTACAGTTGTGACTTGATGGAGACCTAGTTTCTTGAAAATAGAGTCTGTCAACTGAATGGGGAACCTGGGATCGGCGTTTTCAATCACTAGATCAGTGATGTCATCGCCAAACTTCTGTGTGCCGATTTCAAGACGATCGCACTTAGCTGTTCTGTATCCTTGGGATACAGTGCATATGCAGTCCCTTGGGCACGGTCTATTTTCATTGTAGAGGACTTCTTGGTCATCAGCCGTGTCGAAGTCATCATACTGATAGAGGAAATTATCAGTGTCTTGTTTCTTGTTGTCGGTGACCTTGTTGACGGACTCGCTGAGTACTAGCGTGCACACCGCCAGGAGCAGCAGGAACTCCCGGGACTTCGCCCCCATCTCGTTGTGAACTCTGAAATCAGAAAAACTCAAGTTATTTTTCAATGCATCTCATAAATTATGAAATTTCCACGAACACGAGGAGGGTCACGTTTACTAATAACAGTATTGGAGGAAAACAATGGGATATAAACAATTTCTTTTTGTAATATTGGTGTTGGTGAGGTAACATTGTGAACAATGAGTTAGTATAGTGTTATCGAGAAAAGAAAAATGAAAACAAAATGCATAAAGTAGGTAGTCCTTACAAGGACAGTATGGAAGCATGTAGAACCGGTGCATAGTGTCCCATATGCTACATACTAAAATAATTTGAATTAATTAATAGATAAGAAACAGATAATTGCAATTACAGTAACATAGAGCTAACTGCTTTTGACGCTCTTGTGTTTAGGTTTAATTTCTTTATAGGACAATTATTGTTTGAATCGTATACAGTTGTTCCGAGTCTGCTGGTGCCTTGACTCTGTGAATTGTATTTTTGTTAACTCCCTTTTTTCATTAGTTTAGTTTTTTGGACAACTTCTGTGGTGAACTTGCAAACTAATTGTAATACTGAGCGAATGGTCTACGATAATAAGAGACCGATCGGTAGTTCATTGGTAATTTAAAAAGATTTGCTCATAATACTGTATTTTTTTTGTACTCAGATATAGACAGCCACTTCTACTACACAGACATAATAATAATACAATTGGATACAGTACGTAAAAAATTAAGATCTGCTATCACTGGTTATCAGTTAGGTATTCAGTTTCTTGGTGTTTGTGATTTGATTACCTTTCAAATGGCGAATGGCAATATTTGGCAGATATCATTGTTTTACTAGTATGTCTGACACGTGTGTCAGGTAACGTAATAATTTAAATTAAATGACTAACTTAAAGTCAAGTTACTTAGACATAGTACCTATTGTAACGATAACTTTGAAATTTGTATATAAGGCAGATAAAGCTTAGCATTGCAATAGCTCTATGAGTATATTAACTGGCAAAATTCCTCTAATTTATAAAATCAGTTACAGATGTGGCATTTTTGTATTGATGTTGTAAGCAAATCATCCAGTGTAGCTAGAAATTCGATTAAGACTCATGTTCCTCTCTAGCCAGTCAACAGCTGCAACACGAGGCTACAGTCATGCGGATTGGTCGAATGCTGTAAGATGTAAGATAAGTTGAAGACTCGTCTCTTTACAGCGTTCACCGTGTAATTTTGGGGACTTAGTACCGTAAAACTGGGTCAATAAAAATTCCAGGGGTGAATAGAGAGGGGAATAAAATATTATTCCCGGCATTCTACTTTGTATTCACAAGTGTATGTTAGTTTTTTGTCAAGACTAAGCTGGATAAGAGTATTATTATATCTTTATTGTGACGTCGCGGAACCAATTTACAAACTACGCACAGATGTTGGCATTGTTCTAGTGAAATCTTATCTGCTCTTTGTCCATCTGTTGGGTCTGTTGCTCGTAACAGTCGTAACATGTGGTGTAAAGCGTTCCTTTTGTGACTTACTTTGTTATTACCAGGATTATAATATTGAAATGGTTAAAACAAAGTAAGTCACAAATAAGTCCCTATTGAGTTTTCTTGGGTCAATGACATTAGTGATTTATACATAAGGCGTAAATGATATAAAGTTAACTTTATCGTATTTCGATGGCGGTTCGATGTATGTTATAGACGGGTATGTACAAATCTTCTATAATAGCTTGGGGACAAAATTGTTACGGCTATATTGATATCAAGCGTAAGTAGTCATCAACCAAAAAAAAATCTCGAAAACAATATGTGTAATGTCACTTATATCTTTTAGTTGGGCCATCGTCGATATATACTTATTATTAATGCACCGAGCGTGATATATAAGTAGAGAAAAATGATAGAATTTATAAGATATCATTAAGAATCGACAATGTTAAAAGTGTTAAAACCTACGGACAGTTGAACAGGAGGGGGGGTTACAAGAAACAATTCCCCATGCCCTAAAAAAGCAAAACATTTCTCAAGATTAGCTATAACGAATAAGTACAGTCAAATTTCCCCAATTTAAAATGAACCTTATGCATATGTGATAAAGTTGCAAATCTATAAAAGAAATTTGACAGATTGGGTCAGCTGGATGTGCTGGCGTCTGTACATTTTCTACCTTCCCACAACAACTAAATATATTTTAAAGACGAGTTCAAGATGTGCAGATGTCCTGAGTGTCCGATGACGCAGTGAAATCCTTCTAATCTATCTCAAAACGTAATGTTAAAAGAAAAAGAGTACCTAAAGGTTGCTAGAATTGCCAACGGTTGCTTCTAATTTAGCGCTAAAATAATAAAGTATATTAAAGACGTTGTTTGCTTCAACTTTATGAATATCTTATGTTAAGTACTGTCTTATTATTCTATACAAGTATAAATAATTCAAGAGTTTGAATATTATTAGTAGCTAATAATAGTTATGTTGTAACAAGCATGTTCAGAACCAAATTATGGAGATTATTCTTGGAATATTTTAACTTGTTCAACTTAAACAAGTTGATTGGTCTGCTATCTATACATATAATAAAATCGTAGGAAAGTCAAAACTGTACATTAATTTGTTTTTTTTAAATGATACTTGGGGCATGATATTCATTCGATATCGAAGCCAAAAATATAGTTGTTAGAATTTTTGTCCGTGTGTCTGTTTGTCTATGTATGTCCGGGCTAAACTCAAAAAGTACTGCATGGATTTCAAATTTTGCATGAATATTACTAAGAGGTCGGGTCAACATACATATAGGCTACATATTATCACGCTATCACCTAGGGAGCGTTCAAGTATTACGTAACGCAATTTGGGGGGGCGGGGGGGTCTCGTAAAACGTTACGATGCGTTACTGGGGCGGGAGGGGGTCTTTCTTACAACACGTTACGTAACATTATTTCTTTTTTTATATAAAAAATTAGGGAATTAAAACTCCCAAATTGGCAACCCTTTTCGTTTACGTTTTACGGGGAATCCCTCGATTGTATTAGTCTGGTCGTCATTAATTTGTTCTCGCATGTTGGCAAACCTTTTCGTTTATATTCCACGGGGAATCCCTTAGATCGTATTGACGTCATTGAATGTTGTTTTTGTTGTCACTGTTGCCAGTATTTGTGAGTGTTAATGCAGAAGACCATTGCGGTAGTCGGTGTTATTAAAACAACCTGGATGCCCTGTTTATAGCGACTAATGCTCCTGGGCGGAGCGCATATAACCGAGTTGAGCGTCGCATGGCTCCCCTCAGCAAACGACTGGCAGGCGTCATTCTGCCTCATGAACATTTTGGTTCTCATCTCGACGACAAAGGAATGACTATGGATGATGATTTGGAAAAACGCAATTTTCAGCAAGCTGGGGAAACACTTGCAGAAGTGTGGAGAGAAATGAAAATTGATGATTACGACGTTTCGGCGGAGTATAGACAGCCCGAAGATAGCATGCAGGATCCAGCAGAACCAAATCTCGCGTGGTATAGCGTTCACGTCCGTGAATCTCAATATTTCTTACAAGCTATAAAATGCGCGGATGAATCCTGCTGTTCACCACCGAGAAGTGCATTGAAATCTGTGTTTATGGATACTTTCATGCCGCCACCTTGCCCAATACTTCAAACCCCAAGCAAGCTCGTAGTACCCAGTTTGCTAAACAAAGGAAAATGCAAGTTTTCGCCACTTCTTGTGAGGCTGTCCGTTTATCTGTCACCTCTTCTAGAAGGATTTAAGCAGAATGAAGATGCCTTACGATTTCTTTTGTCCATCTGTACAATCGGACCTAAAGAAAAAAGTATGTCCAACCGTGGGATATGTATTTCACATCTCACAGGAGTGTTCAAATGCACTGTCGTTACGTGCATGGCAAGACTGTCCAAGATCATTATGAAACTAGAGTACGGCGACAGCGCCTTGCTGCCAAAAGGGCAAACGAGCTTCTCTGCATTGTGCGTCATTATGAAACATCGTCTGAGGATGCTGACTGGCTCGACGAAGACAAAGCTGATGCAAGTGGCTTAACAATTCCAGAACCGTCTTCGTCTGCACTCCAGGTACCAGTGATGAAAGAATCTGAGTGGCTAGTAAACCCGTGGACAGAGGAGCAGTAATTTCAATCGAATTGTTTTTATAGGCCTACTTAAATACTTAGTTAATAGTTGATTATTTTTTAATTTTGTTAAGAATACGATGTTATTTCGAGTAAAATGTTTAATCTCAGTTGGGTTTCGGTTTATAATTGCATTGCCAAAGGTTAAAATAAATGTTATTTTATATGGAGACTTTATAAGTAAAAAAAGCTAAAATACTTAAAGAATGAAGGAGAAAAACAATTTTGTGTAAGGCCAAAAATTTATAAAAAAATTATCAAAATACGCAGGTGTTGCGTATTAAAAATCTCTTGTTTTATTATAAGGCAATTAAAACTATACCAAGAATAAAAACTATAACATAACTTTTTGCGACTTCAGGGTAAAAATGATCACTTGAGTGTTACGCAACGTTTAGAGAGGGGGGGGGAGGGGTACAGAAAAACGTTACGGAGTGTTACAGTGGGGGGAGGGGGGGTCAAAAATCTTTAACAATTGCGTTACGTAATACTTGAACGCTCCCCGACGGGGGAGGAGCTGTGATACTTTATAAAATTGAACGCGGGTAAAACAGCAGGGCACAGGTAGTTTTCCACTAAAACGAATGTTTCATATTTGCATGATAATTGATGGAGTCAAATATTGTTATGTTTGTGTTGTAACATGTGACCTAAAGATAGAATTAATAAAAGCTTCGAATTATATTTTCCGGCTGCTAGTTTTGGCACCTGGCTTATATTTTTCTTATGATACGAGGAATGGGAGAAAAACAAATACTACGAAAATACAAATAGACGAAGCAGAGTAGTTATTCTTAATAATTGCGGCGCAGTATGTGAATCTCTTTTTAATAGTTACATGTATTGAAGAATAATTAAACTTTATTTATTAATAAAAGGGATGGTAATATTCTGGTCGAATTTCGGCCACGGCGGCCAATCTCAATGGAGTCTAGCCATCAGCGCGGGAGATAATATTGTGCATATTATCGTGCTACAATGTGTACACCACCGGAAATAGGTCAGATATAGGGGCTCTACCGGCTAAGTGAACATCGTTTTCGTGAATGGCGTTCAAATAAATAAAGGTTAAAAATTACTTCATCAACCGTTAAATCGGCTTCAGATTCCGGACCATTTATGACGTCACATGTGGTCATGGAAGCCGATTTAACGATTGATTAAGTTGTTTTTAACCTTTATTTATTTGAACGCCATTCACGAAAACGATGTTCGGCGACTTAGCCGGTAGAGCCCCAGGACCGTCGCCGAGGCACGAGGGTGTAAATACCGTCCCAGACTTCGGGGTTTTAACCCAGGACGTGGTACTGGCTACCGCTAGGCAAACGAGGTAGTCGTGTAATAAACTTTTAATATATTTTTATTATTTTTTATTATCTTTATTTATCCAAAAACATACAGAGTTTGAAATAACTTAAAAATATTTGGTTAGGAAATACATTATATTTTATGTTGCAAAATCTGTACAATAATAATACTCTACCTCTTAAACTAGGGTATACCTGTATTATAAGAGGTAGTTTGCAAATGTGGCTCATAAATGTTTGTATGCCTAAATAGGCAGAATGTACAAGGATTCATTATTTATCTGTAACACCAATTGTAAACACCTACATTCTTTGCAAATAAATGATTACTTACTTACTTTGCGGTCTATTATCAACAAAAACTTATATCTAAAGTGGACTGTCTCATTCTACTGTATGAGAATAAACTACTTAATAAAGTCTTTCATTAAGAACATCTTATCTAGATGCTCTCACCGGTCCATAGGCAATCGGCGAGGTTAAGCAACTAGGCTCGCGGTCAGTCCATAAATGGTTTAATTCCTGGGCGTCTCCGTGCTTCGGAGGGCATGTTAAGCTGTCGGACCCGGTTATAGTCAACAACAAGTCGTTAAGCCATGGCGGAGGCTTACTGGGCGGCTTGGACACTAGGGTAACCACTGCCCATACGACAAAGCAAAGCAAAATCAAGAAATTTCCGTCTATGTTTCCAATTAGATAATAGGTTTCTTAGAAGGTATAATTTGCACTTCTGCTTACTGTTTAATTGCATCAAAAGTAGGTACATATCCCACTTGCCACCCACGATTTCAATTATGCCTATACAGTGTTAAAGTAGGACCTACCTCGTAAATAAAGCGATACAGCCTATCACACTAATTTTATAAATGCGAAATGTTGTGAATGTATGAGTGTGTATGTTTGTTACATCTTCTCGGCTAAACGGCTGCTGGAGCGATTTTAATGTTAAGTTAGCTGACACCCTGCATTAACATTTACATAACAATTTTACGCGGATAAAACCGCGGGTCACAGCTAGTTATAAAGAATAACGCACAGGACAACTATTTGTGTGACCCATAAATAGTTGTTCTGTGTCTAGATTTGCGACCGTAAATTATATTTTTGTAAAGTACCCCGCGACACAGAGATACATTTTGCTAGTGTGGGAGTTGTCTTTTAAACAAATAACAATAAATATAATGTACATATAATATCCTGGGACATTATTAATAATATAAGAGACGGCCGTCTGATCCCAAACTAAACAAAGCTTGTACTATGGAAACCAGATAACTGATATCCTACATACTTTTCTTTAACGTTGTTTCGTTCCATTCACAAATTAAGCTCTTTAAGTTACGTTCACTATTTATGTTACACTTTGTAAATATATCCCGTGCAAATGCCACTCTCCGTTAAAACTTGGCGCCATGGCAGAAATTCTAACATTATAATGGTAAATACTAAAGCCCTTCCACAATAAAGCCCAGTCGCCGTTAAACTCTATTGTCATCTCATCGGATTAAACATGAAAGATAAAGATAAAACATGACTTGGACGCCGATTGGTCCATAGTGAAGAAGGACGTATAAACAAGTTTCTATGTAGCTTCAAATAAAAGCAACTTACATTTATTATTCCGTGTATAAAGATTCCTTTGTATCAATACAACTAAATATAACTAGACTCGTTTGATACTAGTTTATATTAGAAAGGCGCACTTTCACATTAACCACGACACAATAAGTCACAGGACGACGAAGTATATTGACTGCCTGAAGGTTTGTGTAAGTCGCGCAAATATTTGCACTGTGATCCGTCGCGAGAGGCACAGAGTACAGTACCTATGTACTACAAACTAATCAAGAGCTCGTGATGTCTCGACGCGTCGTTCGCGTCGCGCGCTCGGATACAGACTGGCTACAATATAATATTATATTATTGCCAACGCCACAATTTGGAATTTTGGGGCGATGACGGTGATTCACGAGTTGCTAAAACATTAATGTTTGTTTATTTAGTCGAGGTCACGGCTATAGTCGTAGTCGTTAAACTAACTAAATGTGATAATAATCCGAATTTCAGACGCCAGGCCAGTCTCAACGGTGATTAGAAATCTGCACGACATATGTATATTAGTGTACGTGGGTGAACATCATACACAATCCATCATTCTCAATATCGTGGAAGCGGTTATGAAGGGACACCAGACGACGACGGCTAGATAGCGTCCTCTGGGGTACGTCCTACCTAACTCCCTTAGACCACAATTCCTAGATCAACGAGGCTTTTCCCATTGAAAACGTGTCAAATCTTACTAGCATAAATGCGAAAGTTTGTGAGTATACATATATGGATGTTTGTTAATCTTTCATGCAAAAAATGCGGTATGGATTTTGTTGAAACTTTGTATACCCGATTAACACATAAGCTATAAATTATAAAGTTTAATGCGAGTGGAACTTCCGGGTACAACTTTGATTGAAGTTTTTATATTCATATCATTGGTTTGCATTCCACAATGTGTTCATAGGTATAAAATATGGCTTATATGCTATGAGTATTGTGAACCCTGGATTATAATATAGTAAATAAAAAAATTAATGGGCATTTTTATTTATATTGTTATTATTATACTTGAGACATTTGTATACATATACAATATTATTATCTTTTGTTATAAATGTATTTTAGCCCGAAGTCTGTCAAACTGAAGTGACAGCGGCTGGGGTACATAACTCTCAAAACCGACGCAACGGCCGGTAGGGCAAAAAAAATCTTGAGGGGCGACCACGAACCGGAAGACGCGGCACGCCGCATCTTCCGGTTCCTACAAGATGTACCGAGGATCGTGTGAGGGTCACTGGAAGCTGCCAGATATGGGTAGCGCAAGATGATGATCCAGCAGTGGATATTTTTCGGTTGATGATTGACGGTCACCGTAGCCTAGTTGGTAGTGCTCCTGCCTACGAAGTTGGTGGTCCTGGGTTCGAATCCCGGTAAGTGCAAATATTTATGTGATGAGCACGAATATTTGTTTCTGAGTCATGGATGTTTTCTATGTATTTAAGCATTTATCTATCTTTATAAGTATGTATATCGTCGCCTGGTACCCATAGTACAAGCTTTGCTTATTTTGGGGCTAGAATGATCTGTGAGACATTGTCCCTAGATATAAAAAAAAAATTGGATATCAGAGAGAATCAGAGTTGGTAGTCAATTGTGTAGTGCTTTATTAGTCAAAAATAATCTCAGTTGGTTTGTAAGTTTAGTGTAACTGGATTCGTTCTTTATTGAGGCGACTAATTAGTTGTTTACTTTTATAGTAATTGCATAAAAAGGGCTTTTCGAATGTAAAGCAAACACCGACACAAGTACCTACTGCTGTAAATCTACCAAGAGAAATAATAAAATGAGGTGAACACTTTAGTCAGAGGTGATAGTGTAGCCAGTATCAGACACCGACCGCATCTGTACGTCTGATAAGATAAGATTGAGCTAATTTAGAACGGTACACAAAAGCGACAATGATGTAGAACTATCAAATCTTTAGAAAATACATAGACAACAATAAAATTTGTATGTAGTAAATATGCTGTAAAGACGAAAAGGGTAATAAATGTTTAAGAAAAAACCGAAACGAATTCAACACTTTATATAACAATCGATTTAAATAAAATGTTTATAGGACTGCACTGAAAGCAATGCCTATCCAATAAAGAATATTAAAATCGATTCACAAACAACGGCGAAATTGCGTAAAATACTTACCTCATTTGGAGACGGTTAAAATTGTTTTGAATCCTTCTCTATGCTTTTTCAAATTACCTGCTACCTTTTTTGCCGTTGTTAATAAAAATGCATTTTGTGTTGCTAACGGTAAAACGGGGTGAATAGTTTCATGTCTGAATAATGACGGAATATTTTCACACATCAGAATCGTATATCAATTTTATGGTATTCGAAATTGAGTCCTAATAAATGTACGGTAAAGAAGCAATTGTGTTCTCCCTTATAACGATAAGATCCACTTAGGTACATTTTGCTCCACGTCGTCATCGGTTATTGAAGAATCCGAACCATTCGTCCAGCCATGTCAAAGGCCTACTGGGCCGCTTGAACAACTTTGACACTAAGGTAAACAGTGCCCATACGACAAGTAAGTAATGAAGATTAAAAAGAAGTTGAAAGAATTGATGAAAAAAGATTGTATGAAACTAAAAAAATTAAAGAAAATTTCAAACCCTTGGGGAGGAGATGTAAAGACCTAGAAATTATGTCTAGGATAACAATTGATGATGTTGAAGATGTTGTCTCGAATTTAGGTAGGTTTTACTTTTATGGATAGCTTTGTTTTTTAAGTTACAACTATCGGGTTTATTTCGAATAAAATAATAATAAAAAAGGTTTTTATTCACGCAGACTTTAAAAAACCGCTTGTAAATAGTCAGAACATGTTTGCAGTAGTATAATTAAGTAAGTATACATAATTATTTCTAGTTACATAGATATTTATAAAATTTATTTTATAATAGCAGTGATATTTAGCTATTATGTATTGTATTTAGTTATTGTCAAAAAGATTATGTTTAAGTTTAATTATTGAAATTATTATATATATTACTAAATTATTTCTTGTTCGTCACCAATATATTAACTATTTACGTCTCTATCCTGAGACTTGATATAGAGTTTCTCCAAAACAGCTACTCTACATGGTTTTCTTATGCAAGTGTCTATCATAAAGTAAATTGATAACTCTCTCCGAAGATTATAATAATAAATAATATATGTACAATATTATTCTTGGTATTATCTGCGGGGAAAGTTATTAATTGAAGCAGATATATCGAGTCGAATTTGTTCCACATTGGTTCGATCATAATCTACTTCAATCAAAATACTTCAACTAATAAATAGCAGCTGCCGTATTTGAAGTACGCACGTTTAGCTACCTATTTGTTCGGATAAGATCATTCGTAAACATATTCATGTCGTCATATAAGGTCAAGCTATAAATATTAAATGGATATGATTATATCAAAAGTGGATTTCGTTGTAAATTGTAAACTCGTCATGAAAAATGGAAAAATGCAGACAAATATGTGCCATAAATACAAATATTAGACTATGTATATATAAAAATAAAACTTGTAATTATTTAAATGTTATATAAATTATTTTTCATAATGAAAAATCATTAAAAAAGCTATATTGAAGATGAAGAAGTCTTAAGACACGTTTAATAAAATATGATGTCTACTTATCGGTTTTTTATACCACCGTGTATAATAAATTATATAATAATATCCTGGGACATTATTAACACACAGCCATCAGATACCAAACTAAGCAGAGCTTGTACCATGAAAACCCGATAACTGATATGCTATATATACTACCTTTCTTTTGTAAATACATCCTCATGCACACAGATATCTATCCTGGGTGGGAATCGAACCCACGACCGCCACCTGCCAACCACGCCAATAGGCCTTAATATTCTTACTTGTAGGTAATTGAAAAAATCATACGGATACCATGGAAAGCCGTTAAATAAATAGAATAGAATTAAAAGATATATTTCTTCGTAGTAATGAAGGGGTATTTTGTAATTTTAATATTTTTTAATTGAATGGTGAGCCTCAACAGATCCGGAAAACATGCTAGAAATCGAAATATAGGTACATTATTTCTAGGCAAGCTGTTACAAGCAAAGTTTAAACTTTATAGAAACCTATTTGACGCAACAATTAACAGTCCAGTGTAGCTAAATACACTCACCGGCACGGAAACTTGGCCACCAATAACTTGCCGATAATTTCTATTTAAATATTTAATTTTCACTATATTATGGGTTTATGCACTAAATTAGGGTTATTTATGGTTTTGTAACTCAGTTATTGAAAAAATGATGCACCAGCAGTAATCTTTAAAAAAATAAGCAGTTTCACAAAAATATTGGTTTTAACACTGTCAATTTAAAAAGAACACAAGATGAAAAATAACCAAAAAGTCTTCGTTGTGTTTGCATTTTAATATCGGGTGTTTCCTCCCCTAGCCCCGATAACAACTTGCATTCGTTCTGGCATACTTTGGATGATGTTTCTGATCTCAACTTGTGGTATGCTTTCCCAAGCGGTCAGTGCTGCATTTTGAAGCTGATTCAGAGTTTCAGGCGGGTTGGAGGAGGACTTTATTTTTCTTTTAAGCTTGTCCCAGATATGCTCTATTGGATTTAAGTCTGGACTACGAGCTGGCCACTGCAATTTTTGAATACCAACCTCTGTAAGGTATTCCTCCACGCAATGTGCAACGTGTGGGCGCGCGTTATCGTGCATTAGGAGGAATTCGTCAAATCCAATAAACCCTGAATATGGTAACACGTGTTCCTGAAGAATCTCCTCGATGTATCGTGTTGCCGTTAATCGGTTATCGACGATAACTAACTCCGTACGTGCATCGGAACTTATTCCTCCCCAAACCATTATAGAGCCTCCATGAAAACTAACAGTTTGTGTGGTGGTAATGGGTAAAAACCGCTCTCCTCTTCTTCTCCACACTCGCTCCCGACCATCTGGAGCTCGTAAAGCGATTCGACACTCATCTGTGAACAGTACTCGAGCCCACTGCTCATGGGTCCAGTTGGCGTGTTCTCGTGCGATCGAAGTCGAGCTACTCGGTGACTTCTGAGAAGTTTTGGGCCGCGTGCTGGTCTACGAGCTTGTAAATTCACTTCCTCCATTCGTCTTCTCACTGTACGTTCACTAACATTGACACCTCTTGTGAACTGGAGTCGCTGGCGTATCTCAACAGCGGTGAGGTAGCGGTTTCTCAAAATTTCCAGGACAATAAAGCGGTCATCCCGGGCTGATGTGCATCTGACGCCTCCGCTGCCTGGTCTGCGGGAGTAGCGGCCTGTCTCCTGGTATCGTTTCAGCGCATACTGCATCGATGAACGTGGTACATTCAGTATAACAGCAACTTCTCGCTGTGTCAGCCCTTGTTCGATCAATGCTACAGCTTGTGCAACCTGTGATGGTGTCAATGGCATTTTTATTGGAATTAAATCACCTTTAGTTATTGAAGTAACAGTACGATATCACAATAATTGAACAACCTAACAATAAACTTTCACAAAACACAAATTTAAAACAGCAACTTAGTCGCTCAGATGTCCGGGTTCAACTAAAACTTAAAAATAACGTCATATTGCACTCAAACATGATAAATTACCCTCTTGAACTAAAGGTAAACATTTTTTAGACCAACCTTCATAATAAATACTCATAGGAAACACTTAAAGCTCTTGTTATCGCGAAATACGCGCTTGGCCAAGATTCCGTGCCGGTGAGTGTAGTACTTGTATCTAAGATTTCCCCACAGAGATATTATGACGTAAATACCAATTTGTATTGGAGGTTTTTCGAAAATAGGTGCATATAATAAAATCGACTATGTGTCATATGTTATCCATAGTGTCGTTGGTATAATTTAAACACGGTATATTTGTTCTCGATTGCAAAACCTGTTCAGTATATACGTCAGTCTCTTTCGTCATGGTTTCTTATACGTAAACTGCTTATACGAGTATGTGCCTACTTTGTAATTATATTCTCATGAGGAAAATTGTAATGCGGATGCTTATATGGACTTTTTCTGTGCCGTCAATTCTCATTATTTGGAAGGATATCTCCGTATCTTTGACCTTCACTTATTCACCTTAATCGCCCAATTTCGTCAAGTTTTTTTAACATAACGTTTACAGTTAGCCGGTAGTAGGCTTATATTTATTTACTGCGAAGGCGAGCGGAGGCTCAAACAAATAAGACTCAAACTGAGTAACCCAACGCCAGAGAGTACTCCTTATCGTAACTCAGTTCAGGGCGGTTATTGGTAGATGCATGAGAGGGTATTTCGACAGATGTGTTGCAGATATCTGGAAGCATATTTTTAAAAACATAATTTAATCAATATCTTGGGACAGACTTGCGTTAGTCCTAAACTGGAGAGAGCCTGTACTATGACAACCAGGCAACTGATTAACATACTTTTCTTTTACTTACTTTTTTTATACATACTATTATTAATACTGAATATTTTTTTATTTTGTGAATTTTCTGAATACCTGAAATTATTTTATACATAATATATACATGAGAATAATACCAACGTTAAACCGTTGACTTACAAAACGGGATATACAATCTGTTCTTCCATAAATAAGTCTCAATTCAGTTAAACGGATACAAATAAAGTTTTATTTGCAAAAGCCTTCACTTGAATGACGGTATATTTTAAGCAAATATGTCGTCTTAATAAGGCGATAGGACTGTTTTTCCGGTCATCCCTTTTATAAACACCCGACTATAAGTGACATATTATATTGAAGCTTTTGTCTCTGGGTTGTAGCTTCCAAACAGACGGGCTGGTTTGCGCGGTTGGTAGATACTTGGCTTTCACGCCGCAGATCTTGGGTTCGATTCCCGCCCAGGACAGATATTTGTATGCATGATGCGGTGTAGTCGTCCAAATGTTATTTACAGCTGCTTTCACATTTCTAGTCGGAGATTTCTGTCAATATGTTTATTATTTGCTAAGAATCTCATATTGGCCAATGTGGCCCAACTTCATGTCCCAACTTCAGCGCTAATACATTGAGCACAATGTACAGCCTTATGCGGTATTAGGAACAATATAGTATAACGATACCGAAAGCGACTAGCACCAAAACGACGATGCATATTAAACGTTAGCAGTTAGATAAATGATTTACTTTGCATACAATCGCCGCCGGGGGGCCTGACGTGATGGCGCGTGCAAAAATGCATAGCCTATGTAGACGGAACGACGGAATGGCAAACTGACATGTATTTATTTATAATCCTGACCTAAAATTACAGACTTGACGTCACGTATAAAAAAATAAAAACACAACTGAGTCACGTGCGTCATTACTGTATTTCCCCAAGACAGAAGGTGAAGTTAAGTTAAATACAACGTGTTCTGTAGATTGAATAGTCTGTTAGTAAAAGGGAGGCTCTTTTTTCCTTTTTATACAAGTAAGTCCGCCAACCAGCATTTGGGCATTATGCTTGTTTGCTAGACCAATAGACGCTGGCATTTGGGGCATCACTGACGCTTTACAAAACGGGCGGAAATATTTACAACAAAATATTTCCTTTTTAGAAAATTTAGCTGTTCTCTGTTTGGGAACTGCGACTTACGAGCGGCTAACACAGTCGCCTCGCCGCTTCGTGTCGCGGGTTCGAGTCCCACGCCGGACAACTGTTTGTGTGACCCATAAATAGTTGTTCTGAGTCTGGATGTAATTTGTGTCCGTTTCTTATATGTTTTTAAAGCACCCCGCGACATTGTAGGTTACTTAGTGCGGGCAATATCTTTAAAAAATAAAAAACAAAAAAGCCTATATGGATACCTAATTCTACAGACTCAACATTTCTGAGAGGAATTTCCATAAAACTATACAGTTCGAGACCGAATAGATTCCACAGTATGGGGATGGTTTCCTTATCGGCGGCTATACAAGATATAACACATATATTGGAAGTAACTTAAATAGCTCTAGTTTATGAAATGAAAAAGAAGAACAATATTTTTGGCACCACGTACAAAATTCATCACAAGATCGTTTTTCTTGTATAAGGCTATTTATTGTTTATTTTGCATGTCCTACACTTTGTTCAGTTTCATAAGCAAATTAAGTTTCTTAACTTACACTCACTACCGAAACTTCTAATGTAACACCTTGGATAGGTGTGATAGGAACAGTAGCACTTCTCCAAAAACCAGCCTATTTTACAAGCGGTCGAAAAAACATCATGAGGCTTTGCCCATGAAATTAAATTTTCTATACATACAAGCCAAGCTCGGCACAATTTCTCGTAGCTGTATAGACTTTGTTTAGTGTCCATTTCTGACATAAACTAACTTGGGTCTAGCGAAAGTTTCATTAAAATATGTCTAATATAATATTCAACCAGTTCTATGTAATTTAATTCCTCGGTATTTGAGCCAGACGTGATTTGCAAGCTGACTTGGGTGTTGACAAGCTTGCGTTGTTTAGTGCCCGATTTAATAGTTTAAGAGAAATTATAATGAAACTGCATTTTACTATTCACAACTTAATATGTGCACCCCTTCCATCACCATTCAGCAGGATTATAGCTTTATAAACACTTTCCTCCCAGGAACGTCTTAGACCATATCAGGACTTAACTAGGACAAGTCAAGGATATTAGAAACTCTCGTAACACTATACACAATCTGATTTGAAGACCCTGTTGCCATTTGTATCACTGAAATGCCTCCTCCACTCTTGATACGGACGAGAGCGGTCCGCGTATTCGTACACAACTGCACAAAACGACGGATTCTCTCCCCTCTTCTCATCTCCATGTCAGTAACAGACCTTAGCAGAGGGCCTTAAAAAAACCTTAAAGTTATACCCTAGTGACTACAAACTAAGTAACCGACTGAGTGTGTAGTCACTCTCTAGTCTGGTGTAGTAGTGAAATTCTATTAGGCTCATCATCATAACAGCTGTAAGAAGTCCACTGCTGGACAAAAGCCTCCCCCCAATCATCTTGAAGTAATATGCCATAATCGCCACGCTTGGCAGATGGGTCGGCGATCGCATTTGATGGTCATAGTACTCAGAAAAAAGCTGCTGTCCGTCCTCTGGTAAATATTCCCTCGGGTCGACTTCTATGCCCTCCACCGGATGAGATGGGATGGTGATATTCTGATATTCGCCACCGTAATCACACGATGTAAAGATCTTCACTACCATTTTGAGCAAATATTGCCTATATGTATAATATAACCTTAGGAAACTCAGTTATGATACTTTTCGAAAATTAACAATTTATTTGTTTAATCTTATGGACAGTGCTTATCCTAGTGAAATGAAATGAAATTTTATTCAGCACTTGGGTATTAACATACACTTATACTTGTCAAGGTCACAATGCAGTACATAAACATAGTGAATAGTAAAAAGTTACAATGAAAAAATAATTTGTCAGTCCGTGCGGTTTATTTTATCGCATATATGTATTTACTGAAATCCTTAAATAAATAACAATTTACTAATCTATTATTTTGAAATTTAGTTCTACTATAATAAAATGAAAGAATGGAAGACTAAAGCAAAAAGACGAAATTCTAAATGAGGGTGTGATCACATGCACGGGATCACCGATCACGCGTTAATGGGCCAAAGCGATCCTCAAAGTGATGTAGAAGAGTCGTTTAAACCACCCAGTAAGTACGTAAATTCAGCCTATTCATTTTATTTAAATCTAACGATCGCCCATATTTTGACTAAGCACCCGCCTACGTACTTAACTTAGCCGATCGTTTCCGAACCGCTGAGAGCATCTTGAGCTATAGGAACCTTATATAACTCGTTCTTGGAAAATTACAAGGAATCATTTTGTATTTTGACTAGATTAAAATATCCGATTAACAGTAGTTAGTAATACACATTAATGTTGACTAAGAAATATCGTCACGTCTGAGGAATGCAGCAAGTCCGATATCCTATTACAATAAAATTATAAATGCATTAATATGAAACAATGTAAGTACGCACTTCTATTATTACGCTTATTATAAAAAAAATTAAAGGCGAGGCCCTCAGGTAGACTAGTAGAACTCAGTGAATCTTTTGTAGAGTTCGCCCAAAGAAAGTCATTAATGTGATTTTATGATACTCCTTTAGGATTATTTATGAAGATTTTTTTTCGACACTAGTCCCTCTCTCTTACGCACCACTGCAAATCCTGTAAGCCAGGACCAAAAGTGGCACTCAATGTAATGACACTGAGTGGTGAGGCTCAGGTATATCCCGGGGAAGCGATTTAACTGTTTGGATACCGCAGCAACGAATTTAATCAGAAAAAAACAAGGAGTAAGAAAATTTTTTCGCGGGTAGGTGGATAAAAAGTAAAGACGCGTTTCAAATTGTATTAATCCTATTTAATTAGAAATATAGTGTTTTTTCTATATCTACACACTAAAATCTTGTGCCCTAACCTTAATTAAGAGGTACTTACGTTTGTGGTACATTTCATGTAATCCAAGTTATATAATAACACCACCTGCCAGCTCAATATTACAACATCACTATACTTCACTATACTTGGATATAGTCACTGAACACTACACTAAAGCAGGATGTCTAATCTCTCTGAGGTTCTGGCTACACAGCAGAGGCTTGAAGAAAGTGTTGGAAAGAGACTGGACGACCTCCAAGCACAGATCCAAAGTGCCACCGGAACTGATGTACAACGTGGAAAGGACACCGTGGCTAAAGTAGCTGAGGAACTCCGAAACTTTAGGGAGATTATCTTCGGCATCTTGAGTCTTCTACGTCAGCAGATACGGGAGTGTACTAAACAAGTCGATGATTTGGAAACTAGGAACCGACGTAAAGCCTTGGTATTCTCGGGTCTCCCTGAGAAAGAGAAGGAAGACTGCACTCAGAGCATTTTGGGCATTCTCAACAAAAAACTCGGACTCCATGACATCTCCCCGTCTGCCATCAAAGTATGTCACCGGCTCGGTTCACTCAGCAAAGAACATCATCATCGCCCCATTCTGGTACGATTTTCAAATTTGGATACCAAAGCGGCGGTTTGGAGGGCTAAAGCGAAGTTGAAGGGCACATCAGTATCAGTCAAGGAGTTTTTGACTAGGGCCAGACAAGCGGTTTTCGCAAAGGCCCGGTTGCACTTCTCGATGCGGATGGTGTGGACGCAGGATGCCACTATCTTCATTAAAACAGCTGATTCAGTTCGCCACAGGATCACAACTGGCGAACAACTAACTCCTCTCCTGGCTAAGTACCCAAAAGTACCGGCGGGACAGCTGGCAGCAGCGGTGGTGAGCTGAAAATACAGTCGTAGTTAGTTCGATGTATATTACACTGGCTATGTAAACACGATAGTGCTTAATACCAGTATACCATACAAATTGCAATGTAAATGTAGCTTGTATTTACTTACCTTAACAAACTTATAATATTCATATTTTGTTTTGCTTATCTCATTGCGATATTTAGTTACTTATAAATGTTACACTACAGTTAACCCACATCTTTATTTAATACTGTTGAAATAGAGGGTTGTTGATATAATCTCTTCATATTTTGTTTCTCAGTCAGTAAGTCAAACTTCTACAACGTCATGAAGTTGTCAATAATGTCAACATGACGTATGTATGTTATGAACATTATGGGTTGCGTTTCAATACACTCATAAATAATTATAATCTTAACATTTTCTGTTGTTGACTGGCTGGTAGTTTCCATAGTTTTGTTTTTCTCACCCAGTGTATATTAGAATGTGTGTACTTTTAAGTATTGTGTTATTTCGTTTAAGTTTTCTGATACCAAGCTTGTAAGCTGGCGGGTGGTGCAGAGTATACAAGTGTATACATTATTCCACTGCATTCATTATAATTTACTTAATTAACCTATTTTTTAACAATTTAATTATATATTATTATTTATTTATATATGCCTAGTGATTCGGATGACTCGTTTTATTCTGCCCACGACTCTTCAACTTCTGCAAACAATAGCTTTTGTTCATTTAGTGACACACTTGGGGATTTTCTGCAAGTGACATTTAATCAAAATGCTATAAATCAATTAAACGTTTGCCACATAAATGCGCAAAGTATTCCTAGTCACTATTCTGAATGTTTAGATGCGTTCACTGACAGTAACATCCATGCCATCCTGATTTCTGAAAGCTGGCTTAAACCACACCTACTTTCTACAACGTACCCTCTCCCCGGTTTCATTCTCATTCGGAATGACCGAGTGGGAAAGGGAGGGGGTGGCGTTGCAATTTATTTGAGAAGTGACCTTAATTTTAAGACTATAGCCACTTCATTGAACAATAATTCTATTACTGCTGAATATTTATTTCTTGAAGTTACCCTCAAAGGGTCTAAAGTCATTATTGGTGTGGTTTACTGTCCCCCACATGCTGATTACTTCACCGATTTCGATCTGGTACTGGAATCTTTGGGTTCGGAGTACTGTCATCACATCATCATGGGAGATTTCAACACCAACCTCCTCGCTCACAACTCCCTTCGCTCTCGTAAACTCCTACATATTGTCGAGTCAAGTAGCTTGCATGTGTTGCCTCTCCAAGCTACCCACCATAATATCAACGGTGAAGATACTTGGCTCGACCTTATCCTTACCTCTAATCCTGCCTTGGTTTCCTCTCATGGACAACACGATGCCCCAGGTTTTTCCCGTCATGACCTTATTTACCTATCCTATACCCTGAAGCCTCCTAAACCTAGACCCAAGGTGCTGCACGTGCGTTCCTTTGCTAGGATGAATGTCGAGAAGCTATGTAAGGATGCGTCGGAAATTGACTGGCTGGCTTTGACGGCAGCTCTAACCATAGACGATAAGGTACGGTTGCTTAATGATACAATTTTGAAACTTTATGACGTCCATGCTCCGTTAAAAAAAGTTAAATTCAAGCGTCCTCCAGCGCCATGGATGACGACCGAGGTTAGGATGGCTATGAGACGTAGGGACCTTGCATTTCGCAAGTTTAAAAAAGAACGTTCTGAACCTAATTGGAACAATTTTAAGACTGCAAGGAATCGGTGTAATCAGATGATACGTAATGCTAAACGCCGTCATATTTTTAATAATATATCCTCATCAACTCCTGCTGGTATATGGAAAGTTCTTGGAACTTTAGGTATCGGCAAGTCGCGGAATTTAGACCTTCCCAGTTCCATTGCTTTAGATGATCTTAATGTTCATTTCGCCACCTCTACATCCATAGATCACCTCACTACAATGCGAACCATCGCCTATGTAAATGGTCTAACGCGCTCTAACGTCACACCGTTTTCTTTTTCTCCAACCGATGCGAATGAGATCAAGAAGATAATCCTCTCTATCAAATCCAATGCGGTTGGCTGTGATGGTATAAGTCGACGCATGATCACAGCAATCTTGGATCACCTCCTTCCCGTGATTTGTCACATTGTCAACTTCTCTCTTGATTCTGGATCATTTCCCACCGTATGGCGTCAAGCTTACGTCCATCCTCTCCCTAAGACCTCTAATCCTTCTCTTCCCACACATTATCGTCCTATATCAATCCTTCCTTTTCTATCCAAAGTGCTGGAGTCCTGTGTTCACAAACAGTTTTCACATTTTATACTTGCCAACAGCCTGATTAGCCCGCTACAATCTGGGTTCAGGCCTGGCCACAGTACTTCCACTGCACTCCTCAAAGTGACTGGCGATATTAGGACTGCCATGGAGGATACCAAAGTCACAGTCTTGGTTTTGGTAGACTTTTCCAATGCTTTTAATACCGTCAGTCACGACATCCTTTTATCTATCCTTTCCCATCTAATGGTCTCTGACAACGCGTTGGAATGGTTTTCCTCTTATCTTCGAGGGCGTCAGCAGTCAGTACGCGTCGGTGAAACCTCATCGAACTGGTATAATCTAGACACTGGTGTTCCTCAAGGCGGTATTCTCTCTCCTCTTTTATTCTCTGTTTTCATAAACCTCTTAACAAATGATCTTCAGAGTGCGTATCATCTTTACGCCGATGACCTACAACTGTATAGACATGCAAGCTTGGACGGTTTGTCAGAAGCGATCAACAAATTGAATATTGACTTAGACTTCATACAAAACTGGTCGAATAGGTTTGGTGTCACTGTCAACCCTGCTAAATGCCAAGCCATCATCATAGGTAGTTCTCGCTTGATGAGCCGAGCTAACTTCGATAGTCTACCACCTATAATATTTAATAACCTAGTTATTCCCATCAGTAGAAATGTTAAAAATCTAGGCTTGCACATCGACATGGCATTTAGTTGGCAGGACCAGATGGCTAGTGTCTGCCTGAGGGTGACAAATGTTTTGCGGAGTCTTTATCGTCTCAAAAACTTCTTACCTGAAAAAACAAAGATATTGCTCGTGCAGGCCTTAATCTTTCCCATAATTGACTATGGTGATGTGTGCTACTTTGACCTGAATGCAGATCACCTCAATAAACTAGACCGACTTCTGAACAACTGCATTCGATTCATATTCAGTCTTCGTAAATATGACCATGTGAGTAGCTACCGAGCTCAACTAAAGTGGTTCCCTATTCGGCAGCGCAGAACCTTGAGAGCCTTAACTACCCTATTTTCACTATTAGACTCTCCTTCTTCTCCTTCTTATTTGACTTCTCAATTTCAATATCTTCATAGCAATCATAGCAAAAATCTACGCTCTTCTCACAACCGTCTACTTCAATGTCCACCTCATCGTACTGACTTTCTACATTCTTCCTTTTTTGTTCAATCCATTCTTCTCTGGAACTCTCTTCCTTCCGAAATCAGGATGGCAACGAGTCGTTTTTCTTTTAAAAAGAAAATGCGCGAACACATTTCCAAAAAAATGTTGGCAGAATCAGCTCAATAGCACTCTCTTCTATCGTTAATTGTTCTCTAGGTATATTTATTTATAAATATATATTAGTCTATTATAGTTGTTATTTATGTATTGTATGTAATTATTCATAATTATATATTTACAATGATAATCCACACAAGACGTTTTTAAAGTGCACCTACCTTGTTTTTCTCTGCATCACCCCAAGGTTGACTGGTAGAGAATGCCTACGGCATTAAGTCCGCCTGTGTACTTTCATGTGCAAAAGTTTTAAAATAAAATAAATAAAATAAATACATAAGTACAAAAAAAAAAAAAAAAAAAAAAAAAAAAAAAAAAAAAAAAAAAAATTAATAGTTCCACTTCATTCCAGAGCATAGCAGGAGACACAATGACAAATGAGGCTGCCACGAGTAATATTAGGATAATAATAATAAATATCTTGAGCTAACTAAAACACTGCCACATGATCCCAATCTCGGCAAAGCCTGAGCAACAGAAAAATAAAGAAAAAAAATGTGAGCCGTCACAGGACGCCTGGCAGATGTGAAACATCGACATTATTTTGTAAAAGTAACATGCAGAAAAGAACATATAGTGATAGGAACTAAATATGTCATAATGATAAAAAAAAAGTCGATTGCGCATGGCGACGCGTCCACACACCGTACACACTAGTATCGTATAGCGTGGCGACGCGTCGCCACGACATGCGTCGCCACGCCAGATATCTGTTTACGTGCGGCTAAAGATGTTTCACATCAAAAAATCGAAAAAGCAATAAAGAACTTTATTACTGGAATATACCCAGACACAGAACGAATAATCATGCTCTCCCACAAATAATTGTCCTGGGTGGGGATCGAACCCACGACTTCTATCTTAGCAGTCAGAGTCACTAAATCCTAAACCAACAGACTAGTCCACTACTGGGATTCATTGTAATCTATATAAGTATATAATAAAATCGTAGGAAAGTCAAAACTGTACATCGAAACCAGAAATATAGTTTTTAGAATTTTTGTCTGTGTATCTGTTTGTCTGTATGTATGTCCGGGCTAAACTCAAAAAGTACTGCATGGATTTACTTCAAATGTTGCATAAATATTACTAAGAGGTCGGGTCAACATATAGACTACATATTATCACGCTATCACCTACGGGTGAGGAGCTGTGATAATTTATAAAATTTAACGCAGGTTAAACCGCGGGGCACAGCTAGTTTATCATAATTTCAATATATTTATAAACTAGCTGAGCCCCGCGGTTTCACCCGCGTTAAAGTAGTTTTGGCGTAAAAAAAGTAACAAACCTACATGCATACATCATCACCGCAGATGGTAGATTTTTCCTACCTACTTGACACTTATCGTCATATTTTAGACAATTCACACAATATCTTTATAAATTGTAGCCTGTGTTATTCTGATGAATAAGCTATATGGTTGTAAAGTTTCATTAAGATCCGTACAGTAGTTTTTACGTGAAAGAGTAACAAACATCCAACCATCCATACTTTCAAACTTTCAAGTTTATAATATTGGTAGGATTTATCAAATGTATAGTCATATTTTGTTTACTGAGTGTGATCCTTTGAACATTTGCATATAACTTAATAAAATTTATAAATATAAAAGTTACTGTGTGCCTATCTACAGACATTTTTAAATTGAAATAATGCTGATGTACAATTATCATTTAAAACGCAATACGTGAGTCACGTATTTAGGTATTATTTTCATAATTATGTATTCAAATCGTTTTAATTAATATGCCTGATTACATTGTGGTTTAGGTTACATGCCATATGTTATGAAAATTGAAATAAATTGTCTTTGTTTATTACAAATCGCATAATTTTATGTACGACCTGTACATAAAATTATACGTATATAGATATTATATTAGGTACTAATCTTTTGGTGTAACGTGTGGAACATGAAAGTAATTTATTAATAAGCCTACATGCAGATAATTTCAGTTTATCAATCAATCATTAAACATTAATTCTTTTGTTTTGCACAACTATTCTATTGTTCACGTTTTTAATTGATGTTGCTGATTTTAGTAGACAAGGTGTTGTGGCTTACATATAGTTCATTCGATGCCCTTAAATCTATGAAAATCTAGTTAACGTTATCTTTGCGTTATAGTATAAGCTAGTATGGCTTTAACAGTTCTGTGCCTCTAGCACGAGTTCCTGCAGTTTACTTACTCGATCACACGTACAGTTTCGTCCCATACATTGAGCACCTGAGTTTTAGTTCTTAATAGTTTCCGCGAGAGGCGCTGGTGCTCAATGTATGGGAGGAAACTGTACGTGTGATCGAGTAAGTAAACTGCAGGAACTCGTGCTAGAGGCACTGATGCCCCTGACATGGCTTAACGACTGTTGTCTAACGACTACAACCGGACTGATGACTTAACGCGCTTAGGAAATATCCACCTTGGCGGTCACCCATCTATAGACTGACTGCGCGCGTTGAGCGCAACTGGCTATGACCGCCTCGTATCACATCTACATAAACGGTATTTAAAACTATCCAATTTGGAATAAGTATAAAACTTGGTTTAATACGTACCTACTTGACGTTGTTCAGCTATCCAATCACGTCTTAGTAAAACCCCTGAAACAAAAACAAAATTATGTTAGACAAATAATGCATCTCGTAAAAATTATTTTCAAACTGTCTCGTTTTAAACGTAGTTTATTGAAGAGATATCTGTACCAAATAAAAATTCTCACTAGCAGAGTGGGTCAGAAATGCCAGCGGTGCCTGGGAGAACGTTAAAGCGTCAGTCCTGCATCTCCCCTCTTACCTGTCGAGTAAGCTTTACCCATATGATAATGAAAAATAGAGAGTGCACTTGTGTTGACGTACTAGGGCACTATGTGATTTATCCTGCAGAGATATACATATGTATACTCCGCGTTGAGACAAGCTACCATGAACAAAATATGTCGTGTGAACTCGGGTGCTAAAAAGATTTTTTTTTAAATATAAAGAGTCTGTTCTTTAATATATTAACTTGTGTCCCCATTACCATACTTAGTAAATCATATCTAGGATATTTAAATATGTAAGCGGGTCGTAGTATTAATATAACATGCAAATCCAAGTTCAAATAACAAACGGGCAAAAGTAAAAGCATTATTGAAACAGATGGCACGGGTCACTGGCCACATGATCGTCAAACCCGCACCGATGCTTGTATCGATTTGTATATTATATCGATCAGTGTGAGTAAATTATATCGATTTTTGCATGGTGTAACTACATAAAGCTGTTATACTAGAACCAGCTAAGTTTACCGTGAGATCGTTACGCCGAGAGATACTGCGTCCTCCGCGTACCCCGAACGCGAAAGGCGAAGTGATTTGAACCGTATAGATATCGATATCTTTTCCAATACTTGGAACACTAAAAGAACGATTAGTAAAAACGAATTTTAATCGCCTCGTGTGGCCTCATGTCAATTGATAATGCTGACGCCCTATACTTATATAGTTTGGTCAAATTCGTGCTCAGCATCCTAATTATGTATCTGTTAAGTCATTCAAAATACGCTCATCTTTGAACCACATTAAGGTTCCTATCGTATTTATGAAAGGAAATTACACGTTCTTAAATTGACTAGTTTTTGATGACGATTGATTTTTGGTAAGCCAGTGGTTTGTATATTTGCTTCTGTATAAGTCTTTATACTATGGCAGAAGTATAGGATGGGCGGGGCTAGTCAAGTACCGAGACTAGTTCTAGTCTAGCCGGATTGCGTCTCGCCTTGTTCTGCGAGTTTTATGTTCGAATATAAAACGAAATTTCCTTGGACATACTAATAATTCCACGTATATTTTGAAATTAGTAATGGGTATGAATTTACGGTCTTTTCGCACATGTAAAAGGAGTTTATGTTACAGGGTTACATCATAGATTTAGCGTTTTCTGTTGTCTATGGGTTACATAGTGGCCATGATGAGTAATGCAGGATTGAAGATTTATTGGAAATGTTTACTGCCTATTGTTTACTTAATCATATAACCGTGGCCGCGTGTGTGACCTTAGTTATTCTAAATAGCTGGGTAAATATCATAGATATAGCACTCGGTACAAGCACTGAACTGACTTTGTTTTTCTTAGCTTTGAAATCTTGATATGTGGCATACATGCATTAATATCATAATTTTGGTTTCGTCTTGAACTATTGACGTATATTTAAATTTGAGATACTTATCTTTAATATTTAGAGTAGCTCAATTAAGAAATATATTTTAATTTTGGGAGTTGTTGGATGCTCCGTTACACCGTTGTATAGGATTTCCATATAATGAGAGGTCAGCTTATACTGGAAATGTATAGCTTGATGTGTAGCCGTGTGTACACATCATCATTGAAATGAATTTATGCCAAGAATATTGAAAATAATATTCTTGGCTACCTTAAATTGACTTGAATAATTTAAGATAATTAATATAATACAAAATTAAGATAATTATATATTTTCGAGTGGGCAGTAGATATCCTAGTGTTTAAGCGTGCCTGGAGGCCTCTGACATGGTAACAACTGCCGGCTAATAATTACTATGGGGACCGGTTATAAGAGCATGGGCCCTTGAGAAGGCAATTGTTAGGCCACAGGAGTACTTTGGCATAATAAAATGTGATTTCGTCGAAATTTACTGTCGCCTGGCTTCGGCAGGGTTTTAATTAGCCAGCTACTACAAGACTTGTTTTAAGGGACAGCAGACGTGTGACTCTAATCTTGATTCTATTTAAGATAGAGCGAGGTCAACCTGATGGGACATGGAAGTTCGTGCGTCCTAGACCCATAGCTTAACCCGCTTGTTGCTACAGCACTTTTTAGCCGCAGCAGACTATTGAGAAGTTATTCTCACACGGGCATCTGATCCCAAACTAAGCAGAGCTTGTACTTTGGAAATCAGATAACTTGTATACTACTACTTATACTACTTTTCTTTTGTAAATACATACTTATATATATAATTACACCCAGACTCAGGACAGACATGTTCATGCACACTGTGACACAAATATCTGTCCTGGGGCTGTACCGGCTAAGTCGAATCGATTTCTTAAATGGCGACCAAATAAATAAATGTTAAAAATGACTTAATCAATCGTTAAATCGGCTTCAACATGATTGACAATCGATTCCGGACCATTGATGACGTCACATGTGCTCATGGAAGCCGATTTAACGACTGACTAAGCCGTTTTTAACCTTTATTTATTTGAACGCCATTTAAGAAATCGATGTGCAGCGACTTAGCCGGTAGAGCCCCTGGGTGGGAATCGAATCTACGACCTGCGGCTTGTGCCTTTCACGCCAACCGGCCCGTTCAAAACGTCGCACGTCCCAATGCTCGTAATATCTGGGTTATACAAATAAGTGGCTTTAGTGTACCTACAGTTACATATTGTGAATGGCGTAAGCTCAGGCATAGCATTCCAAAGAAAGGAATGTTAAGGAAATGGTGGTAAAACTGTGACTAGTGATTCTTGCGGTTAGCTTTAGTGGTTAACCATCTGGGACAGATACTCAGAACTTTATGGCTTACTATTAATTATATTATGATTAATAAATTTTTGGATTATGTGTCTACCATGGTAGGTACTTGTTATAAGTTACTAGAATACCTAATCATTACATATGTATATATTGGTTGCCTAGAAGTTTTCGTCTTTAGCACAACAGTAACAGTACTAAATTTTAAAATACTTATTAAAATCATATTACGATTATAATTATTTACTTTCTATCTTTCTGTAATATTTTTATGATATTGAGGATATATCAGTGGGTTTTATATACACCATACTTTTACCATTTCTTTAAACGATACAAATTTCAAGTCCTATAGTGGTTTTTAAAACTTCAAACGAATGAGGTTATCATTTTATTAGTATTTTTTTAGAATGTTGTCACGTGATTTCTCTGTTGTTTGTGAACCGATTTTGATAATATCAAACTTATTTGTACGTCGTTGCTAAATAAGTTGAATTCATTTAGAAGTTTTCTGTTCTTTTATTGATTTGTGTGTGAAGTAATTTATATATTTGAAACAGTAATTATTGTAAGTAAACGATGTTGATGATTCTGTCTTTTACACCGATAAACTAATTTAAATGTCGTCGTTCCATCTCTTTCTAATACAGCTCGTTTGAAAAGGATAGGCATTATTTAGGTTACACCTTGTATAGAACTTCCAAACTATTAAAACGTACTATTACGCGTACCAAGCCATGTCCTAAAGAAATGCAAAAGTTTAGCTGGGATTGCATAGAATAGACGGCAGTGTACATATTCCGTTGGTTATATATTTAACAAGTTTAGTAGTGAAGTGGCAATAAGGTAAGTATTCTATTTATAACAGTCATCCATCAATTAATATACGTATCACAAAATGGCCACTTAACGAATCGTCACTGACAGACGTCGCTTATTTACCTAAAAGTCGGATTAGCCTTGAATGTCAAATAAGGTTGTTTAATCTTTCCGCGACGAGAATAATAACTCTTATTTTGGATATGTTTGTAGATACAATATACTTACTATAATGTTATACGAGAGATATTTAGTAAAGATTCAAATATACTATATTTTTGGAGTGAAAACTTCTTTAAAATTGAGCACTTTTTGGTTAAACAAAAATCATGGACCTAGCATGTGTACCTACTTTTTGGGTGAACTAAAAAACGTGAAACTCGCATCATCGCACGTCACGCTTCCTATGAGCTATATGTATAACTATTACATTGTAGATTATTTAGATTAGAAGCGAAAATAAAAGTTGTGCCTCGCATAATAAGGTCCTGACCTCAAGTCACGGGTTGGGGCAAAAAATCCTATTCTGATACCACGAACGAAATTGTATAATAAGCGACATATATCTAGTTTCTATGTTGTGGTTCTTGGTCCCTATGGGCTTTGATCTGATGACAGGCTTTTTTAACTTGACTTTTGCAGTTAGCCTAGGAGGCTTTCACTGCTTCACCGGACATTGAAATTAATGTATTCTAGGAAATACGAGGGAAGTACGAAATAAATCCCTTTGGTGTTCGAACGTCGGTTCAGGGTGGTTACTCACGTCATGGCGCATGAGGGTTTGGTTTTTTAGGATAGTTTTGTACAACTCTTGCTATATCTTAGGTAGGAACGTAGATAAAAAACATGAGTTATTCATTATGTTTAAATAGTCATGTTATAGAGGTTTCTTCACATTTGAAAAGGATAAAGCATGGTCGAGAATACATAAAAAGGAACTCTTCGAAAATAGTTATTTTTGCGACTCCTGTATATCCTGTAGCTATAGAAATATAATTTTTCCTATTATTCAGTGCAAAAAGCAGACTTCATAACTCAAAGATAACAAAATAATAAAAAAAACACGAATGATTTTGAAAAAGGAATCGAATTGTAAATAGTTTGGGTACAAGTCGTATACCTACTTATACTACTTTTCTACTATATATCATGTTATTCACAAACCCAATAGACATTTAAATTTCTTTTTCATTCTGGCAAGAAATAGCTAACAGAAGTCATTAAGCTAATGAAGCGTAGCACTGTGATTCGCGTAGAACAAACTAGCTGGACAAAAACAACTCTTCAATTCCTAATAGTTAATTATTAAGATGAACTCATTAGCCCTATACATTAAGGAATACATCTATTAATTTTCGTAATTACCCTCATTAGGCCCGTCATTAAGGTATGTATATAAAGTGTTGATAATTCAAAGTGCATTCATTTGCATTTTTACACCATATTGTTAACATTATTTTAAGTCACTAAAAGAAATTTGTGATAGTGTTTTTGTGATGGATTGTGTACATAAGGGTAAGTAGTTTTGTTTTAGTTAATTTTTATCACAGGATCTTCATTATTTAATTTTATTAAATTAAATGTTTCGATAAAAGTGGACTTTTTCACCCATATTTTTGAATTCAATAGTCAAAATATTACATGTCCACTCATGTCCACTCTGTAAAATCTATTTTATATGATTCTCACAAGTATCTAGTAGTAATTAGTAGAAAAAAATATTGCGAATTATTTGCACAACTAATTTTTTTCTTTTTTTTTCTTTAAACAGTTTTCACCGTCTCAAAAATGGACTTTTTTGAAGAATGGCTAAAACACCCGAAGGAAACGCGAAACGTGGAGCTCTTTCGGTTTATATCTTTGAGACATGACTTTGATGGTGTTACGGAGCAGTCCCTGAGAGACGTCAAGGTCATCATCTCAAAATATTCTTCAAAATTGGCTGAAAAGTGGAGCAGCTGTGCAAGAAATAGCAGCTGTGCAAAGAATAGCTACGAATAGAGATTTACTTAATATGTTATTGATAACATCTGACCCTGTAATAAATGGTTTAAGAGAAATTCCCCGGAAGAAAATAGGTTCATTCCCTATCGAAGTCCTAGATTTATTAGTTCAACCTAGCTTTAAGGAACAAAATGTTAATATAGTTTCTAGTTTTCATAGTTCTGCCACTCATGATCATGACTATTCAATGGATGATTCATCTGATGATAGTGATGATGAGTGATCGATTTAGTTTTTAAGTAGGTATTTTATGTATCTGATATTAGATTTTATAGTTACATTTATAGTTAAATTTATTTATAAAATTGTTTAAAAAAATATTGTGTTTTTATTTCACTATACCTGCTCAAACGACCAATGGACCTCAAATAGTATTATGACCCTTATATCTTTGCTTAATAACCTCATTTATAAATAAAAATCGAAACAAATAATATTGTCCAGCTAGCTTGTTCTACACGAACCACTGTGCGTAGGCCCGATCAATCGAAACGTAAATAAATTATAAGCGTAGGTACCATTTTGATGCGCTTCGAATAAGGAATGGTGACCTACTAAGACTTACAAGGCATTGCTTATTCATCGACAGCCAGATTACTGTATTACGAGCTAAACGACACTTAGAACTAAAAAATATATTTGAAACTGTCTCATTCATTCTATAGCTGTCTTGGTCGCACTTAATTTGTAGCGAACGCTCGTGCCCTCATTGACATACGGTTCGGGGTTGCAACGTTAGATTCACACTACAGATAGAGTGCTCTTAAACATTCGTTTTACTTTACAATCTTCTATTTGGTTACCGTTCAGATAGCTTCACCTACTTTTGTCTAATGATATTTCAATGGTTAAGAAAGTTAAAGTTGTTCTTTGTCTTAAAGTTTGAGGCTAATTTTCAATGGAAATTTACAGAAAGCCCAGAATGCTTTAACTGCTGCATCGGACACCCGAGGTGAATGAAGGGTTAATCTATAATCTAATAAAACTACAAATTAACTAACCCACGCCGAAGGGCACCCCCAGTGGGATTTAAATACCCATTTCGGGGCAGTTACTGACGGGTTTAACTTGATGTAGATAACTTGTGATGAGATGAGTTCAGTCTCATCTCAAGTATTGTACAACTATCACACAACGTTTATACGCATAGCCGCGAAGCCACGCATCCGATTGAGAATCATGGACGGCACTTTACAGATCCGAATGGATATTTTCACCGTAATTACGTTTTTTATCCCTTGTTTACCAATAAATTACGGAAATGACGGAACGATAGTGACGAAGCAGGAAAACAACGTGATTTGTCGTAATGAACAGATTTTTTATAACTAAGTCTACAAATTACCTTGGCTGCTATCGATTGGACTTAAACTTATTTAATTTCTGTAGTCATTTGCTTCAGTTATGTAATAAATGAATGGTATGTTCTTTGTTAAATTGCTTTCCTAAGTATATTATGATATTGGCCAATGTTATTATAATATTTGAAGTTGCCCATTTTGAAAAAGGAATCTAAGTAAGTACATGCTATATTGTTTATATGATAACGATATGTACCTAGAAATAATTATAAATTAATTATATATTACTGCGAACATGTTCTGACTATTTACAAGCGCTTTTTTTAAAGACTACGTGAAACAAAACCTTTTTTATTTTATTTATTTATGCTTTTATTATCTTTCTTTCCTCCTATTAAACAACAAACAGGGCGAATTGAAATCATGGGGTGAATAGAGATGGGCGCAATATCCATACATAAGTATGGATATTTTACATGATTTTTATCTTTCCTTTTTGGTATAATTTTGTTCAATGTTGCCGTCATACCTAAAGTTTATATAAACATTATTTGTAACATCTATGTATCCATCCATCCAAGATTTGTCCAATCCAAAGTGTGTGTGCTTGGCACTTGTCAGTGTAGGTAGCATTCTCCATTTATCCCGTTGTAGACTACTACTTCTTGATAACTATCCACTTATAATTTTTCTTTAAGTTGATCAGTAAACTTTCTTCTCGGTCTTCCTCTCTTTCTCCTTGCGTCTATCTCCCCTTCTATTATATTTGTGATAAACTGGTCGTTTCGGATCAGATATCCTATCATCTTACCCCTTCTGGTTTCTATGTGTTTGTATATAATTTGAGAATTCAAGTTTGTAAAGGAATTCTCTCCAGCTGCCACTTGTAATTAACTTTTTAAAAGTAGGTATTATTTACGCATATTAAAGCATGTATCAATACTTTTTTGGTAATAAATGTTTTGCTAAAATAATGAGCATGCCGTGTGTGCGAGTGTCACCTGCCTACAGCTGCAACATGGATATTCACCTTGTTAAGTCTTTGAAAAGTTAATTTCAATAACACGGTCGGAGCCCTCGGAAAGCCTTGAAACAAAATTGTCGCATACTATTTAGTTGATTAATATAAATATTATCGACACACTTTGCTTGCCTATACTACATATTATGCATTGTGGCCTTCATACAGTGTGGGTCTCCTTTAAGTGTCCCTATGAAACTGATAGGAGCTAAAAGCAGAGTTTTAGAGTAAAAATGTGGGATAGTATTTTTTTTTTAAATACTATTATTTTTTATAGCACTTCGAGCAACTAAGTGCTATAAAAAAATAGTATGTAAAGTAAACCTTAACATTTAAACTAAGTGGTAAATCGTGTTAAATCCAAAATTATAATTGCAAAAAACAAAATATCATTAAAATACAAAAAACGGACATCAGAATTCTTTAGACTGTTGGTTACTTTGGTTGCCAACAAAAAAAAAATTAAAGGAGGGCTTTACCAAGAAATCATCTTTAATTAGAGGCTATAAAGCTATTACTGAATGTAGTAAGTATCTAATATTTAATATTCCGCGGAATAATATCTTCACTTACTGTAAACAACTTTACCTTAACCAGTTATTTGTACAAACATTTGTCATAGCATTCACCTTATTGCGAATCCACCTGTTTTACGTATAAAGTTTGTTTTCGCAACGTATTGTATTATACCAGAGTTTCGGTAAGATCAGGTTACACCCAGGTGGCAGACGCCAATATATTATTAAATAAATAAATATAAATTTATGAGCTTGTCGATATAAATGGATCTACGGCATGTACTGTTGACTGTTACGCTTTTTTCTACAAACGTTTAACATACATTATGTCCCAGGATATTAGATATTATCTTTTTTGAACTAACTAAATACAACTAATTTAAACTAAACACAACTAAAAGCAATTTTTGTATATTATATGTTTCGCTGTTACGCTTTTTTCTACAAACGTTTAACATACATTATGTCCCAGGATATTAGATATTATCTTTTTTGAACTAACTAAATACAACAAATTTAAACTAAACACAACTAAATTGCAATTTTTGTATATTATATGTTTCGCTATTGTGAATCGACTTTGATAAGTCTTTAATTATTATATAGGCATTATTTTATGAGAAACATAGGCTTTAAAAAAACAGCCGTTTGAGCGCGCAAAATATATTTGAGGAACAGTAATGGGAGTATTTTGTATGGTCTTTATATTTTATGTCGCCATTTTTACTTTAATAGTGTCTTTTGCATGTATGCTTAATATTTTTTCGTTCTTTAATGTTATAAATACTAAAACAATATTTTCATACTTGTCACATATACCACTATTCGTGGAGACCTGTAATTGACCTTCAATTACTATTGTTAGTTTTTGTAATTGTTTTATATGTTGTTGGTCTTACTTGAAATTAAACAAATGAAGAAATAACTGACTCATCAACACCCAGCCAAAATCCTTGAAGCTTGAATTGCAAAACACGCAAATGCATTGATTAACTTATATTTAAAGCCCTTCTAAACAGCACTTTCTCTATTTTACTAAAGTACCTTCTGTAGTAAATGTTTGGAAAACAAAGAAGCCTTAAGGTTTATTATCAAAGCAAAAAATATCTGATTAGGAATCGTGCTCCCAATCTTACATTTCTCAACCAACTTTAATAACGAGAAGCAGATCAATCCGACTGTAAGTTTTTGATGTCCGATTTTTCAGTTGTTTTTGAACCGATTTTGAAATATCCTTCAATTAAAAATTTTATTCGGTAGGAAATGTAAACCTTTTGTAATCATACCGTATAAATTTTGTTCGAGTCGGTTGTGGTGAATAAAAATTCGTTCTTCTCTCTTCAAAAGTCGGTTCTGTTTTATATTTTTTTTATCGTTAGGGTAAGTAAATTTTAATAGTACTTACAAAATATATTCGGTTATAATCAGTTGTTATTAAGAAAAGTAAGTGGATTGTATGTTTAAAAAAGAGTAATTATAAATTTTTCTATAGTTCCATCAAATTTTTATAACCTCTTTAAGAATATTTGCAGTACTGAAAAAACTGCTCGCTTCTCGGATTTCCCGATGATGTTAACAGCAAATATTTGCTATACAGATAATGAATGATCAATGCGCGAGTTTACACAACCTACTTATACAGGCCTTGTACTTAATATAATGATACAAGATGTATAAGTGTATAAAAATGTGTCGTGCCAGTCTGCCAGGTGGCGGCCAGGAGCATCTGTAGCTAGTAGCTGGGCGAATGTTCTCGCCAAACCAGTCGGTCAGGTTCAGCCACAGACTTCGCAGTAAACAGTAATACGATATATATTAAAACCTAATTGCTAAAATTATTTATGGCCATATTATTTTTGATATCGACATTAATTTTGGGTGTTCTTTGAACTTTGAAGTGCCGATTAAATAGATACCGTACCTACTTCGTATGTTAATATGGTCTGGAGTGTTTTATACTCAGCTTAAGAGCAGATTTAACGGTTTGTGAGTGTGAGTTCAATAATACTAAGTTCAGCTAAATCGAGTTTAAATGGTGTTGGATAAGACTCAGTTTACTTCACACTGATACCAACAGCTACGATTTGGCCTGGGGTAACCTGTGTTAGCCGTAAATCTCATCAAAATCTAGTAAATATTATACAATACCTGTTCCGTTTTGCATTTGCATTAAGTGACGGGAACTATTTGTGATTTAAGTAAGAAAATATTTCAGTAAACGTAAAAGCTGTCACTGTAGCTCTTGAATGCACAAAAACAAAAGATATATACCTACGTTAAAAAAACATGCAGGGCAGTCTTTGGGGACTATCGATAGAAAGGTAAATAATTTTTGACACTCCTAATTTAAATAATCTACAATATAATAGTTGACACTTCACATTGAGATATACTGACTATTTACAAGCGCTTTTTGTCTACGTGAATAAAAACCTTTTTTATTTTATTTTACTCTTTGTAGGTATATAATGTATACAGTTTATAACGCACGGAGGTATATCTATGCACATTGCACATGCACATCTATGTATACAGATCATGGGGAGCGGTTAGTGACGAGCACGCGAGTTTCACGCTTTTTGTTCACCCAATTGCTCAAAGAAGTTTTCATTTCATCACTTTAAACTATGATTTTATTTTATTTTTAAAACCTTCAACATTTCTCGTAGTGTTTGTATTTCACTAGTCTAGCCCTTTCATTTGAGAGCCATTTTGCGGTTGCGGCTATCGTGGACCGATTTCCATGAAACATAGCTACTCACTGCAAACTAATTCACCTATAAAAAAAAACAAAAAATTGCAAGTTCAAAATCGGTTCATCCGTTCGAGAGCTACGATGCCACAAACGGACACTCAAATGAACACGTCAAACTTATAGCACCCCGTCGATTTTGGATCGGGGGTTAAAAAGAATTTACAACAATGTAGACGCGTCCATATTATTATCCAGTACTGATAATTATGTATAAATAAAAATCAGTACCACTAATAAATTACTTCATTTAGTAATAAAATTTCGTAATTACATTATTTACCTACAAATAAATGGATGTGTACATTTTCATGAATTGATAAATAAACTATGTACTTCCATAAGTAAACGCTTGAACAGTTGTGTAAATCACTGGGTTTAGCGAAACAGAAGAATGTATTTTGCAATTATGTATGGAGCGATATTAATTAATGTTTAAAAAAAGGATAAAACCAACATCAACTCTGTTTTACATGGCATCAATCCAAAAGCATTCCCTATCGAATAGATAATTTGCAAAATCGGTTTTTAAACAAAAGGAAAATAGCGGAACAACTATTCTCTCTACCGGCTAAGTCGCCGAACATCGATTTCTTAAATGGCGTTCTAATAAATAAAGGTTAAAAATGACTTAGTCAATCGTTAAATCGGCTGCCATGAGCACATGTGACGTCATAAATGGTCCGAAATCGATTGTTAACGTTGAAGCAGATTTAACCTTTATTGTAAACGATGTTCAGTGACTTAGCCGGTAGAGCCCCTGTTGGTCTACTGGTTAACCCTGACTGCTATGCTAGAGATCGTGGGTTCAGTCCCCACCCAGGACAAATCTTTGTGCGATTAACACAATTATTTGTTGTGTCTGCGTGTAATTTATCTACGTATGTAGGTATATATTTAGAAAAATATAAGTATGTTTATCAGTAGTCAGGTTGCCATAGTACAGGCTCTGCTTAGTTTGGGATCAGATAGCAGTGAGTTCTTTGTCCCAAGATATTTATTTATTTACATCTTAATTGTATTAATCTAAAATCAGTCTGTCAAGGCAAATCTTAGGAAAAATATCGAGTCGTCAACATCGATAAGATAATTAATCGCTAAAGGAAAATTGCTTCCTAAGAAATATGTTGACAATTATGTGGATATTCCCTCCACGCATATATATTCCGAGTTATGTGTCCAAATTGCTCGAAGTAATTAGGTATAATAGACGTTTCCATTATACACACATATCACAAGAATTACGTTTCTTTACGACTTCAATACGTTTGACTACAGATTAAGATCCAGATAGAGCACGTAAATTTAAGATTAGGGAATTAGGCATTTGTGTAATATTATGATGGACTTTGGTTTAACACATGCGTCAATGTAGTAATTTTGTACGCAAATTGGAGGGTATTGTCTTGACATTAACATTACATTATTATTAAAAAAACAACTAAAAACGTTTTTCAACACTAACATTGAACTAAGATGGCGTAGATAAATTAAGAACCAAGACCATTTTAAGTCTTAAAAAAATATTGTAATTTTGGAAATGTTTGTTTTGTTTCGATGTTCTATTTGTCAGTATTCATTTTATAACTTTATTGAAGTTATACTTCTTTTGGCGCGATGGAGAAAAATGATGAGAGTGAATTTTTACGATGCGCGCGCACACCGACACCAAAAAATTTAACAGCTTCATGCTGTTAGTTCTAGGTGGTATGACAGTGAATTTTTACGATGCGCATCGTAAAAATAACAGCATGGAGTTAGTTCTAAGTGGTATGAAAATTGATAACTATTATCAAGTTGTATATTAAGAAGTATAACTTCTAACGCGTGTACATAAGTACACACAAGTTTTTTTTACTATAAAATGAGTGTTATTTGATAATTTATTAATGGTTTAGTTAAAAGTTAGTAATGAGAAAATAATCGTTTTTAATTTCTTTTCAATCATCAGTGGACCTCCTTAGGGCGTATCCTCGTGTATCCTAAGGATGCCTTAGGGTCTTTCCTGCGACAAACTAAATGAAATATAACTATAATCGTCAAATTAAAAACAATGGATAATATACGCAAATAAGATTTTTTTCGTACAATTTTGAAACCTGCGAATACTTCCCGCTTCTTAACTCTTTATAATAGTTATAGATAAACGGAGTCACTAGAAAAATCACTAGAATGAAAGTGGTTACAGTGAAAGATTTTACCTTTCCGACATTAAGGTTTACATAATGAGAATGGCACAATTTGGTGGTTCAAAAATCAACTAACATGTTACTAAGTATACTACACGAGCCGCACAATATAAACTTGCCCGCTTTCATTAAAACAAAGGAACAACTTTGCATACCAGTAAGTATAACGGTAAATATTTGGCACATAATCGTGCTTATGCGAGTGTAAACCACAGGCGTTGTTTAAGCTCAACTCAACTCAAATTTAGGTATCGAATCGGTTTACGTCAACATCGTATTTTGCACAATATTGCGTGGTTAAGAGCTTAATAATAGAAGGCTATTTGTGCCTCGGAGAACGTAAAGATTTGAATTCAACGTTCGTAGTAGTTGTGTCAACTATCAACCCGAGTTGATTCATATTTCGATAAGAGTTTTGTTTCGTGTTTTATCAATATCAAACATATGACTTGGTGCCAAATTAAAATATACATCGGGCATGTTTTTGCAAGCTACCTATATGTATAATGATGTATCGTACACAATCTTGAAATTTGTCGTTCACAATCGTTATTAGACTACGTAATAGTTAAAATAAAATCTATTATTGTATACACCATAATATATCATCGTGGGGGGCGTAAAAAAGAAGAAAAATAACAATAAAAAAATATTTTTTCTGTCTTATAATGCCTACAAATAACATTTGACTTATTGAAGAGACGAGTCGATTTTGAAGTTACAAATAACTATTAATATAGTTAAAGCATGTAAATATTGTTTGCTACATTGCTCTCAGATTGAAGAACACAAATGTAGAGGCTCTACAGTTTGGAAGTTACTATGTCACAGGCATATAGAATGTCTTCTAACTAATTTTCAAACCTAACTTGGTTACTAGTCTATTTTGAGGCGAGGCGAGTGCCGAGATCAATTTTCAAATATTACATAAATATAGCGAAGTTAAGTCCCTCGAAGGACCAATGAAAAATGCAATGTAGCCAGTCAAAGTCTGTGGTTCTCGGAGCAAATAAGTCTGAGTGATGTCCTAGATTCTAGCGTTATAAAGCGGCTGTCTAAACTAGTTTTAGCCGATTGAATTTATGTGAAAACTTTATTGCACACATCCATAATCCATAAAACATACCACTGTTCAGCTTCAGAGATTTATGACATAAAATATCGATGTATTTGTATATTTAAAACACTGACTTTACTGTGAATGAAAAAAAAAAATCTTATCTTATTTCTCGTATTTCTGTAGGATCCTAGTGCTTTATAACTAACTCTTAAAACATTATTATTATAGTAGGTATTACTGTAAATGTTATGGGTAATATGTGCTATGGGGACGAATATCATCGGTCCCGAGGGATAAGCGAAAGAGCAGCAGTGTCACCGTGTGAACTATTATTACATCATATCGCGCTCATCAACCTGTCTGCCAAAGTTGGCGATTATGGCATATCCAAGACCTCATTCGGCTGACAGAGAAAGGAGGACAAAGAAGAAGACTACTTTGAATGTTTGTACGGTAATGTACCTATTTAATTTTATCTAAAGACAACGCTCGCAATAAGGAACTAAAGTTGTATCGCGGTTACTTAGTTATCGTATGGGTAGTGGTTATCCTAGTGTCTGCGTTCAGGCCCAGTAGGCCTCTGACATGGCTTAACGTACCATCTGAAACACGGAGACGGTCAGAAATTAAACGAATTTGGCGGTCACCCATCTATGGACAGACCACGTGCCTAGTTGCTTAACCTCGTCAATAACTTACGTACCGGTTACTGCATCTGGGTATGAGCTCCTCTGTACCACGGTGGACTTTATAAACATGCAATTCACTGACACAAACTGTTGGTCTAGTGGTTAGTGGCCCTGACTGCTAACCCAGAGGTCGTGGGTTCGATTCCCACCCGCGACAAATCTTTGTGTGATGAAGACTATTGTTTATTCTGTGTCTGTAATTTACCTTTAATATGTATGTATTTAGAAATATAAAAGTATGTTTATTAGTTGTCTGGTTGCCATAGTACAGGCTTTGCCTAGATTAGGATCAGATGGCAGTGTGTTAGATAGATAGATACACTTTATTGCACACACTATAAAAATGTTTTACAAAAAGAAACTTAATATTTAAATAATGTACAATTGGCGGTCTTATCGCATAATAGCGATTTCTTCCAGACAACCGTAGGATGGACTAGCATAATTGAAAATGACAGGCAGCTGATAGTGTACCGTCGTCAATTCTGATTGTAGTACCTAACCTAATAATAAATATACTACATAGATTAATGTACTTACATACATTCATATATAAACAAATATAATAAACTAATAAATATTTCATAAGTCCATAAATAAATAAATATATTTATATTAAAAATAAGTTGTCCCAATATACTTTGGATATACTTTATATCATCAATACAAATTTCCAATATAAGATGACCTGTCATTGTATAGAAATCCTATACAATCAGCTTATACTGGAAAATATAGCTTAATTTGTAGCCGTGTGTACAAAGACTTAATATTGGGTACTTGCTAAAGTCGTAGTGATGTTAAAACAACGCTGTTAGTATCGATGACAGTTTTTTTTTTAAGACAACGCCCGCACTAGGGAATTTATTCCCTGTGACGCGGGGTACTTTACAAACATATAATAGACGGACACAAATTACATCCAGACTCTATCTATGGGTCGAACTATTTATGGGTCACACAAATAGTTGTCCGGCGGACTCGAACCCGTGACACGAAGAGGTGAAGCGACTGGCTTAGCCGCTGCACCACACGTGCAGTCTCAACAACAACAGTACGCACCAGACACATAAAAACGTTCGTTAGATTATCGCAATGAGATTTTGCTCCAATGAAATCAATATGGTTTCCTAATGGTCTACACACAACCGGGCAGATTATTGCTATCAATTATTTAACTGCTTCGTTTTAGTGAATTGCCTTTTGCCCACTGCTGGACATAAGCCTCCCCAAAGAATGGGTTAGCGATCGTAGTATGATGATCATACTAGACGCTGCTGCCCGTTCTCTAATAAGTATTCCCTCGGGAAGACTTCTATGCCACCCCACGGGTTAAGAAGGGGTGGCGATATTATATGTCGCCAGACACAGCAAAAGCCACAAGCAACTTAATACATCATTACAGCTAAATAAGTCCACTGCTGGACAAGCCTCCCTCAAGAATCGTCTTGAGGGGATATGCCATAATCGCCACGCTTGGCAGGCGGGTTGGCGATCGCAGTAAGATAGTCATAGTAATCAGAAGGAAGCTGCTGCCCTTCCTTAGGTAGATATTCCCTCGGGTCGACTTCTACGCCCCCCCACGGGATGAGATGGGGTGATGATATTCTGATTCTGATATTTGTCGCCGTCACCACACAGCAACTTCAACTTAATACATCAGACTAATATTATAAAGGCGAAAGTTTGTGAGTGTGTATGTTTGTTACTTCTTCACGCAAAAACTACCGAACGGAAAGTGAAGAAACTTTGTAGTAATATAGCTTATATATACGAATAACACATAGGCTGTAATTTATAAAGTTTAACGCGGGTAAAACCGCGGGGCACAGCTAGTTGTAAATAATACAAGGCTTTAATTCGTTTAAAAAGATATACAACTTATATTTTTACTAGCTGTGCCCGCGACTTCGTCCGCGTGTTAATTAGTTTATTTTGTATTTTTTTTCAAAAATAAAAGTAGCCTAAGTTACTCCTTATTACATCAGCTACCTGCCAATAAAAGTCCCATCAAAATCGGTCCAGCCATTTCGGAGATTAGCCGGAACAAACAGACAGACAGACAGACAAAAATTGTAAAAAAAATATTTTAGAGTATGTACCGTATATATATTCATATACATGTAGTAAAAATCGGTTATTTCAATATTACAAACAGACACTTAAATTTTATTTATTTGTATAGATATGTTTAAATGTGTCTAATACGTGCTCAAATCGGCTTGCCATGACATTACAACATTATGACCATATTAACTTGTTTATGGGCCAATGTTTAAGCATCTATGGTAATTAAAATTCATAAACACCTGCGTGATACATGTTAATTTGAATGTTTTATTTTTAAATATTGATACAGCTTTAGCTTTAGGTAATATATTAATTTTAAAACATAAAGAAAGCGCTATGGTTTTTAAGGTTCTAGGTGGTACACGTAGTGAAGGGAGAATAGAGAAATTTCATATAAGAAAGGTGATGGCTACTGTTAAGGTAATTTAATTTTAGCTAATCCAACAAAAAAGACAGACGCACCCTGGACGGACCTCTCACAAGGTGGACCGATGAATTTGTGAGGGTCGCTGGAGAAAACGTATTATAAGGGCATATTACAGCATTTCTAATTATTTAAGTGGCAAAAGTGCTTGGGATTGAATCTTAAGTATATTTTATTTTTAAAAAGGATTTCTACTGAGTTTTCTGGCAGTGTTTCTCAGTAGCTGCCACGTCATGAACTGCACGGTAGGGTAAAAAAATATGACGATTCCACATTATACGGAATAAATGATTTTTGACTTTGACGTGAAGAACGGCAATTTTGGAAAACTTGGGGGAGACCTTTGTCCAGTAGTGGAAGTCTTGAGGCTGTCATGTTGATGATGATGATACCGGATCACTTTCTTAGGGCCTGACTCAAACATAGATAATTTATTTCTGCAGGATATAATAGATATACATTATTATAACGTAACGTATACTTAAGAAGCTCAAAGTACCCATGATCTAGAAGAACTCGTTGAACAAAAATGAGCAGAATACATATAAAGGAGTTTCCCTTCGCACGTAAACATTCCCATAAAGTGATACACTTGGAAATATTATATATATTTTTACCTACGTATTTTTGTTACACGTTGTATGACAAAGTAACCACTTAAACAGCCTCTAAATAAATATCACAAAGAAGAGTGACTATTGTAATTTGCATAGATAGTATGAAGGTAACTTGATACAAAGAAAAACTAGGGAAAATATGTACCTACGTACTATCAGGTATTTTTTTATCGCTACAAATAGTAGTAGTCCTTCGCAATGTTTTTATTGGATAAAGTGTACACAACTCTAATAACTTAAACAGAGTCTACATTAAAGTTTCCATCGATTAAACCTGCAACAAATGCAATTGAAGTTACAAATAGGCAACGAAACTGAATAAGAAAAATAAAAGATTTAAAAGCAACAACACGAAGGTTAGCTATATGTATGTAAAATAAGAAAAATATACGTAGATACTTTTTAATTTTGGATCACCATCTCAGTCACATTCAGAAAGAAACTAAATAAAATCTTTTATATTTGCTATAGGGCCATCTAAAACAATCCTAACATAAACGCTGACAACTTGTACCTGCTGAGATATAACTACTGCTATTACAGACTGACAAATTGAATATCACCAAAAGGGTCCATATTTCATTTTCTTATGAAACCCTAAACAGTGGTAAAGACAATCTGAGTAACGTAGACATCCACAAACTAATTAAATACCCGACCCGGATTATATAAATCTGATATATGTAACTGTACCTTCTAAATAAAATAAAATACGGGAAGATTGGATTCTTGATAAGGTATCAAGAATCAATCTTCCCGTATGAAACCGAAAGGTTACCCATCCATATGCATTACAAAAAAACAAATATACAAAACTAGCTGTACCCCGCGGTGTTACCCGCGTTAATTTTTATAAATTTTCTTTGCTATAAACCTCACGATGCCCGAGACCTTTCTAACGAATGCAAAACCGTGGAAATCGGTTCGTGCGTTCTGGAGTTATAGCGTCAGGAAGGAAAACCCGACTTATTTTTATATAGTAGAAGATTATTGTGTTTCTCTTAAAAGGTAACTTTAAAAATACCTACTTAATATTAAAATTATTATTTGCATTGTGTATTAAGAAATGTTATTTATAATAATTTTAATTAGTAATCATGTTTCCTTATTTATACTTACAACCTATCTATACATCTTAATGTATAGTTACGAGATAGGTCTCGTTGTAGTTAATACATTCACCTGAGCATATATTTACAAAAATATACCTGTGAATATGCTAATTTAATATATTAATGTCACACTAAAGGGTCGTCGGTCTGAGGAATTGTAATACTGGCCATTAGCGTCATTTCCTAGCATATCATAGGAATTGTTAATAGCATATAGAGCGAGTTGGAACATTTCCGTCACCATGTTAGCAATATAAAGGTTGCTCGTTTCATTGTGTCCATAAATGCCATGGCACCATAAATTGTGCCCCATGAAGCGACATTGTGACGTACAGTCATCGAAATAGTTAAATATTCTGAACATCTTCACAAAAAATATATGGGTATATTTGAACGCTTCCAAATACTTAACTATTTTTGTGAACATACTCACAATCGTTATTTTCTATGTATATGCTTGTCTATATATTTGAAGAATAAAATATGGTTAATCAAATGTTAAATAAGTATTAAATCCTAAATGTAAATCTAGGTTAACACTTCCACTAAATCTTAACCAGACAAAAAATGTTTTCATATAATTACTGACACTCTTAATATTTGAATTTTTATATATTGATGTTATCTCTTATTGACCAAAAGAAGATGTATTGAGTAGCATTCAGATTGAAACTGTTTTTTCTGAAGAAATTCGAGGATTAACAAGTAATTATCTAAATCGTGTCTCAAAAGGAGAAATCGCGAAACATGTATACCGACAATTAAAAAATACAGTCGACTTGACAACCTCCTTTTGAAGTCTGTTCGCATTACGAAATGTTAAATAAAATCATAATTTCTTAGCAGGGGAATTCATTGTATATGGTGGTAGCACCATTGAAAAGGCTTTTTCACTTACTTATACCTATGACTGTACCCGCTATAGAATAATCACGGCGTATTAAGTGCTAAACCAACGGGACATTGACCCATTTAGTATGAGAACGACAGGGCCATGGAGTTTTATGTGTATACGGTAAACTATTTTTTTTAATCTCTTTTTACTTCACGAAATGAGAAAATCGCGTCATTCCGTAAAGCTATTAATTTAATTACTATTTTAGGTAACGTGCTAACCTAAATTGAACCGCATTTAAAAGCTATGGTTAATAAAATGATAACACATGGTGATTCTACTCTATGTACAGACGCCAGCACATCAAGCTACCCAAATGTGTCAAATTTCCCCAATTGAAAAGTAACCTTATGCTTATGTAATAAAGTTGAAAATCGATAAAAGAAATTTGACAGATTGGGGTAGCTGGATGTGCTTCCGTCTGTACATATCTCAGGAAAAACAGTGAGAAATTAGATTACAAGTTAAACTTTCTTTAAGGAGTATTAGTAATAATAAAAAAATATGACACACTGTGTTTTCTAAGCGACTTCAAAGGAAGGAGGTTTTTAATAGTTTTGTTGTTTCCGATTATATTCGTTTCATATTTTTAAATTTGCTATCTTTAGTACCGATCCCTTATTATAAAGGATAGTTGTACACAGTACTTCTAATTCGGCTTTCGGTTTTTATGCCGTTGATTATCTACAATAATTTTATTTTTGACTGTCGAATAGTCACAATCCACAAGTAAGGTAATAATAATATCGCGTGACCACTTCTTCCACTTTCTAAAAGATCCCAATAGAAAAATCATGACTCCATATAATAGCAGAATAGAAATTGATCATGATTTACAACGAATACAAAATGATTTACTGTCAATGTTTGTCGCTAAAGTCGCCATACTGGTGTTAAATTGTAGATGTAGATATTTTAGACCAGTGTTTTTCAACCATTTTCATCACGCGACCCCCCTACCCGTTTTTTACATGTTTCTTTTATTTTGTGACACATATTTAATCCAAAATTTCCCCACACTCCACCAAAATTTACTTTATAATTCAGAGGTAAGGTGGTTGTCAAGAGACAAAGTACTAGCCAGAGTTTTGGAACTTCACGCTAAACTGTTAATGTATGTGCAGCAGGGCTAATCATAATACTTAAAATTCATTTGCGACCCTATGACTAGCTTCCCTATAGAAGTTTCGCGACCCCCCTATAGAGGCTTCGCGACCCCTATGGGGGTCGCGACCCACAGGTTGAAAAACCCTGTTTTAGACCAATGACAATTATGTCATTGATATAGACTAAAAATAATGGTTAAAATGACGTCTTATTTGTACAGTTCTTCTTTTTGAGGGTTCTGTACCCAAAGGGTAAAACGGGAGCCTATTAGTAAGACTTCGCTGTCTATCTGTCCGTCTGTCACCAGGCTGTATCTCATGAACCGTGATAGTTAGACGGCTGAAATTTTCACAGATGATGTATTTCTGTTGCCGCTATAACATAAAAATACTACAAAATCAAATCAATATTTAAGGGTGCTCCCATACAACAAACGTGAATATTTTGCTCGTTTTTATAGATGTTACGGAGTTCGACTCGCACTTGGCCGGTTTTTTTAATATGAATTTTACAGTTAGCCTAGGAGGCTATCACTGCTGCACCGGACAACGATTCTTCTTGATAGCCATGTGGCCCATTACTAGCCTGCACGTGAGGTGGTTAAGTTTACTAGCCTTACAACCACTTCGGCATCCTCCTGTTTTGGTTTGGATCCCCATGTAGAACAACTATAGGGTTGATACACATATTATATGAGTTTGATTTGCATAGGGCACTGTTTATTGACCAAGCGCGGGCGTTCTTTTAACAGAAAAAGAAAATTAAAAAATTTGTTCTAGAACAAAACATTGGAAAATTTATATTATATCAACCAGATATCAACCATTTTAATATTTAGTATGCGCTAGTAATTCTCTGTATTCTATATGAAATATTTAAAGAATAAAGCGCTTAAACGATCAGAAATCTATTCGTCTTTTCATTTTTATCTAACCAAATACACAAAGGTAAAAATACTTAATTATCTATATACCCCCGCAAAAGCCGGGTCGGGTCGCTAATTGATAATATAGCGTTGTTTTCTTCCATAACTTTTGTGCTTAATGTCATGCCATTATATTTAGTAAGTATATATAAATAGTAGTTTATTGTTTGGTGCTCCGGATAATTAAACACGATCTATGTCGGGTCGTAGTCACAAATCCTGTGCCTACTATACTAAGCTATGAACATGTTATTTGCCTAAGCTGCGGGAATTAACATAAGCATTAGAGAATACTGCGTAATATTTTCTTTTGACAGGAAATAGAATGAACAAAAAACACATTTTTCGAATTCCTTTTAAAACACAAAGCAAAAGGCGTTAAATAATAAATTGTAATTAACTGTTAATATTCTGTTGATGAATAGGATTCCTACTTAGTTTTATGACAAGTCATTCTCAGTAGCTGTCACGTCATTAAAATAACCGGCCAAGTGCGAGTTGAACTCGCAAAGGAAGGGATACCATTTATTCATTTATCAATCATTATGTCAGCAAAATGTCGTCTACTGCTAGATAAAGGCCCTACTAAAGATCTCCACAAGGCAGTTGGGTTCATCAGTTGGATGAATATGGTATAATCGCCACGCTTGGCATAGGAGTATGATGAGCGTAGTGGACAGAGAAACGCTGCTTCCCGTTCTCTGGGAGAAAATCCCTCGGGACGGTTTCTACGCCCCCGACGGTATGAGATGAGATGGTGATATTTTTTCCGACAACCACAAAGCACTATTGTTATAGTGTCAATAAAGAAACACACTTCATTAAAAATATTTTATATGTAATTATGTTCGGATTCTCCTATTATGTGTAGTCAACTTCAGGGCGATAGAAACACTTATATGGGGAAAATAGTCCTTATTGCTGAAAATTTAAGGTTCCCCACTGATACCGCCTTTATAATAATACCTACACTTAAAAAGTACGCCACTTGAGCAAACATTGTGAAACATTTCACCTCTGTTTCAGTTGAACAGCCTGTTGATGAATTAGCCACATTAATATGTACTCTTAATACCTCTCATGAACAATGTAAGTATATAAACTATAATTTTATAATTGTATCAGGGTTTTTCCAACAAGAAGGTATTACGATGTGCACTTCGAACGTTGTCAATGGCGTGTTATAGGTGTCATATAATTATAGGTAGGTAAAGGTACCTCATCGAGTTACACTCTATATTACCTACGATTCTATGCAATTGCTGGTGATTAATTATATATATATCTCAAATGTAGCTCGTATGAAAAGAACAGGGCATACATACAACTGGTAATCTACTAGACTGCATTCATACGCTAAAGATCACCCAAAGAGCAATGGAGAGGGCTATGCTTGGAGTTTCCATGCGAGATCGAATCAGAAATGCTGAGATCCGCAGGCGAACCAAAGTAACCGACATAGCCCGAAGAATTGCCAGTATGAAGTGGCAGTGAGCAGAGCACATAGCTCGTAGAGCCGACGTCGCTGGGGAAGAAAGGTTCTCGATTGGCGATCACGAACATGAAGACGCAACGTGGGCAGGCCTCATACAAGATTTTGTGAGGGTCGCTGGATGCGGATAGCGCATGGGCAGCGCATAATTAGTCGACAGAAATTCAATAATATTAGAATTAGTATTGCCCCCCATTATATGCCATGCTGGCAATTCTGCCTTTTACACATCTAAACTAATTGAAATGTTATATAGAAGTGGTACTGGTATCCGTCATCTTTATATATAAAAGCAGAAACTGACTGACTGATCGTACACAACGCACAGCTGTAACCGCTAATTTTTTAACCATGAATTTTTGACTAACCAATTTTTGTATCAAAAAAAGGATTTTTGAAAATTCAACCCCAAAGGGGGTGAGAATGGGTTCCAAAGTTTTATAGCGCAACATGTTTTCTTGATCTGATCTATTTCAAACTTGCCTTTATATTTTCTATTATAAACTTGCATTTTATATTCATATGGCATGTTTGAATATTAAGATTTACCCCTAAAGTCGGGGTTGGAAGTTTGTGGGGAAGTGCTAAACCATAGATATGCAGAATAGGTTCGTTTTAACCCCTTCGGTGTCTGGTTTCGTCTACCACGCGGATGACCTGCCAAACGGCGTTCGGTATTGGTAATTTTTTAGTAAACTGTGCACTCATAGCGGGCGCAAAATTAGTGGACAGATTCATACCGGCCGGCGTATTTTGCGCCAAAACTAAATTGGTTATTTCTGTCAATTTAATTGTGTGTGTGCGCAATATGAGCAAATGCCAAATAGTTTATTTGATAAATTGATAGAATGTTAAAATAACTACATAGCAATTTAAAGTAAATATTGATTTGTGAAATGAGCTTGGCCTCGAGTCGATCGGTACGTGATGAGCTGTTGCCTAGATTATATAGGTACAGTCGGCGCCACGTAACACACACATTGACCTTGACAGCAATAGCATAGGCAGAGAGGGTAAGGTTGCCATCCGTCCTTCGTCGGGCAAGGATTTTCGTGTCAGGGGAGGCATGATGAATCAAACCATTAAGAAACAATTAAGTTATATAACACTTAGTTAAAAAAATCCTTCGTAATCATAAATTGCATAACTAGCTTTGGCGGGGTGCCACTGCAAAACAGCAGACAATGTCCGAAAAAGAAAACAATTTCCCCCAAATTTTCCAGGGCTGCCAATTTTTTCTCAAGCATCAGTAAATTATGGAATGGCAACCCTAAGTAAGGATGGTTTTCTAGTGCACGTATAGAAGTATAATTAGTTTATATCGATCAGCGCATTCAATTGAAGGGATTGAGTAGGTAAGTTAATACTATTTTGTTACTAATGACGCTCAAGGTCACGTAATAGATATTGGATATTACCCTTTAAACTTTATAAATTTTTTTAACATGACGTTAAGCTACAGAAGGTTCCACAGCTTCACCGTGCATTACCGTGCTACTAGGGGTTGAAGCGGTCTAGTAAAAAGGACAACAAACCATACAACATAGACCACGTTTTCCAAATAAGAATTTGTATGGATTTATCTGTGAAATTACCAACCACGCCAACCGTCCAGTCTTACACTTACAAATAATAACTATTGGCATTGCAATAAGCAGACAAGACTTAATGAAAGACATTTTGCACTGACTTTTCTTTTAAGGCTTTGTCACCTATGAATATCATCACTATTTAACGCGGTAACCAGACAAATCTCTAATTGTACTTGAAATTTGTGTTCCAAGCTATAAGTGCCAATCGTGAAACAATGGAGAAGATAATGTAAAATTGTTTACAATTTATTGACAATTCGCGCTGATAACAGTTTTCGTGATAACAACCAAATATATTAACCAAAAAAATATCCTTTCAACAAATAACCAATTACCTTTTCTTTGACCTTGGTCTATTCAAAGATTTCCAGGAAGAGATCGCCCCTAGCGATAAGGTTGTCCTTTGTACAGACGCCAGCACATCCAGCTACCCCAATATGCCAAATTTATTTTATAGATTTTCAACTTTACCACATAAGCATAAGGTTCACTTTCAATTGGGGAAATTTGACAGATTGGGGTAGCTTGATGTGCTGGCGTCTGTACACACGGCTACATATAAAGCTATACATTTCCAATTTAAGCTGACCTCTCATTATATAGGAAAACTATACAATGCGAGGTCAGCTTATACGGGAAATGTATACCTTGATGCGTAGCCGTGTGTACAATCTTGTAAAACATGTTAGTATTTAATTCATGACACAATTTTGGTATACAATACAATAAAGAGTTACTCACTTACTTAGACTGCTACGGTGTTTCTATATTAGTTACTTCTGTTCATGAAGGAGTTAATTCCGTATTCTATTTCATTTTGGATTTAACATGAAATCGTAAACTACATATATTTGTGGGTACCGTACCTAAGCGTAAAACTCGACCCTATTTCTAAGACTTCGCTGTCTGTCCGTCCGTCACCAGGCTGTATCTTATCTCTCAACCATGATAGTTAGGCACTTGTAATTTTTAAAGATGATGTATATCTGTTGCCGCTATAACAACAAATACTAAAAAAACAAAATAAAATAAATATTTAGGGGGCTCCCATACAACAAACGTGAATTTTTTGCTCGTTTTTATAGAAACGTACACAGTTGCGACTCGAACTTGGCCGTTTTTTTTATGAAATGAAAATGATTATAAAATTAAATGATTTTTTAAAAAATTAAGTAAGTATATGGATTTATTTGCGGATGAGGGCAGCTCAATACCGGCCGTTGACGATCGTTGGGGGGAGACCTTTTTCCAGCGATGGACGGTATGCGACTTATGATGATGATTGATCTTTAAAGTCAGTAAAGGATTTATAAATGAAAAGAAATACGGTTACTGAAAAATTTGTAAAATTTTCAACCTTGAATTAAGTTTCGCCTGCGATAATAATACAACTGTGAAAAAACTCGGTCACCAAGATGTCCACTGTATTCACAAATATGGAAATAATTTGCTTGTCTTGTAGTATATGACTAAGAATAAAACAAAAATATATTAAGATATTGGGTATCGGTCACACATCCATCGACTCATATCGATGAAATAACCACATCTGACAAGGCATAACAACTCGAAAGTGATAAAAAAGAAAGGTACTTCCTTATCAATCGATATGGAATTATCAAACACACAATATTACATTACATTGTATTAACAGGTATACACATAAACATATATGAACTGCAGAAAGATTAAACACATGAAATTAAATTCTTTGGGAACATAATTGTAAGACAGAAAATACATCAAAATTATACAGTATCGGTAATTCCACGCTGATATAGCCCCCCTCCCTTTTACTTGCAGAAAATATTAAGTAGTTATTACGAAATTGCGTATAGGTCACACAAACATTAATCATATCGATTTAATAACCTAATCGTACAGGAACAAATGCAACTGAGGAACCGAATTAGGAGTACCTATCTGGTACTCCTACCTAAGGATTCATCTCTTAGTGAAATGTTCAGAACATGATAAGGAAATACCTACATGTACTTTTCCTGATAATTTTAAAAGAATATTTGAATGAAAATTAATACACCCCGACTCTTGAGATTAATAACAAAAAATAAATGTTCATAAATAATAATTTCATTAACTGTGCTTTATATTGATAAAAGTCGTTGCAAATGATTCTAGATGTTAAAAAGCGAACACAATTTAAAAAAGGAAAATATTCAAATAGGTGATCAATTCTATTTTCAAATGCTGAATTACAATGAATGAGTGCTTATTAGATCTGTGACCTTAATTTGCGTTTTGTTTAGAAATGGAAACCAAATTAAATATGTTTCCGTTTCGATAGCCTGAACTCTGTAAGTAATTGCTTCAATATTGTACCTATTACCATCGATTTCAAGGCTAGAAATAGAAAAAGCAGCAATTCTTCAACTGTAATGATGCAAATAATTGACTTTAGATACTTGATTGGACTTCTATTGTTCTCCGCTTCGTTCGGTGTATCTGCTTATTTGTTTTTGTCGTGCCAGTTTTAACTTGGAATAGAATTATCCATTTCTACATAAAACCAATCCACGTTAATATTCAAAATGCCATGGCATAATTACTATTTGCATTACGAAAAGGATGTAGTCATTGCATGGTTCCTTAAATTGGTTTTGGAGATATCTACAAAACCAATTTAAGGAACCCCTCAACAACAGTTCTCTCACAGTTTGGGAATATTCCCAAACTAGCCGTGTGCCGGATTCGCTATCTCTGGGGAAAGGTACTTTTCTCTGCCGTCTCTATATGAATGGTACCCTATGACCTTTTACAGACTCTAAGCAACGCGTGCGCAAGATTTTACGATGATCGGTCGAGTAGCTTATTCATTAATAGACAGACATATGTACACACATTCGTAAGGTGTAGTATTTTTTAGATAAGAAAGAAACATACACATAACATAGAACTTTACAATAAACTCAAGTATAAAATATCTTGATCATCATCATCATCATATCAGCCGAAAGACGTCCACTGCTGGATAAAGGCCTACACAATGGCCGGTCCTGCGCTGGCGCTGCCCGCATTCAGCGGCTTCCCACTAAAATATCATTATACTAAACATTAATAAAATATGTGCAACTCAAGCACTATCTACAGTAAGAATTGCTGCAACGCTGCTTCTTGCTGGCATTAATGCTATGTAGAAAACTTATAGAGGCTATTAATATCTCGAATCGGATAGCATACTCAAATGTATGCTCATGCTCATATTATTGTATGTTAAATCAAAATGTCTGAATTCTTATAAAGAGACTTTGACGAGCACATTACGGTTGACAGCTGTCACTGATATTTATTGCCATGTGGGAGACGACTCCTGGACCTCCAAGTAAGGGGAAGCTGGCCTACTTTCCAACGACTTATTACATTTACTCATAACCAGTAAATACGTAGGTATCTTGGTAGCGTTGCTAGTTTCATTTTATAAAGTAGTTAATAAAATTTCTATTCATTGTAAATACGTTCAATATAACCGGTAATGTCTTCCTACGATGGATATGCTCCCACGCTTCATTTAAGTTGAACTTTTAGAATTTCATTTGGAAAGGAGTACGAGTAACATCATTTGATGTTAACAGACTTTAAAAATTAGGAGGGGTTTCTTCCATTCAAAATTTATTCCGTAAAAATTTTACATTTATTTGGAATCGTCATTTTTTTACCCTACCGTGCAGTGCATGACGTGGCAGCTACTGAGAAACACTGCCAGAAAACACATTAGGAATCCTTTTTTAAATTGTTGTATATGTGTGTTGACTTACAACAACTCAAGCCTAATCATCATTTCAGCTTGTGTTTTTATCTACTGAGCATCCGTAAATGTAACATAGTATTACTGGACTTACATCATTCGGGGCTTTCGATGCCAACAAGTACATCGAGTACCTGGCTCAGACCAATCTGTATTTTCCATCGAGTGGAAAAGGGACAGAACGATCTTCCAATGGTAAGGGCAAAATAAGCTCTGTGCCTATTGATGCAGTTCATACAAGTCCTGCACTCGTAGTACCATGTATCTACCTATATCTACCTATATAGTAGAGGTTAAGGCAAGAATCAAGATGGCGTCAGTGTTTTTATGATGAATGAAATTGATTGCAATAAAAGCCTTGAATAAAAACGATTACGATTACAGGTGATCCAGCTGTTAGACATGCAGGATCCGAAGTGTTGCGTCATGGGTTCGGTTCACAGAATACAATTAATGAAATATTCCTTGATTACACGACTCCCACTGCTGGACTAAGGCATCGCCAAAAGATTTCGACAATGGAGTTGTATCCATCATATCGAGCCTAATGCAATAATCGCCACGCTTGGCAGACGGGTAGGCGATCGCAGTATGGTTCTCAGAGAGATATTTCCTCGGGGCGACTTCTACTCCCCCCACGCGACGAGATGGGGTGGTGATATTTTATGCCGTCCGCAACACAGCATGTATGTAGAAAATTGATTTTAGGTACAAACGCCAGCACATCCAGTTACCCAATCTGTCAAATTTCTTTTATAGATTTTCATCTTTATTATAAAAGCATAAGGTCAACTTTCAATTGAGGAAATTTGACAGATGGGGGTAGCTTGATGTGCTGGCGTCTGTACTAATAACTAAAATTCAGTGCTTGCCCTAAAGACTTTGACAGTTTAGTACTTTGTTAAGAAATATTAGTCGCAATGTATGCATAGACAATGATATTCATCTCGGCTTCTGCAACAAAGCTAAATATGCTAAAATATGCTTGCGCTAGGAATGACTTCATCCTGCTACGACTTATTCCGAGACGGAAACAACACATCGATATAATGCAGCGGTTTTTATGATTCTAGAAAACGGTACGAACGCAAACAATTAAGTATTATTTAGTTAAGTTTTATGTCATAGAAAAAAAATGTATCTAAAATATAGTTATATTTTTCCATAACGGACTTTAAAGGGAGGTGGTAAGAAATTCGACTGCATGTGTTTTTTTTTTGTATGTATATCACGCGACCTCTCCATTGCTTGCAAATTGACTATGATAATTATGTTTTATTTAATAGGGAATGTTTTAGAATGGTCCCATGAAGATGTAGTTCTAACACTTCTAACCAGATTACAGACATCATTTCTAGAGATAAATTGCAGCAACTAACATAGAACCGTATGTTTGATGAAAAAGTAATTACAATTAGTAGGACCTGTTTTCATTTATGTACCATATTTTAAGTAAATAAATACATTCTATACATTTAAAAAATTTTTAGAGCACTTTTTTAAGTTAATGACCGATTAAAAGTTAGTATCACCGGCGAAGTGCGAGTCGAACTTTGACACATAGGTTCCGTACCTACCGTAGGAGATTTAAGACACTTATTTCTAGCAATTGGAAGTATACTATATTACTCACTTCTTAAAATGTTTCTATCTATCGCGGTTCAAGAAATACAGTGGTTATTAAATTCAAACAAAATCTTCCAAAATATCACGTTACTTATAAGTATGCAGTTAGAAATTTTAAATTATATTTACAGGCTATTGCCATTTTTATAAATTAATATTATTAAAAATTCAATTTAATGTCTATTTTGAAATACCACTCTGTGGAACCAATTAACTGAGGAGGTATTTCCGATCCGGTATGACATGGCAACATTTAAGAAGCGAGCCTATTCCTTTCTTAAAGGCCGGCAACGCACTTGCGGCTGCTCTGGTGTTGCGATTGTCCATGAGCGGCGGTGATCACTTACTATCAGAAAAAATAAAATAAAGACGCGTTAGACGGAGGGAGGGCAATGGTTGCATAGTAATATAATGTAATGTTCTCCTAGCCGAATTTTGGCCACGGCGGCCAGTCTCACTAGGGATTACCCATCTGCGCGGGACATATTATAGTATACAAGTGTGCCTGTGCGTAAACACACGAGCACTTTCTATTCCATCACTCTCATGATCCGATGGGACGCCTAGCGACACGACCGGAAAGAGATCAGGTACAGGACCGACGGCTTTACGTGCTCTCCGAGGCACGGGGGTATAATAGCGCCAACTCCCAGAATTCGGGCTGATGCTGAGAATTTTTTTAATTATTTTTTACAGATAAGTCCCAAAATCTCGACCTCGTTCCCTGCGGGTGAACACGCTACCGCTAGACTAACGAGGCAGTAAATAGATGGTTGCTTAATAACAGGAGTCCAATTGACACCTTTCGAGTACGGAACCCTGAAAAGCGTTCATGATGGTAGAAACTTTAATCCACTGTAGTTCCACACCTAAATAATGGAATTCAAGGACAAATTCATTAATCTTATAGCTCGTGTGTGGTTTTTAAATTGTATGGCGCCTAAATCAAGTAGTTAACAGTACGTAACTCCACATTTGGCGACGGAACCCATCATACGAGCACATACCCATAATAATTTCCAATGGTCATGAGCTGAATTGTAAATCTACAAACATTATTCGCAATGATTTATAGTTAGCCGCTTAGGGCCACACCTACTCAGTAACATTGAACATTAAAATCAACAGTCTTATATCGTATTTTGAGTAGCTCGAGGGCTGATTACGACGCGCGGTTAAATAATAAATACCTTAGGATAACTAACACACAGCCATCTGGGGCTCTAACGGCTAAGTCGCCGAACATCGATTTCTTAAATGGCCTTCAAATAAATAATGGTTAAAAATTACTTAATCAATCGTTAAATCGGCTTCCATGAGCACATGTGACGTCATAAATGGTCCGGAATCGATTGTCAACGCTGTAGCCGATTTAACGATTGATTAAGTAATTTTTAACCTTTATTTATTTGAACGCCATTTAATAAATCGATGTTCGGCTACTTAGCCGGTAGAGCCCCTGATCCCAAACTAGGCAGAAAATCGAAATCAAAATTCATTTATTCCGTAAATAATTTACATTTATGTGGAATCGTCATTTGTTTACCCTACCGTGCAGTGCATGACGTTGCAGCTACTGAGAAACACTGCCAGAAACCTCAGTAGGAATCCTTTTTTTAAATAAAATATACTCAAGATTAATTACAATTATGTGTGTTGACTCAGAATAACGCAATCCCAAGCTAAGCAATATACCACTACGAAATTTGGCTTTAATAATTCTTTTAAACTTATTTGTAGACAATTCCCTAATATCACTGGGAATTTTCTCAAATTTAGGAACATGTAAATTAAACCCAAACACAGTACAAATTATCGTCTTCATTAAACAAATATTTGTCCCGGATGGGAATCGAACCCACGACCTCTGGCTTAGCTGTCAGGGTCACTAAACACTAGACTAGACCAGTCAAATATAATAAATGTATTTCATACTTTCTTTTACAAATGTTACAGGACAAAACATAGACGGACAGTATTGAATATACATATTTAGCTATAGGACTTAAGCTATTGAGTCGTTAGAACAAATCTACTTCGGATGATGTTGACTACTAATGAACACAGTCATAAGCAATGTACATTGTTTTATGGTCGGAAAGTTTCAACCTCAACGAAGAGTAAGTACCTACATAGATTATACAAGGTAACTTAAGGAGCTTAATATAAAACATGACTTATAAATTAAATTGCTTAGTTCACATAAACAAGATTAACTTTATACACAAAACGTCGCTCAGCTGACGCATTTTAGTAAAAACTTAGTATTTTTTTCTATGTCATAGGGCGACGGACAAGCAAGCGGGTCACCTGATGGTAAGTGATCATCGCCGCACATGGACACTCGCAACACCAGAGGAATCACGGGTGCGTTGCTGGCCTTTAAAAGAGTCAGTAAACAAGTGTTGCTGATCCTCCCGAACCCCGATGAGCAGAAATACAAAATTAAAGATATTAATAAAAAAAAAAAAATTTAGGAATGTCTTCTGTAGGATGGAGGTAATTCCCCAGATCGGGTTGCTCTTTGAGCGAATGGACGCTATGCCCTACCTCTCTTAAATAGTATGGGGAACCACAAACATTTGTTGTTCTTTTCAGTGTCTGTTATCAGCATCTATGGTTATTTTTTTTTTTATGCTGAATGGGTTTGCGCTTGACCACGATCTCACCTGATGGTAAGTGAAGATGTGGTCGAAGATGGACCGCGCGTACCCATAAGATGCCTGTTCACTCTAGCCTTGAATAAACCCATGTTGTATGAGTCTGGAAACACGTCGTTCAGGAGGGTGTTCCACTGCTTAGCCATGCGTATGATAAAGGAGGAAGCAAAGCGCTTCGTACGGCAGAATGGGATTACAACAACAAAGCGGTGAAAACCCTCCCGACGCCTAGTAGTCCGATGAAAAAAGGGGGAAGGAGGGATAAGTTCAAGGAGGTCTTGAGCGCATTCTCCATGCAATGCAATTGCATTTATGTTACACCTTGTATCAGAATCCATCTGAAAGGTATCTATAGTTTAAATTAATTTTAATCGTCTGACTCTTTAAAATCACGTCTTGCATCTTAATTTTGTTTTTTTTTTGTTGTCTCCGGTCTGTGACATGATAATGTGACAGTCTTTGTTTAAAAGAATCTTTATTAGTGTCCCGATATGTAGCGCATCTTCAATTATATCTATTTAGTATGTATAATACAGATCTTAACCTGTCACCCTGTTTGAGTTACAGTAAAGAGTCGACCACCATCGGTAATGACGGAAATTGTTTATTGTAAGTAGTCGTAAATAAAAATCAATCACTACCAGAGATAACATTTTATGTTGAGTGACTATACCTTGATTTTTTTTCCTTTTGTCGTGTAGCGCCTTGGACATAAATTAAAATATGTTATAAACTTACTCTTTACGATTCTGTCTTGTTGTTTTTTCAGTATTTCGCGCCAAAACTAAATATGACTTTTCCTTTTCATAATAAATATCTTAGAAAGAAATGCAGTGAATTCGGGGCCTTGTAGTTTCACCAATTAAGAGGAACAAAGGAGAAAATTATAGATTCTACTGTATATTATACATAATTTATGCATCTTACGATATTTCCCCGGTGTTTATGAACTGATTTTGATAATTCATTTTTATTCGATAGCGAAGCTGTCGACAGTTTCCACTGTGAATTTTGATCAAGTTGTATTTTAAACCGATAAATAAGTACGTAAAAAAATATAGTCTATGGATGATACCTCGGGGTGCAAAGGGCGTAACACGCGATTTTACAGGAGAATAAAACAATATTATTTTTGACTAAACTTTTTTGATTTGTGGCCTACATAAACCTTTTGGAAACTATAATACCATCTACGGTGGCATAAACTACCATCGCGTTTTATGATTTTTAAAAGTGGTTGCTGCTATGACACAAAAACTAAAAAAAAATGGGGTTGAGAACGCCAATTTCTTTATTTTCAATAATCCTTTCTTATAGTGTACACCTACGAACTTAAGAAATAAGTATTTGTGCAAAATTGTATGGTTATGCACAGATGAAACCGCTGCCGCGCTGCGCGCTGGGTCAAGCGGTTTCAGCTATGCGTTGATCGATTAGTCAGTCAGCTTCTGCTTTTACATATTATAGATGATTGGTTTACAAAATGCGAAGATCGATTTACTAAATACATACATACCTAATTGGACTGACCAACGGTAATGAAGTAGGCAATGAAGTAGTGAGTCAATGGCCAATGAACTTTTTTAGCGTGAAAAGTAGCAAGTAGTGAAACAGATAGATTTGATTTCTAAAAAACAGAATAGTTTTTTAGAAATCAAAATTGAAAAATTATTATAAATTCATTGATACACATTACAATATTCGTAAAACGCAACCAAATTTTAAATTCGCCAGCAGGCTGTTGTTACCTAATAAAATTTACATACTTGGTTATAAATTTTTCACAAACGCCCTGATAATATATCATAAGAAAATTACTATAGTATTATTTCGAAGTAGATATTTTGAACGGTTGATAAAGGTAGAATGTCATATTTTTAAGCCGTGCAATTTTGTACCATAAAGCCTTTCACTATGACATACAATAGATCAACCAACAATACTATAGATTACCTTTATGGACGCATGACTTTTATTGGTGATACAGTAGGCGCGGTTGGCACATTAGTTGGCACTATTTGCATTTGTTCTGATAAAACGAAGATAATGCTGTTATCAACTGTGCTGATAATAATAGTTCGTTGCGGTACGGCAGGTAGCTGGTTCATATTCTATATACAGATAGACTAATATATATATCCCTTCATAATTACTGTTTCAAAACATATACATACAACCTCCTTCAACTTTATTAGACGTCCAAAGTTTGTTCTCCTATTTAGATACGATTTAAATCTTGATTTAAATGGGACCCACCCTAAAGAATTTTCTAACGAATAAAAAAGAGTTTCCATAATACATACAGAAAACCTCATATGGTTGATTTGTTAACCTCCTTTTTGAAAAATAAAAATGCTATCGGCCTTGTCTATGTACGTGTTTATTATTCTGATAAGTTCAAACATGAATTCAATCTTGCGATTTCCTGATGTACGATAATGTACGGAAATGAATAAATAATACCTACGATCTACACAAATACAAATATAGACTGGTAACTGAATCAAATACTGTACTGCTGCCTAGACTCGGGAAGGGAAAGAAATGGAAAAGGAATGATTTCCAATTTCCTTTCTAAGATGGCGAGGGATCGAGGGTGGAGCTCTTGTTTTACACATTGCGGATTGATATTTGTTACCAGTCTCAACTGGGAGCGACCAGCCTTTTAGGTAATGATGGTCTATCTAACATATGTTAATTTTGTAAAGGTTATATAACTTTTTTGCATGAATTTGAATTTCTTTGGATGGCTTATCACTGGCTGGTCATATTTTATTGAATGTAGAATGTCGTTAATTTACGGCTCAGCCAGTTAAGCAATTCGTATTGCTTTAGCGAGTGAGAGAGAGACACCATTATCTTGCATTGCAGAGAAAGGAAAACCAAGGAAGCATTTTCCCGTAATTATTAAATATAATAAAATAAAAATCATACCACCTTGATTGATTATCTATATAGAGTATGTATTTACAAAAAAAGTAGTACTCGTATATGCAGTATATCAGTCATTTGGTTTCCATAGTACAAGCTCTGCTTAGTGTGGGATCAGATGGCCGTGTGTGAATAAAGTCCCAGGACATTATTCTATATCACTACTTCCCAAGAACAAATCCAGATAATTAGCATTCATGTCGATGAAATGACCCTTCTGATCCTGCCTAATCAGGATGAGTGGCCCGCGTCTTCGCTTATTATTCGTATGTTAATACATACAGCGACAGTTGCACAGAATAGCTCTAAAAACCGAGCATCTCCAAGTCTTGCTTCCTAATCTAACCGTTAACGTCAAGAATTAAAAACAATCTCAATGAAATTTCTATACAAACTCTTCAAATACAACCTTGTTCTTTATATTTTCCCGTAGAACACTATTTTTCTATGATTTTGTTAACAATTAGAACATACGTGGTGCCAAGGATTCTAATGACCGTTTCGTCCTTTTGCAAGCAAGCGCTAATCAAGTTGCCATCGTACCAGTCCTTGAACCGGTGAGAATCACTGTATATACGACGCCAGGCTACGACTGACCGGCCAACGTCATCGACCAAAATAAATCAATTGTACGTGCTATGGCATTGGATTTATTAGTGAGCATTAACAATTTATTAGATACGGGATCAGACCTTAATTGCCGGAGTCGTTTTACAGTTTTATTGGACTAATATCGGAGAACGGTGTGTATTACTAGTACATATGTGGACTAGTTTACATAATTAAGTCGCCTTTAATAACGATGACGATTGCGAAAAAGAGGGTTATGAATTTGGTGGCTCAAGTTTATATGTATGTATTACTCAGTTACTGTTTAACGCGCAATATTTCATGAAGTATTATTAAAGAAAGGTTTTGATAGGCTCATTATAAATACATGTTATTACTTATATCGGTACTATTGACATAAATTTTACATGAAAAAAATGTGGATCTGGTTGGGAGAACTTATTCTTACACGGTGTTACAATTAAAACAGACGGAGTAAATTATACAAGGGGTAATATAAATAGTGGAAAATCTTAAGGACCATTATTTACAAACAAAACTGAACAAATTAAAGAAAACCATATTTATTCGGTTCTCCATCGAAAATGCATCAGCTGGTAAGTACCTCTAAGTTTTCATTTTTGTGTATTTTGCAAATTTATGTCCCTGCTGTTCAGTTCCACCCATAGCCAGGTTATGCTACTTTAGTTACGTCCAATAGTTGTTTCACCATATATTTCACATTTTGAATTGTATACTACTTGTATATAATTCAAAATAATCTACAGAATACAACCTCGATTTTTCGCGACGTCGCCGCGTCGATTTTTTTTTGTTATTTTTATCGCGATCGAATAACGATTCTACACTGATTATTTGAACGATGCTTACTAGTTACCTAAACTCGGTATGCGTATTCCTTCTATTTTACAAGGACATAATTAAATGATAATGGGTTCGTCTAAAAACATAATATTGTTCGTAATAAACAGGAAACATGAACTGACCTGAAACTGTGTTAATATAGACACGACACGGTTCGTGTCAATTAAGAACCCGATTCTGTGTTGAATTAAACAATTTAGGAACAATGCCCTCCATTATACATTATACCAACAATTAATTTTAATATCATTACATTTCTTTCAACATATTTCTTATGAAAGTCTTAATCGGGCAATCATTTGGGCACGAAATATTGAAGGTGATGGCTTTTCCACGCGGATTTACCCCCTTTAAACTTTATAAATTATAGCCTACTATGTGTTATTCGGATGTCTAAGCTATATTACTACTAAGTATTATTAAAATCCGTTCGGTAGCTTTTGCGTGAAAGAGCAACAAACATCCATTACCACACACTTTCGCATTTATAATGATGATGATGATGTCCTCCCAACCGAATTTCGGCCACGGTGGCCAGTCTTAATGGAGACTAGCCAATTGCGCAGGACATATTATAGTGCACAAGTGTGTGCGCAAACACAGGGGCACTTTCTATTCCATCACTCTCATGATCCGATGGGACGCCTAGCGACACGACCGGAAAGAGTTCAGGTACAGGACCGACGGCTTTACGTGCTCTCCGAGGCACGGGGGTGTAATACCGCCAACTTCCAGACTTCGAGCTGATACTGAGAAATTTCTTTTTACGGAAAAATCCCAAAATCACCTTTTGTCCCGACCCGGGATTTGAAGCCAGGACCTCATTATCTGCGGTTGAACACGCTACCGCTAGACCAACGAGGCATTTATAATATTAATTAGTGGGATAGTAGAAAATAAGACACACTTTCGAACGTGTCGACCAAGCAGTTTTAGTAGTTTTAAAGTTCCCTGCCCTGTTTTTTTTTATAATTTTTATATAATAACAAGGTAATCGTGCAAGCGGGTCTCATGATGGTAAATAATCACCGCCTCTTATGGACACGTAAATATGGTGATCTTTTGGTATAACTATAACTATAGTTGCAGCGCCAAAAGTCGTATAAAATTTAAATAATATCCATGTTTATTGGATGAATTAATAGAGTGACCAGTTTTGTGGTTAAAGCCCTATTGGCAACACATCATAAATAACTACCAACATTTTAATGTACTTTGTATATAGGTGCTTTGTAGTCAACGCACAACGTTGAAGTCATAGCTCGTATTATTACATAATACATAAGTACTGGTTCTCAGTAGTTATGTAGATAGGTATGTGATGATGTGATGAGGGCAGATTATGTCTATTTAGAGCAGCTGCAACACAGTGAAGTCATGGATTACCCATGCAACCGTTATTCCCGGTATTAAGTATCCCTGACGGATATTATCCTTCGTAAAATGGTATGAGTTCAGTATTATGGTCTCATAATCCTAAATCGCCGAAGAACTCTTTGATTGTAGAACGCAATCAATATACGTAAGAACGAAGTTTGCTGTGTGGCTGACGGCATAGAATATCGCCACCCCTTCTCATCCCGTGGGGGGCGTAAAAGTCGTCCCATGGGAATATCTCCCAGAGAACGGGCAGCAGCTCAGTGTCTCTCTGTGTACTATGACTATCATACTGCACAACCCTTTTCCCTTGCGTGGCGATTATGACATCAACAATCCGTACAAATTATAGACACAACACCATTGTTGAAATTATTTGGTGAGCCCTTTGTCCAGCAGTGGACGTCATTCGACTGACATGATGATACGTAAGAAATAGTTATGGTGAATCTCGAAACGAAATAATTGTTTGGAGAGATTTTCTCTAAAATTTGTGTCTTATTGAGGTAGATATTGGTTTTTAACACAGTGGAGATGTGTACAATTGACGACTTTAGCTGAATAGGCACGTTCAGTGATCGTAAAATACTCGTAGTACGTATGATAGAGAGTATTGTATCTATGAATAATTCCGAATAAATATCTTATTCCTAAATATATCATATAATCCTCTTTGTTTTATTATCATTCTATTAAATATTGCCGCGAAGGTTTAGCCCTCATAGCAGTGACTGCAGATATATTGATAATTAAATTTACAATCAGACTTTCTACATGTCAAAGTCCTCTGTAGAATCTATGAATAATTCAAAGTAACTTACTACACCCTAAATATAAATCTGAGTTATATTGCCGCGTAGGTCTACATTATTCGTCTAGCGCACTTAAGAGTGACTGCAGATATATGATGATTAAATATCAGACTTTTTCATTGACAAAATCCACTGTACCATCTATGAATAATGCAGCAGACCTAACTCTGCAGATATATTAATGGTTAAATTTACTATCAGTCTTTTTCGATGTCAAAGTCCTATGTACCATCAATGAATAATGCAGAGGACCTAACTCCTTCCTACATATGAATTTATGTTTTATTATCATTACATTCAATATTACGACGTAGGTCGGCTTAGTTAGTCTCGCATTCTCAAGCGTAACTGCAGATATATTGATGATTAAATTTCCTATCGAACTCTCTCGATTTCATAGTCCTCCAGTACTAATTCAAGTAGATATTTTTTTATAATTCATAGATTCTCAATAACTTCATTCCAAATATAAATCTGGGTTTCTCTAACAGCATATAAATACTTTGTCTAAAGTAGAGGTCTGCATTGTTGATTGAGCAGTTTCAAGCGAGTCTTCAGACCTAATGAAGTTAGGGACAAAGACTCCTAATTTTATAGCTCTTTGTTAGACACTACCCAAAACAAAAAATGCAAGAAAAAGGCTCCATGATACCTACTAACAATCATTGCTATTATTACTAGCAAGCTGACCCATAATCCGTTAAATCAAATGTTTTTTAGAGATTTGGATATTTAGTTAGGGCAAGAAAGAAGCTAACAGAATTTCCAGCAAATCTTGAAAAGGGTCTATGCATCTCAATATACTGGGCTGTGGATAAGTTTTCTACCAAAATCAGCAATATTCATTAAAATGTTGTTTTAAGGAAAGTTAAACTAAAAACTTTTGATAAGTTAAGATTTAAAAAGAAAGAAATGCATTGGGCTCCAATTTGCTACATATCAACAACCTAGTTAGCAAATTGTAGCGGAATTGTTTAGTTTAAAAATAGCTAATATAATTCAAAGTGCTGGACACTTTTTATGTCTACTATTTAAATTCTCAGCACCATCAGAACTAGATGCTATGCTAGATAAATAAAATGTTCTAGTAAATGCTGAGGTGGTGCCATTTCGGTTTTGCACGGACAAGGAGTGTCCTTGTTTTTATTTCATTTGTCTATTTATTTTATATCTTTGATGTCTGTGCAATTTTAAAATAAATCCTTCTCTCTTCTTCTAATTAATGTTGGCGATTTCGGTAGAAGAACAAAAACGTGTTCAGCACACATTCAACCTATTTTATGAAACTGATGCAACGTTATTTTTCAAACATTTCCTTAAGACCTATACATAAGTAATAAAACTTGCTGCAGCATTATTAAAATATGTCAATAAAAATATAGATAGATAATAAAAAGTGCTGCAATAGACGGGTCAATTGGCACTAAAAGGTTAAATAGCTTAATAGAAAGGGGTCGCATAGTTGCGCGTTCAGTATGATTGTATCAATATAAGAAGCTACGGCAATGTATGTTCGTAAAATGTTTATAGCAATGGCTCAAGCTTGCATTCGATCGACAGTTTATAGGAAGATTGAAGGGATTCCTTTTACATAAACACACGCTGAGATTAGTTGATGTAGAAATATAAGAGAAATATGGCTAGTTAGTTATACATTTCTTTCTTAAAAGATCACGACAGCTTTTGTTGTATCGAAATAAGTTTTCAGTGATTGAGTATGAGTTACAACATCTACCATATTCAATATAAATGTTCGTATCTTACGGGATTTCTCCGTTGTTAGTTAATTTATTTGATTTTGGTTTTTATTATTCGACGAGAACTGATACTATACCGATATTTGCATACCATTTCAATTTTGTTCAAATCGGTTGTTATTAAAGAAATGCCCATGTTTTAGTTTTAATTATAAAAATAATAATACTTATTCTGGGACACCTACCACACTCCCATCAGATTCGAATCTGGGCATGGCGACACAAGTGAGAAACATACCTACTTATATACTCCTAAATAAATACATATTATATGTAGATTAATCACACCCAAACACAAAACAAATAATCGAGCTAATCACTCAATGATTATGGGTGGGGACTGAACCAAAATTGAATACTAAGTAACATGTAGGCAGCAATATAACAAATTGTAGACATAAAATATTGAAATAAAAAGTAAGAAAAAAAACGAATAGTCACTGCCTCTTGATTTCATTCAGAGTGTAAATATAATGATGTGCCAAAACGTGCGAAGTGTGCAGCGGGCAATGCTCCAATCTCCCTCGCCCATGCAAAATCGATCTGTACGTACCTAACTGCGCATTCTGAGTTGCGTTATGTTCACAGCAATGCACCGCTACGAATTAAAAAAAGAACAATTTTTCACTATTGATTTAAATATAAAATAAATGTTTTTATGTCTATGTTATTTAATGTAAAATGACGTCATGAGATGTGCTATTTGTATGAACGTGTACGTATTATGTTGTTTATTCGGTTTTTAAACGGTGATTCGAACGGTGATTGTGAACGGTGACATTCAAGAGAAATGTCAGCGAATCAGCATAACCTTATAGCGTAGCAATGCAGATAGTATTTTGGACATGTTACCAAAGGTAGACAGCTATATGGAGAAATTTTCCGATGGCTGAATTTTATATGAATCTGTGTTTCTGATGGTTTTAGTATGTGCTAAACTTTATAAATAAATATTTCAAAATTGTCACGCTATACATAATAGGATACAATATATGCAGAGACAGTTGATAATCTATAAAATCACAGATTAAGCCCTGACTTAACTGCTTGTCAAAATTACGTTGAAAGCTGAAATCAATTTACCGTCCTGTTATTTTCCCATGGTCATGTTATTAAAAAAGACCAGATTAAATATTAGATAAAAAGTATGGAGAATCTTCAAAAACGTTGTGGCTTTTAAATACTAGATATTATTATACTTTTATAGTACACTTATAGTATCACGACCTACACGTTATATATAAAACTGCGTGGCGTGCGTAATCTAGATTGCCATTATTTTGAAGCATAAATATTAGTTTCGGTATGTCTTAAAGCAAAATAACATTTCTTCTCAATTTAGACAAGTACAGACAGCAGCAGATACATGTTCGCATATACTTTATATTTTTTTAAACAAAGACAGGGACACGAATTCCTGTATCGAGGGGATCTTTACAAACATGTCATTCAAGGACGCATAGCACACCCAGTCTCTGGCCAACCCTGTGTGTGTTACACAATTTGTTTTCATGTGCAGATATTGAACCCGAAACACTGGGATGCCAAGGTAGTAGCGTGGCGACTGCCTTAACCACTGCGTCACGCGTACATAAATAGGTGATAAAGTCTGTGTGAATTACTTCGGCTACTGACCGTACCTATTTTAGTTTCTTGTGCCAAATATCATTTGAAGAAAACACGATAATGACTGATATGGATGACGTCATGCAAGTTTTATAGAAACTTGTACGCTTTAACCTATACGATCGACAAAGCGCTAGGACGTAAATATTAGCGCGACAATTGTTTTAATTTTCATTGTCTAGGAAACTAGTTTATTATGGCTTAGGGTAAATTGAGCATATTTCTACTACGCCCTTAATGAAGTGATTATAATTCTATTAACTTCTGGGATCCATGCTATTCTTAATCTCCGTAAATCACTTATCCTCTAAGAAACTTTTGTATGGTAAGTATCTCATCACATTCATTGATGATACCTACTACTATATCGTGAATGCAAAACCATGTAATGGTGTATTTTGTCACTCACAGGAAGACCTTAAAAAGAATCTTGCTGGTTGCACAACAATCTCCTGGATTCCGGACCATTTATGACGTCACATGTGCTCATGGAAGCCGGTTTAACGATTGATTAAGTCATTTTTAACCTTTATTTATTTGAACGCCATTCAAGAAAACTATGTTCGGCGACTTAGCCGGTAGAGCCACTGAAATTAAACTAAGTATGGATGAAATAGCAACGATCACCAGAATTGCAAGTGTCAATGCAGAATTTTAGAACAAGTGTCTTTCATAAAATCCAAAAATTATCGTCCTGTCCAGTTTACCAGTTTTTCTTTCGTATGATTGCTATAATAAATAATTATATTATTGTCATAAAACCAAGAACAGTAAATCTGAACATACTATAAGTAATTTGATCAAGAGCCCACCATGAGTTAGTGATCAAATTACCTAAATTATTTTATTTATTATTAACTTAACTTCTCACTTGAATTTTTTATTTAAGAATTATCTTATTAAATGTGAAATTATGCTTGTGTAAATTCTGCTATGAATAAAATGAGTCCTATCATCATCTTAAAAGAGAAAACATAGAAGAAGCTACCTCTTTAAAGACGCTGATAGGATTCATGTTGTCTTCAAGATTTCTAGAACAGGGCACGATTATAAATTTAAGACTCACAAAGGTAAACAAGTAATTAAGTAAGTAGTGTTGATTGTTTAAAATATATTATACTCTGTCTCCACTAACCTAACCTCCCGTTAGCTCGACCTTATCTGAAGCGCTTTACCGCGGCTTATCGAAGACACGTACTGCAATTAACAAACCAGTGTGGAAATAGTAGGAAATGCGTCAACGTAGGAATGTAGATAGGACGACAAAACGAATTATTATGGAAAGGAGAAAGGATCAAACTGTAATCCTTTCATAAATCAGCAACGACTAGTTAGGTAGAATATTAAAATGAAAGTTCAATGTTCTGTATTATGAAGGAATATAAAAAAACATTTTCTAAAATTTTTGCCTAATAATAATCTGTTTGGTAGTCTTTCCCCAATGGTGGCCAGTCAAGTAATCTGTGCGGGACACAAATACGCATACGCGCAAAGCCTGTATTCTCAATTTTGAAATTCTGATGTGTGAAGCAATCTGACCGATTCGAAACAGCTCAAATATAGGAATTAAGCTTTACGTGAAAAAACGTAAGCAAAGTCGTCAGGAAACTATTTACTTGCTTCTAGGCCAGTAAATAATCCCTGATACATCCCTGAAATCCAACCCGACATCATTATATGTATGCGATTGATCACGCCTCTACTAAGTATATCAACGAGGCAGTTAAAAACATCTAAAGGACGGTTTAAGTCGTCCCCTTCACAAGTAAAGAATCTTGCTTAAACGAGTCGCGGCCTCACTTGCTTAATGTTTACCTTATTACTTATTGCCGCCGACGCTTACCTACAGAAATAAAAACACACCCACGGCACAACCGTCTGCATTAGATACACACAGTTTTGAACAAGAAACCACCAGCGTTAGGACTTTTCAATTTGACCGAGAAATCGAGTGCAACTAGTGGGAGAACGCAAGCTGTGCGGGCGGTTACAAATCGTAATGTATATGAATGGCGAACGTTCTAGCTCACTCACACTCGTGCAGTGAAGCGAGAAAAAGGAGAAGCTTTTTAAACATAATTCACTGGGAAACAGACCAATAACATTGAACGAAAGCCGAGATATTTATAAATTCCTTTGTTGTAGTAGGAAATTTTCAACGACAGCCGCGACCTTCTCAATTGTATGGTATGACTTAAGAATACAAAAAAGTGTTAAAAACAATAAATACATTAGTGAGGAGAGAACAGTAAAGATTTACAGCTGCCATTATGGCAAACTTGTGGAACTTAGCAATATAAATGGTACTAACACAGAAAAAGTAATCTGTGGGCATTTCAAGGAATCTAATGAGCATGACCGACCTATTGTTGACAAGAGTTCCTTGAAACGGCTCAGTACAGATCACTGAAGTAGAAATTGACGTAGGTAGCTTGTGACTGTTTGGTTAAAACGTAAATAAAAAAAATATATTGGGAAATAGAATTTTGTTACTATGGTGGACGATTTTATGACATTACAGAGTATCAGAATACGGCAAAATATATGAATTAGAAACGCTACAAACTTAATCCGTTTATAATTGAGTACTACATGGTATAAAACTATGCATTTTAAACTATTGTAAGTCTTCTACTACGCAGAGCCTGTACGTGGCACATAATTCAGTAGTGTATATATTATATTAACTTTTTCCTTCGTCTATCGCATGTTACAATATAGCGTCACCCATGACTCGTATCAGCTGACCGTTTAGCATTTGGCACGGTATTTCTGTTTTGATCAATTTATTGATATAAATTTTGTTGTTCACTTCATAGTGATAGACAACGATACAGCTAGTGAGTCAAATAAACCGATCAACGAGGGAAAAACCAAGAATAATAAATAAATGTCCGAGAATGAATTAAATTTACGACGTAAGAGACATAGTTGCACTCGCATTGTGGTTTCATAAAACCACACAACCCATTTTTTGTACCATTAATTTATGCAGTAACATTAATGAATAGCCTGTCTTTTGCCAACAGAGTGAATCCTGGCGTAAAGTTATTCTGAAAGTAAACGTTACTATTATACATGACGTGAACAACTGTAAGTAACTGGCTTCATAGGGGTTGATGTAGTTCCACTGTTTACTTAGCCTTATCTCAATCTCTCAAAGCCTGTACGGATCAAAATAAGATTGTTTGAACTAAAAATTCCAGAGCGATAAGAAGTCAGGCGTCTGAATAAAACAACAGTGTGATCTTTTTCATTTGATTTAAATATGCAGTTCTTGTATTTAGTGGCCCAAGTAGGACAAATCACACTTATAGTACTTATATGGAGGAAAGTTCTTGAGTCTAATTGTGTGCCGCTGCCAAAGGTCACAACATCGACTCTTGGCGGTGTTTCGCCATTAATATTTCATTATGTTTTTGCACGCTTAAACCGGTTTGTATTGTTTATTTCTGCAGTATTATTCCAATGGGAATATCGTTGATACGAACCTTTAAATTTGACGTTGAAATGTTAGCTTTTCACTGATAAACAACTATTGGGGTTATCAGGAAAATGAAGCGATAATGACTGTAAAATGGGTGTTGTTCGTGAGGAATTTCAGTTCATGTAAGTGTATGGTTGAGTACGATAGTAGACAATATTGAATTGGCAATAAGACCTATTGAACTAGCAATGGTGCAAATAAACATATTTAGGCGTTAAGAAACCTTGTAACTAATCGCCTATGATTAGTTTTATGTTTTAAATTTATAAAATAGCTAAACAATTCGTCACTTATCAAGTTATAATAACTTGAGAACCAGAAAGAGACTGACCAGAGAGAATAATTTAGGTTTATAATTTGAATTTCTTTAACCATGCAGCCGTCCAATTTGATTGCGGTTACCGCTGTGAATGTATTAATTGCTAATTTTATGAATAAGCTAATTTACCTTGAACTGCACGAAGTAATTAAATAAAATGAGATACTAACAGATAAGGTCATTCCTGAAAAATGCCTCTACAATGTTTATCGTGCCTTGATACCGATTCTTTATCATGCACCAAATCTAGAAATGAACTATACATTCATAAAATATCTATCTGCAAAGTCATTCAATTTCGATGTTATCGACACAGCTAGACTAATGATTCAGGTTTGTGTTTTGTTATACTTAATTATTCCAATATCAGTTATCTAACTGATTGAGTTTTGCAAAGATAAAAAAGTTCCTCACAATTCAACCAAAGTCCGTTAATTGGCCAACGCAGATCTCTGGTTAACGGACCGGATTTTAAAAGTGAAATTTTGACTTGCTTCGGATGATTATACGCTGGTATCCGTTTGTCGTAATTTGAGATTGCGAAATATTTGAGTCATCAATCGTAATTTAGGAAATGTTAAAAGCAATAACAATAGGGACTAAGATGCATGTCAAATTGGCGTTTACTTAGAAACAAAAGACTCAAACGCTCTTTTAGCGTATTGGTTGGTGGCATTCAGAACTGAGTATAAATTAATTGCATCCAATGTCAATAGAAACATTTATATTTAAAAATGGTCGATATCAATGAAGATGAAAGGCTTCCCACTGTAACTACCTACGTGACACTGACTGTACATCGTATGAGAGAACATAATTGCTTTGTCCATGGCGTCAAAGATTGCATCATGGAATCATGTCTACAGTTAATATGCAATTTCGTCGGCGCTAAAAAATAATAAATAGATGAAACCAATGAAATGAATCTTCCTTTTAGAAGGAGCAAGAAAATAGAACATTATAAACAGAAGTACACTACATAAGTAAGCGTTAAAGTTGCAAGTCCTGGTATTAACTTAGTATTCTATTTAGTTGATTAATTAGTGTTTAAGTTTGTTTCGGTAGGTAATACAAATGAAACAATTCTATGTTGACTGATGATGTCATCGGAGTCGTGAACACTCGTGAGCCGTGACTACAGTCACAAGGCACAAGCCTACATAGTATGTCACTACTACTAACATGTTTGGGACAAGAAGTTACTTTACATTTTATCGTTGGTTGGTGGTACTGAACCGTACCGTAACTATTTACTTGATATTCATTGCTGACATCATGATCAGCCTGATATCGTCCACTGCTGGATATAGGCCTCCCGCAGAGGTTTCTATAATGAAGCCATGTGGAGGGGTTGCCTTAGTCACCGCGCTTGGCGCATGCGAGAAGGTGACGGCAGTCAGGTGGTAGTCAGTACACAGGTGACGCTGCTGCCCGACTACCTGGTCTATACCTTAGTAGCCTTTTACCGACTCCCACGGGATGGTATGGGGTGGCCCTGTTATTCTTCTAGGCCGAAAACCACAGGGCTTGCTGACAACATATGTTTTATTACATATGTTATCAATTTGAAGGTTTACTAAAATTACAAATTTAGATTCACATGGAAGATGTTTCGAAACTTTACGACTGACGTAAATTCGCAATATGCCATATGACAAATTGAGATGGAGTGTAGTTAATTAAAATGGAGTTGGTGAGATCGTATTCTATTTTAGTGGTAAAAATCTAATAATAGTCACGCCCGTCAATTAGAAGTAAAACATTGCTCAACTCGAGAAATTGAACAGGAGCTAAATACTAGGTTGTAAAATGGAAATGTTTTATGTGACGCTAAAATATAAAGACGTACATAATTTATAACCAAATAATACATACATAGAAATACAATATAAATTTTACGTCTTATAAATGTTCTATTCAAACAAACAAACAAAAATAACAGTGATATTTGTAAGTTCGACAGAATACCCATCAAAATTAATCGTTAATACAGACACATAATAATAATATGTAGATAGAGTAATAAATATTACACACTTAATTACAGTAATAAGAGTCCTAAATTACTTATTTATAATTCAATAAAAAAATTATGTTTGTCTCACCATGTCGGACAACAATACATGTAATGATCTAAATTTTTTTGTCCAGTGAATAGGCATCATGTGTTGTTCATAAAGTAGCATATAAATAGACTATGTGTAATCTAGGCACTAATACCGATACAACACAATCATCGACATGCTAAACGTATTATAACAAAAATAATTTAACGCTACCAGCAGTTTTCTGTTGTTAGTTCAATGGTGAGTGTCGAAGTTCCTCGACTTTAAATATTATGCAATTTAATCGTAGCGGGTATACAATATCATTATGATAATAGAATTGATTAAGTTAAAGAGCTTCAAACTGACAAATGCGATAATACACTAATGGTTATGGCAATTGTTAGGCCATTAGATGACCGTATGACAAATTTCAAAAGGTTGTCTTGTGTTTTAAATAATGCACCGATTTATATTATTCAGCTGTGGACTAATAAGGAAGACCAGAACATGAACGTTATTCTTTGAAAATATGTTATTTATGAATAAGGGACCCCTATAAATGTTCAGGAACTACTTACTAGGCGTGAAGAAATACTAGGGGAAAACACTTTTTTTTTGTATGAAATGCTAATAAGCGCCCGCAGCTACAATCATCCAAATAATTTCCTTAAAATGCAAATGAGACTACTTAAAAGAAGGCGGTGCGGCGTGACAAAGGTTTCGTTCGTGTATCTTGCAGAATGTGCGGAATGCTTCGTGCACTTCTCAGAACACGACTGGCCCTCCATTCCTGCCCTTAGGTAGACGCGTTTTGCACCATTAGCTTTTTCTCAGACGATAATACGACGTACCGGCGTTTAGACTTTTTAATTTCCTTTTGTGCAGCATCAGTCCTTTAATCGTTTTCAATTTTGTTCCGTTGTTCTTGTTTTGTTTATTTCTTTTTTAACTTAAGACTTTATCTGAGACTCTGGAAATGTATTTGAATCTTTGTAAACTACGTTTACAGTTTAAGAGTTTAGAAAGATTTATTGGATGTGTATCCAAGAAAAAGTAAATGTAATCTACATAACATAAGATTTGTTTTAAATCATATTGGGATTTATCTGTTATGAAAAGGCTGCCATCCTCCCTTCGGATTATGAAAGTTAATAGAGAGTACAAGGCTAGTCTCCACTGTGATTAGCCCCCATGGCTGACCAGTAAGAAATGTTCTTCTCTTATCATATTTTAGAAGAAGAACCAATAATTGGTTGAAAAAGAAGATCCTCTTATAGATATAAAAGTTCCGCACATGTTAAATTTTATCAAGCCCCCGGATGTTTTGAACTTACAACGGCTTATTTATGTAAGATCTACTTTACAATGAATATATGAAATAAAAGCGATGCTGTCTTACGATATTCTAATAAAGTTATGTTATTTTTCAGAACCAGAACTTACGTAATAAAACATTAATCTAGATATCGGGTTTCTTTTTATGTAAACCTGTAATTGATTTATTTACCCGGTTACCGAATACTGTTATTGTGATGAGAAATTGGGGGCGAGATTCATGTCTGTTTCTAAATCTAATAGCAATATTACGTAAACTGGAAATTATTGCTTTTATTACTCTTACAGGAACCGGTGAGAAAATTGTATCTTGGTTACGACATACTAGATTTTTCCATTTGTTTATTACAATTTAATTGCTTGAAGTTGGAAAATAATGTTTTGAAGTTTTGACCACAACTTCAATTGATATATGATTAATTGATTACAGTGATTATAAATAGTCAATATCGTTATACTATGACAAAAGTGTTACAACAGTGTCCTCAATAGTGTCCGATTTAAAACTAACGGTAAATTATACTACTAGTAATAAATGTTTAAATATAAATTGGGCATCGTTCGTTCACTGCAAACTTAATGATCACATGACCGCATTATGCGACGCAGGCGCAGCACTCAGCCTTGTCTTTATCCGTAACCGGTTGCTAGATCAATTGCGCCGATTGATTGTAACCATCCACAAATTATACTAGTTATTAGACCGTTTGTCGGATGTCGCGAACTGCATGCTTTAATAGCACCAATTAGGTCAATCAATTGATAAATTACATGCCTCGTTAGTTCTCATCTTGAACATGTGCAGATCAAAATTTAACGAACCATGAACTTCAAAACCTTATTGTTAAAAACGTTATAAAATTTTGCTATGATCTCATATACGGTGGTTTTAATAAGGCCACCGCGACAACAAAAGCAACGACAGGAAACAGACAGACAATTGGGGTTATATGACAGAGTGGGGTGAATACTGCTTCACACAAAACATGTATGCAATCAATTCAAGTAGGTTTAATGATGCATCGTTTTTCATAGATGCTCTTACAAATGCAAAATATAATATGTCTGTACAACACTGTGTGCTTAAAGTATGGTCAGATATTACCATAACAACAAAGCACTCACACTTTGAAGATTCACAATTTGAGAACAGAAAACGTTGTATTTGACCATTCTTCGCGATGTAGGATCATAAAATAAAACCGTAACATTGAAACAATGAGAGCATTGTTTGTACAAAGAAGGACTATTATATTCGTAAAAATTTCGACAGTGCCTAATGTACTAGGTATTTAAACTTGCTTAATACTTCCTCCTATGAATCATCTGGGTCAAAAAGCCTCAATTCAAAGACAAAAGGCAACCTATTAATTGAATTTGGACCTCGTGTCAAAGGAAGTCTGAATTCATCAATCATTAGGTTTGATAATGGTCAGTGGTAGACTGGCGAGACAAGCGGCCCAGCACGTATCTACGAAGGTCGGGTTTTTATTACCTACATTATCAATAGCAACAACTACCTTTGACGAAGTTTCCTTGGATTATAATGTCTTACTCGTCACAACACCAATATCATAGACAATATTGCATCATTTCTTCGTAATTTAACTTAATGACCAATATATACTGCTATACGTAGTTGGTTTGTGAAAGGTCCTGCAATTTTATCCAACCAATTACGTCAGCTTTATACCTGATACAGCAACTGCGAATAAATACGCTTCGTTTTTTCTGTTCGATGGAAATAAGGCGACGTGCATTGCATAGCTTAAAATGTTGTCTTTCGAGTGAAAGTTACTGCAATTTCTTTCTGCAATCTGTGCAATTTTTTTTCAAATGTGAACTATTAAGCGATCATAATTAAAACATTATTTATTTATATATTGTGATAGTTTTAATATGGTCAATGAAATTTAGGTTTTCTTTAATAAAATTTGAATTACTAGCTGACTTGTAAAGAAGATTATGAAGTCGTCTGCATGTAATTTTTTGGTTTAGTTTTTGTATGTATGGTACTAGATTTTTTCTTTAGCATTTGAATTATTTTTTCATCGATAGAGTAGGTATGTTTTAGAAATGGCCACATATAACTTCTATCGGTTGTCAAAAAAAATTCAAGTCAGTTTATGTTTTTTAAATAGTGATTATAGCGCCACGAAAAAAATGTATAATTGTGAAAATTTTTGTCAAATGTAAACATATAAGCGATCGCAATTTAGGCATTATCTTATTATGGTAATTAATACTTCAGTAATAGTTTATATTATTAGTAATATCATTGTTATACAGAACACCTTAGCACCACGAAATTCAGTCCAATCGTGAATTGATTACCTCCGAAGATTATAATTTATGTATACCTACGACAAGGAAATAGATGCTCACTTAATTATCTTTGTTCTAATGTACCTACTTAAAAGACTGGTACCTATTTCTATGCTAAAGCGAAACTTAAAACGTGTCAGTATAATAAATATATATAAATAGGTAAATCTACTAAATCTACTATACTATACTATCTACTAAAACATGATAAGGTGCTAAACTCAAGGAGAATTACTTAAGCAAGTTGTAACTTCATGCGTCTGCGCAAGAAATGAAGACGAATGTTCACAAGTTTCACAACACAAAGAAACTGAACGTTATTGTGTTCAAGAGGCAACAACGGTTGTTTAGCACGAAACAAGACACAGGACACAAACAATACGCACAAATCACAAAAACACTCCACACTGAAAGAAACTAGCACGTGATTTACCAAAATTGACACATTAATGTAAGATGAGCGCAGGGTGCGCAGGCGGCGGAGGCAGCGCCGCTCGCCGCGCCTCGCCTTCGAGCCTCCGACTCGCCTGTATGCACACACCGCCCTCGGTAAATTCTTTGCATAAATAAACGAGAAAGCTCCTCCAGCTAGCCCACCAACTATCTTTTTATCTTGACACTCACTTCGCGGGATAAAATACACTGCTTCCAAAACTACTTAAAAGTAACTTCCTTACCTTGCACTGCGCAGTAATGATGTTCTAACACGATCGATGAAGAAAAACAAGCGAAAAAGCAGGCACAGTCACGTTCGTGCGGATACGTCGAGAGTAATGGCGCCGCGTCGCTGCCGGTTCGTTCGTTTGTCGAGTCTCTCGCAGACTAGGAAGGCAAGCCTTGTTTGATCAGTGACGTGAGCCCTGATGGTTTCCTACCTTTTCTGCGCCGCGCAAGTTACCTTTGCGCCGAAAGAGATAGCGCTATCGTAATCAACGCCGTCCGTAGTACCTGTGGTGCACCAACCTACATCACCGGTACGTCGAATGAATTGAACATTTGAACAATGTCAAGTCTAATATTTGCCTGTTCGTCTCCCAATTAAGCAAAAATTGTCAATGTGCTGATTTTGAGATCACGTAGAAAATAGACAAAACTCTAGGCAAACTAAAAACTTTTTTGCGTGACTATAATGTCCTGATGAAAAGATGTGCCAAGAATGAAATTGCGTTTTTTAAGATTATGATATGATGAGGCACTAGGTATATAAATAAGTATAAAGTACTTGTATAATGCAGTTATATCAGTAAAATTTCAATAGTTAGAAAATATCGAAGTCTGGACCCTTTGAAAGAAAGTTAGAACAATACAAATTAGAACCACTAATATTGTAGATAGCAAAAAAGTTTTTAGAGTGCTGCCATCTAGCGTATCGAATAAACTTGTGTGATGTAGCTTACTATCAAAAGAGTAACGAAAACTGATGTAGATAACATATCGTGAAACAACGCGGTGAATTAGTTTCTCAGTATTTGTAGTAGATGGCGCTGATGTTATTTTTTTTTTAATTTCTTAGGTTTGGCGTAAGTGCTTTTTATTCTGTGCTTATGGTGTTTCCAATTGCGTTGTTGAGACCTTATATAGGTATTATATATATTATTAGACCGGCAAAACGAGTTCTACGAAAAATTACTTAAGTAAACCAATGACGGAAAAGTATAAGGGCTAGACCTAAAACAAAATATGGATAGGTACCTATAACAGTTATAAAGGGGTTGACCTATATGTATTCTACTAGACGCGCAATCCCATATTGAGAATATGCTCACCGAGTTGCAGCGCGGGCGCTGCAACTCAGTAAGCAATGTTGGCCGCCGCGCGCGCGCCCCTCGCCTCGCGCACAGCCGGACTGGGACAGAGAATTTATTCGAAACAGCGTTTCTAGTTATACATATAAGTCAATGTATAAAGGTTATATTTTTTCCTTCATTTAGTTTTTTCTTGGATGTCTAAAAATATTACAAGCAAATAAGATTTTTTGAGAAACGTTGCTATACATAAATATTGTAACGAAATAATTAATGAAATTATATAAATAAGTGAATATGACGCATTATAAGCATCTTTAGAGTCGTAATTTTTCGAATCCCGATTCAGAATAAGGAAAAATGGAAAATTTGAAGATAGCCTGTTTGGACAAAGATTCCTTATTTTAAATAGGTGCAATCATAGGTGTTGTATATTGTATTCTTTTGAGATTAGACTGGGAGGAATGTCTAGATTCAATTGAGTTATTTCCTAAACATTCGTTTATTAGGTGGGTTAGCGTGGTTGGTAAATGCTTGCATTTCACGCCGCAGGTGGTGGGTTCGATTCTCACCCAGGACAGATATTTGTATGCATGAACATGTCTGTTTCTCCTGAATCTGGGTGTAATTATCTATATACATAAGTAAGTGTGTATTTACATAAGAAAAGTAGTATATTATGCAATATATCAGTTATCTGGTTTTCATAGTACAAGCTCTGCTTAGTTTGGGATCAGATAGCCGTAAGTGAATAGTGTCCTAGGATATTTAGGTACAGGTAAATATTTATTTTTTTATTATGTGTTGTTATAGCATTCATGGTACATATTGCACAGTCTATAAAATTTTAAATGTCTACGTTTTACGGTTGGGAACCTTTAATAGAAGTCTGTGTAAACTGCGAAAACTGGTTTTTACAATAGCTATTTCTAGTAAGATAATCATAAAATAAACCGTGTCACGATTAGAGGTACTGACGCCAGCACATCCAGCTACCCCAATATGTCAAATTTCTTTTATTGATTTTCAACTTTATCACATAAGTATAAGGTTCACTTTCAATTGGGGAAATTTGACAGATTGGAGTAGCTTGATGTGCTGGCGTCTGTACTGTATCTGGAATTCAGGTGTAAATTCGGGGCAATGACTGGCAAGTTAATAAACAGCGTATAGAAAGCCAAGTACAGTTCTGCCCCCAGGGCATACAAAAGCGACCTTAATGCTATAAGATCTAGGTAAACTAGTACTCGGTAGCATCACTAAAGGCAGAAAGTTCTTTGAATGGAATCTCTTTGATCTCGTCGCCGATAGAAGGTATATACTCGTAGTGTGAGGCTACAATGTATTTAATATATATAATGATAGGGTTGCCAATGAAACTTTTTGAGAAATCGAAGAATATGAAAAAAAGTATTTAGGTAGAGGTACTTATTTCCCGGAGAATCTAGATTTTACATTCCCAAAAATCTGTTGACACAATTTTAACTAATTATTTCCTAGTTATCTATTTTTTTTTGTATTTTAAGAGCAAGCTTTTTTTAATCATATTATTCTTTTGGTGGCGGCTATTTCCAGTCCCCGGGATTCTTGACGACGCGACACTGCGTCTAGCGTACCACTATTGTACTCGGTGTTCTAACTAAAATTCACTTATGATTGCCTGGTTGGTCTAACGGTAGTGGCTTCAAATCCCGGGTGGGGCAAAAAGTGAAGAAAATATCTCAGTAGCAGTCTGAAGTCTGGGAGTTGGCGGTATTACTTCCTCGCCCCGTGCCTGGGAGAGCACGTAAAGTCGTCGGTCCTGTACCTACCTGTCCTCTTTTCGGTCGTGCAGTCGTCCCATCGGATCATGAGATTGCTTCTTACTTCACTTCTAACCCCAACATAAATAAATGTCAGATTTTTTTTGACAGAAATGACGCTAATATTAGTTGTTGAGACAGCAGCGTCGGGGCCAAAAAAAATATTGAGATTTTTCTTTTTTCTGTCATGAAGGATTTATAATCTCAATCAAAGCTGAAGTCCGGAAGTTGGTAGTGCTACTCGCCCGGAGAGTAACCCATTGTGGTATAGTATAAGAGTGAACAACATAACAGTGCACGTGTGGCGCAGCGGCTAAGATAGTCACCTCGCCACTACGTGTCGCGGGTTCGAGCCCCGCGCCGGACAACTTTAATGTGACCCATAAATTCTGAGTGTTGTTGTTGTGAGTCTGGATGTAATTTGTGTCCGTCTATTATGTGTTTGTAAAGTACCCGCGACACAGGGATTAGATTCCATAGTGCGGGCGTGGTTTTAAGAAAAAACATGCACTATGATTATAATATTGGGAAACATTTAAAGAGCTTAGACATCTCAAAGGGAGAGGGCCCTGATGGCATACCTCCAATCTCTTTAAGGGAATGCGCTAGCGCTTTATCTGAGGCACTAGAAATACTTTATAATAGATCTCTGATGGAGGGCAGATTTCCGGAAATCTGGAAGCAAGCAATTGTTGTCCCTATCCCTAAAACTGGTGATAAATCTGACATCAGTAACTACAGACCTGTAAGTATTCTCTCAGTTTTTGCTAAGGTTTTTGAAGCATTATTGTGCCCATTTATAACATGGCACATTAAACATACCATCACGAGCCATCAGCACGGTTTTATTAAAAACAGATCCACAGGCACAAATCTTATTACTTTTTTTGATCGAACTATAAGAGATTTAAGTAGAGGCAATGAAGTTGACGCTGTTTATAGCGACTTTAGCAAAGCATTTGACAAAGTGAATCACAATATTCTTTTGCAGAAGCTGAGCACTATATACTGTATCAAGGGATCTCTACTGGACTGGCTTAAGTTATATTTAATCCAACGAACCGCTAAAGTAGGCGCTAACGGATATACCTCTGATGTTTTTATTCCAACATCCGGAGTACCGCAGGGCTCGCACGTCGGTCGCGTGTTATTTATAATGTTTGTGGACGACATTAAATATGTTATACGCAATTCTAATTTCGAGATGTACGTTGATGACTTGAAATTATCAAAAATAGTTAACTGTGAAGAGGATCGTAGACTTTTGCAAGATGATGTGGACAGATTGTGTGGTTGGTGTGACAATAATGCCATGCTATTAAATATTAACAAATGCCATCACATCAAGTTCTCCCGAAAAAGAAATAAATTTCTTACTTCCTATACTATGAAAGATCAGGTGTTAGATGCATTTACCGAGGTTAGAGACTTGGGCATTCTGGTAGACTCTGAGATGTGATTTAATAAACACGTAGATAACACTGTCAGTAAATGTCTACGCATGTTGTCATTCATTAATCGCAACACTAAGCAATTTAAGTGTCTTCCTGCTTTAAAGACCCTCTACTTCTCATTAGTGCGCAGTCATCTTGAATACTGTTCTTTTGTTTGGTATCCCAATTATGAAAATAGTATTCAACGCTTAGAAAATACACAGAAAAGGTTTGTAAGAAGAATATCTGCAATAGCCGGTATCAAACGTAGTATTAAACATTACGATGACAGACTGAACCACTACAAGATGAAATCATTACGTTGGCGTAGGGACTTCTTGGGTTTGACTTTCCTGTTCAAAATTATAAACCAATCCGTAGACTGTCAAGATTTAGTAGGTCAGTTGAGCTTAAATGTGCCTAGACCGTCTGCCAGAGTACATAATTATATACCTTTCTCGATAGACTTTAATAGAAAAAGATAAGGTTATAATGCCCCTTATATACATCCTCAGAAAATGTAATGAATTATTTTATAATTGCGATCTAGATGTTTTGGGGGGCAAAATAATTATGGTTAAAACAGCCATTTTCAAAAACATGTAAGTAAAGCACACTGTTGTCTGTGTAGGTACAACAACACATACTTATCTAATATGAACTGATGTAAGTAAGTTTCTTTTTTATGTTTAATGCGTGTACCTAGCTTTTAATAATTATTATTCTATTAATGTTGTGCCTACCTTTAATTTAGATGCATGTCTGATCACCTTAATACATTGTCGTGTAATAATGTTTAACATGTATTTAGTTGGTAAGCCTTAATTAAATAAATAAATAAAATAAATAAGCTACGTAGTTGAGATGGCTGGTGTAACCGATTTCCGACTGCACTATTACAAAGTGAACACATCAAAAGTGTTAAGGCTAAATTATATTTTTAACTTCAAAAGTTCTGACTGATATTAATTCCTATGTTTAACTTAACAACAACTTTATAAAAATTGCAACTTCACTGTCTAACTCATAATTCAATATAATATATATTTTTAAGATATACATACTTTAAATACGCCTTTCACATAGGAATAACATCTAAAAACCTCTAACGTTTACCCCCAGCGATACCATGAGGTTTATTCTAATAGTTACTAATAATTTTACATACACACAAGAATATAAAATGAAGAACAAAATTAAGATTATGAAATAATATAGGTAAAAACATTTTTTAAAGTAAATTATTCTTAAATCGCATCTACGGTTGGCACCCCTGTTTCATTGAGTTAATAACGATATATCAATGTGGCCGTGGATCGTGAAAGTCAAAATCGATTAGCAACCTTCTTATTGAATGTACAACAAATAGAAAGTGGAGTATTTTTAAATACAATTCGATCTGCATTGATTTGAAGTAAAAGAGCGAGGATCGTAGTTTTCAATTTAATCATCTTTATTAATGAAAGGCCTTTGTATAATAAACGAGTACATATTTCGGAGATGGATATACTCGTATAGTATACAAAGGCCCTTACGCTGTTTAATCTGCTTCAATTTTGTATGTAAAATTGGTTAGCTTGGTTGGTAGAAGCTTCTCTTTCACGCTGCAGGTTGTGGGTTCGATTCCCACCCAGGACTGATATATGTGTACACGAACATGTCTGTTTGCCCTAAATGTGGGTGTAATTATATATAGAATTATGTATTAAGAAAAGAAAAAGTAGTAATTATTTCAGTTATCTGGTTTCCTCAGTAGGTACAAGTTTTGCTTAGTTTGGGACCAGATGGCCGTGTGTGAATCATGTCCCATGATATTGTTATTTAGAGACATAAATTTAAATTATAACTTGTAATAGCCGTAAAAATACGGACAACAGCACTATAGGGCAATTATATTTACAAGATGGGAAATAGTTTAGCCTGTTTAACTTTATTCCGTAATTTTGAGAGATTTATCCATCATAATCATTTATCTCTCGCTGAACCTGGTTACAAAAATGTGATGAATAATATAATATAATATAATATATCTGGGGACATTGTCACACAGATCATCCTAGCCCCAAACTAAGCAATGCTTGTACTATGGGTACCAGGCGACGATATACATACTTATATAGATAAATAAATACTTATATACATAGAAAACATCCATGACTCAGAAACAAATATTCGTGCTCATCACACAAATATTTGCACTTACCGGGATTCGAACCCAGGACCACCAGCTTCGTAGGCAGGATCACTACCAACTAGGCTACGGTGACCGTCAATGAATATTTGTTTAATTGAAACAAGGTTGAAAATAGCTTCGTATGTTTAACGATATTCTGCATATTTACGCCTCAGACGTTACATATGAATAACTGAGGTAACGCGTATAGTTCGCTTCTCACGTTTCACTTCTATCATGTGTGCGGCGGCGAGGTAAATAAATCTACCTATACTCTATACATATAATAAAATCGTAGGAAAGTCAAAACTGTACATTGAATATTTTTTTAAAAGGATACTTGGGGCGTGATCTGCAATCGATATCGAAATCAAAAATATAGTTTTTAGATATTTGTCCGTTAGTCTGTTTGTCTGTCTGCATGTATGTCCGAGCTAAACTCAAAAAGTACTGCATGGATTTACTTCAAAATTTGCATGAATATTAGGTACTAAAAGGTCGGGTTACCATATAGGCTACATATTATGACGCTATCATCTAAGTGGGAATTATATTAAACACCTAATTTTATAAATTACCACAGCTCCTGTGCTAATTTATAAAATTTAACGCGGGTAAAACCACGGGTCACAGCTAGTCAAATAATAAAGGTATTATTACATAGCGTTTATTTTGTTCTTTGAGATATAGGAGTTGACTTCGGGTTGTTACAGATATAATTTTCTCGCTAACAATCTAATAGCATCTTTTCTATCGAAAGGGAACTGAGTCCTCATTATCTATATCACGGAACTAGCTACCAATAACCCAAGAGTTATTCTTTACCTTCATTTTACCGGAGCACTCTATTCACTTATCTTAGTAATTGACATTAAGGAACAACTTTCGCTGCTTTACTAATGGAAGCTAACAACACATCGACAGGAGGACGTATAGCAGTGATAAATCCAAGTTTCGAATCAGTGTCCACTTTCGAATAGTCACTAGTCTATATATTATTCATTTAGGATGTAATAAATTGGCAGTAAACGAGTGAATCCATAGATCACCCAACCCCTGAGGTGCTTTACCCTACTTGTAAAATATTATTATCTTTACCGTCGCCACAGAAGTAATAAACTATGGATTCGGAGAGGGCTTACGTACCCAGGCCTATGTCTCGAGCTATATAATATACTAGCTGTGCCCCGCGGTTTTACCCGCGTTAAACTTTATAAATTATAGCCTATGTGTTATTCGGATATATAAGCTATATTACAACAAAGTTTCATCAAGTTCGGTTCGGTAGTATTTGCGTGAAAGAGTAACAAACATATACACTCACTAACTTTCGCCTTTATAATAATAGTGTGATAGACCTATTTCACAGGAATGGTGTGTGTGATATCATACTTAGATATCGGAAAGAAAGAAAGATTTTATGCCAGTTACATCTTCGGCCTTATTATTAAAAATCGGGGTTTAAAGTTAATCTTAATTCCAATAGGTAGAGCTTGCACATCCATTAAATATCTGTTTCATCTTTAGCTGAATTATTTAAAAAGTAAGGATTTAAATAGTATGAATTCAAAATAAACTAATGAGCACCATCCAGTTTCATTTTATGTTACGGTCATCTTAAACCTTATCATTAAAAACGAGGCTTAATTAATAATAGTTATTATTAAATAATTAGTTAAAAATAAGACAATGAGATGCTTCCAGTTTTATGTTATGCTAGTTTAATATTATTAAAAATGTTTAAAGCTACTCTTCAATTTAAAAACTAAAGAGGTCGTACCAGTTCCTTTTTATATCAGTTTCGTTTTGAGTCTTATTGTTAAAAACACAAGGATTAAAATTTAACGTTAGTCTTAATTCAAAATAAATCCATCCGTGCTCCAACTGTAGTACCTACTAAGTTTAGACTTTATAAATATTTTAGTCAATTTAAATAAAATCTAATTTACATTTATATTTTAGAAATGTTAGAATTAAAACAAATTTTAATTGCAAATAATTAATAATAAATCTATACACCATTAACGAGAACGGATTTCTAATATTCTAAGCTACGAACAAATTAATTGCTGCAATTTTTCATTATAATGTTAAATAGCGCGATTAGTTCTTATCTCGCGTCTGCCGAATAACATGTACATACTTAAATAGCAATTTGTTTATTAATATTTGAAAGTTAAACACGACTGTTAGCTGATGTAGTCATATCATTTAAGTCATTGACGATAATTTGCTTGCCCTGGTAGTCAAAATAGAGCCAAATAAAAGTGGGCCCAATAGACATTCTGACGATTTTGAAAACACTATTACGTTGGAACAGTATGAGAACATTATGAGAGAAAGGTGCGCGGGGTTTGGATGAGTAGTTTGATTCTGGTAATTTAGTCACCATGGAGAGATTCGCAGGTGTGTGTGCGTACTGTGTAATAAAATATGACTAAAATTATGAGTCTTGCACCAATTTTGCAATTTTCATGGGTAAGTAAGCATGTCAATATACAGATTTGCGGTTACTGGGCCGCAAAGACTCCACGTACAAAATATCAAAGCCTCCGCATTCGCCGAAGCTTACTGCTTGATTACCCATTTCAGCTCACGGGATCATAGTTCCCTATTTCTTTGAGAATCAAAGATGGCATATTGTAATTGTCGACCGATTCATAGTTTTGTTACCAATATTTTTTTTCCCGCAACTGCAAAAGTTTGCTGGCTTTTATAGTACGATATGGTTTCAACAAGGCGTCGCGGCGTGATAAAGACATTTTTACTTACATGTTTTTTTTCCAGTCCTCCAAATCGGCTCTTGTACCTATTATTTAAATGCTGAATGGACGCTACGTAAAATATTTGACGGCGTCATTTAATTTTGTGGATCCTTTAAATTGAATTCTCTTTATTAAATAAACGAATGTCTGTTAATGATATTTGTTTTTATTAACATGTCCTAATGTAATGAATGACATTAGCATTTGATAAATTAATTAAATGAAGAATTATTTCACGAATTAAATTTCGTGAATTAATTCTTCATTTTGTTGCAGGTATTTGCACGCAAGAACTTAATATGTTCAGTAATTTGGGTATATATTGTGAAAATACAAAGTAAATGTTCATTTTCCTTTTTTAATAGTTTATTTTTCTTACGATCCTATTATATCTGCAGTATTGTTCTATCTCATTATTAATTTTAAAACATGCTGACTTCAAATTACATATAATATTACAGCGCCTAATGAACAATGGCGAATATTTACCTGACTGTCTTAGGAAGCGTCTACAAATCTGACTTATGCAAAACTTAATCATTTAATTAGTTCAGTTTTTGCACGTAATTCATTTTACATGTAAAAGCCGAGGATAAATTATTTAATTAATTAACTTGTATTTGATTAAAATCACATCCGGTGATGGTTTTGTTCGTGGCTTGAAGTACCAGAGTTGCCACAAAAAAGGAAACGTGTACTTTGTTATTAGAAAATAATGAATATAAAATCCGATTGAAATAGATGGTGCGTAAGTAGATCGAAGAAATTGACAAATTAATTTAAAATATTTTTACTAACACATTTATTTTTTCATGTTTAGGTTTATTATTTGATATTATATATTATTAAACACCATTATTATTTGAAATAAAAGAAAATGTTATGGCAACACCTCTCGTCATGACAACGTCATTTTGACAACTGTGTAGCGCGGTACTATTTACACCATAGATAACTACATACTGTGCTTGATTGTATTTAGTACGAGTATCTTGTTGTTTTGTTTTATTCTTTGGTTTATTTGTATTTCTGACCCTCGCATACCCCCTGGACTTGATTCTCTGCCCCAAACGACGACTTGTGCGTTCTTACGGACTACCTATCTGCATAAACGACCAACTGCTTTCTCTAAACGGACCGATTGTGCTTAAGGATTTGTATATCGTTGGGTGCTCGAAAATGAATAGTCTTAGGCCTACACGCATCTTGTGCGTGAATTGCAACATTTGCGTCAACACCCTGCGGCGATATCGGATCTTAGATCAAAACACAAGAGTTTGTAGCGTGCTCTGCAACTGGGTTTATCCACAAATCGTAAGTTTTAACAATACTTATCTGTATGTATTATTTATATTTATTTTGCTATTTCCATACTTACTTAGTACTCTTAGATTTAAAAATAAATGTACAACAGGCACCAGCCTCTCACAAAGTAGGTCTCTAGATAAATTAACAAAATGTACAATCAGTGTGTATTCTTAGGGACGGTACCATTCCTGTATTGTAAATCTTTGTGAGAGGATAAATAACTGATTATTATTATTATTCCATAATATAATTAGATCAATGCCATCATTGGCATATATGTCTGGAGAAGTACCAAATAGCAGAAAATCAGATATATTTTTTCATTTCCTAAATTGTAAATGTCTGTTTCAGTGTTAGTTTAAGATATAACTAGTTTGCACTTAACTCAAACACAAGTCACCAGTCTGGTGGCAACACAGATTGCTAAATTACATTAATTGCTAATAATTATTCTTTTCCTTAACTTTTAGATTACTGAGGATGATTATGTTTGTGAAGCATGTTGGGAACTTTCAATGGTTGCAGTAAATCAGAATTTGCAGCAAAATATTACTGCCAATGATAATCAAGCTGGACCAAGTCAACGAGGCCATGTTAATGTGTGTCTTCTGTGTGGCTGTTCAATTGCAAGAAAGCAAAATGACAAAGTTTTAAGAGACAACCCAACAGAACTGCAACAGAACATGATAAGTATTATTCGAATGAAAATAGAACCACGACAGGTATGAAAGAATTGATCTTTGACTTTGTCTTATTAATTTAAAAAAATATTTCTTTGGTCTGTTTCTTTATTACATATTTTGTATTTGCTCAATATAAATAATATATATGTTATTTTTGAAGTATATAAATAAAAATTATAAACCTGAAATGACCTGAATGGTTATAAAAAGAAAGAAAGCAAATTCTGTTTATCTTGTGATTGAATTACCTGTATATGTTTCCTAATTTTGATTTACTTTCATTGTAGCTGACACCTTCAGATAGAGTGTGTCATGCCTGTTGGTTGCGCACTAAGAGAGAAGCTCTCCGTATCAATATTGTTGATAAAATGAGATCACCTGCAGCAACACCCCAAATACCACAGGATAATGAAACCCCTGAGAGTCCACAAACTGAAGAAACTGCTAGGCCAAACGTACTAGAAAATATTATATTACCAGAATATAAGAGGGCGGCCAACACTGGTAATCATTGTGTGTTTACCAATTGCAGTAATACTGGGACATTGCATGGCATTTCTGACCAATTACGTGCAATTATTTTGAGCAATCACAAATATTATTTGCCAAAATTAGCTCGTGTTTGTGGGGACCATTTAGCTAGAAATTCTTGGGACAGTTTATATCAATCAGAAAACAGTATTAATACATTTAATGCCGAACATGTTCAACATATATTTTCATTTGTTAACGCTTTTAATCCTACTGTAGATTTTGACAACCTCCAGAAATTAAAGGGGGAAGACTAGGACTTGTGTCTTTGTTAATAAAGATGAGAACTGGAGACTCTGATGAACGGATTGCAACTTTAGTGCAAAAGCCACGTCGTACCTTGGAAACCCTGATGGACCGAGTCCGGGAAGTGCTTATACAAGACTTTGTGCCGAGATACTTAGGTATAACACATTTATCCCGGGAGCAGTTGCTAACCCATAATTTAATCATTCCAAATGGTTTATATGGAAATGAAAATAACATAATAGTAATTTGTGATGGTACATATATATACATAAATAAAAGTTCTAATTACATGTTCCAAAAAGACACCTATTCACTACATAAATATAGGAATTTATTAAAACCTTTCTTAATTGTTGCTAGTGATGGTTATATTGTGGATTGTTTTGGCCCATACAAGGCAACAACCTCAGATGCTGACATAATGACATCCTTATTTAGTGTTGAAACATCTCCTCTAAGGCTGTATTTCAGAGAGAATGATGTTTTTATATTAGACAGAGGATTTAGAGACAGCATTAGCTTATTGGAAGAATGTGGTTATCGCACATATATGCCACACTCCCTGTTAGAAGGTGAGCATCAGTTGACTACAGCTCAAGCTAACCAAAGCCACTGCATCACCATTTGTAGATGGGTGGTAGAGGTTGTAAATGGTTACATTAAACGAGATTACAAGATATTAAGCCAGGAGTATTTTCATAGATCTCTACCACACATGATGGAGAATTTCCAAATAGCAGCAGCTTTATTAAATAAGTTTGGCGCTCGCCTAAGAAATAATGAGTATGCTAATGAAATATTAAATATAATTAACGAAAGAATTAACTTGGAAAATAATCTGGCAAATGTGGTAGAAATTAATAATATGAACCGACGATCAGCCAACTTCCAAAGTCTCACAGCAGACCGACATAATGTAATGGTCTTTCCTACATTAGATTATAGAGACTTAATATTGTTCGCCTTGGGAACGTATCAAATACGTCAAGCCCGCTCATATTATGGCGAGCATATACGTTTTCATGGCGGATATAGGATTGAAGTGTGCAGTGAAAGATTGAATTCCTCTGAATACAGCTTACGAGGCAATGGAGAAACCACTTTAATAAGAGGCAAAATACAATCGAGACATGTATCGAGAAAGAAGTACTTTGTCTATATTTTGATAGAAAATAATAATAATACAGGCAGATCAGGCATAGCTGAATACTGCTGCAACTGTTTAGTTGGTCGGCGTACTGTAGGTTGTTGCGCACATGTTATGACGCTCGTGTGGTATCTTGGATGGGCTAGGCATCAAACAAATGTATCAGCTCCGGCAGAATTCTTGGATGACATAGTTGTTAGAGAAGATGAATAAAATATATTTAAAATATTGACGACTGTTTTATTTAACCTCTATTAGGCTTCTTGAGGAAAAGTAACCAATGGAATACAATTTTCGTCAGTCTTCTGTTTACGTTTCCTTGTCACCCCTCCGCTCTGCTTTAATAATGCGATCGTGGTTAATATAAAACTGACTTTAACTCGTAAACAAATACAATAAAGCATTTGTCTACAGGCGCTAATCGGCGAAAATGCCAGTCGGTGTGAAAAAATATTTTTAGCTATTGTGAAAGCCAACGATAAATAGTTAGATTTAATTAGATCTAACTGCGTTGGTAGACGATATACATATGTTACTGGTACCTATATAGGTACGTAGGTTACTGAGCTGGCTCATGCGTCGCCACGTCGCGTCGTCGCGTTGGTTGCGCGCGTCACCCGGGCATCTGTTTCATAAATCATTAGTAGTCTCACTTTAAATAAGGCCTATAATTCGATCACTGCATATAGGTCGTTAACTAATGCCCTCTTCTAGATTTGTTATATAGGCCTCAATATATCCCGAAGAATAAAGGTTTGCTTAAGACTGCGTTACGCTAGAAATGTATGAGTTTCTAGGTATTGTTAAATAGGCCTCAATATATCCCGAAGCATAAAGGTTTGCTTAAGACTGCGTTACGCTAGAAATGTATGAGTTTCTAGGTAGATATTGAATTGTGGTTAGGCAGGGCGCATTTTACTTTCATGTTGACATCATAACCTCAAAATATAAAAATGTAAATATATTTTTTCTGTGACCTTCTCAAACAAAAAAAAAACTGTGATTATTTCAAGTAATGAAAGCCCTATAGTTTTCATATTTTTCTCAACATAGACGCTACGATTCGATGTCAGGTAAAATGAAGTATGGGAACTTGCCATTGTTCTTTAAAATTTCTTAATGTTTGAATTTATATAAATTATTTGAATATATCCCCTTCGTTAAAACTTAGTTGTTTCAATAGTCGCAAAATTGATTTGTTTCTCAAATAAACGTACAGTAGGTACTAATCCGCAAGCTAAGTACCTACTAACCGTTTTGAAAATTGATTTCGTGAGTGTTGTATTAATAAATTGAGCTCCTACACAATTTATAGTACGCGTTGCATATTGCGTTTTGGTGATAATATCAAGGTTTTGAAAGGATATCAAGACAATGTGACTATTGTATTTAAATGATCTCCTTCCAAGACAATTAATGTCCTTAATATGCACTAACCTTGCTAATATGTTAACATCGTGTACGATCAGTATGATATTGGATACACTGATCATTAAATGTCAGGAAGATAATTTCAGTGTTATGTTTTAGGAACTAATCCTATAGGTCACACGGACGCCAGCACATCAAGCTACCCCAATCTGTCAAATTTCCCCAATTGAAAGTGAGCCTTATGCTTATGTGATAAAGTTGAAAATTTGTAAAATAAATTTGACAGATTGGGGTAGCTGGGTGTGCTGGCGTTTGTACATATCCGGCCTGTATATCTCCTGTGTATAGAATTGTCTGTTGTTACTGTTCTCCATCTAAATGGTAGTTCAGAATATTTATTGGATCAGTTACGCATAAAAAACGAGTGTGTTTTAGATCACACTACTGAAGTAAAACTTAGATATATAAGAAACGTGGCTACGAGAGAAAGAAAATGTATGCTCGCACCTTTATCTCTTGCCCTTACAGTATAATACGAAACGTAACTCTCTCTCTCTAACTTTCCATCTTCACTAACTTATATCTCCCTCTCGATTTCCGTTCGCTCCGTCCGATCACATTTTAACGTATTTGTGAACCTTACACTAAATTGTGATATTTGAATTTATGATATTATAGTTGAAATTAATCGGAGGTTTAATTTTTAAAGCAGTGTTTATTTTGCACCTTTTAGTGACTGTCAGGTCTTAATCGTCCATTCTGAAATGAATATGTCCTATTTGGACGGTGAACGGTCTTCAAATATTTGACCAATTGATTTATTAATTGCAGCATTTTTTATCTAATGTTAAACAGCGAGAGCTCGGTTCTGACCTTGCATCTGTTGAATCACATGTTACATACATGTGATTCAACAGATGCAAGTTAAGAATAATATATATGCTTAAAAAGCTATTTGTTAAGGTATTCAAATTTTGAAAGTTGAATATGAGTCTGTCTACACTATGACTAAAAACGGCCGCCGAATATAAATGTGAGACTGAAATTATTTTATTCACGGCTACCTGTGCCCTGCGGTTTTACCCGCGTTAAATTATTATAGGCTATACCTACATATAAGCTATATTACTACAAAGTTTCATCAAAATCTATGGTCATGTGGTGTTATGGTAACAAAATGGTAAATGCTTTCAGTATGGTACTATATAAAGTTTGTTCCATTCGGCTGGCCAAAATAAAAGTTGAAGACGGTTTTTTTGTATTTAAACTTAATGATTAAGCAGGAAGTTAGTAATTTTATTAATTACATCGTGGAAATTCCGTAAATTAATACCTTACATCATAAATGTTTCCTCTCAGGAAATTTACATTTTTTTAGATATAAATTTTAGGCCTGCGTGCCATGCTGAGATTCTCAGTGAGTGAGTTAGAATATCCAATTTCAAACTTATGCTTTATATATAGAACTAACTACGCCCTTGCTAACCCATTGATATATATCCATGTGATAATTCAAGTTATGCTCTATTTGCATTCCAAATTTTATCCAAATCCGTTCCGCCGTTTTGGCGAGATTCAGTAAATAAATTCGCAGTATAATATTAAATTGACAATGGGAGTAGGATACTAATCTAAGCAATACATGACTTTATGAATGACTGCACTTTGTTAGATCTGACATAGAGTATTACTAGCTTCTGTAATAACTAATAATATACTTTTAGAGGCGCCATTTTGAAGAAAGATTGCATCAAAATGGCGCCACTTTATTAATGTGGTAAACACACACTGACCATTTGCGCGCAAACTTTGTGTAGGCGTAACAGAAATGTAATATTGTGTATCTACTATAAGTGAATAACCCTCTTAATTGTTACACAGGGTTAAGGTAATTACTCTTCACCGTTTAAATCGCTTGTTAGTTCATAATTAATATAACATTAATTAGAATTATTATTGTAAACAAATTCAAGTTTTTCTAAACATTTACATAAAGGCGCGCGTCGTTGCGACTTTAGGACCTCATTCACGTGCGTCATTTAGATGAAATCAAATTTATTTATTGAACTAAAACTTCTATAGGCACGCTTGATTTGGCGGGTAAGCTGATGAATGCGTTATGAAAAGTGTAGCGAGAACGGAAGTTAAGAGGGACATATAAGTTAGAAAAGATAGAAAGAAGATAAGAGGTCACATTTCCTTTCTCTCTTTCTCTCATAGCTAGCCTATGGACGTCTCGACACCACAAGTTAAAGCGCTTTATTTACCGACTTATCTACTGCTCATCATTTTGTGTAAAAGAGACAAAGCAACTCCCATTTTATTTAAACAGCCGATTTTGAATGTTAGATTGATTGCTAAGTAATATTTGTGTCTATTTTCTACCTTTAATTAACTCGATAGGTATGTTCGTTTTCCTCTTACGTAGGCCGTCCCTTAGTAAAACAGGGTGTACTTATATGTACATACGCTAAACAGCGTACTTATCACTCCGAAAAATGCGATATGAAGCGTTCTAGCTCATGTCAGATATTAATTATTGCTTCACTATATTTTTTGCCGTCAGCTCCTGTGTTTCATAGTTCATTGTGCACGAAGCTTCAAAGCTAGCCGAATGCTTTCACCAGCATTCGTTCCGCTTATTATTTTACCTTAACAGTTGAGCTGTCATAATAACGTAAGTACAGTCGTACAGTTAGTTGGGTTGGTATACTAATCTTACTTACTTATCGTATGGGCAGTGGTTACCCTAGTGTCAGAGTTGTTCAAGCCGCCCAGTAGACCTCTGACATGGCTTAACGACTGCTGTCTAATGACTAGACTCTCAGAAATTAAATCACTTTGGCGGTCACCCATCTATGGACCGACCGCGAGCCTAGTTGCTTAACCTCGCCGATCACTTACGGAAAGGTGAGAGCAACTAGCTATGAGTGCCATAATATAATAATAATAATAATAGTGTTTCAATGGAGACTACCCATCTACGCGGGACAATTATAGTGCACATGTGTGTGCGCAAACACAGGGGCACTTTCTATTGCATCACTCTTATGATCCGATGGTACGACTAGCGACGCGACCGGAAAGAGGTCAGGTACAGAACCGACGGCTTTACGTGCTGTCCGGGGCACGGAGGTATAATACTGCCAACTCCCAGGATTCGGGCTATTTACACTAAGAAATATCTTTTTAAATGACAGAAAATCATCAAAAATCTAAATCTCTTTTGGTCCGACCCGGGATTTGAACCCAGGACCTCGTTATCTGCGTTTAAACACGCTGCCGCTAGACCAACGGTGCAGTCGATAATGTACAGTCTACGACAGGTCTCGTCCGTTGGGTTGGTATACAGCTACTACGAAAGCTGTCTTTACTGCCAACATTATAAAGACGTAGCAGAATAAATAGCCGTGACCAGTGTAATCCGTTAATTAAAATCTTGTCCGTACAGATTTTAATTACCGCGTTGCACTGGTTGCAGGTATTTATTATAATGTTTTTATATATAAGAGGTTTGAAGTCTAATGCCAATTTATAATATCTTCATAACCAGTTTCTGTGTATTTATTTATTTACTTAAGGAAACTCTTCAGCTATTTTAATAAGCTGCATGTCATTTTCACAGTACGATTACACTGAGCCTATTACACAGTTCCACAACAATGTTAGATGGACACAACCTTAATTAAATTATGTCTAACTAATTAGTCTCTAAAGTCAAAGGTAAGAATTTGATAAGTAACTTCTTTTTTCTTTTTGATTCGAATCCGAGTGACATAAAATTTTGAAACTTTAACTTTAACTCATGAATAATTTTGTTTCAAAAATATTTTTAGGCAATACGAAACGGGCCTGTTGGCGTAGTTGGTTTAAGCAAAATGAAAAAGTTTTCTAAAGTAACTTCAGTGCCATATCGGAATGCTGGTGTATATTTTGATCAAAAAGCATTCTGGGAACAATACGTGCCGGTGATGTCAGGATTAAATTTTACAGCAATCTAAGCTCTTAATTAATAGTCGTTTTATAAGTGTAATTTTCTTAATACCAGGAATCAATAAAAGATTGTATTGTTTTTCTTTTTTAAATGTAAAGGTACATTTAAAAAAGAAAATTGATACGACATTGATAGATGAGTTCTAAACTGTTTTTATTTCAATTTACTTGATAGAAAGCTATCAAAATGTTCTTACCAAAACCATATTCCTGTTTTATCTGTGTATGGTAATTTCCACACCAGCAATTACGAGTTATTATTTGTAATTAAACGAGTAACCGGCAGCAGTAAACCGACTTGAGCAATTAAATTTTCAAATAGAAGTAATACTCCGTTTAATATAGACCTCACAAGCTGGAAGCTAGCTGTAATTAAGAGATTGCCTAGCTAGCAATTTTCATATACAAGCGTATTCCTTATTTTTCACCTTAGACTTAAAAAAACTGGCCAAGTGCGAGTCGGACTCGCCCATGAAGGGTTCCGTAGCAGCAAGTATTTCAGTTGATTAAATGAAAGGTAAATTGCGGTTTACGATTTATGACGTATAAAAAAAAAACTACTTACTAGATCTCGTTCAAACCAATTTTCGTTGTTAGTTTGCATGGTAATGTACATCATATATTTTTTTTTAGTTTTATCATTCTCTTATTTAAATAATAAATTAAGTTACAGGGGGGGGGGGGGGGGGGGGCACTCATTTTACCACTTTGGATGTATCTCTCGCGCAAACTATTCAGTTTAGAAAAAAATTATATTAGAAACCTCAATATCATTTTTCAAGACCTATCCATAGATAGGTACCTCACTTGTATGGGTACGATGAAAAAAAAATTGTTGAGTTTCAGTTCTATGTATGGGGAACCCCCAAAATTATTGTTATTTTTCTATTTTTGTGTGAAAATCTTAATGCGGTTCACATAATAGATCTATTGCCAAGTTTGAACAGTACAGCTCTTATAGTTAGATAGTTAGATGCATTGAAGATATCTGCTGGACCTTATTGTGAAGATAGATTCTCCTATACAACCTTTATTAACAGTTGGAGAAAAGATTCTCTTTTGTTTTCCATCGCTGGCTGGTCGTTAATTTCCACATAATAATGTATTACTTCAAACAAACCTTATTAACAGGAAGATGATGTAAGAAACATAAATTAGGTTAATATAGTCTTTACTAGAAATAATTTATTTATTGATATTTTCGTGGGTTTACAATAGGCGTTACAGGTAAATTTGTTTCCAACATGAACCCTGTTAGGGCTCAGCAATACAATATAAATAGTTATTTCTAAGGTCAGATAGTAATTCTAGTTAACATTACATGTACATATTTCAATAAGTCATAAAAGTAAATAGGTAGTCATAGCAATATAAGGCACAATAAATTAATAATAATACAAATATATGTTCGTCAATTTAATTAAATTTATGGTATTTCGATTCTAATAATATTGTGAGACAGTAGGAAGGAAAATTGAGATTATAGTCAATATTATTATTATTTACGTTAACGCGTCGGTATTATTTTAATTATCTATCTATTTTGTAGGAATTCATTTAGGTTATAATAACATTTTTGTATTAAATATTTTTTTCAGTTCATATGCTTAAATTTAGTTTCAAATTCAATATTTTTTATTTCGTTTGGTATTTTGTTATATATTTTTACGCTCATGGCATAGGAGCCGGAATGAAACATGGCTAATTTTGAGGAGTGTAGAGCTAGTTTATTTGGATCCCTACAACTGCGATGATGCGTTCGTTGGCCACTCGCCAGGAGGAATAATGATGGGTGGTTTTTTCAAATTTACACGTCTCAAATATATACATACATGTGAGTGTAAGGATGTTCAGTTTAACAAAATACGGTCGACAGCTTTCCATGGAATCTATATTTGCTAAGAATCTGACATTTTTTTTGTAAAATAAATAATTTTCCAGCATCAACACTATTTCAATGAATATAAATTTCAATCATTAAACCTAAACATAATCTCCTTGACAATAACTTAATACAAGCTAGCTAAATATCACGTCTATTGTAAAATAAATTGTATAAATGTTTTAACATTCCGTGTACCTAAATATCTGTAATATGCAACTAGAAATAATAACTGTATTACTACAAACATGTTCTGACTATTTACAAGCGCTTTTTTAAAGTCTACGTGAATAAAAACCTTTTTTATTTTATTTATTATTATTTATTAGCCCACAAAATAATACCATAGTTCAGCCGTGAGTCAGCATAGGCATATTAAGCTGACATAGCAGTTTTTAAATCGGTACTTTTCTTTAATTCATATAAGGAATACACAAATCTCGATTATTTTGAAGTAATGTCTTCGATATATATCATCATCATCAACAAAGGCCTCCCCCCAAGGACCTCTTCACTTTACTTCACTAGCCGCTTCCAGCGGCTTCCAGCGGCTTCCAGCAGCTTCCCGCTTTTTGCAAAATCGACTGTCGATTTTGCAAAATGTTCCTGTCTTTCGGTTCGTGGTCACTCGAGAACCTTACTAGAATAATAATATTACAGCATACTAGAATTTGTCTCCCCTCGAAATTCCGGAGTATTACTTCGTAGGCGAGTGTATTATGTCTTATGGGAACAAATATATTTAGTAGGAGTTAATTAAACGCCTATTTAAACCTGCCCAAAACACTGAGACAAAAAGTCTCTCCTCTCGGGAGTTGAAATAAAACCTATTTTTTTGTTGTTTTGTTTCTCAAAAGGAAATTAATATCAGTACAGTTTTATTTTCTCCAACAAAACTGAATCAAATTGAATGAATCGAGTTTTGGATTTTTGTAATGTTTCATTTTTCACACGTAAGCGTGACGTGTGTGTGAGATAGACTCGGCAGTGACAATGCCTCTTCTTATATTAATTACTTAGATAGAACTAAAGGGCAGGTCCGAAGTACCCTAAACCGGCGAGCATGTATGAAGAATATAATGACAGTAATCGAGGCAAAAGACGTGTGCAAAGATCGTGACAAATGGAAATCCGTTGTCTCTGCCTACCCCTCTGGGATACAGGCGTGAGTCTATGTATGTATGTATGTAACTCGTTCGGTTTGAAACCGTAACCAATCCTGGAGTATAAACAATGTTGCCAATATTTTGATATATAATTTGGTGTTATTAGAAATCGTTAAGTTGTACCAAGTAGTGATTAGCCTCTTTCTTTGCTGGTTTTTGAAACGTGTCCACGGGGCCCAAACAGCCATTACTTAGCCATCGCTCGTCCCGCTGTTTATGTAGTACCGTTATGTATGCGGAAGATCTAGTGCTAGGAAATAATAAGCATGTACGGTCAACAACATGTCAGTAACTACACTTGAATAACGAAAATAATTCTTACTGCCCTCGTAATAAAGATGCTATCAACGTCAAAGTGGTAGCGTCAATTGTACTTAAGTAAGTTTATTCTTTACGGTTCGACTCTAAATTGAAATGATGTTGGTTTCTTAGAAAATGAGATCAGTAGGCCTTATTGATGCGCAGAGTTTTTTATATCTTAAAGTTAAAGGCCTACTGTGCAATTTAAGGGGCATTTGCCCCCGTTTTATCAGAGCGTAGGCAAGATAATATAATTACCTTATGTACGCATATTGTGAGATGGCTATATTGCGCACTTTGCGCTAATTAATGAAAACATATGTTTATTTTTTGACCCCCGACGCAAAAATATAGGGGTATTATAAATTGGGTATGTCTGTGCCTGTGTGTCTGACCATAGTAAGCTATGGCATCGTAGGTCCCAAACGGATACACCGATTTCCATTTTGTTTTTTTCTGTCGAAAAGATGGCTTCATCGATTGTTCTTAGCTGGGTTTTATGAAAGTTTTTCATACATACATACATAGAATCACGCCTGTTTCCCAGACGGGTATGCAGAGACAACGGATTTCCATTTGTCACGATCTTTGCACACGTTTTTTGCCTCGATTACTGTCATTATATTCTTCATACATGCTCGCCGGTTTAGGGTACTTCTGACCTGCCCTTTCTTGAGAACTTCTCCGATTTGGTCGGAGAATGTTCGACGAAGTCTTCCCCTTCTGGTTGTTCCATTCACACAGGCCAGGTATGCTTGTTTGGTCAATCTTCTTTCATTCATCCTTTCTAAATGGCCAAACCATCTCAGCATTCCTTTTTCAATCTTTGTGACTACATCCTCTTTCACACCACAAAAGTCTTTCAAGGCGTTCAAAAGTTACAGCCTTTTTTATAGTTGGAGTCGGGGGTATTCTTACAGTTATTTTACTAAAGTTACCTACTTTGCAAATTATTTTTTACAATGAATTAAGGTAGTATCATCATTTGCTATACCTTAAAGATAATTCTATCCATTGATTTCAAGAGTAAAGGAAATAATGACTATGACTTTGTCAATAGAAATTGTGTTTCCATTTTATGGTAATGATGATATGATACCCTCGCTCCTTTCTAGGCGCTGTTGGTTTCGGGTTGGATCTCCTTAAATTCCAATTAGTTGTTCTGAGTCTGGGTGTGCTTTGCATCCGCGAATTGAAAGTCTATAAAGTCCCCCGCGAAACAGTAATATAAATCTTTAGTGCAATAAAAAAGATCTATATAAGAAATAGAAAATCAAAGTCGCATATAAAAGAAATGATGTACTTACTATCTAATATAGACCCCTTAATAAGCGTGATGATCTGATTTAGTAAGTTATGCTCTGCAATAAGATTATTTAAAGCCAATTCTATTTAATGTATTAAATAGATGTTGAATCAAAATGATCATGAATATGAAACTATGACATAAAGACAACACATGTAAGCCGGCGTATCGAAAAGCATGTAATCTTAAAGTTAAGGTTGACTGTCAAACAGCCGAACGGTTGTATTATCGCACGTTTTCTTTCTATGCCGGATGGGTTCCGGTCTAGAAAGAATAACAGGACTACCCCATACCATCCAGTGAGTGTAGTAAAAGGTTAAGGGATACACTATGTAGTAAGCCAGCAGCGCCACCTGCGCACTATAGCTACCACCTGACTGCGGTTGCCAACTCGCTACTCGCCCAAGCCTAGGGTTACCATAAGACAGGCGTTAGCCGCATTTGACAGGCATTTTAAGGTTTAGACAGGCGTGCGGCCGGCATTGGTCTGAGACAGGCATTTTCGCGGGCTCTCTTCAACACCCAGGCAGTGGAGTAAAGACAGAAATCGGCTGACAATTGAATCACTAAAAGCAATATTGATTACACAGGAAAATTACAAAACTGTATCTTGTGAAGTAGGTATTTTACATATATAATACATATCCTTCTTCATTATTATCTGTAGACTTTTACTTATTACCTACAGCGTTTTGCTTCAGACATTTTTCTGAAAAATCTGGCATTTTAGGTACCATAGACAGGCATCCCTCTATTTATATATGGTAACCCTACCCAAGCCGAGCCCGGTGACTACGGTAAACCGCCTCCAAATGGCAACGTTTTGGAAACCTTTGGAGGAAATCTATGTGGATGATATCAGGCTGATGATGTATCGCAAGAAGAAGAAGATTTTCAACAGTATTAGTAGGTTTTCTAATAAGAAGAAATTTTCACCTCATAAAACGTTTATATTTTCCTCGCAATTAATTGAATTTGGTCACTCGTTGAAATTGAAATTGTTTGAAGCCATGTGATTAATGTACCTATTTATAGGTACTCTTAGCTGGACAGCTCTCAAACTTTGTGGTATTAATAAATTCTCCGTTCTAACCGCCTGGCCACGGGGAACGGCGGTGCGAACGGCGATGCGAGGAGCGACGCGACTATTCGCGCGGCATCGTTTGCAAGCCACGGGCAGTTACGTTCGCCGCCGCGACCAGTAAGGAAGTCCGAGAATGTCTTTATTATCTCGATATTGCTTAGAAAGTAGTAGTTATTTAGTTCAAGACATAATATTTGGAAGAGATTGTGGAGTACATTATTTGAATAAGAATCGAGGTATAGGTGGAGAGTTCCACAAAAGAACGAGAAATACAGAATGTATCCAGAATTTTTTTCGAGTATACCAGAATAAGTGTCGAAATCTTTGATTATATTCTTATTAAGATTCAACCAGAATTGGAGAAAAAAGTCAATGCAGATAGAATTTTAACTTCCTTTTTTACTTCCAAATAGGCGGACTTGCTAAAACTTCAGCAATAAAGGCCTCGGTGGTCATAATTCGCGGCGAAAACGACTAAATTATTTTGATCACTGCCCTAGTCGCCGCGACTGCCGCTCGACGCCGTGGCTTGCGCAGTACTGATTCATGTATTTGTTTCACTCGCCGCCGGTCGCGCCGCCAGTCGCTCGCGCCGTTCGCTCGGTACATTTCGCCGGTCGCGTCGCCGTTCGCCGCTCCGCGTGGCTTGATAAGAACATTTCTATGAGTTTGTTTCAGTCGCTAGACGCCTCGCCGTTCGCACCGCGCGATTATTCGCTATGGCGAATGTCCCGTGGCCAGGCCGTAAGCTCGTTGGGCAACACTGCATAAAAAATCGTTCGTCCTGGCTGTCGTTTTATTCAAAGATACAATATAAATTCCAGGTGTTGTTTTTCGAACAAAAAACTTTCATACAAACCATGTACTGACAAAGGTGTAGTTCTACATTCTGTGGTACTTGCCAAATTTAAGCAGTGTAATGCAGCTATGCTGTCCTACTCTAGGGAGAGACTCCTTTGACATGCCAAAAATAAGCAGTGTAATGCAGCTATGCTGTCCTACTCTAGGGAGAGACTCCTTTGACATGCCAAATTTAAGCAGTGTAATACAGCTATGCTGTCCTACTTTAGGGAGAGACTCCTTTGACATGCCAAATTTAAGCAGTGTAATGCCGATTTGCTGTCCTACTCTAGAGAGAGACTCCTTTGACATGCCAAATTTAAGCAGTGTTATGCAGCCATGCTGTTATACTCTAGGGAGAGACTCCTTTGACATGCCAAATTTAAGCAGTGTAATGCAGCCATGCTGTCCTACTCTAGGGAGAGACTCCTTTCACAGTGGAGGGTATAGGCATATTTTAAATAAAATAATTAATTGTTTTCTTTTATTTTGACGGGCCTGTTGGCGTGGTTGGTAAAATACTTGCCTTTCACGTTTCAGGTTGTGGGCACTCGTGGGTTCGATTCCCATCCCGGACAGATGTTTGTGTGCATGAACATTCTGTTTGTCCTGAGTCTGGGTGAAATTGCCCATATAAGTATATTATTTACAAAAGAAAAGTAGTATATTAGTCATCTGGTTTCAATAGTACAAGCTCTGCTTAGTTTGGGATCCGATGGCCGTGTGTGAATAACCTGCCAGTAATTATAAATAATATTTATAATAAAAAAAATTGCCACCTTTTCCCACTTTAGTTCCACGAAATTTCACAGGCTATAGAAAGTAATCATCTATACATATAATAAAATCGTAGGAAAGTCAAAACTGTACATTGATTATATTTTAAAAAGTATACTTGAGGCGTGATCTACAGTCGATATGGAAGCCAAAAATATAGTTTTTAGAATTTTTTGTTTGTCTGTATGTATGTCCGGGCTAAACTCAAAAAGTACTGCATGGATTTACTTAAAATTTTGCATGAATATTACTAAGAGGTCGGGTCAACATATAGGCTACATATTATCACGCTATTTCCTACGGGAGAGGAGCTGTGATAATTTATACAATTTAACGCGGGTAAAACCGCAGGGCACAGCTAGTGTTCAATAAAATGCAAGGGTAAATAGTAAGTAACGGTAGATTTCTCCACAGGTAATATTATTTGCTGATGGTCATTGTACCGTGGAATCCATAAACAAAATTAATTTAATAAACTAGATCCTTATAGGGTAGACGTAACGAGTGGTCGTTACTAGTATCCAGTTATGGCCACGAATTGAGAGCACAAATGCTTTGGAGGTATGGGGTTATAAGACCCACTTAAGCGACAATATATTAGACATAGTTTTATTTAAAACTAGCTGTACCCCGCGGTTTTACCCGCGTTAAACTTTATAAATCATCACAGCTCCTCCCCCGTAGGTGATAGCGTGGTAATATGCAGCCTATATGTTGACCCGACCTCTTGGTAATATTCCTGCAAAATTTGAAGTAAATCCATGCAGTCCTTTTTGAGTATAGCCCGGACATACATACAGACAAACAGACAATAATTCTAAAAACTATATTTTTAGCTTCGATATCGATTGTAGATCACGCCCCAAGTATTCTTTTTACAAAATATTCAATGTATCTACAGTTTTGACTTTCCTACGATTTTATTATATGTATAGATTAGCAGTGCCCTGCGGTTTTACCCGCATTAAACTCTATGAATTATAGCCTATGTGTTAACATAGACCAAATAATAGGGTTCAACTGACAAAGATTCGTCTTGGGTGGGGTTTGAACCCATGACCTCTGGCTTAGAGACCAAACCATAACCACAGGCTAAAGGCGAAAGTTTGTGAGTGAGTGTGTATGTTTGTTGTTGTGTTGTATATATTGTAACAAACAAACAATCTTAATATGTAAAAATGTATTGCCTTTAACTGTACGCACCTATTATTGTTATAGTTTTATGTTATGTGGTGCAATAAACAATTATCTTATATTATCTTATCTCTTATCTTATGTCTGGCTGTAATTTATGTATTAGCTGCCCCCAAGTTACACCCGCATTAAACTTAAAAAATTATAGCCTAAATGTTACTTGCATAGAAAAACTATATTACTTCAAAGTTTCATCAAAATCCGTTCCGTAGCTTATGCGTGAAAGAGTAACAAGCATCCATACATCCATGCTCACAAACTTTCGCATGTATAATATGCGCAGGAGTTAGAAATATATAAGTATATTTATCAGTTGTCTGGTTGCCATAGTACAGGCTCTACCTCGTTTAGGATCAGATGGCAGTAGGTATCTGTAATAATCCAAAAATCAGTATGATTTTTAGACATTACTGTAACTGTGTTTCGTTATAAATGCCTCTGCTTAAATAGCTGTATTTCCAAGTAACAACAAATCTTCATAGTCACCGTTTCTATTTAGAAAACAATTCTATATATTCTCTTGAAAGTTCTATCGAATGTTAGCTGTGGCAAAGATTTACTTTCATAAGTTTCACCATAGTGTTCTCACGAATAGAATTTAGATTTAAATTCTAGGAATATTTTGCACCTGTGGTGCAGTGGTTGAAAGCTTAAGTTTAGACAAATCAAATAATTTCATTTGCTATGAACATAATGTTGTTGCCCTTGAAAATATAATCCAATGCATTCAATCATAATAGCATGCATAATTATACAAATATGCTAATATTAAATTTCAATAAGTATATAGTATAAATCTATACATATAATAAATCTGTAGAAAAATAATTTTTGTACATCAAAAGTAAATCCAAAAAAAATAGCCAGGGTATTAAAGAACAACCAATAGAACCCATTTCCAGCCTTTTTAGAATTTTTGTCTGTTTGTCTGTGTGTCTGTTTGTCTGTTTATATGTTCGGGTATCACGTAAAATATACTAAAGCAATGTAGATAACTTTTATACACAACGATTGAGCGTAACTTGAGGTAACATTTAGTTTTTGTTTTATTGCAATCGGTTCAGTCTATCAAAAGATATTAGATTTTAAAGTAATCATGAAGAAAAATAACACACATTTCATTACTTCAAGATGAACTAATGTTTATAGTTGAGCTACCTAACTGTCCGATAGATGTCATTGTGCATATTATGACATCTCTTTTCTGAATGAACTAGGTTGATAGTTGATTTTTATTTCGATAGATGTCGTTGTGCATTTCTTTTGACTCGCGGTGTTAAGATTTGCCCGTGTTTGCTGATTGTACGTAGGGTTTTAAATGTACTGAATTGTTTCGAAATAAGGTCTTGGTTGCCTAGAAGTATGTCGTTGTCCAAAATTGGTTATTAAAAAAATCTGTTTTCTTTGGGCAAATTGAATTATGTAGAAGGTTGGATTTATTTTAATTTAATTTTAAATTATTGATAGTTGATTTTTATTTCGATAGATATCGTTGTGCTTGATAGTTGAATTTTGTTTCGATAGATGTCGTTGTGCATTGCTTTTGACTCGCGGTGTTAAGATTAGGGCTTTGAATGTTCCGAGTTGTTTCGGAATAAGGTCTTGGTTGGCTAGAAGTATGTCGTTGTCGAAAATTGGTTATTAAAATATACTAGAATTCCCTTGCTAACTCACTTTCGTAGGATTTATGGCTTCCGATTTTTGAGATTAGATTTATGGCATTGCAAATAATGCTCCAAAAACTAAACTTTAAAATTTATTTGATGGAAATTATTAATGATGGTGTTTCTGGCTCAATTTCGGCTACAGCGACCAATCTCTATGGACACTAGCCAAGTAGCTAAGATACAAGTAACGTACGAGTGTATGCGTAAACATAGATGCACGCCCTATTCCCTACTCTCATAATCTAATGGTAAATCTGATACGACCGGAGAAAGATCATGTGCAGACCCGAAGGCTTTATTTCCTTTCCGAGGTATTGGCTAGAAGTATGTCGTTGTCGAAAATTGGTTATTAAAATTTCTGTTTTTTTTGGGCAAATTGAATTATGTACAAGGTTGGATTTGTTATAATTTAATTCTAAATTATAATGTCAGTCGATCGAAAGTTTGTGCTGTCGATTCGTTTGTAACGCGAATGTACAGACGATTCGAATTTTATTGAGCCTGTCCGATTGAAAGTATTTCAATGTAGTAAATTAACCCTGTCTCTCTTAATTTTCTCAGCACAAATCTATATACCTACCTATGTAAAAGAGGAAACTGACTGACTGACATATCAACGCACAGCCTGAACGGCTGGGGTTAGAGACTTGAAATTTTGCCGGTAGGTACTTTTATGACGTATGCATTCACTAAGGAAGGGTTTTTGGAAATACTAACCCTAAGGGGGTAAAATAGAGAATGAAAGATTGTATGAAAATCCGTCATTTTTGTAGGTAAAGGCATTGAAAATTATATTTAGTAGTTCAGCTAAAAATAAAAATAAATATTTTAGAATTTTTGGAAATTCCACCCCAAGGGCGTAAAATAGGGGATGCAAGTTTGTATGAAAAGTGTGTAATTTTTTAAGTGAATAGCATGAAAATTGGTGGCTTTTCCGTTAAAAATAAAAATATGTATTTCAGGATTTTAGGAATTTCCACCCCTAAGGGCGTATAATATTCCAAATAATATTTCAAATTCCTCAGAACCATTATAGGTATACCCACACGCAACATACATCCCCTATGTATGTTGCGTGTGGGTATACCTATAATGGTTCTGAGGAATTTGAAGCCACCCAAACTTTGCAACGGCACTAGGCTTCAAAGCTTTGCATCGTGTTATAGAGTCTACTATTATGCCTGGATCCGCCCAGGGAGAAACAGTGTTCGTGTCACGTATTCCGTTAGTGCCAAATGATCTTGCCCTTTTCAGTTTAAAATACTGTAGTTCCCTATAAAAGTGTGTGTCGCGATAACCATCAACAAATCGCAAAGTCCAACTCTCAAGTTAGCTGGAATTGACTTAAGGAAGGTTCACGTGGCGTGCTCACGTGTGAGTTCATCCTACAGTCTGGTCCATGTAGTGCGAGGACCTACGTCTTTAGCTGAGCTCCGTAAAATGGATGATATTGAACATCCCACATATCAGGCCGCTTGCCGAGCACGCCATTTATTAGATGGAGGTCAGCATTGGGATGACGCTCTAGCGGAAGGATGCATGAGCGATAGTCCACATCGCTTGCCACATTTGTTTGCCATCTTATTGACCTTTTGTGCGTTATCGGGTGCTAACCAGTTATGGCAAAATTACCATGACAAGTTTGCTGAAGATTTTATGAGACATGTACAACTAAATACTGATGGAGAAATTCCTGACAAGGTACGTGAAATTTGTCACAACAGGTCCTTATTGGCTATTCAAGAGATAGTTATAAGTATAGGAGGGAACCTGATCAGTCAGAGGCTGCGAAAATGCACAGGAGTTTGCCAATTTATTGTAAAAAAATAGGCGATGGCACATACCCCGTACAAGAAGATGGAAAAGTTATATTGATTGGTAATCTCTGCTTTTACGTTACATCACAGCTGGAGTTAATTTCTTCTGTGTACGGAGATACCACAAACATTGGCTATGTCAGCGAGCTATTTTGACTCCCCGCTATGACCAAGCTGCGGCAATTAATTTCAAAATATTGACTCATGCGTCCGGGAATAGTAAAGAATATAGCTCAATAAATACAGGTATGGAAGAAGATGACGCCACGCACTACCCGGTAGAATTTTTCCATTCCCTCAGCACACCCGGACTTCCAGTCCACAAAATAGTTTTAAAAATCGGTGTACCAATAATTCTCCTCAGAAATTTATGTCCCCCCAAACTTTGTAACGGCACTCGGCTCAAAGTCACAAATCTGCAGCAAAACATTATCGAAGCTGAAATATTAACAGGTTGCGGCGCCGGTGATATTGTTTTTATTCCAAGGATACTTATAATTCCTTAAAACTTTCCTTTCTCTTTCAAACCAGTGCCATTCCCAGTCAGTCTCTGTTATGCCATGACGATTAATAAAGCTAGAAATTATCAGTTGCGGGGATGGACCTAAGTATTGGATGCTTTTCCCATGGTCAACTATACGTAGCTCTTTCACGCGTAAACAACCCCAATAACGTTTTTATGTACGCTCCAGATGGTTCCACAGGTAAAATAAAGAAGCACTAAATTAAATTAAAAAGAAATTGTATCGGTATCCTCCCACAGCGCTTTACACTAAAAAATACATTGTTAAGTTCCAACATCCACGCGAACGAAGTCGCGGGCACAGCTAGTCAATAATAATAAGAGTGTCAAATTCAATACGTCACCTTGATACAATTAAAATTATATTATCTATCATCATCATCATCTTCATCATATCAACCGAAAGACGTCCACTGCTGGACAAAGGTCTCCCCCAAAGATCTCCACAATTATCTATAATACTGTTCCAATATTAAGTAATCTGTTAATTACAAGAGGACGTAGCATGGGCAGCCTCTCTACAAGATGGACCGATGATCTTGTGAAGGGTAGCTAGATGGGGCTGGATGCGGGTAGCGATCGTGGACATCTTTGGGGGAGGCCGTTGCCAGCAGCCTTCCGGCTGATAAGATGATAATGATAATGCTGACTCTGTAAAATTTAAATATAAATTAAATAACATTATATTATAAATTCATGGTTGTGGCATACAATAATAACGATGTGGACAACTAATAATGTCATAATGAATCATTTGAATCAACGTTTAGACAATCATTGGCAGAATAATAGTACGTTTGCACCAGTAGTCATGTCCATTTCTTTTTAGAAATGCGTGTGTTTTATTATATACTTGCTGTGCCCCGAGGTTTTACCGCGTTAAACTTTATCATATATAGCCAATGTGTTAATCCGAGGTGTCAGCTAACTCCATACCAACTTTTATTAAAATTGCTCTTGCCGTTTAGACGTTAAGTAAGTAAAATATACAGACTCACACACTCACAAACTTTCGCCTTGATAATTCTAGAGTGATAACGAGTCCAACCGTCAAAACTGAGGCGCGGGACAACTTTTTGTGTGATTCATAAACAGCTGCTCTGAAACTCGGATGGGCTTTGTGTCCGTTAATTGCATGTTTGTAAAGTGACCCGCGATACTGGGATTTATTTCTTTAATGCGGGAGGTGCCTTTTAAAAAGAATGGCAGTGCAAGTGTTATATAATTTTATTCATTATTTCAGGGGCTTCTTAATACAGGATTTCTTTTTGTAGCAGTATAGCTTAGGTGGTTATAGAAATGTACCTACAACATAAACTGTCTGTTTCGCACATTGTTTTGAACCGCCCGCAGCATTAAGCACAATTGCCTGTCATATCAGCTATTATCTGATTCGCAATAGGAAATAAACTCTTGAGGCTATAACGAGACAACACTCTAATGTAATTTAGTCTGAAGTAGGCCTACGACGTGCCACATAAACAGTTATAGTATTGAAGGAACTGAATTAATTCATGAAAGTTATTATACGGAAAGAAAACATGTCAGATCTTACACATTATATGCGACTACTTACTGTAGTCGCATATAATGTGTTAAGAAATAAATCGCTTGTTTTTCTATAACATTAGAACTCAATTTTGTGCTCGTTTGCTGTCTGAAAAATGAAAACTTCAAAATATAATTTGCATCAAAGATTTATTTAAGTATTAATAATCATAAACAACATTAGAAAATTAATTTTAAAAAGAGTATTAAGTTCAAAATTATTTCAGATGAGGCCGAATATATATTCGCATACACTATGCTGGTACACAGTACGTCGTTGTACCAACTTAATGCAAAATGGGCGTGCACCATCTGACAGCCACCGCGCGGGCTCATTGGTCAAATCAAATAGCGCGCGCATCCGTACTTCATCGTAATCATTCTTACAATAATAAAAAAAATCAAATTAAAAACAGATTCGCCTCTATTTATCCTATAAAACAATAGGATTAGGTTATATAAAATGATTGCTTGCTCTTCCCTTACCTATCGGTTACTCTTTGAAGTTAATTATCGAAAAAATCTAGATTAGAAGGTATTCTAATTTTCATGCGTTTAAGTTAAAACTTGTCACATTTTCATACAAACTTACATCCCCAATTTGTAATTTTGGTGGATGTAATTTTCAAAAATCCCGATATATATATATTTTAATTTTTAACTGCAAGGCCAAATGCCAAATCTTTAACTAAAAAATTTACGGATTTTCAAAAAATCTTTCATTCCTTGTTTTATTCCCTTAGAGGTGGTATTTTCAAAAACCCTTCTTTAGTGGATGCCTACGTCATAAAAGGTCTGTCGAAATTTCAAGTCTCTAACTCCAGCTGTTTAGTCTGTGCGTTGATATGTCAGTCAGTTAGTATAAAGTATATCCCTTTCGCCTTTTGAGGGTGGAATTTCCAAAAATCCTGAAATAAATATTTTATATTTTTTAACAGAAAGGCCAAGTATTAATTTTCATACGTTTAACTTCAAAAATATCGCATTTTTCATACAAACTTACATCCTCTATTATATGCCCTACGGAGATAAATTTTCAAAAATCCTGAAATAAATATTTTTTATTTTTAAGTGAAAGGCCAAATACCAATTTTCATGTGTTTAACTTCATAATGTCCCATTTTTTATACAAACTTACATCCCTAATTTTAAGCCCTAAGGGGTGGAATTCTTTAAATTTTTTACTGAAATGCGAAATACGAATTTTCATGCGTTTCACTTCAAGTCGCAGTTTACATATAAACTTACATCCCCTATTTTACACCCTTAGAGGTGGAATTCTCAAAAATTCTGAAATATATATTTTTATTTTTAACTGAAATGCCAGATACCAATTTTCCTGCGTTTAACATAAAAAAATTACATTTTTATACAAACTTACAACCCCTATTTTACGCTCTTGGGGCTGGAATTTCCAAAAATCCTGAAATATATATTTTTTATTTTTAACTAAAAGGCCAAATATTAATTTCCATGCGTTTAACTTAAAAATTGTCACATTTTTCATACAAACTTACATCTCCTATTTTTCGCCCTCGGGGGTGGAATTTCCAAAAATCCTGAAACACGTATTTTTTTATTTTTAACTGGAAGGCCAAATACCAATTTTCACGCCTTTAACTTCAAAAACGGCAAAGTTTCATTCTAACTTTGCACCCCCGTTTTACCCTTTTAGGGGTTGAATTTCGATAAATCCTTCCTTATTCCTTGTCTACATTATAAAGAAAACATTTGTGCAAAATTTCAGCTTTCTAAGTCCAATGGTTTGGGCTGGGCGTTGATGAGTCAGTCAATCAGTCAGGACTTCTCTTTTTATTTATATAGATTACTTACTGGGGCTGTTTCATTCCATTTGCTGATGTAACCATTTGAGACACAATAAACATTGTTCATTTTCATTTAAAAAAAAAAGACGCTCCTGCCTATTCTCTGATAGATATACCCTCGTCTTCTACGCCCCCCCACGGGATGAGATGGAGTGGCGTTATTCTATGCCGTACGCGCACTGGAAAGACCGATACAAAAGACATATCTCAAACTGATACAATTTTAATCAGATATGTAGATTTCCCAGTTACCAGAATCCAATACATGAATGAAAGGTCATCTGCAAACGGGCGTTTCACAAGATACTTTTTACGGCGCACGACCACTCTGTGGACTCAATTTATTGCGGTGGTATTTCCGATCCGGTATGACATGGCTATCTTCAAGAAGCGAGCTTATTCTTTTCTTAAAGACTGGTGATGCATTTGCGGCCCCTGTGTTGTCACTCACAACATGGGAGGCGTAGATACTACTATCTGTACTTCTACCACGACTCCAAATAGTTTGTTTACTCTATGATACTTACCATAGACACTTTAAGTTCATTGAATTTCCGCTAGGGGCGGTGTTCGTTAATGTACTGGAAAAACTGCAAGTATCATCGAAGAAGTTCACTTCCTCGTTTGCCATGCTATTACACAAAAAAAAAGTTCAATATATATATACTGTGCTACAAACTTATCTGGCCCGGTGGCCAAAAGTAGAATTAATGACGCCAGTTTGAAATGTCAATCCATGACATTCCTGCCATTGATTGTTTGTTGCGCGTATTTATTTTTCTCTTTGTGGTTTTTAATTGTGAAAAATGCCGAAAGCTTTAAAAATTGATGCGGGGAACGTTATATTACAAGTATTAAATTATATGAAGGAAGAATAACGCCTTCAGGCACCAATTATACCCTTCAATAAGTTGTATGAATGCGTAGCTGCTGCTACAGGTTAGTGTTGTCAGCTTCTGGAAAAATACGAAATTCCCCCTCGCTCTTTAAATTAAAATACATATTTTAAAATATTCATTATTTATTTAATTTTTGCTGTTTCCTTTGTAGGTGTCTGGGAGTGAGGTGTAAGAAAACTTGTGAAAGAAAAAGAGCATGGTAGATAGAATTCTGAAATCCTATCATTCATTGCAGAAGCTTTTGATAAAATAATAGTCAATGAATGGCAAAAGAATTGCAATAATGTACAAAAATATTGAAAATGTGTATCGAAAAAGGGATGGATACTTAGACGAGCCTTTCATCATTCATGGTAGTGATAGTGAAAGTGAAAGCAGTGATTGCGATAATGATGATGATGAAATGACTTCTGAAACCATTCCGGTCACATAATAATACCTGGAGCATCTCCGTTAGAGAACACATAGCATACATTTTATGTAAATGATCATAATTATTGTATAAAAATATAAAGATGTTATAAAGATTAGTAATGACAGTATTTGTTTGCTTTTTAGTGAAGTAACATTTACGTTACAATGTGCATATTATTTTTACCCACTTTATTGCAAAAAATATTTACTAGCAACACTAAATGCGATAACAGCGACGCTGCCACCGGGTCAGAAAAGTTTGCGGGACTGTACGTGGTATAAATAGGTATATCAACATGACATTTCGTTTCGAGATTCAGAGAAAGTGTTACGTAAGATGACTAATTGTTAAATGTACAAGTTATCTAAGGAATCGAAATTACATAAGTAATGCAATAACGTCTTAAAGTTTGTAATGTATTTATTTTATATTGCACATCTTATTTTCATGATTCTAGGAGAGCTCAAAGAGCAGCCCAACTTGGGACGTATCTCCACCTTACAGACAGAAGACATTGCTTAATCTTAAGATTAATAGCTTTAAGGTCTCTGCACACAGCGGGCGCGGCGCGGCGGGACGGGACGGCGACGCGACACTGAGGAGTTGTAATGTACTAGATATTACGGGCGACGCCACACACAGCGTCGCGTCGAGCGGGACGGCTCTGTGTGGCGTCGCGTCGCCCGTAATATCTAGTACATTACAACTCCTCAGTGTCGCGTCGCCGTCCCGTCCCGCCGCGCCCGCTGTGTGCAGAGACCTTTAAAGTTGTGTTTCTGCGTGTGAGTAAGGTCGCCAGAGCTCATCGGGGTGGGGGGAAGGGCCAGCAACACTTGTTTATTGACTCTTTTAAAGGCCGGCAACGTAGCCGCGGCTCCTCTGGTGTTGCGAGTGTCCATGAGCGGAGGTGATCACTTACCATCAGGTGACCCGATTGCTCGTTTGTCGCCCTATGACAAAAAAAAAATATTTTGTTTATATTTTATATTTCGGAAATAGTTATAATAAGCATTTATTTTAATTCCGGTTGTGTTCGGTGGAAGTTGGCGAAGTGTCTAATTTCTTAATTTGTTGTTATATTGAGAGCTAATGCACGCAGCCGGTGCGGTGGAGCGTGAATGCTAATCAGTACGGAATACAATGAATAGAACGGTACAGGCAAGTAAAAAGAGCAATCGAGGATATTACCAGGTCGGAAAACCTCCTAGAATATTCTCTGACCAAATCGGAGACGTTCTTAAGAAAGGCCAGGTCAGAAGTACCCTTAACCAGCGATGTATGATGAATATAATGACAGAAAACGAGGCAAAAGAGGTGTGAATTCACTCTGCCTACCCCTCTGGGAAACAGGCGTGATTCTATATATGATATTGCACAAAACGTCCCTAAAAATAATGACACTCTCATGCATCACCCCGCCGCCAGTAACCGCTAAGAGACGAGGTTCGGATCCCAAAGGGGGTCCCTTCCGGTGCGAGTACTTAGTTTGTACTTTTATTTGCTAGACGCCTTGAGTCCACGCTCGCCTTCATTATCCTGTGCAGCAGTTTTTTTTTTTTTTTTTTTTTTTTTTTTTTAACATGCAGATTACAGTTGGCCTAGGAAGCTTTCACTGGGGTGCTAGGCCGGAAAACCTCCACGTGTGCCTGCAGCTACTATTCCTGTCCGTATTTTTAATCCGGTGGGAATGGTAGATTTGCGGGCCGGTGCACCCTGGGCGCGACAGTAATTGTTTTTGTAATGGGATTCGTCCCCCCAAAAATAATTACTGTTCGTGGCTAATATTCCGGCGCCAGGTGGTGGATGCGTTCCTTTGCGTGACCTCTGATCAGCAGAGAACATAGCAGAGGAGCAAATGAGGAAGAAAACCTCTATAAAAATTACCCTAAGTCCAAAACAAAGCAGTATGAAGTCGGCCTTGAAAAACAAACTACCCCAGGAGGGTACCGGTAATTCCGGAGAATCCCTCCCGGATCCCTGTGGGTCCGGCAGCCCTACCGTATCTGGGGAGGGCACTCAATGCCAAAACAGTGAGGGGGCACGCACGCCCAGTATTGCGTGTCCCAAAGATTTGTCGGTTGTTCCGAAAAGGGGAAAAAAAAGAGGAAGAAAACCTCTGCCTAAAAATCACACAAGTACTATGAAGTCGGCCTTGGAAAACGTACTACCCCAGGAGGGTACCGGCACTGCCGGAGAATCCCTCCCAGGTCCTCATGGATCTGGCAGCCCCACCGTATCTGGGGGGGGGCAACCAATGCCTTGATGCCACGGAGTACGTGGAAGAGTTGCGCACGCCCAGTTCTGCGCACTCTAATTGTGTCATCAGCATTACGGAGGAAGAGCGACTATTGGCTAACCGGGCTAGAAACGCCCGTCAATCGCGTACGCCATCGCAGTCACCAACACGATCTGCATCCCGAAACTCTGCGGCTGAGATGTCGGAGTCGAGCGTCAGCTCGATGCCTAATTCAAAGTTTTGGCAGTCGGGTGCAATCAAAGCTAAACGAGCCTCCAAAGGAGTTAATTTACAAGGGCGTGAATCGTCAACAGACGATGGACCCCCGAATAAAATCCAAGCTGTTCTCAATGATGGAGAAAACGGCGGCTGTCGCGCCAAATTTAAGCGGCCGGGGAAGCAGCCGAAGAAATCGCATGGTTTATGTGATACCGTCGAACTGGATTACGCGGTGGCAATTAGAGAAGTCGTTGAACAGCCGGAAAAGATGTCGGCGGCTAATCTACTTGAGAAGGCTGAAGGAGGCGCGGCCCTGGTTAGGAAAGTCGTTTCTCATGCGTCGAGATTAAAGGGGACTGACCAAAAGGCTCTAAAGGAAGGAGCAGAGCTTTTGTTAGTTGTGGCCCAGGAGCTTGCTAATCGCACTACCTCGACGGAGACAGCCAAGCTGCAAGCTGCTAATAAAATGTTAGCTGAGCAGCTAGCTGAGCTCCGTGAAGAGCACAAGCTGCTTAAAGAGGAAGTTAAAAGAGATCGGCAGGAGCGTATGCTCCACGAGGTAGGGCCGATTGCACAAAAACCGGTGGATCTAGATTCTATCGTACAACGCGCGATAAGGAACTTCGTTCCAATATTTATATGATAATAATAAAAAGGACTTTCTTAATTAATTGAGGCGCTCATAACTAGATGCACTCACCGGTCCATAAGTGATCGGCGAGGTTAAGCAACCAGGCTCACGGTCAGTTCATAGATGGGTCACCACCAAAGTGGTTTAATTATTGAACGTCTCCATGCTTCGGAGGGCACGTAATGCTGTCAGTCCCGGTTGTAGTCATTACACAACAGTCGTTAAGCCACGTCAGACATGTGGGCGGCTAGAAAAACTCTGACATTGGGGTAACCACTGCCCATACGATAAGTAAGTATTAATTACTGCTTCTAAAACTTTTGCGCTCGGTAGTACTTACAGGCGCAAGGCACGCGTGCATCCTGCCTGCATGTTTGGTAAATATCATGTGAACTCCATGACCCTATCTCCACGTGTACTACTGTGGAATCGCACTATAGAATTATTAGAATAGATACTATCCTTCTAATCTTATAAATGGGGAATTTATGAGTACAGATAGATATATGAATGTTTGTTACTCTTTTAGATTAGATTAGATTTAGATTTTGATGAAACTTTGTAGTAATATAGCTTATATATCCGAATAACACATAGACTTCAAGTTATAAAGTTTAATGCGGGCAAAAGACCGGCATTTGTGGGGATCTTTGGGGGTGGCCTTTGTCCAGCAGTGGACGTAATTCGGCTGATATGATGATGATGAATGTGGGTAAAACCGCGGGCACAGCCACTATTAACTTTAAGTCAAAATAAGTTTATGAGTTAAAAATTATTTGTAAGCTATATCTACTTGTTTTTGATGAAATTATGTGTTAATAACGCTCTGACCGGATCAGAAGGTAACGTTTTACGTATCAATTTAAAACGTATTTTAGATAGAAAATGTTACAACTTTGACATATTAACAACGCATGTTAAAATAATTATTTTGTCTTCTTTATCGTATGGGCAGTCGCTACCCTGGTCTGCGAGATTTTCCAGCCGCCGCCCAGTAGGCCTCTGACACGGCCCCTTCGAAGCACGGAGACACACAGAAATTAAACCACACTGACATTCAGCCATCTATAAACTGACCGCGTGCCTTGGTGCTTTACCTTGCTGATCGCTTAAGGACCGGTGAGTGCAACTAGCTATTCAACAGGTAGCAGAAACCGCCTAGTACACACACTAGACTAGACACACGCACTAGACTAGACACACACACTAGACTAGACACACACATGTTAGTCTAGAGCCAAGTCGTTTTTATTGGGCTCGAAGTATCTAAGAACTAATGCATGAACGAGAGATATGGCTGATATGTATAGGTATTTACCTTCACCTTACAGAATAAATGCAGTTGTAACAATGTTGTGTTGTTCGAGGGGAAAAAGGTCAGAAACGCGTAGGCGATGCTCTCGGCATTACAAACTTCCATAGTCCATGGAACAAGCCGTATGCTTGTTTACTGCTTTATTTGTTTGATAAATTATGTACTTAGAATATTTCTTATCGATAAAAGACGAGTCGATGTTTGCGTGTTGTAAGTTTTGTGTATTTCAAAAGCAAAATACCAACTTTAATGAATTACACATTTTCATTCAATGATGGATTTGTTCGGTTTCGGCCTGGACATCTAGACGGCAGAATAAGAAGAGAAGCTGCAGGTGGATTTGAGTATATAATATATATTAAAATCCACCAACGGCTTGAATAAATATATTAAAAACAAACTAAAGTGGGTTGGCTCCACTATTAAAAAAACATGACATAATAATCTTTGAGGACTGCTGATAGAAGTGAAAACTATTTTTTCATTCCTTATATTCGGAAAGTTGTGTTTATATGATCCGAGTTGTGAGTGGAAGATGCTACTTCCTACTTTAGGGCGGGCGGTAAAGACTCATATAATTGCTTTTCTCCCTATGCTGGGTATAAATTTTGAACGTGTTGCCGAACTTACTGTACTCTTCTGAGTCTTGGAAAGTCTACCGCCGCCATTTACGTACGCTGGACCGATTTCACCTGAGATGTCTGCGCAAAATACTCAACATTCGTTGGTCTATTCATCATTTTATTAGGAATACGGAAGTGCTGCGGAGAGCTAATGTCAAGCGACAACTCCGTTGGTGTGGACATGTGTTGCGAATGTCAGATCAACGTACGGCAAAATGCATCTTTTTCTCTGAACTTGAGAAGGGCAAGCGCAAGCATGGCGGACAACTTCTCAGGTACAAAGATGTACTTAAACGCCATATGAAAAAATGCAACATTACGCCTTCAGATTGGCACCAAACAGCCGCTCGACGACCAGTATGGAGGTCTTTGGTGAAAACCAAAGTCAAAAACTTTGAGGATAATCGCCGCTCGGAACTAGATGCTCGCCGCGATGAACTGAAAGCACGCCCACCTTGTGCTATCACTTACAATTACGGCAATGGTGTGCTCACTTGCCCGCTCTGTGCGCGGACTTTTACCAATAAGATCAGTTACGTTAGCCACACACGAGCACACCAACGTCAGCTAGAACGGAGTTGAAGAGGTCGCCGTGGCGGAAATGGTTCGAGGAGAGATTATTATTATAAATTTTGAAAATAGAACTAAATTTGGTTAGGCAGTCGGCTGTAATAAATCTAACATAATTACGAAAAAACAGCACAACGCTGCTAAAGAAGATTTCCCCTCAAAAATGCTGCGGTCATGTGAGTGTATAAACGGCAAGTGTGAATTGAAAAATAGGCCCTCGGTCTTACGAATATTCGATCAGGTCACGTGACCTGTCGCGAGTTTAACTTTTATTACCCATCCCAAAAAAGTGCACAACGTAAAGATTCACTAAAATATTTTTGTTATAAATAGCGTTTGGTAAAAAGCTGATCTGTGACTTTAGAAAAAGACATGACAGGACGTGTACCTAGTCTACAAGTATGTCTCAAAGTTACCTATTAGTTACCACAATAATCCTACATGAATTGACTAGAAAGTTACGAGTATGTACGTAACATTTTCTTACCATCTTATTATCGTTAGCGATCTTGTAACAGATTGAATTATGTGCTTAAGTACGGTAATCGGATTAGAACATATTTTGCTCACTGATCCGACGCAGTTATTTGGAAAGTATTCTACCAGTTTCTAGAACTTTCTACCTGTTAGTACTGACTGTGTCTGGTGACCTGCGATTTTGTCACTTAGTTATTCTTGTTGGAGATGGGCAAATTCATATCTTACTTTATTGTAAAATTCGGGTTGTTTTTCTGACATCCGATCATCTGGCCCAGGATGATGTAGCATTAATGTGTATGAGTAGTACCTAGATGTTCAGTCACCCGTCTGTTGAATAGAACCGGATCCTTTTTCAGTTTGTTTATTGCATTATAAAACATATTAAAATTATTATGAATATGATAAAAAGATTTGATTTATGTATGGTTTTTAGTAATTGATAATTTCAAAAACTACTTAATCGATTTACAGTGATCTCTTCCCTATTGAATGGTACGTTATCAGCAAGTAAAAGGGCTAACGGGTAGTTGTGGAAAATAGTACTACAGTTTTTAAGTGCTTAATTGAAATTTAATTAAAATTATAATACATACTTGATTTTAAGATTAAATGTGCTTAAAGTTAAGGTAACTCACATAACCTACCAGCCCAGTGTTATTGTCACAAACCACTTGTTTCTTAATACACATCACAAGTTCACTATGCAGTCCATGCAACAAAATCTCTCCAGTTTAAAAGAACATCTTCTGAAGCGGATGACTGACTTTGAGGAGCTCCATAAGCCATCCAGCACACCTGCAGCTCCAGATACATTGGCCAAAGACTTTGCAGAATTCAAAAAATTTGTGTTGAGCTCTTTAAATTGTTTCCAGCAACAACTAGATATACTTGCAGGATGCATTGACCAAGCAGAGATGCGAGGGAGGAGAAAGATGCTGCTATTCCATGGGATACCAGAACAGAAGAAGGAGAATTCCTTGGAGGTCACAGTTGCCACCGTCAAAAACCATCTCATGTTGTTAGATTTCTCTAATAAAGACATTCAGCGGTGTCAGCGTCTTGGTCATATTCCATCATCTGACAAGCCAAGGCCAATTCTGGTAGAATTTGAAAGCTACCAGGTGAGAAACAACATCTGGTTTGCCAAAACGAAGTGTAAAGGCTCTGGTGTCACAATATCAGAGTTCCTGACCCGGCCCCGTCACGAAACCTTCATGGCTGCACGCCAGCGCCACGGAATTTCAAATACTTGGACTCGGGACGGAGTCATATATATCCTGGATCGAGGTGGCAGCCGCCACAAGGTCGTCTCGATGGAGGATCTCAACAAGATCGGCTCTGCGCCACAGCACACCAAGGAAGACGCTTCGAAAATCGCGGCCACGGACACGTCTACTACGGCTGCAGTCGGGAAAACTCGAAGAACTAAGAAGTAATTCATGTTGACTTAATTTGTATCTTCTTAATATTGTTTACGTGTGTTTACGCACATTAGCGATGTTTTTACATAATTGCATTTACGTATTTTCTGTTTCTACCTATTTTATTCATAATTTTTTATTGATTTCTAACTTTAAGTGTTGTTATGTTCTCATATTCTGAATTGTTTAGAATTCTATGATTTCTTTGTTATAACTTTACGTCATTTCATTTGTGATCTTTTCCACACTTGCATAATAGAAACGTCAAATGACGCGTTTAACTTTTAATATGACACCATACCATAGACATCCTGTAATTCTACTACACGCTACTAGATTTCAAACGGGGTGAGTAGAAACAAACTTAAAACTCTCATTAATTCTCTTTACGCACTGAACTGGTAGGTTAGTTAAAGGTGATATTGCGTATTGTATATTTATTTGTTTTGTATTGTTGTTCTTAAGTATTTTACATATATTTATATTATTTAGTTTATTGAATTATTTTGTTTTTTATGTCTAACACCGAAGATGAAAGTAGTGATTCTGAATCTTATTTTTCGGCCAATAGTGATGGCGACAGTTTTATTAGTATTCCATCGCTTGGGGATACGTTGGAATCCCACTTTGCCGATGTATCGCGTAATTTCAATGTGATTCATATAAATGCCCAAAGTATTCCGGCTCATTTTTCCGATATGCTGGCCAGTTTCCAATGTAAAAATATTCATGCTATCCTTGTTTCTGAGTCTTGGCTCAAACCTTGTCTCCCTTCAGCCTCTTACTCACTACCTGGTTTTCAGCTCATCAGAAATGATCGAACTGGAACCGGTGGTGGTGGAGTTGCGATATATCTTCGTCATCATTTCAACTACTCTATTCTTAGTTTATCCTCTCAGCCACCTTCACCAAACGCTGGTGAACATCTTCTACTTGAAGTTGAGCTACACCATTCCAAAATTTTACTTGGTGTATATTACTGTCCTTCTCTTCGTATAAATTTCTTTTCTTCTTTTGAGCTCTTACTTGAAACATTCACTCCCAATTACGACCACTCAATTATAATGGGTGATTTTAACACTTGTCTGTTAAAGAACGACTCTCGTTCATCCTTGTTAACTTCTGCTGCAGAATCTAGTAACCTTTGTATTCTTCCTCTAAATGCAACTCATCATTTCCCCAATTCCGCTCCTTCGCTCCTTGATATTATTCTTGTCTCTTCTCAAAACCATGTCGCTAAGCACGGGCAGTGTTTAGCAGATGCCTTTTCTTACCATGACCTTCTCTTCCTTTCTTACAAAATTCGCCCACCTAAGGCAAAATCTAAAATACTAATGCAGCGCAATTTTGGTGGTATAAACTTGGAACATCTCCGAGCAGATGCTAACAGCATTGACTGGTCATCTTTAATAGCTGCAGAGTCGATTGACGAAAAGGTGCAAATATTTAACAAAACAATTATTAACCTCTACGATGTACATGCTCCGAGTCGTGCCATCAGAGTGAAACATTTACCTGCGCCATGGCTATCTGGGGAAATAAAAATACTTTTGGACAAAAAAGCCTCTGCCAAATCTCGTTTTAGGAGTAGACCTAACGACTTCAATCGGGAGAAATATATCAACTTACGAAATCATTGTAATAAGGTGTGTAGGAGTGCACAACGCCAACACATCCACAGCTCCATTGAAAATGGAGATCCTGCAAAAATATGGAAATTTCTACGTTCTTTGGGAGTAGGAAAAGCTCAAAATAACGCTATTCCAAAAAACTTTGATGTTAATTCTTTGAATAAACACTTCTCTGCTTCGCCCAATTTCAACAGGGCAACCAAAACTAGTACCTTAAATTCTCTTTCATCGATTCCTACTCCCAATTACACTTCCTTTACTTTTAGTCAATTTTCTGCTTGTGACGTTAAGAAGAGTGTCGAATCCATTTCATCAAATGCAGTCGGAAACGATAGTATTACCCGTAATATGGTCCTTCCTATCCTCAATGAAATCCTTCCTATTATTTGCCATATCCTAAATTCTTCTATTACCCTTGGCATTTTTCCAGCTTTATGGAAAGATGCTAAAATTATTCCTCTCCCCAAAAAATCCAACCCCACATCCTTTTCCGATTATCGCCCAATTTCCATATTACCTTTCCTCTCCAAAGTCCTGGAACGCCTCATTTATAATCAGTTTAGTACCTTTCTTACCAAAAATAATCTCCTCAATCCTTACCAATCCGGTTTCCGTCCTGGACACAGTACGACCACGGCCCTGGTCCATATTACGGAGGACATAAGATCTAGCATGGAGCGCGGAGAACTGACAGTGCTTACTCTTCTGGATTTCAGCAATGCGTTTAATACCGTAGATTTTGACATACTACTTGGAATCTTGCGCTCTCTTAACGTATCTCCAACGGTCATTGACTGGTTTCGTAGTTACCTGTCTGGCCGCCGGCAGTCTATTTGTATCGATGACACTCGTTCCTCTTGGTGCAACACAACTGCAGGCGTTCCTCAGGGTGGCGTTTTATCTCCTTTACTTTTTGCAATTTTTATAAATTCTATCTCTAATCAACTTGTCTCCTCCTACCACCTTTATGCTGACGACCTTCAGATATATTTCCAAACTCCCCTAGATAGGTTATCTTTTGCGGTCAGTCACATAAATACAGATTTAGACAAAATTTGTGGGTGGAGTCGTGCATACGGGCTTCAAGTCAATCCCATCAAGACACAAACCATCATAATCGGTAGCCCGAGGATGATATCAAAAGTGCCATGGTCACAGCTTCCACAAATAACGTTCGATGGTACTGTAATTGAGTTCAGTAGAAGTGTTAAGAATCTCGGCATCTTTTTCGATCGCAATTTGTCCTGGGATACTCAAATGAAGTGTGTTAGCCGTAAACTATACGCATCGTTTGGTTCTTTACGTCGACTACGCAATTTCCTGCCTATGACCACTAAAATTGCGCTCGCAGAATCCCTTCTTCTCCCAATACTAGATTATGCAGATGTCAGCTATCTGGATCTTACCCAAAACCAGCTTGATAAACTTGAGCGCCTCCAAAATGTCTGCATAAGATTCATATTTGGCCTTCGCAAATATGATCATGTCTCTGAATTCCGTACCAAGCTCAAGTGGCTATCCATACGCCTTCGTCGGGATACTCATATACTTTCATTGCTCTACAACATTTTGTTTACTCCATCCTTTCCTTCATACCTTAAAAAACGGTTTTCTTTTCTATACGAGTCACATTCGAGAGTTTTGCGATCATCGGAAAATCTTAAGTTAAAAATGCCAGCGCATTCCACAACCTTTCTTGATAAATCCTTCGCTGTTCAGAGTGTTCGTTTGTGGAATGCACTGCCAATAACAGTACGCCAAGCACAAAGTTTACACAAGTTCCAGAAAAGTGTAAAGGATTACTACCTATCACTATAGGATACATTGACGGAACAAGTAGGTAATATTGTGATATGTAAGTTTCTATCTATTATAGGTATGTATGTATTTATATAGTGTGTATGTATGTGTATAGTATGTATATGTATAGTATGTATATAGTATGTATGTATATAGTGTAAATAGTAGGTATATATAGTAGGCTCTTGTACTGAGTACCAACGGGTACTGTTAACAAAGTATACGTACACCGACAACTGCCCTCTTAAATAATCCCTATTATTTTCCATTCTTTGGTTGTCTGGAAGAGATCACATTTTAGTGATAAGACCGCCAATTGTATACTTTTTATTTACATGCTCCTGTAATGTAAGATCTTAATATTGGTGTACAATAAAGAGTTAATCTATCTATCTATCTATCTATCTAACTCATACGAATAAAGAGAATCCCTCCGAAATTACAATAATAGATAATAGGTTTACAGTACTTGCACTAAAACTTAACTTACCAACTTTAACTAAAATGTAAAAAGATGTGAAATAGATTTGTTAAGATTTAAACAGAAACTGAAGGTTGCACAGCTTTTTGCATGTTTAGTTAATATTAACGATTTTGGTATGCAAAGTAATGTGAAGTTTCTCGAACACCGGATTAAATAGTTGCAGTTCACCAAAAAGTTACCCACTTACTATCGAAATCAAAATCAAAGCTAAACAAACTACATAGGCCAACGGAACAATAAAATAAATAATAAATAAAACAAAAAAGGTTTTTATTCACGTAGACTTTAAAAAAGCGCTTGTAAATAGTCAGAACATGTTTGTAGTAATATAGTTGCATACATTATTTCTAGTAACATAGATATTTAGGTACACATTGTATGAAAACATTGATAAAATTTATTTTATTATAGCATTGATATTTAGCTAGCTCGTATCAAGTTATTGTCAAGAGATTATGTTTAATTATCTAGTTTAAGTCTAATATTTTTACTACATATTGTCAGTGGTTCTGTCTATATTAAGGTATTATTATTATGACGGACCTAGTGTTAATAACGACGGTCGCGCTTTAATGCTAAACACTAATAACTACCTACTGAGGTTCTATTACTACTTCAGTTTTTTTATAAGAACATAATACTCTCACAAAGTTTCTTCCATCATATAATCAATTACAAAGACTGTCGAGAACATCACTACTCGTTAGTATTGATGTTGAGTAGTTTATTAGGTACTTACCGAAACAAGTTAATAGCATGTAATCATGTGCTATTAACTTGTTGGAACTATCCTGAGACATGTTCTAATTACAAATTGAAATGTATTCGTTGACGAAACGAACTATCCTGCTGGTTTACAAAGTCTTTCCCACCATCTTAGTTATATAAAGCAAGTGACGGGTTGTGATGTGCACGTTACTTAAGGGCATTAATACATATTTTTAATTTTAGTACCAAAGTCGGCAAGATTTATTATAATTGTAAAAAATGAAAAAGTTTTACAATAGTTAATACAACTCTTTGTACCTACGTTTAGTTAATATAATTATTAATAATAATAATTTATATATTGCTATAAAACAACCTACTTTTCAGAAAATAGTAGAATACAATAGTTAAAATTAAATCTGTAATCATCTCACGTCAGAGCAAGCGAAATAGCGCGGAAGTCTAGGTCTTTTGAGGCGCGCACTTTATTGGCCCTCTACAATTTACTTACGCCTATCGATTTTGATTCAAACTAAGCTCTACAACTTCAGATGAATTGCGCTGTTAACGCAAACGAGAAAGGCGACAGTAATTTTAAATGATTCTGACCCGTGGGAAGCCAATCTCAGGTGTGACCAGTGCGGAGGGAGGCCCAAAGCCCAACCTCGTACGTGGTGATCCCTGTAATAGGTTGGTCCTACATCCGTGTGCCGAATCACATCCTCATACCGTAGCACCTCGAATAGGAGACATCACCGCTATAGTAATGTCCCCTGTTCTTCTCTACCCTGTCTGAACAGTAGCAAGTCCCCGTCTGGCTCAGGTTTAACGATGTGCAGCCCCGTCCTAATGGCCCCATGGCTAGTGCGAAAATGGATATTAATAATCTTCACACAGGTTGTTGTGGGTCGTAATGAACTCTTATATGAACTATCTCGGCCAATGGTTAAACTTAATAAGTACCCCATCAGGATTGATGGCGACGAGCGACGCGATGGCAGTTGGGAAACCGCAACTAATCGCAAATAAGTCTTAATCATTCCCGTACTATGGGCAAAGATAACATAATTCTTTTTTTTTGTTATGGCAGGGGGAATGCCTACGCATGACACCCGCAAAAAGTTTCTGCGGGTCGGTATGTCGACTCGCACCGACTAAACCTAACCTGCCGCGGATTTCTCTTGGCGCCTGGTGGGTGAAGCCCCGGGAACGCGGGTATGCTGCTCCGGTGCACCAATAGGTATAATCCTAACGTAGTTATAAACGGTAAATGATTCACAAGATGCTTTTTATATCAAAACATAATAAAAGATAAAAATATAACGTGAAAATAATTATTTAGGAATTCAATATGTTTAATAATTACGATTTTTAATAGATTCAATAAATTTAAATTTGTTTTTTGTCAACTTTGTGCATAGTTTGCCGCTAAGAATGATACCTACCTGTTGCTCCATCTATGGGATTTCTTTAAAACTAATTATATAATGTTCGGATTTACACCCATGCAATGCTTTGTTGATAGAGATTGTTTAGAAACTTAATCAAAGGGCTCTCATCCGATACGTGAGTAAGCCGTCAAATGTTTTAAATATAAAGTTTGGTTAATTAAATGGAATGTAATAGTGATAAGAAAATGAGACAAAGAGTGTGAATCATGTGTGACATCATTTGGGGGCGATGTTAACAATTCTATGAAATTGATTACGTATCTCAGTTTATCATCATACATATTAAGTATCTACTTATGCTGGCAATGACACACTAAATAATAGTACTTCTAATTGAATTTTCTGACTGTGTTTAATCTCAATGCAGCTTGCCAACTACACATTCGATATAATTGCGCTCAAGTGTAAGTGCAAAAAACAGAGGTGCACTAGAAGATGAAGAAGAAAATACGTTTATTCAAGTATATAGACGTACAAGATATTTACAAACAAAACTTACTAAGTACTTATGACTACGTACTTTCTACACTGAGGCGGCAGCCGGTAGCCCAACTCCCCTTGGGGCTTCGGTGGCAGTATGAGAAGTGTCCTCTACTGCCATGTGCAAGCAGCTCCGCGAAGACAGCGATTTGTTAATGGCACATTCACTGTGCCGGACCGTCAGCAGGCGGCAATAGGACCCGCCCAAGGTACGTGTCCCGCCCATCTGGCATATGGCACAAACGGGGGGCACCGGATCAGCATACTCGCCTCCCCGGGGCTTCCATCATCAGGCGCTAGGAGTAGTCCATGGCAGGTTAGGTTTAGTTGGTGCGAGTCCGATATACCTACCTGCAGACAGTTTTGCGGGTGGCATGCGTAGGCATTCCCCCTGCTTTACCAAAAAAAGGTACTTACGACACTACATATTTTCTCACTCTCATGCGAAAGAATGGTATTGCGACACGACCGACGGCTTAATGATATGAGGCATAAGTGAGTAACACATTCAATTTCTTTGCTCCAGGCTTATATACGTCATTGTAAGAAAAAAACAGACTCAAGATTCGATTTGCATGAGTCTTCGTTATCTGTTCTGCTGTTGAATTTATTATCGCACACAAAAAAATGGGATAGCATTTTAATAGTTTTATAGGCACCAATAGTTAAGTTTTTTTAACATAAGGGTCAATATGTCAGATCAACAAAGAGTTACTTCCTAAAAAGGGCGCAAGGTATCAAAGCTGACAAACATACATTGGTATTTGTACTTTGGTCAACTTGGATTATAACCTAAGTATTATTATATTATACCGTAAGAATAATAAACACTACTAACTACCTACTTTAGTAATCTTATAAAAAACTATAGATACAACACACTCCTTACGAACTGACCTTGTCCAGATGTATTTATGGCCTTTTTGTGACATGACGTTTTCAGTTACTTGTGGAGATTTCACTGCTTCACCGGACAACAGAATTAAAAATTAGGCAACATAATTCACAAATGGGCTAATAAGTAGCTAACTTGTGGGCAACACCATCGAGGAATTAAAATTATAAATCTAATTTATTGTGTAATTACACTTTTAATTAGGATTTTAGGTAATTTTTAACACATGGGTTAAAAGTTAATCCTAATAAGACCCAGGCAATAATAGTTGGCAGCCCTAGGATGATTTCAAAGTTAGATTTGCAGCTCCTATAGGTAGCGCCACGAGTTATGAGTTATACCACCGGTAGTGCTCGATGGTATTCCTATTCCCTATAGTGACACAGTAAAGAACCTGGGAATCATCAATGATAAAACTTTATCCTGGGTACCGCAGCTACAAGAGGTCAGTCGAAAGCTATTTGTTTCTGTTGGTTCTCTACGAAGACTCCGTAATTTCCTTCCCACTACCACAAAAATTGCGCTAGCACAGTCTCTCCTTCTTCCAGTTCTTGACTACGCCGATACCAGCTATCTTGACCTCACTGAAGCACAACTTAATAAATTTGAGCGCCTTCAAAATGTCTGCATAAGGTTTATATTTGGCCTACGAAAATATGACCATGTTTCTCATTATCGCACTAAACTCAAGTGGCTTCCGATCCGCCTTCGCCGTAATACTCATATTTTAACTCTTCTCTATAACATATTGTTCATTCCGTCCTCACCAAATTACCTCAAAGAATGCTTCGAGTTCTTACATGACACACACTCTAAATGTTTACGGTGTTCGGAGAACTTAATTCTAAAAACACCTGCACGGGTTACTAACTTTTATTTAAAATCTTTTAATGCCCAAGCCCCAAGCTGTCCGCCTCTGTAATGAATTACCATTAACTACAAGACGTGCGCAATCTTTAGCGACTTTTAAAGGAGAGGTGAAGAAGTATTATCTTTCCAAATTAGTTTCCTAAACTAGTGTTAATGTCGTTATCATTCATTTATTGTTTCTTTTTCATAGTTACGCAATTTCTGCTACCTTTTACATTAGGTTTATAGGAATCAGTTGTTAAGTACATAGGTATTCTTAATATAAATATTTATTATTATATATTATGGGGATATTAGTATATTTATTTATTTATGTATGTATTTTATATCTGTTGACTTTTGTTAGTTTAAGTTAGGTTAAGTTTAATTTATTCAAACACCTTCACTACCCAGTTTATTTTTAGATCCTTGGATTATATTCCGTTTAAGGTTGTCTGGAAGAAATCGCAGCAGCGATAAGACCGCCCATTGTACTTTAATAACTTTATGTTCAATTATTATGCTATGTATTGGTGTACAATAAAGAGTATTTCCTTTTACTTTTACTTTACATTGGGTTGCATTATTGGAGTTTTAGTAACGATTTATTTAAAAAAATATATAATGTATAGCCTAACGGTGTAAGGAATTTTCAAATCGGTAGTAGTTTCGGAGCCTATTCAATTCAAACAAACAATCAAATCTTTCCTCTTTATAATATTAGTATTTTAGATTTTTTTAGATTAATGTTGCCGATCTTGGTACATAAAGGTAAATGGGTTTGAATACATTCAGACCATTCAATGTCCTTAACGTCCCCTACGAGCCACGTAGCCGTTCAGAAATTAAAGCACTATTGTGGCATTCTATCTACTGTCTGACCGCATGCTTTGGTACTTTACCTCAGCGATCTTTTACGGGTCCGTGGCTTAGGCCCCCAGTGGTCGAGGCACCTGTGGCCGACGCCCCCGATTCGATTATTTTAATTCAAAGCAATTTTTGATCAAATGTACTACCTATCAGGCACAAAAATCTTTTACAAAAATAATAAATGTCTAATGGTGGTATATGTATAATACATTAAATCATAATTATATTTATGTCATAGCAATGCTTTTATATTGGATGTATGTTTTGAAAAATGAAAGTCTTAGTTATTTTTCATTATTTTCATATATTATTGTAGATTGGAATTTTGTTACTGTACTTTTCACTCGTAATTTTCCAATTTTCGTTACATACAATTTTTAATAAATAATGGACTTATATCCTTATTTCTAGAACGCAACGCAAATCCAGCGTGCTACAATGTTTTTCCAACAAGTCTATATTTAACTATATTGTAAATATTTCGCACAAGCCCTTGTGAAGGATCTTCGCTCGTCATTATGAGATGACTTTCGTATCGGTTATATATTGCAATATTCAATAACTTGACTCAGGTGTGAAAGAGATATACTTAATATCTATTCATACCTCCTTATTATTTTAAATGTTGTAGACAAAAAGATGGGCTTTTTATTGTTGCCAATAACTGGTTTGGCTCAGTTAGCTAACGATTTGGTTCAAGTTGAAAGATAATATTTCTACATGGTAATTTATTATAAATGTATATTAATATATTTTATATTAATAACATTCACTAACATTTTATATGAGGTCTTTTTAATTTCTGGATGATTGTACATAATAAATATGTTTTTAATGTAGAAAAAGGTGTGTAAGGATAAGGTTAAGTGGCGATCTATTTTCTGTGCAATTTGATAGATAACTTTTGTTTGGCAAGGAATAATATTATTATAGTGAAACACTTTTGTCATTTACTGTACTAAGTGAAAAAAGCACAAAAATAAAATGATATAAAATAAATCCGATCGGGGGCGTAGGCCACAGGTGCCTCGACCACTGGGGGCCTAAGCCACGGACCCTCTTTTACGTTCAGAGGGCAACTAATGGAATCAGGCGTTACTTGACGGAAATCCATAACAATCAAAATACAAAATCAATAATATGTAGTGTTAATTCCGCTAATTGTCAGTTTAATCATACCGGGATGCAATTTGCACCGCCCTCCCGCCCGCAAAAATGTGCACATGCAGGAAGGATAAAAAAGCAAATTACATGCGCCAGTACGATACCCAACACGTGTTTCAGAATGCGTGAGAAGTGCAAAATTAATACAACATATTGATTTTGTATTTTGATGGCTATATACTTTAAAAGCATTCAATATATACAGTTCTTACTTTCATACGATTTGAAGTAGAGACAATGGTCCCGTTGCTATGCTATCACTGACTACAAGAACGAAACCGAAACCAAACGTTACACGTGTTAACGATCCGGGTACCTTCATTACAATTCATAGAAGTCTCAAGTCGAAGAATGCCAAGTTTACTGTTAACCAAATTATTTCTTAGTATACATTGCAATATCACGTAAGTATAGGTAAAGTTCTCCATTGCCATAAATCATACAACACTAAATTGCTGTTCACAAGTAGCTACAACTTTTACTGACGTTTTTGAGGTGAGTCAAAATTATGTACTTCGGGCCGTATTTGATTGGCATTGGCCACAAGTCCTCTGACCCCCACGCAATGGCTATCTGCGAAGGGGGACATATTATTGTGTGTGGGTGAAAATAGTTATGTCCACTACGAAGCACGAGCCACTTCCGTGCTGCGGGCTGATATAGGTATAGGTATTTTTTAACATGATAATCCCAATATAAATTAATAATCCAAACTGATGAAGAGTAAGAAAACTAAACGACATGAAATTTAATAGGACCCTGTACAATTGGTTAAGTAACAGATGTTTTTATTCAACAGATGAATTTTAAAATGTGACATGTTACAAACAAGTCATCTGATCTTTAAAAAACAAAACAAATATTTTTATCTAATACTCTTATTGTTTTCACTTTATTATTTTGTATCGTCTTTTTGTGTTTGACATTTTATTTGCTATAAATTATTTATATCATAGTTGACTTTGTATAAAAATTTTGCACAACGTATCTCTATGTCAAATATAGTTGGATAAGTTTATAATGTGCCCAACAACCCTTTTTTTTTTTTTTTTTGATAAGGCAGGGGGAATGCTAATGCATGCCACCCGCAAAAAGTGTCTGCGGGTGGGTATATGGGACTCGCACCGACTAAACCTAACCTGCCGTAGGCTTCTTCTGGCGCCTGATACGGGGAGCACCGGGAACGCGGGTATGCTGCTCCGGTGCCCCCCTTTTGCGCTGTGTCCCAGATGGTCGGGACACGCACCCGGGGAGAGCCGTGGGTTGCCCTCCCCATTTGCCGACTCCTGCCAGTACGGCACAGCGACTGCGCCACAAACAGTTCGCTGTCTTCCCGGGGCTGCTTGCACGTAGCGGCAGTAGAGGACACTTCTCATACTGCCACTGCAACCCCGAGGGGAGTAGGGCTAACGGCTGCCGCCGCTGCCCCGACGCCTCCTCCGTCTACGAGCGGGGTCGGCTCGTTCCCGATCCCGTTCGGCGGCCTCCTTCTGGAGCATGACTGCTTCGCAGAAGGAGACCACGGCGTCCCATTTGGTGGAGTCGCCAGCCAGCATCGCATACACGACTGCTGGCGGCGAAAGATCCCGTCCGATCTCAGCGACCAGGACTCGTCTCTCGGCCTCCCAGGCCGGGTACTCCTCCAGCGTATGCTGGGCAGAGTCCAGGTCGCTCCCGCAATGGTGACAATGTGTCGTCACTACTCGGCCGATCCGGCACAGATACTCACCGAAACACCCGTGTCCGGTGAGTATCTGAGTCAGTCTGTAGGTGACGTAACCGCCCTTCCTTCCCACCCAGGCCTCGAGGTGAGGCAGGATAGCACCGACGGCACGTTGGCGCGCGTTCAGGCGCAACTCAAGCCGTGCGCGCCACTGTGTTAGTACGCGCCGGTGTGCATCCCGCCTATAGGCAACGAGCGTCTGCTCTGGCGCCTCACCGCTCTCCCAGCAGACACGGATCTCGGTGTAAACCGTCGCGTCGACTGCCGCCAGGAGATCAAACGGCGGGAGGCGCGCCAGGAGTGTCGCCGCCTCAAAGGATACCGTCCGGTATCCTCGTGCGATCCGTATGGCCACCACACGCTGCAGGCTATTCAAAATAGCTCTGCGGCGGGAGGCGCCCGTCAGGCGTTCAGACCCGACGGGCGCCCCATAAAGGACCATGGATCGCACGACACCTCCGTAGAGGCGGCGAACTTCTTCCCTGGGACCCCCGAGGTTCGGCCAAAGCCGGTGTAACGCACCGGTTACCCGGCGCACACGGGGGGTCAGACGCCCGAAATGCTCCTCGAAGTCCCATCGGCTGTCTAGGGTGAGGCCCAGGTACTTCATGTACCGCCCCACCCTGACCTCTGCGTCACCATTAATTCATTGAGAATTAAATGAAACTCCGACTGACATCTCTACTGTTCGTTCAACCAGGCAGTTAGAACTTTTAGCTGTACAACATGTAACTTAATTAACGCACACCCTGAAAATAGTTTGTTCGGAATCGTTTACTGAATCGATTTATATAATTTTTAATATAGGTAATTTTTTATTCCAAAATAATTAAAGCTACGGAAATTATTGTCATATTAACCCTGTACAGTCATAACAAATTCAAATGGACCGTAAGTCAAAGTAATAAGAGTTTTAAAATCGCAGTTATACAGTATTCATAAAAATTCCATCATACAATACAACATAAAGAAAAATAAACATTATTCCAAGAAATTAATTTTGTAAATAACAATACATATAGGTATAGGTACAGTTCTCCATTGCCATAAATCATACAACACTAGATTTCTGGTCACTGTAGCATAGTTGGTAGTGCTCCTGCCTACGAAGCTGGTGGTCCTGGGTTCGAATCCCGGTAAGTGCAAATATTTGTGTGATGAGCACGAATATTTGTTTCTGAGTCATGGATGTTTTCTATGTATATAAGTATTTATCTATCTATATAAGTATGTATATCGTCGCCTGGTACCCATAGTACAAGCTTTGCTTAGTTTGGGGCTAGGATGATCTGTGTGATATTATTATTATTATATACATGTTAATTTAAAAATTCAGCGTATGTATTATGATTACAACATAATAGTCTAATCGGGGTGTTTGAGGGTGTGCGTTAATTAAGTTACATGTTGTATATGTACTGGAGAAATCAGTCTGCCTCGTAGATCTAGAAGCAGCTTGTTCAACCACAGATTGCGACTTCATCCAGGGTTTAGATGAAAGTTCAGGTAAGGTAAAAAAGCGTTATTAGGTTTTCTTTTAACGAAAAGTCCAGGAGCAGACTGAAAGTGGACGTATTTTGTCTTTATATACTGCCTGTTCAATTAAGAAGTACTACCTAAACACAGGACATACTGCCTTAGTACCAATACCAAAACATATAGGTACCCTTATTTCTTATCTTGCAGATGTGTGTACATCCATGTGCGTGCAGACTTGTGCTTTATATAGAACAAGCCGCTGCCTTGAAGTGTAGTACCGCCAGGTTCTATTCAGGACGCCCACTCCATGTTTGCCAGTTTGGCTTTGTCTTCCAAATTACCCCTAAATTGGACGGTTCGAAATTTCGACTGCGAGGATCCCATTACTCTCGGAAACACGGCGAGCAACCCCTTTGGAATCGGGGCACTACGGAAAAGAGGCCCTTCTTTGCAGTAAACGCGCACCTTTCTGCCTTGTTGGGATTGAACTGAACTAGGTTCTCTACACCCCATTCATAGGCCAGCCCGAGAGAATCCTCGACTTCAGACACAAGTTGCAACTGTTTTTCTTTTACCGGGCCCCGAGAGACATTCTGATGGCCTGTATACCGCGCATCACCCGTGCTGACATCCGCATAGCAATGCATGTGTTCTGTCATTGATATGCAGGATGAATAGCGTAAGGGAGAACACCGAGCCTTGTGGTATGCCAGAAAGAACACATAACACACATACAATACAATTTTAATGCTCCAACCGTCCAAAAACCTTATATTTTAATCACTATTAGACTATATCTCAACTTATATTATATACTTATAAGATTTTTTTCGTATATAATGGACAAACTCAAAAACTACTTAATTCATTTCAAAAATCAAACTCCGGCCGTATTTTTTATTAGAGATCTATACAAAAATTACAATAATGTAAATCTTAGTGTTAAAAAATTGCCTATCAAAGTCATTGTTTGGCAAAGAGTAAGTACTACCTAATTTTAAATATTAATTCGTCTTTTAATTAAGAATGAATTAAAAACAATATTCTTAATAGAAGAGTTTATAATGTGTGAACTTAAACCTTATGTAAACATCCTGTATGTACCACGTTTTTAAGCGAAATAAATACTTACTACTACTACTAAAACTAAACAACCAAATTTATTTTAATTACTCGTACCTACTCAAAGTGTTTCCCGTAAATATGACGTTCTAACTTTAAAAATCTATCTGATTTTTTTTAAGTTAGAACTTTTAATAAAATTTGATTCCGTTTCATTGTTATAATTCTGTTTTCGAATAATTTAATATATTTAAATAACTCACCAGCTTTACAAACTTGGTCACCTAATTTCAAAAACATAATGTCAGCTAAACAAAGGACAGTAAACAATGTCCCGGGTGGTCCACCCATCTATGGCAGTGACAGTCGCTTTTTATAACCACGCACTAATCTGATTAACAATAAATAATATAATAAAACTCTATAGAGTCTAAAGCTCTTTGGTCTCATAAAAAACTTCTAAACTGGCCACATACAATATTGATTTTAGAAAACCCTTACTGGTAGTCGTTTATTTATGAACGTTATGGACAATAGATCAATCATTATTAATTTATGTAGCGAATGTAGATTTGTTATATAACCAAAATAAAGAGATAAATTACGTTTAATATATATGTATACATCCATTATTATGCTGATTACTCGCGGTTATTTTAATTTAAGAACATTAAAAATACGTTTAGTACTCAAAATAAAACCGGCCAAGTGCGAGTCTGACTCGCGCACGAAGGGTTCCGTACCATTATCTATAAAAACGAACAAAAAAATCACGTTTGTTGTATGGGAGACCCTTAAATATTTATTTTATTTATTTTTTTTAGTACCTATTTGTTGTTATAGCGGCAACAGAAATACATCATCTATGAAAATTTCAACTGTGTAACTATCACGGTTCATGAAATGCAGCCTGGTGACAGACGGACAGACAGTCAGATAGACAGACAGCGAAGTCTTAGTAATAGGGTCCCGAAACCGAACCGAAAAAAAAACGTCGAATCGATGGAATGCCTCCTACGAGCCGTGTGCGAGTTCAGCGAGGGTTACTTGTTGGTTTAGTGGTTTTTTTTTGAGAACGCCCTAACTAGGGAAATTAAACCCTGAGTCCCTGAGGGTACTTTACAAACACATAATTGACGAACACAAAGTACATGTAATTTATTTATATCTAATATGTACGTATCTAGAAATATATAAGTGTGTTTATTAGTTGTCTGGTTCCCATAGTAAACAGTTTGCCTTTTTGCGATCAGATCGCAGTGTGTTACATATCCCACGATATTAATTATATTTATTATTAAATCCTTGGGGGAGGCCTTTGTCCAGCAGTGGACGTCTTTCGGCTGATATGATGATGTTATTTATTATTTATTTCGTAGTCTTATTAGATTGCACGCGTGGCGCATAACGCTCAAATAATATTGTTTATTTACCGTGCTGACTTCTTTCTTTTTCCTAAACTCAAATTACCACTTCGTGGTACCCGTTTTCATTCGGTAGAAGACATAAAGGAGAATTCGCGGCGAGAACTGAACTCAATTCCGAAAGCAGCGTTTAAAAAATGTTTTGATGAATGGATTATTCGTTGGCGTAAGTGTATCGTTTCCGAAGGAGCATACTTTGAAGGTGATAAATTAAATTTGGATGAATAACAAACATTTTGTATATTATTGATCTTTTCCCGGTACTTTCTTGACAGAGTAGTATCATTTATGAATCTTATTAGTAAGTGCTAGAGAGAGATTTATTAGTTTATTTATAAAGTCGTAAGTGCTAATATAATGTAGTAGATATTAGTAACTGACACTAAATGCAAATAAATATTCATTAATGTATAATGCGTTATGAAACGATTATCGTTAAACTGCCCCGGGGCTAATAGAAACATTAATTTGAAATACATGATACATTACATCTACAAATGTTGTTTATGATATGGTAATGTGAATGCACGTGTGGCGCAGGGGCTAAGACAGTCGCCTCGCCTCTTCGAGTCGCGGGTTCGAGTGCCGCGCCGGACAACTATTTGTGTGGTCGATAAATAGTTGTTCTGAGTCTAGATGTAATTTGTGCCCGTTTAATATATGTTTGTAAAGTACCCCGCGACACAGGGATTCGATTCCCTAGTGCGGGCGTTGTCTTAAAACAAAAAATAAGATATTCACACATGGATATCTGATCTCCAACTAAATGGAAACCATAACTGATATGTTACATATACTACTTTTTTTTAACGTGACTTATGCAGTTAGCTTTACGGCTTTCACTGCTTCACCGGCCTATAGAGATGAGCGTTGGCTCGAACTGTCTAGCAAATAATACTACAAACTAAGTACCCGCGCCGGATGGCACCCCTTTGGGGTTCGGACCTCGATTCTGAATTACTGGCGGGGAAATGTGAGAACGCCCTCTCATCTCGTCATCATCGTTTTGGGGTTGTTTTGTGCAACTTTCGCTCTACGTTAATACGTGACGCGGGCCGCTCTTCCGGTTTAGGTCCGGAGAGGGCGTTTTATCGATTCGAATGCAAACTAAAGGTCATGGAGGACACTGGTGGTCGCGACGCGTTCACGGTCGTACTCTTTCCGGCGAGTACGAAGTATCGGTTGGTGTGCAGTGTTGCGAGAGTCTCTGATCGACTTGATCTGTTCGAGGTAAACGGTGATCTCGTCGTCCGGATCGTCCAAGACGTTCCTGGGACGACGGTGCTTACGTGAGAGTCGGAGTGGGTGTAATTGACTGCCTGTATCACCAAATGACTTGGATGGTGAGTGGCAGAGTCAAAGTACCGTTTGGACGTTTACTTCATCCAACGCTTGATGATAGGCAATAAGAGATCGGCTTGAAAGCTTTTGTTGCGAACGAACCACGGTGCGATGCGGCTCGTCATATGAATCTATTCTGGACTACTTGGATTAGGTGGATGAACCTATCTTTGGCGAGAGCAAAGACCGGGCTCGCATAGGTCATCATGGGTCGAATGCAAGTCTTGTAAATTCTCACCTTGTTGGCAAGGGATATTTTACTGCTTGCATTCTAGAAGCAGTGTAATCGGCTGAAGCTTAGCTTCCGATCGAGGATCACACCCAAATACTTGGCTTTCCTCTCCCAAGGGATTGGTTCGCCGAACATTTGGATGGGGTCGATGGTGGGAAGGGGATTTAACGTCGAGAAGAGCACGGCTCTTGGTCGGGTTGACTTTGATTTACCATTACCTGAACCATTCGCCTAGGGCGTTGGCGGAGGATTGGAGTTCTTTGTGAATGGCAGACGGACTCTTACTGGAGTAGTAGAGAGCTGCGTCATCGGCGAAGAGGGTTAGCTGGCTCTTTTGGGGTTTGGGGAACTCCTGCGTGAACCGGATGGGGAGTGGAGAAGGTTCCCTCGGCGCGGTAACAAAACGTTCGCCCCGAAAGTTAGTCTCGTAAGATGTGTAATACTTTTCTTGTGTAAATACATACTTATATACATAATTACACCCAGACTCAGGACAAACATACATGTTGCGGGAATCGAACCCACGACCTGCGGCGTGAAAGGCAAGCCACCAAACATGCCAACCGGCCCGTCTTATACATATACACACATCAACAAAGTCTAGGGATACGTTATTTTGAAATCAAACATGGCTTTATTGTTTAAAACCTATTTAGTTTCCTTAAAAAGTTTATTTACAGATTTAAACCTTGTCTATTCTTTATTCAAAATTTAAAAATTAAAATGAGAAACAAATGAAAACACGCAAAGCACAGCGCAATCTTGAGTTGTATCTAATTTCAAGAAGTTGCATTAAAATTTTTTTTGCGTGTTAATTGAAGAAAACCTGATAAATTGTTTTATTTTCTTTTCTCAATTGGTTGTGTAAGCTTTTTAGCGTCATGCCACGCCATCATTTGAGTCGAGATGAAATGTTACGGGCAGTTGGCATGTTACAAAACGGTGCTATTCAACGCGTCGTTGCTGAGTCTCTGGGCACAAGCCAAAATGTGGTATCCAGGCTGTGGTCACGTTATCGCGCTACTGGAGATGTGGCAGAACGGCACACAGGTAGATATCGTGTTACCACTCAGAGACAGGATCGATTTCTCCAAATGACCGCCAGAAGACTACCCAATATCACAGCGATGCAACTAGTGCAAAGGCTCCAGGAGGGTCAGCAGCTGCTGGTGAGCGACCAAACCGTGCGAAGGAGGCTGCATGAAGTTGGTCTTCATGCTCGCAGACCGCTACGAGTCCCAGCGCTGCGACGCGGCGACGTGGCAATCGCGGTAGGCGACTTTTATGGGCTCAAGAACATTTGACATGGAGTGATCAACAATGGTCATTGGTGCTGTTCACTGATGAGTCCCGCTATGGATTTCATCCAGATTCGAGACGAACACGCGTTTGGAGAACTCCAGGCAGGGTCAGCCGTCTCCGACATCCACAGGAGGTCCACTCTTACCAAGGCGGGACAATTATGGTGTGGGCAGGAATACGAATCGGCGGACGAACCCAACTCATTTGGATTCAGGGCAGCATGACTGCCCATAGATACCGTGAGGAGGTAGTAGAACGTGTCATTGTCCCGCTCAGGGCCCTAACGGGGCAAGAATTTCAGCTCATGCATGACAATGCACCTTCCCATACAGCGCGGCTGGTGAGGGCCGCCCTTCGAGAACACGATGTTCAGGTATTAGATTGGCCTCCACAGTCGCCAGACTTAAACCCAATTGAACACGCCTGGGACATGTTACAGCGAAGAGCATTGAGGGATTTTCCGCCCAACTTGACAACAGAAGAACAACTTTTCGAACATTTAAAAAGAACTTGGGACTGCATACCCCAGCAAGACATTGACACCTTAATTTTAAGTATGGAAAATCGTTGCCGCTGTGTGATTAATGTTAGAGGAGGAAATACCGATTACTGATTATCAGATTTGGTAAGATTTTTATTCATTTAAGTTTCAGTTGCATCTGTTATTTATATTAAATACAGTGCTGGTTTTAGTAATATCATATATAGTGTGTATTGCGAATTGCATAATGGACAAAAATATCGAATAAAGAGTGGTACCCGTTTTCAATCGGTAGAAGACATAAAGGAGAATTCGCGGCGAGAACTGAACTCAATTCCGAAAGCAGCGTTTCAAAAATGTTTTGATGAATGGATTATTCGTTGGCGTAAGTGTATCGTTTCTGAAGGAGCATACTTTGAAGGTGATAAAATAAATTTGGATGAATAACAAACATTTTGTATATTATTGATCTTTTCCCGGTACTTTCTTGACAGAGTAGTATACTACATAATAACTTGATTGCACGTATGGCTTAGTGGGTAAGGTAATGTAATTGTAGTCTTGGTACAATTTCTGTGCCACTTATAAAAACGTTAATTTCAATATAATAAAATTTATTAGTACATTGTGTTTTCAAATACCTTTAAAACAGTTTCCAAATTTGACATTTATAAACGACCTTTTTTACTAAAGCTAACAGTATTAAATGGCAGACAGCATTGAAATCAACATAATAATATATATATATATATATATATATATATATATATATATATATATATATATATATATATATATATATATATATATATATATATATATATATTAATGTAACATAAATAACCAGATGTTAGTCCTGTAGAAGTCTTAAATTACAACATTTTTATCATATGATCATATCACAAAGAGATACATATTTAAATATAAAGTTCCTATTTAGTTCTTAAATAGGAACTCTATATTTAAATTTGTATTTGAAAAAAGAAAACAGGTTCTTGACACGTTGTATGTCGTCTATACCGTGTTGCACAGTACATCGACAGTTATTAAATTATAAAGTATTAAATTTCTTTTCTTTATTAATATCTCGTAGATCACCATAATATTAGGCTTTTAAATGAAGCCTAAATAAAGTTCGTGTATTCTACATTATTTCTATTTATGCAGCAACGCGCCTAGCGGCGACCTCAATGTACTAAAATTGCCACCTCTAGAAGTTCCTAAGAATCTAATATACAGTATGCAAATATCAATTGTTTATCTGTATGTAATAATAATAATATCCTGGTACATTATTTCCACAGAGCCATCTGATCCCAAACTAAGTAGAGCTTGTACTATGGAAACCAGATAGCTGATATACTACATATTCTACTTTTCTTTTGTAAATACATACTTATAACATTGACCTATATGTATTCTACTAGACGCGCAATCCCATATTGAGAATTTGCTCACCGAGTAAGCAATTTTGGCCGCCACGCGCGCGCCCCTCACCTCGCGCACAGCCGGACTGGGACAGAGATTTTATTCGAAACAGCGTGTCTAGTTATACATATAAGTCAATGACTTATATAAATAATTACAACCAGACTCAGGGCAAACAGACATGTTCATGTACCCTAATATCTGTCCTGAGTCGGAATCGAATCTACGACCTCCGTCCGGCGTGAAAAGCAAGCATTTGCCAACCACGTTAACAGGCCCAGTTAGTAGTGGTAGCCGAAAGACGGGCATTCGGAATTTGTGGAGATTTTTGGGGGAGGCCTTTGTCCAGCTGTGGACGTCATTCGGCCGACATAAGATGATATACGTTCTTTATTTGGATAATACCTATTTTTTTATTGTTAAGCAGGCGGAAACTGAACTACAGTATATTCTAAGTTATAGTAATTATAGTAATTAGTTATAGTAATTTAGGTGCGAAATGTGTGTATTACGTCAATAAACAAATACTTTTGTCTGTGTTGATGATTCTCCGAACGACTAGACAAGGTTGAACAACGTCAGTGTACTAACGGCTACATATCAAGCTATACATTTCCAATATAAGCTGACCTCTCATTGTATGGAAATCCTATACAACGCGGGATCAGCTTATAGTGGAAGTGTATAGCTTGATAGGTAGCCGTGTGTACACGCAATTGCCTGACGTCAATTTTCAGTCCCATGAATCTCCGTGTTTTCAAACAAATGTGTGGAAGGTATTGGTATTGAAAGAAGTTTATGGAACGAAATGTTTCAAAAATTCCTCGCTGCCTACGTAACAAACTATATAGACGTGCACGTTGGCTGGCAAATGCTTGCTTTTTACGCTGGAGGTCGTGGGTTCGATTCCCAATTCTCACCCAGGACAGATATTTGTGTCAAGCACACAAATATCTGGCCTGGGTGGGAATTGGGAATAAAAAAAAAACATGTCTGTTGGGAAACATGTCTGTTTGTCCTGAGTCTGGGTGTAACTATCTATATTTTATGGTATTACTGTATTTGCAAAGAATTTAATAAAGCTTGTAAAATAAAAAACATAACGGTTGACAGTAATAAGATAAAATTTAGTTCTTGGGCAACTCAAGGCATTAGACTGAGTAGAGATTTTTTATATGAGTTGTATGACAGAAGGTCCTATAACCCTGATGTCAATTTTATTAATTATGTTAGAAATTATTCAAAAATTTTTAAAAAGCTTTGCATTCAAGCTAAATCTTTATATATAAGAGATAAAATTAATAAATCTGATAATAAAATAAAATCAGCTTGGCAAATAATTAATACTGAAACTGGTAAAAGTAGATCAAGAGATCAAACATTAGTATTGAATATTGGTGATGAACTGGTCTCAGACAGGCTTACTATTGCCAATTTTTTAGCTGCTTTTTTTGCAAATATACCCGTGGATATTACTAAGTGTCTCGCATCATCACCAGATGTGGCTGAACTCTTTTTAAATCAAAGCGTAAAACAAACTGTACCTAACTTTAGTTTTAAGTCCGAAACAAGTGATGATATTATTAAAGCTTTTAAGAGTATTAAAAGGAAAGGCACAGAAGATTTGTGGGGACTGTCTGTTAAAGCAATTGAATCAATCATACTAAACATTGCTACAATCCTTGCAGCCATCTTCAATGGCTGTATAAGTGATGGTGTCTTTCCCGATTTAATGAAAATAAGTAAGATAATACCCATTTTCAAGGCAGGTTGTTCAAAAAATGCCACGAATTATAGGCCTATCTCAATACTGCCAGCTTTAAGTAAAATATTTGAAAAGCTGATGCTCAGCCAAATGTTGTCGCACTTTAATGTGAATGAGATATTGCATAACAAGCAGTTCGGGTTTACAAGGGGCCGCTCTACTCAGGATGCAGGTTGCACATTAATTAGGTCAATATTGGAGGCTTGGGAGGGATCACAGGATGCGCTGGGAGTTTTCTGTGATCTCTCTAAGGCTTTCGATTGCGTTGATCATCGTACACTCGTTGTTAAACTGAAGTACTATGGAATATCTGGCACATCTCTTGATCTTGTGATGTCCTATTTATCGGGGCGACAACAGATGGTTTCGATAGGCGGTGTCACTTCGGCACGTCATCCTGTGAAAATGGGGGTGCCCCAGGGGTCTATATTGGGCCCATTTTTATATCTAGTTTATATAAATGATCTCCCTTATCTGGTAGAGAAAGTATCAGAGATAGTTTTGTTCGCTGATGATACGTCGCTCATATTTAAAGTAAATAGAAAGGATAAAGATCTTATTGAGCATAATAAAACACTCAGCTTTATATCAGAATGGTTTTCGGCAAATAATCTCTTGTTAAATGCAGGGAAAACTAAATGCATCAGGTTCTCATTGCCGAATGTGACTCAAATTGTACCAACAGTTGCACTTAATGCGAAAATATTAGATTTAGTCCCATCGACCGTATTTTTAGGATTGACACTTGATTCAAAATTGCAATGGGGTCCTCAGATTGAAAAGTTAGCAGGTAAATTAAGTTCGGCTTCCTATGCTGTCTGGAAAATAAGGCAATTGTCAGATGAACAAACTGCTAGATTAGTGTATTTCGCGTACTTTCATAGCATTATGTCGTATGGCATTCTGCTGTGGGGTTCGGCGGCTGACATAGGTACTATTTTTGTATTGCAGAAAAGAGCAGTCAGAGCCATTTATGGTTTAGGCAGTCGCGATTCTTTGCAAAATTTGTTTAAAGAAATAAATATACTTACTGTGCCATCGGAATATATATATCAGAATATAATGTTTGTTAGAAAAAATATTCATAATTATAAAAAGAAAAGTGAACTGCATAATATAAATACTAGGAATAAAAACAAACTAGCCATGCCAGGCTTTAGAGTAAGCAAAACTAATAAATCATTTTTAGGAAATTGTATTAGGTTTTATAACAAGCTTCCTACTCAAATTACTGATCTGCCTGACACAAGTTTTAAAACACATATTAAACGTGTACTTATGGCTAGGGGTTATTACACCACTAAAGAGTACATCGATGACAAAGACGTCTGGCTCTCACTTCCTACCTGCACATTGCTCGCTGGAGATCTTGTAGCCATATAAACATGACTGATCTGCTGTGTTACGTGAATTATCTGTAAATGATTGCTATCATATACTTAATTTAAAATTATTGACTCTGTCTCAAAATGAATAATGTTATTGTTTCGAAGTTTTTCTTTTGTATACCTAAATATAATCTAAAATAATAAGCATTCAGACAACCGATCGAGCATATATTGTGTTTGCCTACTAAATAATTACTCTAATTGGACCAAATCCCGTGTTCATGCCCGCTTGAGTATGTTTCGCCGGACCGTCTCAACTGGGTCGTGTTGAAACCGGTAGTAAATGAACCCACTGAGTTTGTTTCGCTGGGTCTTCTCAGTTGGGGCGCATTGGATCCGGTGGTAGCATTAAAGCGCGACCGTCGTTATTAACACAAGGTCCGTCATAATAATAATACCTTTAATATAGACAGAACCATTGACAATATGTAGTAAAAATATTAGACTTTAACTAGATAATTAAACATAATCTCTTGACAGTAGCTTGATACGAGCTAGCTAAATATCATTTCTGTAATAAAATAAAATTTATAAATGTTTTCATACAAGATGTACCTAAATATCTATGTTACTAGAAATAATATCTAATGTATACAACTATATTACTACAAACATGTTCTGACTATTTACAAGCGCTTTTTTAAAGTCTACGTGAATAAAAACCTTTTTTATTTTATTTTTTATTTATTTTATATAAGTATGTATTTACCAAAAAAAGGTGTTTATGTAGTAAGCTGTGCTTAGTTTGGGGTCGGATGGCTGTGTGTAAATATTAACCCTGTATATTATTATAATATGCAAGTATATGTAACTATACCATATTTAAGTTAAAAATTTGGAAGTTGCAATGACTTTATATACCTATGTAATGTAATTTTAAATAGCAATAATATCTACCAAATATGTGAATTTGGTGAAATTTAAGTTCGATGGTTGTACATATGAGAATATAAAAATTAAGCAGTTCTCGTATGGGCATTGGGCATATCTTTTTTATGGATTTTGAATGTTGTTCTTATATTTTGATTTTGAATATTGACTGTTCAGTTTCTTAGGCAAATCAAACTCTTTAAGTTACGTCTACTATTGATGTTACACCTTATATATTTTATAGCGATAAGAATTTAGATAACTTTTTATCTTAATTTCATCTTAAAGCGACGACTTGAATGCTGTTTCTTTTATATATATTAGGTTACGTTTTATTTTTTCTTTTTATATCAGAGGACGAAAAACGGGCAAGGGGGTCACCTGATGTTAAGTGATCACCGCCGCCCATGTACATTCGCAACACCTAGGAGTCGCGGGTGCGTTGCCGGGCTTTAAAATTCAGCAAAGAAGTGTTGCTGACCCTTCCCACCACTCCGATGAGCTTTGGGGGGACCTTTCTCACATGCAGAAACACAACATTAAGTAATTAATGTTATTGGAACGTAGTTCCTTATCGCGCGTTGCGAAAGGGGGCTAGACGGAAAAAATTAAGACGAAAAGTTGTAACGACACTTTTTGTTTTTTTTTTTCTTTTTTACTACTTAAATTGAGCCTACTGATTAAATTTATATTACAATTTATTTGTTAATAAAAAGGAACTTCGTTCCATCCGGGTGTCCCTTGACACCTCTCAAGTTTTTTTTATTAAAGACTGTCTTCTGTGAGGTCGAGGTACTTCCTCAGTCAGGCTGCTCTTAAAGCGAATGAACGCTGTGCCCTACCTCTCTTAAACACATTTACATTTTAACATTTGTAAGTAGACATTTTGTGATTCCATACCTATATGAAATCAGGTCCTATGCATTAAGGCCCTTTAAAAGTCTTGCTTATCAAAATCTATACATATAATAAAATCGTAGGAAAGTCAAAACTGTACATTGAATATTTTTTAAAAGGATACTTGCGGTGTAGTTTTTAGAATTTTTGTCTGTTTGTCTGTATGTATGTCCGGGCTAAAATCAAAAAGTACTGAATGGATTTACTTCAAATTTTGCATGAATATTACTAAGATGTCGGGTCAACATATTATCACGCTATCGCCTACGGGGAAAGTTTAATGCGGGTAAAACCGCGGGGCACAGCTAGTTATCAATAAGATTGATCTGCATGCCCTAGAGACGTGGCGTCTCTATGATTCCTTTATCTAATTTATAACAAGAAGTGCTATGAGGAATTGTTCCAACTTATGTATACCTGCCGCCACGTTCCGCCACAGACATTCTCGCCAGAACTGGAAATTTCACCCATATCACCTGGCTGAATGGTCATCTACCATCGTGCGTTTTACCGCGCAATACTATGTTGACGGGCTGGTTGTTAAATGTTTGCCTTTCACGCCGCAGGTCGTGAGATCGATTCCCACTCTGGACTGGATATTAGTATGCACGAACATGTTGTTTGCCCTGAGTTAGGGTGTAATTATTTATATAATTACGTATTTAGAAAGAAAAGTAGTATATCTAGTATAGCAGTTATCTGGTTTCCATAGTACCTACTCATGGCTACACATCAAGCTATACATTTCCAATATAAGCTGATCTCGCGTTGTATAGGATTTCCATACATTGACAGGTCAGCTTATATTGGTAATGTATAGCTTGATATGTAGCCGTGCGTACACACTTTGTTTCTCTCTCTGCTTGTAGACCAGGGTAGATAGACCAGGGTAGATAGACCTTTGAAAATAATAAAAAGTGAAATAAAATAATAGTAGGATGAAACCCATTATAAAAGGAGGGGAACATTATAAAAATTAAAGGAAAAATAATTTACGGGCGATCTGAGGTCGGGAAGGGGGTGGGGGTGAGTTTTTAAGGGTAAACAACGGTTTTTCTCGATTTCCGGCAAAACTAAAAGACCGTCAAATGGCAAAGTTGTAGGTAATAAAAAGATCTAAAACTTTTGTTGCTGTGTGGTGACGGCCTAAGAATATTACCACCCCCTCTCATCCCGTGGGGGGACGTAAAAGTCGTCCCGAGGGAAATATATACACCAGAGAACGGGCAGCAGCGTTCTCCTGAGTACCATGTCCACCTTACTGCGATCGCCAACCCGTCTGCCAAGCGTGGCGATTATGGCAAATCCCCTCAAATGATGGACACAACCAAACCGCGGCCCCCAGTCCCCGGCAGCCCTGCTATTCCCAGCCGTGGTAACAGCTGTGGTTACGGCAGGGCAGGGGGTGCTAAGAATCCCCGGCAGATTCCGCGTTACCAACACCGACGACCTCTGGCCCTGGCAACATATAACACACGTACACTGCGGGCCGACGAGAAGATAACCGAACTGGAGGAAGAATTGAGCAGGTTACATTGGGATACTGTAGGATTATCTGAAGTCCGAAGAGAGGGGGAGGACTCGATAATACTGAAATCCGGAAACCTGCTCTATTACCGGGAGGGTGACCAAATATCCCAAGGTGGTGTCGGGTTCATAGTCCACAAGTCCCTCGTGAACAACCTAGTGAAAATCGAGAGTGTGTCGACGAGGGTTGCGTACCTTATACTCAGAATCACCAAGCGGTATTCGTTGAAGGTTATACAGGTATACGCACCCACTTCGACACACTCCGACGATGAAGTCGAGGTTATGTATGAGGACATATCCAGAGCCATACATACCTCTAACTCGTATTTCACTGTGGTCATGGGGGACTTTAACGCGAAGTTGGGCAAACGATTCGGTAATGAGCTGAGAGTGGGGCAATTTGGAACTGGAGACCGGAACCCCCGGGGCCAAATGTTGGCCTACTTCATGGAGAAGGAGGGACTCTTTATGATGAATTCCTTCTTTAGGAAGCCGGATCACCGCAAATGGACCTGGGTGAGCCCCGATGGTAAAACTAAAAATGAGATAGACTTTATCTTGTCGACGAGACGACAGATGTTCAATGATGTCTCCGTGATCAATGCGGTTAAAACCGGGAGCGATCACAGACTGGTCAGAGGCTCATTGAACCTTAATGTCAAACTCCAGAGGTCCCGACTGATAAAGTCTACGCTCCGACCTATACCTATCCACGTCCAAAACCCCGAACCATTTCAGCTCGAACTGCAAAACCGTTTCGAATGCCTAGCAGACTGCGAGGAAGTGGACTCATACTATGACAGGCTCGTAGAAGCTGTCCATACGGCTGGGTCTAAGGTCTTCAAGGCCCGTCGTACAAACAGAACTAAAAAGATCTCTGACTTTACCCTGCAACTTATGGAAGATAGACGGAAAATGGTTCTGACATCCTCAGATGATGCTATCAGATATCGGCAGCTCAACAGACAGATCTCAAAGTCTTTGACTCGCGACACGCGGCAATTTAATACAATTAGTATTAAAGAGGCCATCGAGCGAAACAAAGGCTCTAAAGTGTTCGCAAGAGTTCTGTCTGTTGGACAGAGCCAACTGACGAAGCTGAAGACTGAGGAAAGTAGAATCGTCACGTCTAAGCCTGAGTTGCTGGGAGAGATCGAGAAGTTCTACGGACAGTTATATACGACAACACAGCCACCTGTCAAAAGTCATGCCTCAGATCCCAGAGCACAACTAACCCGACATTACACCGAAGACATCCCGGACGTCAGCCTGTACGAGATTAGAATGGCTCTCAAACAACTCAAGAACAACAAGGCGCCTGGTGATGATGGAGTTACAGCAGAGCTTCTGAAGGCGGGTGGTACACCAATCCTACGGGCCCTTCAGATGTTATTTAACTCCGTCATACTAGATGGTCAAACGCCACAAGCATGGCACAGAAGTGTGGTGGTGCTCTTCTTCAAAAAGGGCGACAAAACCCTATTGAAGAATTATAGACCCATCACACTGCTGAGCCATGTTTACAAGTTGTTTTCGAGGGTCGTTACGAATCGTCTCGCGCGCAGATTTGACGACTTCCAGCCTCCCGAACAAGCTGGTTTCCGAAAAGGCTTTAGCACCATAGACCACATACATACGCTGCGGCAAGTTATACAGAAGACCGAAGAGTATAACAAGCCACTGTGCTTAGCGTTTGTGGACTATGAGAAAGCCTTCGATTCTATCGAAACATGGGCCGTGCTGAGGTCTCTCATAAGGTGCCAAATTGACTACCGGTATATCGAGGTGATAAAGTGTTTGTATGAAAACGCCACTATGTCAGTGCGACTCCAGGACCAGATCTCGAAACCTATCCACTTGCAGCGAGGCGTGAGACAGGGAGATGTTATATCTCCGAAACTGTTCACCGCTGCATTGGAAGACGTCTTCAAGCTTCTGGACTGGAAAGGCTTTGGCATCAATGTCAATGGCGAGTACATCACTCACCTTCGATTTGCCGATGATATAGTAGTCATGGCTGAGACCATGGAAGACCTCGGTACAATGCTCGATGACCTCAGCAGAGTATCTCAACAAGTGGGTCTGAAAATGAACATGGATAAGACGAAAATCATGTCAAACGTCCATGTTGCACCCACTCAATTGAAAGTTGGTGACTCTGCACTCGAAGTTGTAGAGAACTATATTTACCTAGGACAGACCATCCAACTAGGTAGGTCCAACTTCGAGAAGGAGGTCAATCGTAGAATCCAACTCGGCTGGGCAGCGTTCGGGAAGCTACGTAACATCTTCTCGTCCAAAATACCGCAGTGTCTCAAGTCGAAAGTCTTCGACCAGTGTGTGTTGCCAGTGATGACATACGGAACAGAGACGTGGTCACTCACTATGGGCCTTATTAGAAGGCTCAAGGTCACCCAAAGAGCAATGGAGAGGGCTATGCTCGGAGTTTCCCTGCGGGATCGTATCAGAAATGTCGAAATCCGCAGGCGAACCAAAGTCACCGACATAGCCCGAAGAATTGCAAAACTGAAGTGGCAGTGGGCGGGGCACATAGCTCGTAGAACCGATGGCCGTTGGGGCAGAAAGGTTCTTGAGTGGCGACCACGAACCGGAAGACGCAGCGTGGGCAGGCCCCCTACAAGATGGACCGATGATCTTGTGCGGGTCGCTGGAAACAGCTGGATGCGAATAGCGCAAGACCGGCAATTGTGGAGATCTTTGGGGGAGGCCTTTGTCCAGCAATGGACGTCTTTCGGCTGATATGATGATGATGAAAACTTTTGTATTTACACTTTTTTCACATAACGTCAAAATTTATGTGAATAATTCAAAAACCCAAGTTTTTGGTTTTTTATTTTTATCTTTTACAATTTTTTTTCATTTTTAACGAATTTTGGTGAAAACTTACCTTTTTATGTCCCAAATACGCTATAATTTATTTGATTAAAAATATTTATTTTTTCACCTTATTTTGAATTAATATCGAAAAACACCCTAATTTTCAATCGAAAACTCACCCGTCAAGATATCAGCTTTTTTCAAAAAGTTGGTATGTTTTCTGTTCGTTTAAATCTCTACTTTCCGATGGTGAAAAAAAAAATTTGTTACCATAGTAAATCTTCTCAGAAAATGCAAAAAATCGAAAAAACTCGAATTCGATTTTATTTACTTATTAAATAAAATTTAGAGCTATTTATTAAAATTAACACTTAAATTACTCGAAAAACGTTAGATTACATGTTACATTGATACAAAAAAATGCAAATAAAAATATACTACTACAATTAACCAACAAATAAGTTAATAAAATTAATATTTAATAAGACATCTACAATATTTGGAGAAAGTTGTCGAATCTTCTTTAAATTATATGCGTAGATGTCTATTTATAACTATTTTAAGATAAATTATATACCTGAGTGACCTACGAGAAATAGTAGCCCATCAAAAGGTATTTCATGGAGAAGTGGGGAAGGGGCTAGGCGGGTCATAATACATACATACATACTAATAATAATCTCCTTAATTTTGCACAAAAAAATTAATTAATCCCATGAAAAAAAATATTTCAAAATACATAAAAAATATATGAAATATACATCGTAACTATATTCTTAATAACAAACTTTTGGCCGATTTTCATATATATTTTATACATTTCAAATATATTTCAGATAATATATTCAAAATATATGAAATATACATGAAAATCAGCCAAAATCGTTTTGGCCCATCACACCCACAGAAGGAGCAGCAGAACAACATTGTTACAGGGTAACAAGTGCAACAAGCAAGTGCAAGGGCAACAGTGTTATATATCTTGAAACTTGGTTGGGTAACGAACTAACAGCAACAGATTGGGGCTGGAAGCAATATCAACGTGGAATTATGCCCAAATTTACACAAAAAGAATTAATTCCGGAAATATTGCTCAAAACTATATGCTGCAGCTGTGAAACTGGATGTAACAGTTTAAAATGTGGTTGCCGAAAACATGGTTTAAAATGCACAAATTTATGTTCAAACTGTCATGGTTCTGAAAATTGCTCCAATATTGAAGAAGAAACCTACGAGGAAGTTGAGGATTCAGAAGAAATTGTGGATGAAGAACCAACGCAGTCTGGAAATAATGTCGGAGAGGAAGAAGGTGATAGTCATGAAAATTTCGAAGATCTACTAGAATCGGAGATGTTTGAAGAATCTAACGATGAAGAAATGCCAAAAAGACAAAAACGAATGGATAAGTTATTAGAATTGAAGATAAGGTAGGTATGTATGAATAATAAGATTAATGTGTTTAAAAATATTGTAATGAATAACGTAATCAGAATAAAGTATCTACATTTAATTGTACTATTAACATTTATATTTATATATAATGAGATTTTCTATGACATAAATGTAATTAGCATTAAGTAAATCAACTTTTTAATTGAAACAAATTGCAGCTATCACATTTTTTTAGATGAAATTATTTATAATAATTAAAAAAAAATCGAATTCGAGTTTTTTCAATTTTTTGCATTTTCTGAGAAGATTTACTATAGTAACAATATTTTTTTTTCACCATCGGAAAGTAGAGATATCAACGAACAAAAAACATACCAACTTTTTGAAAAAAGCTGATATCTTGACGGGTGAGTTTTCGATTGAAAATTAGGGTGTTTTTCGATATTAATTCAAAATAAGGTGAAAAAATAAATATTTTTAATCAAATAAATTACAGCGTATTTGGGACATAAAAAGGTAAGTTTTCTCCAAATTTCGTTAAAAAAGAAAACAATTGTAAAATATAAAAATAAAAAACCAAAACTTGGTTTTTTGAATTTTTCACATAAATTTTGAGGTTATGTGAAAAAAATTTAAATACATAAGTTTTAGATCTTTTTATTACCTACAACTTTGCTATTTGACGTTTTTCGATAGGACTTTAAGTTTTTCCGGAAATCGAGAAAAACCGTTTTTTACCCTTAAAAACTGACCCCCATCCCCTTCCCGACCTCAGATCGCCCGTAAATTATTTTTCCTTTCATTTTTATAATATTCCCCTCCTTTTATAATGGGTTTCATCCTACTATTATTTTTTTTGGTTTTAAAAATTATCGACCCGTATCGTTATTGGGTTCAGATAGCCGTTTGTGAATAATGTCCCCGGATATTATTATTATAAATACCACTCTCCAATTCATTAACTGCGGAGATATTTCTGATCCGGTATGACAAGGCAACCATCAGAAAGTAAGCCTATTCTTTTCTTAAAGACCGGCAAAGCAGCCTGAAGTATAGAGTGTCCATAGGCGGCGGACCGCTTACCATCGGGTTACCGGATTGGTCCTTTGCCTTGCTATTCTTAAAAAAAACAGATTTTGTGCGAAAGGGACTTATCAGTCCAGGAGTTTTGGCGCCAACGCGGAAAAGGACGTATCGAGGCTATGTTTTATTTTCAAAAACTGGTGTAAATTCGAGTTTTTATGTGTAAATATGGTGGATTTTTAGACATAACATCTTCGACAACGTACACAAGTGGAGGAAAGTGCGATATTGCCGTGAATTGTGATTTTCCGTGTTGAAACCAAAACTCCATAGAAGCCTCTAGTAAAGTCTCCACTGCTTTACTGGGGTAGGACTATGACTTGACTGTGACGGACGTGATGGACATGACTGTGACGGACGTGACGGACATGACTGACTGACTTTGAAACAGAAAAATTACAACTGAAGACGAGGCGGTATGGTCACAGACCTTAGCCTGCCCAAAGAGGGCAAAAATAATAATAAAAAAAAAAACTTATCAGTCCAGTAATGTTTCTTAACTCATTGAGAAACACGTCTAGTATTACTCAAGTTGAAAGGATGCATTAAAATCTGACTGATACGCCCACAGACAGTTAAGTTTATTGATTCTGACACCATATTGGCTATTAAAAAATATATAAAACCGAGGGTCAACCCACGTTCGATTAGCTTAGGACTTTATTTATAAATCAACCACAAAGTTACCGAACTTATATAAAAGTATGTCTTTACAATATCTCATGAATATAATCTTTTTACACAGCGTATCGTACGTGCCGCATCACTAATATTGGTTTGAAGAAAGCATTACGTCAATACGACGAAAGGCCCGGCTTCGATTCCCGGTTCAAAGGAAACGTGGTGATCGGATTACGTGCCGACATTCTTTGCTATAATACTATGTAAATGTTGATTTTGATGTCATTTATCATTGGAGATGAAGTCTTTGTTAGGGACACGGTATTATTATTATGTAATGAATTAAAGAGTTGCTCGGACTCCTTAGTTACTTTCGAATTTGTTTAGGTTTAAATAACTCAAGACTGGTTTTATGTAATATACAGGGTTTTCAATTATTAGTGCCCAACCAAATGTTGTTCTTTTTAATATATTTTTCATAACATAATAACTATTTTGAACGACCAATTTGGAATAGGTATGGTTTCTAATTATGACCTAAATATTCTGTAGATACAATGTTTGGAATCCAATTATATATGTATGGTTGTTCACTTGAGTAGCTAGCTGCATATTAGTTAGGGTTCTGACTGAGTCTGAGAGAGACTGCCTCGTTGGTCTAGCGGTAGCGTGTTCACCCGCGGTTAATGAGGTCCTGGGTTCAAATCCTTGGTCGGGCCAAAAGTGATTTTGGGAATTTTCTGTAAAAAGAAAAATTTCTCAGCCCGAAGTCTGGGAGTTGGCGGTATTATACCCCCGTGCCTCGGAGAGCACGTAAAGCCGGCGGTTTGTGCCTGACCTCTTTCCGGTCATGTCGCTACGGCGTCCCATCGGATCATGAGAGTGATGGAATAGAAAGTGTTCCTGTGTTTGCGCACACACTTGAGCACTATAATATGTCCCTCGCAGATGGCCAATCTCTGTTGAGACTGGCCGCCGTGGCCGAATTCGGCTTGGAGGACATTATTATTAGTTAGGGTTCCTACTCTAGCTAGTCCTTCCTCGCTGGCGGGGACCACGATGGTACTATGCCCCTTTACCTGGAATCTATAATTTGTAGTCCGTCCTATCGATTACAGCTCTGGAAGCAGGAACAATTTCTTATGATCTAGTAGATGACTGCACGTATGGCGCACCGGTTTAGACAGTCACCTCGCCACTTCATGTCCCGGGTTCGGTTCGATAATTAAATATGTATCCATAAACAATTAATGTTATGTTTCCGCGTGGGTCAGCAAGGCATGAGTTGTGCCTCCGGTACTGCCGAAGTCTATAATAGGTTACCTTAGGTGTGGCAAATGATTGTCTGCTGGTTGGTTGTTAAATAACCTACATGGTTATTATACCCCCATAAACTCCAACAAATGGCATGATTTCAAATTTCGCAATGAGACGATTATCATCACATAAATTGAGCCCAATTGTGGTGAACTTTCCTGGAATTATTTAATCGCCTTCTTTTATTTGAATAATCGGTACATTGATAGCAATAGTCAAAAATGGAGACATCAATGGTATTGTCCGTGCCAAGCGTATTTGAACAATGAAAAAGGTTGTCGCTTCCGTCCCTTTATTATTCATTTACAACCTTCTCTTTGTCCGTGGCTTCCTGTCGTACACTCAAGCTTTTTTAGCTTTTGACAGATAAATTATTGTTTATCTTTTGGGTGGAGGCCATTTGGATAGCGGAGGATCGAGCGGTTTTTAAAAAGGAGGATATATGTATCTATGGACATTGTTTTAAAGATAGAGACAGGCAGTTGTTTGATTACAGAAGTGAATCTGTAGGTATCACGAATATCTGAACATAGTAGGTATCTAACTGACGAGGATTACGACTACGAATCTAATGATTTTTGCAAGTTCAATTTATATAAATCATTAGCAAGAGAGATTTAAGGGGATACAAATCAGACCTAGTTATACATATCTATGCTGTGCTTGCAAAACTAGTTCACCTACTCCGATTCCGATTTCGCGATACCGGATAAGCCACCCGTCGATGCTAATTAGTACTAAGCTACACCAAACTATCGGCTAAAGGAGCTTCTTCCGTAAAGGAAAGGAACATTATACCCTTACGGGTGACCTTCATGAAGCAGGGGATCATAAAGAGCCAACAACAGACCGCGAAGGAGTTGAAAACTACCACCACCCTCTTCGATGAGAGGATCTTTTTACTTTCAGTGGTGCCGCTGAGTATTGGTATATCCGTCGCAATTCCCGTCACCTGGTGATTGATGAGATCAAAGATGACTTAATATTCGAGGGTTATCCCGTCATTAAATTGCATCGCATGTGCAAGACCAACGGCTGCAACGACAAGGAAAAAAGTGAGAAGATGAAAAAAAAACAGAAGTGTAGATATGTACTATGAATATAATGAATCCTACGACACGGTCTTGTTTTATTTCGACACATCAGCTTACCGTCAAAAGTCTTTGAGACCTCAAAACGGCGATCATTTTCAAGTTTTTTAAGCCGGACGGACAATCTCGAATTTCCTAAAAATCTCTAGACTTTCGCCATTTACCTAGAAATAATGATACCTACTTAACTATATTACTACAAACATGCTCTGACTATTTACAAGCGCTTTTTAAGTCTACTTGAATAAAAACCTTTCTTATTTTTTTATAGCATACTAAGGGTCGTGTAGGAACACCGTAGTTTTCATGGCCCTACTCTCGCGTTACGCTCTGTTATGACTTCGTCACTCTTTCCAAACGCTTCGAAGTTAACCAAAAACAATAATTGTTCGCTATCTCATTAGACGAGACAAAACAAAGGATGTCCTTTATTTTCATCTGTAGACCTAAATAGATAATTTACTGATAACAAATGACTATGTGCTTAAAGATTTTGTAATACAAATTGCATGAATCACAATTGGTAGTGATCCTTCCAAATTGGATGTTTATGGATCGACGGTTGACAAATACCATATTCAAAGTTAGTTTCAACGTTGCTGTATAATTATATCACGTCAAAAAGAAAACAATCCAGGCGGCTTTTACTGCTTCTCCGGGATGTAAATCTATTCGTAGTTTGTATAGAGGTATTACTAAAGTTTACCTCAGAGTTGTCGGTATTTGTTAATTAAAAAGACAAATATTAAAAAACGGTGTAAATTAACCAGCTATATTAAGATCTCTTGTATTCTTATTGGACGACGGGAGTATATTCCACTATACCGATTCCACTCCGCTCTCCAGACAACTCGGCTTCGACCCTTTAACTATTGAGTATTAATTAGACTTTACTGTGTGGTGCCAGCATAGAATATCATCACCCCATCTCATCCCGTGTGGGGCGTAGAAATCGTCCGAGGCAATACCTACCAGAGACCGGGCAGCAGCGTTTTTCTGTGAACTATGACTATCAAACTGTCTGCCAACGATCGCCAACCAGTCTGCCAAGCCTGGCGATTATGGCATATCCCCCCCATTCTTTGGGAGGCTTTTGACCAGCAGTGGACGTACTTTGGCTGACATGATGATGATGATATTAACTAAAACTATTGCTATTTACTATTAGAAGTATATACACTAATAATCTAAAAGCAAACGCTTACGGAATGGTTTCTTTCATCTTCCTTCATCGTTTGAGCAGAGGTTAACACTGTATAATAATAATAATAATATATAGGGACAATGTCACACAGATCATCCTAGCCCCAAACTAAGCAAAGCTTGTACTATAGGTACCAGGTGACGATATACATACTTATAAAATACATAAAAAACATCCTTGACTCAGAAACAAATATTCATGCTCATCACACAAGTCAGAGTTGTTCTAGCTTCTCAGTAGGCCTCTGACATGGCTTAATGACTCTAGTCTTATCAACTGGGACCGATAGCTGAGTGTGCCCTGCAAAGCACGGAAGCGCTAGGACTGACTTTGAATCTTCTACAGACTGACCACACGCCTTCAGGCCACGAGGGCCACCTGGCAAGAAGATGTTAATGATGATAAATAATATATCTGTCGTTTTAGTTCAATTCAATACAGGTCATTCAAATTTCCCTCCAACGCAGCAATGGGATTTGAAGTAACATTCTCTAAAAATTACGGGGCAGCGTCTTTTACATCTTTGTTGTCAAGAAGTTGTATGTATTAATATTTGAATGCCTGTGGTTACGGATACACTTGTGCACTTTAACATTGACTGAGTAGTTAGTTAATCTCTGAAGAGATTGTTCACTATAGAAGAAACTCGCCCCGAATTTAATATTATTAAATATAAAATAATTAAATGTATATTGTGTACTGATAGAATTTTATGGGTATCGTAAAGCTTCTATCTAGGTACTGTTATAATAATGTAAGAGACAACATTGTATAAGTTTGTTTACCTTTTACTCAGATGAATATTTACTAGTAATGAAACTATTATGACAAAAATGTATGCAACTGTTGTAATCCGCGAGTGTCGGGAACATTATCGTTAGGAACAGGATAGCATTATCGCGTGAGTAATATCCGGTGCTGCGTACGCACATTAGTTCGTTGCACTTCGCTTCAGCTAAGAGCTTTATAGCCTATAATTTGACCTTATGTGGATTAAAACCAATATAATATATGCCGTTTTTAAGTAATTATACATAATTAATAACCAAATCAACCAGATGACCGCCAAAGTGGTTTATTTCTGAGCGTCTCCGTACTTTGGAGGGCATGTTAAGCTGTCAATCCCGGTTGTAGCCAATAGGCAACAGTCGTTAAGCCATGTCAGAGGCCTGCTGGGCGGCTTGAACAACTCTGACACCAGGGTTACCACTGCCCATACGATAAGTAAGTAAGAAGGTACAGCAGAAGCTTTTTCTAATATAGACCGTATGAAAATAATAGTAAAATAAGTACTAAAACTATTACTCTCATGGGATGAGGAACACGAATTACACTTCTCACTGAATACGGAATAGGTAATTGGCACTGTTTACTTTCACTCGCACTTTTTCACTTTTCCCCTTGTACTTCTTCCTCTTGAATCACCTTTGATTTCACTTGAATTAAAACTCAGCGTTCTGTTTGGATACTGCTTATATACCCCTAAATTAGTTCTTTATATTCTGGAACCATCTTATGTCAATTTTACATTAAGAATTTTATATGTCTCTTTCATCAGCAATCCTTTTTCTTGAGTTCTCTAGTATTGAATAGAACATACAACTTTTGGTGACTTTTGTAACATTAAAATGTTACAAAAGTCACCAAAAGCCCTTACTGGTACCAGACTGGGGTTGGAACCCCTAATGTGATAATACTATAAGTTGTAAATCTGTAACAGAAGTGTATATTAAAAATATTTATATAATCAGGTCAGAATTTGGTACCTACAGTCCTAACTAACGTCTTAATTATCCGATTTTAAAATTGACTGACTAATAAGTCTTACTGTTTTTTCATATTTTCGAGCATCACACACGACACAACGAATGCGCTCGCTGACGTTTTTCAAGCAAAACGAAACATATATTTTGTTGCATTATAAACACAAGGTCACAAGCATAATAATAACATTTAATTCGTACCTTAATATAGACAGAACCATTCGACAATATGTAGTAAAAATATAAATTTTGATAATTAAACCTACACATGATCCTTGACAATAACTTAATTTAAGTTAGTTAAATATCGTTACTGTTATAAAATAAATCTTATAGTAAATTATTTCCTACAATCCGTGTACCTAAATATCTATGTGTACCTAGAAATAATTATAAATTAATTATATATTACTACGAATATGTTCTGACTATTTACAAGCGCTTTTTTAAAGTCTCCGTGAATAAAAACCTTTTTTATTTTATTTATTATTTATAATGAAATGTACTGGTACCTAGTATTCTTGTAAACTATATAGGAAGCTTTATGGATATGACCTTTTTAGTTCAGTTTGCATTAGGCTCAACCGATCTCTAAAAAGTTTTCGTGCAAAAGTGGCCGTAAAGGTCAGAATCAGAGTGACCTAGTATTGTGGTCTCGATTACATACATGTGACTCATATACATCTTTATATATGTACTAGCAGTCAATTGGAACATGTTTTATATACATGTATTATATTAATAAAAAAACATATTCACACTTACCGCTCCTTATTTTAATCTTTTTGTAAAATAGTACTTCCGTAACGAGTATTAGATTGCTAATGGTTTTTCTCATTTGCTGTCTAAAAGCGTTGACTGCACATTTTAAACTTCTTACGTAAATACTTAAGATATACGATTTTTTGTGAGTAACGTAATTGGTTGAGTATACTATTATTTTGTGACAATATTTAAAATAATAGATTATAAATAATAGATATTTAATACAACACCGTTACATAACGAGTTCGAGTTTTTAATGTTATCGTAGATGTTGGTGATTTGCGTGTAAGCCGATGGCAAGCCGAGCTGCTGAAGAATGAGCGAGGTGTCTGCCTTTGGCAACTCTATATTGTATTTTTGCATAATTTATAATAACAAACAGCAAAAAGTCTTATTGTAAATATAAACTAGTTTACCGATTTAAATAAATCGAATTAAAATATTCATTCTTTGGACGATGTCGTAGTCAAACATACACAAACCAAAAAAAAAAAAAACATAAAACTCCATGGATTTATAGCCTACAAGCCATTTTCTTACTTTTTTATCTAGCAATCTATTGCAACTTAGTGAAGTGTGTTTTCAGCATATATAGGTTAGATGAAAGTTATTCATTCGTTTCTTGAGCCATACGATTATATTCGCTGCACCACCTCGTTAGTGCCAGTTGTCAATAGATAAATAGTAATAACACATATTTCTGGACAACTAACACACTGTCATCTGATGCCAAACTAGGCAGAGCCAGTACTACTGCAACAATATCAACATACAACTGTGTCGGCCATGTTTCTAGAAAACAAAACCGATAGATAATACCTACATCCTCCGGAAGGGTGTTAGCAAGGGAATCCTAAATTTGATCTGCCAGCGTGTATCGTTCGTAGCTTAACGCAGAGCGCCTACCCCGGATTGGTAGATGGTACAGGTTCGAGACCCGCCGGACGATTAAATTTATGATTTCCCATTTTTGAGTTTAGACAAACGCTTTGCATTGCGAATAATGCTATAAAATTAAAATATCAACATAAACATATTTTAGTAGGTATATATTTCTAAATACATACATACTATAAGTAAATTATATCCCGACAGAACAAATAATCGTGCTTATCACACAAAGAATTGCCCCGGGTGGGGATCGATCCCACGACCTCTGGCTTAACAGAGTCAGTAACCACAACCCCAACAGGCCAGTCAATTATAGCAAATGCCAGCTCCAGTCCTTATAGCATGGCAGTATGGTAGACATAATCTCTTTACTACGTTTGGCCAATGACATCGCAGATAATTATCTTCTTGATCATGCGATTCAACGATTCCGCAAGTTCATTGGTCGAACGCCGTAGAGGGCCTTGAGTATATACTAACTTGCATTAAGAGGAACTGCTTTATAAAATGGTTACATAAACAGAGGCCTATATCATGCGTAGATGAAAAGCTTCCTGTATACTCCAGGTGTTATCTATTGGCCCATCTAAGTTATAAAAGTCCGGAAAACCATAAAACAAACTAACACTATTGTTTTACTGTAAGTACATTGATGTTACAATGTAGAGTCATTTTATTGCATTTTGTCCCACAGTTCATGTTTAAATAATTAATTACCTTCAGGTAACAAACCTGACAAGATAACAAAGTCCTTACAAAGTATAATGATCGATAAAAATCTTAAGCTAAAATCAACGTAGTGGGGGAAACTGGGTTTTGTTTCTGCCATAGAAGTGGGGTGTGAATAAACTAATTGATATTTACGTGCCCTCCGGAAAGAAGCACCTCCCGGAATTATCCGGAAAGTGTTTCATTGGATTACCAATGATGAATTGGGGTACCTAAGGGAGGCAACCGTCGGGTCGATCAGCCATAGCAAATTTTAATAGAATAGAATAGAATACTCTTTATTGTACACACTCACACACGACAAATTCATAGGACACTAATAACACAATCATGTACAATGGGCGGTCTTATCGCATCAAGCGATTTCTTCCAGACAACCTTTGGATAGATAGGAGCTGTAGTATAGTAGTAGGTGTGCAACAAATAAAAAGTAGATAAGTCTAAAAACATGAATAAAATATAAACATATATTAAACCTCTGTAATCCGATTAGTAATACAACCAATTGCCAAACTTTAAAAGTAACAAACCAGTTTGCGACCGTGATATAATGTAGTTCACTATGGGTAATACTAAGTCGTAAAGTAGTTAATCTTGGAATTAAAAAATACAAAGAGATTAAAGAGAGCTTGGGGTACGAAGATGACGCAACACCTACCTTATTTATTGCTTTCATAGGTGTTGTTACAAGTGTCTTCAGGTGAATATACATAACTAAGCATGATAATCTATACATATAATAAAATCGTAGGAAAGTCAAAACTGTACATTGAATATTTTTTTTAAAGTATACTTGGGGCGCGATCTACAATCGATATCGAAGCCAAAAATATAGTTTTTAGAATTTTTGTCTGTTTGTCTGTATGTATGTCCGGGCGAAACTCAAAATGTAATTTGCTTTGCATGGATTAACTTCAAGTTCTGTATGAATATTACTAAGAGGTCGAGTCAATATATAGGCTACATATTATCATGCTATTACCTACGTGGGAGGAGCTGTGATAATTTATAAAATTTTACGCGGGTAATACCGCGGGGCAAAGCTAGTATCAAAATAAAATAAGCATTAAATTGAAAACCTTCCTCCTTTTTGAAAACAGTAAATGACTATCGCTTCTCATCTCTCTTTAGAATTTTCTTAACTATCTTCAATCCTATTACAAACTGGTATTCACAAAACGCTTTGTGCAAAAACCACTTAACTTTGAACATTAATAATCCGTAGCGTTGGACGAATTGTTGTATACTACTCATTTTAATATATGCCATTAGCTTGCTTTATTTGCCATTAAAATATCAGCTGTCATGACGAAGTCATTATGATTCTAGTTCGTTGACAATGCGCGGGCGCTGACCCGCGATAGTGCAAACTTGTAAATAAGTACTTAGAATAATGTGTAAGTTAGCGGTATTCACATTATTTATGCTGTTTTTTGCATGTCGTGTAATATTATGCAAATTTTGTCTATGTTTAAATATTTTGAAAGAATATTAAAATTATACTTAAACTTTATTGTGACCTGAAATAGTTCTTATGAAGAAAACCTTTACAAGAATAAGTAGAGCAAATAATTATACGCGTTGTTACTATTTGGAATGGTATAGTAGCACTTTTCTGTGCGCATACACAAAGTCCGAGTAAGATGACCTCACTTTTTAGGGATTTTACAAGTATTACTTAACGGAATTTTTGACTCTCCCTCCCCACCATGTAAAGCTCCGTAACGTTTTTCTGTTCTCTTTAAAAAAATGCGTGAGAGTGTCTCTCTACGCGACCGTTCTGAAGGATTGTAAATGTTATGATTATATATAATGATTAAATATGTAAGCGTAGCTCAAACCTCCCTCCAGCCCCTGTAACGAACCATAATGTTTTACAAGACCCCCCCAATGCATCACGTAATACTTGAACGTTCCCTTACTTCCAGCGGCTGCTAACTCTTCATTCCATGAAACATTCTGACCACTGTTTAAAAACAGATGAAAGTCCGAAGTGCCAATTCAAAATAATTAGCCGGATAGGACATCAATTTGAAATCACAGTGTCTAATTAAAACCAACGGACGTGAAAGCGAGTATTGTCCTTTAGAAACGACACTATAGGTTTTAGTAAATCTTTTTAATTCTATTTCTTCCCGTAAACATTACTATTTCGGTTTACAAAAGTTAGTCATTAGCATCTCAAAAAACTAAACTTCCATCATTTTGCCAGCCAACAACCTTCGCTTTCTTCCCATTAAATTGATCAAATCCTCCATGGGTTTTATTATTGTTTTGACTAAAAAGTAAAGAGGTCTTATGCAATATCAAATCTTGCTGGTCTGTCTCAAATCAGTTGCGAGACATTATTCCAATTTCAGTTTAACTGTTCTATATTCCGTCTGGGCAGACACCTTAATGGAAAGCTTTTAAAAATCGAGTTCATTATAAGCTATGACTGCAATTTCACCACTATCATCCTTCATAATAATAATCTGCCATGCGTACCTACGAAACTATTTAAAATTATTTGTGGCTGAAATCTATAGTAATATTGTGTGGTATGATCGTATTTCCGTCTCCTTCAGACAAAAATCATCACCACTGTTCAACACGAGAGAGGCGTAGAAGTCTTACCCAGGGAATATCTACCACAGAACGTGCAGCAGTGTCTGTCTGTACTATGACTAACATACTGCGATCGCCAACCCGTCCATGAAGCGTCGCGAACATGGCATATCCCTCCAAATACTCAACAAAATTCTATTACTGACATTTTGTGGGAGGTCAGCTGATATGATGATGGCAGAGATAATTAAGAAAGCATCATAGGTTTGTGTTTTCATATTTCTTTCCTCGTTTCATTTGTCACATGGTGTCTATTGTGACGTGGACATGACACCAAGCCTTATCTAATTGTGTAATGTAGATCTGTAGACTGAACCTAACTAGATTCTATTTTGAAATAACAATAGTGCATGACTGACTAGATTGTCTGATATTATGCAACCATTTTTTTGGAGTTACAAAATCATTGTTACGTAGGCAGGTACTAATCGTTTTGGAGTAGGCTAAATTGTTACGCATTAATTTTATGCTTTACAACTATCTATCAGACAACGTGAGAATGTAAAGTTAATATATTTCCGTATGCTTTTTTATATACTTACATATATTTATAAATTGGTTGTCAGGAAGAAATTACAGGAGCAATAAGACTATTGTACTTATTTTATTCCTAATGAAGAATATCGTAGACACTAAAAAGTCGTTATAAAATAATGCCCTGTTGTTTTAGGGATAGAGTGTTCAGACGCAGAAGGTCCTGGGTTGACATTCAGAGTGGGGCAGAAAATAGATATTGGAATATTTTTATTAATTAATTTCTTAGTATTAGCAATGAATCTTAAAGTGGGTGTTTAGGTGACCCTCCGTGCGACGGATATGTCTCCATTGTGTAAATTAATTATATACTGGGACTAATTCAATTCTGTAATATTGTTATGTCGTTCGACCGCGAGCAAGAATAGTTCCAAGAAGTGTAAATACTGTAGCTATTATTTAACAATCGATCGTTTTCTCGCAAATATAACATTTTTGCGAATTATTCAAATGAGTGAGGTCGCGTTTATTGTTTACTAGCTGTGCCCACGATTACGTACGTGTGGAATATTGTCTTTGGGTACCACGCCGCGCTAGATATCGAATCAACAGCAATTTTTTCTATCTTCTATACAATTTTTCTTCCTCGTCTTTTTATCCCTTAAAACCTTATTTTCGCATTAAAAAGAAGCCTATGTGAGTTACACGGATACTCAGACTCCAGAGTATCCGTGTAACAAATTTCATCGGTTTCCTAGTTTTGGCGTGAAAGCGTGACAGACAGACAGATATATTTTCGCATTTTTAACATTAGTAAGGATGAGATACAGTAAGTTCGTGATAGATGGCGCCGGGTTGGTGCTATCGATAGGTATGCAGCGCTATAATTGGTTACTTACTTTTTTGATAATAATTAAAAAGTCACATAGTATTCAATAGGAATGAACAAAAATATTGACTAAAGCTTGAAATTTAGTGTGAGTTAGAAAAAAAACAAACGAGTTGGTTGGGATGTACCTCTATAATTAATTACTTTAGATAATAATTATTACGAGGTGAATATTGTTCGATAGGAATTTAAAAATTGGTTAATACATTAATTTTTACCCTGTGTCAATCACAACGTTAAAATTAATTTATTATACAATATTTTTAGTTATAGTGTTAAGTAGTGTTTGTGTTTTGTGGTTTAGTTCACCCGCATGAAAGAGTTTACCCGATTATTCCGAAAAACTGTTGCCGAAAGCTAGTTACATTATTATAATAACTAACACGACTTAACACTAAAACTAAAAATATTGTATAATAAATGAATTTTAACGTTGTAATTGATACAGCGTAAAATTTAATAGTATTATCCAATATTATTTAATTCCTATCGAACAATATTCGACTTGTCATAATTAATATCTACGTATATAATAATACGCACATTAAACCACTCTGTCTCAGCTTGACGCGACACGACACGACGCGCGACGCCAAGCGGTCTCGCGTTGCGTCACGCCCAGTTCGGTCGTTGATCCGAGTTGGAGCCATTTCCACAAACGGGAAAACTATTAAGAGAGTTTCTTATAAACTGACCAGTATTAATGGCGATAATCCTGTATTAACTCGTTTGTGGGTACGGTTGCAAATGTGAAATTGTTGCGGATGTGGTTTGCATCACTTAATAGGGATACGCAATAGATATAATATAACCTACATATAACCTATTTGTTATAATATCCTTTGACATTTACACACGGCTATCTGATCCCAAACTAAGCAGAGCTTGTACTATGGAAACCAGATAGCTGATATACTACTTACATATACTACTTTACTTTGGGTATAACAATTTCATTAAAATATTTATCTTAAAAACTAATTATTTCTAAGAAAACTAAATGTAAAATAAATCTATAATGCTAATATATAAATTCTTTTCTTTTGTAAATAAATATTTATATAGATAATTACACCCAGATATTCTTGCACACAAATATCAGTCCTGGCTGGGAATGGAACCCACGACCTATGCGGCGTGAAAGGCAAGGACTTACTACATACATATATATATAGTATCTGGCACGAGTCAACAACTTGATGATAAGTCTTTTTGGCGAAATGCGAGGTGCGCGGGAGTTGAATTCATAAGCGATACTCGTCGTATATTGGACTCCTGGCTGTATACTGTAAACTGTGAACTGTGAGTCGGAATTAGTTTGACAGACAAATTAATTTCTGCGTACTTAACTATTCGCCAAAAAGATCTACTTACCTAGTTTGTACTCACGATTTCAGCGCGAGGTAATATATTGTGTCGTAGTTTTTCCTGAAAACTGATGAATTAATCTATAGAAATATTATTTCTTTTCTTACTTTTACTACTAAATAATATTAAGACCTCTATTTAACATACCAATGTTTTTTCTTCTGCTTCACTGAACAATGGAAACGAATGTGGCTCCAGCCGTCTTACTAATAAGATTACAAACTAAATACCTCACACCAGTAGCCCCTTTGGGGTTCGAACCTCGGCTTATGGCGGTTTCGGGCATGGATATACAAGAATTCCAACTCGCTCTACGTTAATATGCGAAGAAATGGGTCATTTCATCAATACGAATATACTAAGTTTAGTAGTACTAGTGTACGATATATCGGATTGTGTGCAGTGTCACGAGAGTTTCTAATAGGTGACTAGCCAATTGTGTCAATATTTGTTATTTGTGAGATGCTATGTGGTTCGTTATATTGGCATTTATTTTTATGTTGTGCATTTTGTGACCTGGTCTGCTTATACGATTCAGCTGACTGGGTCAGTGTAAGGTTATTTCTTAGTCTATTAGTTTTAGTTTTTTTATTGTGATTCCGTCAGACGTAGTCAGAATTTTATACATGGCCAGTTTCAGTCACCTACTTAGTTTTATCAAAATGCTGAATGTTTTTTGTAAATAATATAGACATTGTGCGCTAAGGTTGACCAACCACGGACTGATGATTATACAATTGTGGTGCCACTATTGTTACTATGGAATTATGAAAATACATCAGTGTATAAAGGTGATATGTAACTATTTTTGGAATTCGATTTTATAGCAAAGCACAAAGATTTAGGTCATATAATTGCACAGCGCAAAAGTATTACGTAACGCCTTTATTCAATTAGATCTTCAAATGAATGTAGCGGATACGTAGGTAGTTGGTACCTAATATACGTTTGTTAAATTGTTTACATAAACTTTCAATGGAACAAACAGAAAAAAAACCAGTGCGAAATGGGTTTTCTGTTGCATTTGGGATGATGAAATCGATTGGCAGAGCAATAAATGTTGAGCAATGCACTTTATATCTACGTTTTATTGACCTTATGCCTTTTGTTTCATCTTATATATCTAATGTTATACCAAGGTTGGCAGTGCTAGCTATTGTCTAAACTATTTGCAACATTTTGTTTACCAAGCATTTCACTCTTAGTCTTCATACTGCGGTTTTCAGCTCGTCTGCCAAGCGTGGCGATTATGAAGGACACAACTAAAAAATATAAAATAACTCCATTCCGGATATATTTGGGAACGCCTTTGTCCAGCACTGGATGTCATTTGGTTGACATGATGTTGACATTTAGCCTAGTAAACTTTCACGACTACCCGACACCTGACGCTAGTCAGGCAAGCCAACTTGTAAAATAAAACTACCGCCTAGCTTACCCACGCTATAAGTCATCCCTTTTGGGGTCTTACTGCGACTCGGGACAATTAATGCCGGGTAGATGAATGAGAGGGTAGGTTTTAATAGAAGTTTTGTAGAACTGGCTCTTTACGTCAATACCCGCCCGTATTAGCTATAAGTATATAGTTACATAGATATGTACCTCCGTGCGTTATTAGTATGCATTATAATATACACAGTGAGTATAGCTTAATGTGAAGTGTCAACTATTATAATGTAGATTAGAAGAGTAAAAAATTGTTTTCGCTTTTATCGGTACTCCCAAAGAGTGCCCCGCATTTTTTTAAAATATTTCGTTGCAGTTAACCTTGGGGGCTTTTCTTGCTTTGAAGGACAATGCAGGTGAGCGGAGGCCAAAGCATCTGGCAAATAAGACGCGATTGCACCGTAGCAGCATACTCGCGTTTCCGGGGCTCCTCCCATCAGGCGCCAAGAGAGGTCAGGGCAGGTTAGGTTTAGTCGGTGTGAGCTCGAAATACCCACCCGCAGACTCTTTTGCGGGTGGCATGTTCATGGCAATTTCCCCTGCTTAATAAAAAAGAAAAGGTAAGAAGCGATATCGTAGTCTAAAGAAGAATCTTCTTCGAATCGTCTAAGAAGTTCCTAGTATTTTTTTATTTATTGCTGCGTCCTTTTGGTAACAAGGCGAGTGCCTCCCATAACTTGTAAGTGACTTTCTCTACAAAAATGTTGATGCTGTTATCTGTATTTTTAGTTAACGATTAGACTTTGTATACAAATAGTTCCTGTGTTTTATTTTTGAAGTAGTTTTAATATCCAAAGTCGGATGGGCTGCCGCAATTACCAAGGATCGGATGAACGGGAACACTACAACAGCCAAACTACTTGGGATTATCTAACCCTAAGTAGTTCGGCTCGGGACAGACGGACAGACGTAATACGCTTGCATGTGTGGGTGAATGACATAATAAGTGTTTCATGTTAATGTGGTCGCATTACACGTATCGCCCCACTCAATACCGAGCATTATCGCTCTGGTTGCAACCCAGTTTCTTCGCTCGTATTGTCGTGATGCACTGAATTGGTCACGTAATCGAAGTGAAATAAAATAATTGAAAGACAATTGCCTATATCGCTTTTATATTGTACTAGCTCCAACACGCGACTTCGCCTGCGTTGACTTGGAATTGGGCTCAGAGATTTTTTTAGATAATTCACATAGATATTGACTACACGTGTAGCGCAGCGGTTAAGACAATTGCCTCGCCACTATGTGTACTGGGTTTGATTCTCGCACAGGACAACTATTTATGTGACCCATTAGTATTTATTCTGAGTTCTGGGAATGCTTTGTGTCCGTTGATTATATGTTTTTAAAGTACCCTGCGGCTAAGGGATTGATATCCATAGCGCAGGCGTCGTATTTTATAACAAATGTTGTAACATTATTCCGAGATAAAAATAGGTTTTATGTTAATCCAGGAAATAAAATTAGTTTGTGCGAAATTTCATCAAAATCCGATCGACCGGTTATGCCTGATTGAGTAACAAACAAACGATTACAATCCAGGAATTACAATACAGCTTTGAATGAAACATGCCGGATAATCACTGGTTGCCTCAAACCGACCCCGGTGCAAATGTTGTATCCACTGGCAGGAATAGCGCCACCAGAAGTTCGTAGAACGGTGGCAAGCTGCAATGAAAGAGCCACAATGGACAACGACACACGTCACCCTATGCATGGCAGTAACCTTGTGCCTCATAGGCTGAAAAGCCGCAAAAGTTTTTTAAGGTGTGTCCACCCACTTATTGGCGAACGGAGTCGTGAGAGGCTAAAGATATGGCGAGAAAGTGCTTCCTTACCCATCCCATTTGTTCCTCCGGCTGAAAATCTTCCACCTGGACACAATATTCCGTGGCCAACCTGGAAGTCCCTGAACAGGCTCCGGACTCAGGTTGGTCGAAGTAAGGAAAACCTGTACAGGTGGAGATTTATTGACGGGGATAGCCTAGGATGCAGGTGCGGTGCTACCCCCCAAACCATGGGACACTTGATCGCATGTCCTGCGTGCCCTAACACCTGCACGTTACAGGAACTAATGGACGCTACTGACAACTCTAAACTCGTAGCTGAGTTCTGGGAAGACTCAATCTAGATTGGCATCGACACGCTAAGAAGAAGAATCCAGGAATAAACATCTAACTATATTCCATTTACTATAGTAAATGTAATGTAGTGACATATTTTAGTATTGACATTGACTAAGTAATAATATTAATTAGGAAGCGGGATTAATAAGGAAAACAAAGATAATTATGAAATACGAATACTTTATTAATCACACCGTGAAGGTCTGTCTGCCGTTATCGACTGTCTTCAATAATTATAGCTAATGCCAGGAATTATGAATCACGCCATTTAATAATGTTGTTAGATATTGTCTTAAGCTAGCAATCACCAGCTTCGCTAGAAGAGAATAGATTTATTTCTTTATTCGAGTAACCAGGACTCAACAAGATCTTTAGTAACAAAGTTTGAATAAAATCTGGCCGTTTAAGGGGCCCAAAGGAGTCGGTTACAAACAAATATACAAGTGAAGGTAATCTGTATAAGGGGTGTAAAAACTTACGACTATTTCAGTAAGCACAGACATTAAACAGAAAAGGTAAATAAATAAAGGTAGTGACACTGTTGTGCCATCCCATGGGAGACCGCACAACAGTGACCAACGTATTTACAGTCCAGTGAACTGGCATCCATGCTTATAAGAAGGTAGATTTACTAACTTGACCTAAAAACGGTTTTTGACTTAGCTGTAATAGTTAGACATATCAGCTCTCTTTTTTTTGAGGTAATGGCAGGGCCCCTTCACTCGGCCATACCTACGATAATAATTACCTACACTTTCGCGCGCCTTGGCAGTGGCGTAGCCCAGAGGGCCGTCGCCGACCGCTCGCGCGCAGCGCTATACGCCACGGATTAAAAAGTACTGGCAGCTCTCTACTTAATTCTATAAATATTGAACATTAAAAATGTCTGATCATCACAAATCTGGTGCTAGGTATTGTTCATTTGGATGTTTGTCGAAAAAAGGGGACAAGATTTTATCAGTTTTTAATTACCTACAGTTGCGGAAAGGTTATTTCAAATTATTATTTTAAATAGGTCAAAGTAGGGATTTTGTAGGTGTTCATTATTTATAATTAGATTCCAAATAATGTGTTTTCAGTCGTATAGACTCTAGTTTTAACGCTTAACGGCCAAGATAGTTTTTAAAAGAATTGGCATGAGTTTCAAACATGTAAGATAATTACGAGAGCAACTTGAAAATGTGATTTGTTGTTTGTCAAGATATCTTAACGATTTTGGTGTCAAATGAAAGATCTAGGTCTTAAACCATTTTATTCGTTTGAGTCATGCCAATCGGTCCACGCGTTTAGGAGATATTTATGAATTAGTATAGTAAAGTTCGTCGAGCCAGCTTAAATAACCTAACAAAATATCACATTTGTAAAAATTTACCGTGTAATCATACGGATCAAACATAAGATAGATTATGTGGTTAATAAGTAGATAGACGATGAATAGGTATCACAGTAACAGCGGCAAGCCGGCAACCCTACGCCAGGACACTCCGTGTCCGACAGCGACCGTGTAATGCGTTAGAAGAGAGCGGCAGCGTTTAGGTGAATATCGCGGTAGGCACTGAGCGCGTATGCAAGCTGAATTGCACTTAGTTGCTTCGTAGCAGGAGTCGCTATTTCTATAAATTGTTCCGTGAAGAGCCGCTTCTGTACGTAAGTACTTTTTATTCTGTGGTAATGGTGAGTACTAAAAACCTTTAGTAAATTATTTTATGTATCATCTATTAATTTTGTAAGTAGTATATTATGATTAAGAATGATATTACTTTCGTAAGTATATTTATATTCTTAATAATGACTTTATAGTAATAAGTTTTTGATAGTTCAGGCTAGATTATTGTAGTTTTCGTGGGGATTTAAGTGTTTTTTGCAAATAAAATACGGCCCGTGTTCCTTTTTCTAATGTTCAGGATACACACAGTGCCATCTAGCCCAAATTAAGCAAAACTTCTACTAAAGATACCAGACAACGGAAAGAAATACTTATGTACTTTATATTTTGTAAATATTTACATACATAAAAATACATACATACATACATATACATACATACATAAAAAAAGGTGTTATCCGACCCGTGCTGAGGGATCCTTGGCCAGAGGGTATTCTGGTCGATAACGGAGGGTTTCTATGTTGGCGGTCATAGGACACAGCATGGATCCGCCTTACCCCCGTATAGGGCTCTGCGAGGGTGGACCGTTTAGTCCCTAATACTCGTGGGAACGCAATGGACATAATTCATTTTAATCCTTCAAATGGCGGCGACGTGGTCCGCCACCCGTCACGTCTCGTTTCCCGGAGAGGCGAAAAGTGGCCAACGGAGAGCCGTTTTGCTACGTTGAATGTGGGAGGAGGAATAGAAGGTAAGATGGACGAAGTATGTCAACTGATGAGTGAAAAGCGGATCGATGTGTTGTGTGTGAATGAGACGAAGCGGAAAGGGTGTGATACTACAACACACGGACAATACACGGCGTATTGGTCTGGAGTACCGAACACCACCAGAGGTTGTCAAGGTGTGGGTCTCATTCTTTCCACAAGTATGTCTGAGTGTGTGACTGAGTTCGAATGCGTGAATGCAAGAGTAATGTGGTTGAGAAAGAAAGTTGGTATGACCCGTATCTTCCTAGTAGGACTGTACGCTCCTGTAGATATGGGTGCAGTTGTAATACAGCGAGAACAAGAGGAAAGAAAGGCATTCTGGGAGACCCTGAGAGATGTGTTGCGGTTAAGTCAGTATAATGAAAGAGTAATAATGTTAGGTGATTTTAATGGATGGGTTGGGGTAAAACGTGATGGTTTTAAAAGAGTACTAGGTCAATTCGGTGACGAGAGTGAGAATGAGAATGGGTACAGTCTGCTTGAGATATGTTTGGAATGGGGTCTTTGTGTTACAAATACTATGTTTGAACATAAAAGAATCCATACGTTTACACGAGAGAGGAAAAATGTGAGAAAGAGTATGATTGACTTCGTGATTGTAGATGAAAGACTGAGAAAGAATGTTCTAGACACAAGAGTCTATCGTGGGACCGCAATCCAAACAGACCACTTTCTGGTAATGAGCCGAATAAGTGGTCTATTCAAAGGATGGCGCCACCGAATCCCTGAGACTAAAAGTGTACTAGAGAGAATAAAAGTAGAGGAACTGCAAGAGGAAGAAGTGGCAGATGAGTACAAAAGTAAGTTGGTTGAGAAGTTTGAGGGATCTGAAGACATAAGAGAAGTAGAAGAGCTATGGAAGGTAGTCAAAGAAGGTGTGGTGAGTGTAGCTGGTGAAGTATGTGGTGTAATAAAGAGACGAAGAGAAAAAGATGAAGAATATTTGGTGGGATAAAAGTGTACAAAAAGTTGTATGTGAAAAGAAGAAAGCGTGGTTAGACTGGCTAGCCACCAGAGCAAACGAACGAATGCATAAGGCGACGAATGAGGATATAGAAAGGGCCTGGAATGATTATAGGAAAATGAAAGGAATTGTAAAGGATGTGGTGAATGAAAAGAAAAATGAACAAAAGGATAATTTTGATAGAAGGTTGTCTAAGGATTTTCAGACGAACATTAAGTTTTTCTGGAAATCCGTTAGATCAGTAAGAGGCATAACTCAAACCTCAGAACTGAAATCCATACGAGACCAAGATGGAAATATAGTGAAAGGGGAAGAATGCGTGTTAAAATGTTGGAAGGAGTATTTTGAAAGTTTGTATGAAAGAGGTGTAACAGAGAGTGAACGTAGTTCACTAAGTATAGACAAGAACAAATGTAAAGATGACATTGGTATGGATGAGATTGTGAAAGCTATTAAGGGTATGAAATCAGGTAAGTCACCAGGGTATGACAGGATAACTTCCGAGATGCTGAAGGCTGGACATGGCGTCATAGCGAGTCAGCTGTGCAGCCTATTCAATTTATGCTATACCACCGGCCAAGTGCCAAGTGATTGGTGCAAGGCTGTCATCGTACCTCTTTACAAAGGGAAAGGCTCACGGCAAGACTGTAAAAACTATAGGGGCATTAGTCTACTCAGCGTCGTTGGTAAGTTGTATGCAAAAGTATTGGTTGAAAGAGTTGTGAAAGAAACCGATGCGAAAATATGGGATGCACAGGCAGGTTTTCGGAAAGGAATGGGATGCACGGATCAGGTCTTTTCTCTGCGAAGCATAGTAGAGAAGTTTTTGGGCAAAAACCAAAAGGTTTACTGTGCCTTCGTAGACTTAGAAAAGGCCTACGATAGAGTGTTGAGGAGTGAACTATGGTCGGTACTGTCCATGTATGGGTTGAACGACAACCTTGTTCAAGCATTGAAATCTCTTTATAGGGATTCCAGAGCTTGCGTGAGGATTAACGGGTCATACACCGAGTGGTTTAGCATCCAAAAGGGTGTAAGACAGGGATTTGTAGCGTCACCGTGGTTGTTTAACCTATTCATGGATAGCTGTTTAAAAGATTTGAAAGAAAGTGAATGCGGTGTAAGGATGAATGAGTTACTCATCAAATGTTTGCTTTATGCTGATGATTAAGTTTTACTTGCATCATCGGCGGACGAATTGCAGGTGATGGTAACAAGTATGCATGAATCTTTTGAAAGGAAAGGGATGAAAATGAATGTAGGTAAGACGAAAGTAATGGTATTTGAGAGGGTGAATACACGACAACGTGTGATATTGTGATTGGAGGAGAGAAAGTCGAACAGGTGAATGAGTTTGTATATTTGGGAACTTTGTTTACGAGAGATGGGAAATATGAAAAAGATATTGTTAGAAGAGTAAATGCGGGGAACAGAGTGAATGGGGCACTACACGCCTTTATGAGTAGCCGGCAAGTATCAAAGAAGGCTCGACTAGCCGTGCACGATGGAGTGTTAGTGCCAACTTTAATGTATGGAAGTGAAAGTTGGGTATGGCAGAAAAAGAATGAAAGTAAAATAAATGCAGTGGAAATGAGAGCTCTGAGAAGTATGTGTGGTGTGACTTTGAGAGACAGAATTCGAAATACTGATGTAAGAGAGCGTTGTGGTGTGAAAGAGGATGTAGTCACAAAGATTGAAAAAGGCATGCTGAGATGGTTTGGCCATTTAGAAAGGATGAATGAAAGAAGATTGACAAAAGAAGTATACCTGGCCTGTGTGAATGGGACAACCGGAAGGGGAAGACCACGTCGAACATTCTCTGATCAAATTGGAGATGTTCTCAAGAAAGGGCAGGTCAGAAGTACCCTAAACCGGCGAGCATGTATGAAGAATATAATGACAGTAATCGAGGCAAAAGAAGTATGCAAAGATCGTGACAAATGGAAATCCGTTGTCTCTGCCTACCCCTCTGGGAAACAGGCGTGAGTCTATGTATGTATGTATGTATGTACATAAAAATAGGAATGGCATAGAATATCACCACATATTTAATTTCTGAGTGCCCTGTGGTTCGGATGACACGTTCAGCTATTGATTTTGGTTGTTGTAATCATTAGACATCAGCCGTTAAGCAATGTCAGAGGCCTACTAGGCGGCCTGACCAAGTCTGACACTAGGTTTACCATTGGCCATATGATTATTTTTAAGCTGATCGATCCACTTAATTACAAATTACATTGAGCCATTTTCTCATTTGGAAGTAACAAACAGAGAAACGTACATAAGTTTTAATATGTTGTAGCTGTGCGCATTAGAAGGTCGCTAGAGCTTTCTGAGAAGAGGGAAGAGTCGGACGGACTAGGGAAATGAATTCCTGTGTCGCCGCGTACTTTACAAATAAATAATTGACGGACAGAAAGTACATCCAGACACAGAACAACTACTCATCGGTCACTTCATGGGAATATAACCCAGGACACGAAGTGGCGAGATGACTGTATTACCCGCTGCGCCACACGTGTGCAGTCATAATGTTATATCAACGCCTGAACTATTGCATCTATTGTCACATAAATTATAATAATGTTTAAGATCACCTTAGATAAAGATAATATTTTATTATTTTATGTATGTAACTCATTAAGGAAACATTTTTTTAGCTTTGATATAAGCATAGATTTAAGGGATAAAACTTAAAGTTAAAGGTTTTCTTCTTCTTGTTTATATTATACTATTTAATCAATGACTGACTAGTTATTATTTTTCAAACACAAATGTTGGCGTGGTTGGCAAATATGCTTTTCACGCCGGAGGTCATGGGTTCGATAACCACCCAGGACAGATATTTGTGCAAATGAACATGTCTGGTTGTGCTGATTCTGGGTGTAATTATCTATATAAGTAGAAGTAGTATATGTATATGATTTCCATAGTACAAGCTCTGCTTAGTTTGGAATTAGATGGCCGTGTGTAAATAATGTCCCAGGATATTATAATTGCAGTCGCCAATCCTGTGCTGCCGTATTAAATGAAGGGGTGATTTCTTCGATAGAGCCAGTAAGTAGCTAATTATTGCGCAACATGTACAGGCGGCTCGACTCCCACGAAGTGCTGGTACAAGTCATATGAGGCGTATTAGATTAGCTGAATGTTGTAACCTGCAACTTTATTAAGACCATTAGACTTAGTTTTTGTTAGAGGCTCAATTTCACGTTCATACTATCGTTACTAACAAGCCCGGGCCTACGCTCGGGACAATTAGTATGAGATGGATCTCAACACGTGGGGAACGTTGATGGCGTCCCGAACAAATAAACCTACTATAGAATGGGCACCAGTTCCTCTCTTGTGTACAATGAACCAGCATAAACAATGACTATTTTCTGACTATTTACAAGAGCTTTTTTTAAAGTCTACGTGAATAAAAACCTTTTTTATTTTATTTAAATTTTACAATACTACGGTCGCCAACCCTTCCCCAAGCTTTGCGATTATGGAGTATCCTCCCAAATAAGGGACACACATCTATTGAATAAATCTTTGGGGAGGACTTTCCACAGCAGTGGACGTCTTTATTCTATAAGACTTATCGAATGGGCAGTGGTTAGCCTAATGTCAGGGTTGTTCAAGCCGCCCAGAGGGCGTCTGTCACGGCGTAACGTCTGTTGCCTAATGGCTACAACCGGGACCGTCAGCTTAAAGTGCCCTCTGACACACGGAGACGCGCAGAATTTAAATCATCAAAAATGCTTAACCTCGTCAATCACGGACCGGTGAGAGCATCTAGCTATGAGCTCCATCACGTCTTCAGTTCTATGATCAAGTAGCATTTATGGAGTATTTATAGTAATAAGTGTCAATCCTCCAAGATAGGTAGGTTGTTCAGAATATGTATTAGGAATTCATCATCATCATCATGTTAGCCAAAGTACATCCACTGACGGACAAAAGCCTCCCCAAAGAATGGTGGGATATACCATAATCACCACGCTTTGCAGACGGATTGGCGATCGCAGTTTGATGGTCACGGTTTGCTGGTAGGTATTCCCTCTGTCGATTTCTACGCCCCACGCGGGATGAGATGGGGTGATAATATTCTATGCCGTCACCACACAGCCATTAGGATATATATATATGTTAGAAATTGTTAAGCTGGTATTTTCAGGTCGACAGATTTCTTTATAAATCAGACCTGCATGTATAAAATAATTTTATAACTTATAAAGAATATCTTATGAATTGGACCATATACCGATTAACGTCTGATCGGCGTCTGCATATCGAGTAGAAGCAATAATGACCTCTCATGGCCGCTTACCGGGCGTCAGTCATAACATGGCGATTGGTACACTGCGGGACTATGGATCGGTCATTTGTATAGTATTCAGTATGATCGGAAATTCTTGCTTTTTATGTTTAGCCTCTAATCGAGAGTATGAGTGTTAAATTAATTATTGATTGCCTCGTTGGTCTAGCGGTAGCGTATTCAACCGCAGATAATGATGTCGTGGGTTCAAAAGGTCGGGCCTAAAAGAGATTTTGGATTTTTCTGTTAAGAAAACTTCTCATTATTAATTCTGGGAGTTGGCGGTATTATAACCCTGTGGCTCGGAGAGCTTGTAAAGCTGTTGGTCCTGTACCTGACCTGTTTCCGGTCGTGCCGCTCGCTAATAGTCCCGAGACGAGTAGAGTGATGGAATGGATGGTCTATATCATGATAATTTTGTAGTTTTAAATGCTCAGTAAAGTTATTATGCTGTTTATAGGAATACTAGCTATACCCGCGACTGCGTAAATCTAATATTTTGTCTATTATCGCAAATTTTTAAAACATTCACATAAACCTAACTTTCATACCCTATTTCCTATGGTTATTTTACATCCTTGAGTGTAAAACTTTTATAAACTTTGAATGTCATATTTATTTTTTAAAAAATTCAAGCTTCTAGCGCTTAAAAATGACGATACTTCCATACAATTTTTTATACCCCTTTCAATCCCCTTACAACCCTTTTACGATTTAAAAAGTTTCCTATGTCCTTTCTCAGTTTCTAGACCGTCTGTGTACCAAACTTCATTAAAATCGGTTCAGTATTTATTGCGTGAAAGCGCGACAGACAGACAGACAGAGTTACTGCCGCCTTTATAATATTAGTAAGGATAAAGTCGCCTTCAATATCTGCAACTTTATATACTTGTCGATTGTAATATCCTCGATTAATCATCGACTTATATTGTAGGGGGCCTGCCTACGCTGCGTCTACCGGTTCATGGTCGCCACTCGAGAACTTTTCTGCCCCAACGGACATCGGTTCTACTAGCTATGTGCCCAACTCACTGCCACTTCAGCTTGGCAATTCTTCGGGATATGTTCGGTTACTTTGGTTCATCTGAGAATTCCTATATTGCGGGTTCGATCTCAGAGGCTAACTCCGAGCATGATCATCACCATTGCTCCCATTAAGACTGTTGTGGTAAAATCCGGGTCTTCATTATTTTCGGTTGAACAGACCACCGAAACAGTGATGCATTTATAGGTACACTAGCTGTGCCCGCGACCTCGTCCGCACGTTTTGTAATGACTCCGTAAATGTTACATCAGTATATCTCTCTTTTGTTTCTTAGATCCACATAAACCTTACATATTTCCATACAAACTTACATCCCCGATTCCCTATTTTACACCCTTGACGCTAAACATTTTACAAATTTTGTTTGTCATATTTGTTTATATTCAATCAACAGCCTAAAAAATAAGTTTCAAGTTTCTAGCTCTAAAATGACAATATCTCAATATAACTTTTCATCCTCCCTTTCAACGCCTTACAGCTCTTTTTTAAATTAAAAAGCAGCCCTTGTCTATGTCCTTTCTCAGGCTCTCGATTATCAGTGTATCAAATATAATTTAAATTGGTTCAGTAATTTTGACTTGAAAGCGCGACAGACAGACACAGTTATTTTGCATTTATATATTAGTAAGATTATAGGTCTTATATTGTACGTACAGACGGCGCTATGTCAGTGTGACAGTGGAGTGGTACTACGAAAAGGTGTACTGCTTTCAAAATAAGGCTGGCAAAGTCATATACAGATTGGCCGAGGAGTTGACGTTGAAACGCAAAATTTACTTTTGATACTTTATGATAAGCAGTATCCGAATCACGCCCATGTATGTTCTACGATTTTGCGTAGTTTTCGAGATAGAATTTTTTAAAATGATTTTTGTCGTAAATTCACCTAACAGTAGTTTTAGATTTTTTTCTCGTTCTGTTGAACACTTCTGGTTTAGTTTTTTTGTGATAATTAGCATAGTTTAATCCTAAAAAGTTTAGTTAGTCTAATCTTCGCAGAACTGACTTAGAATTTATTCGAAAGTTCAAAATTAGGGTTTGAGCTCAGGATACATATATTTGTATCAAAAAAAAGTATCAAAAACGCAAAATCATAGAACATACATGGGGGTGATTCGGATACTCCTCATCATATGCGTTTCTTCTTCAATTCCTCGGCCACCCTGTATAGTGTACTAGTACCTACCGAGATGGCGTTGTCTATTATTAAAACGAAGTGCGAACGTCCCTCCAAACGTGATTGTTTAAATGTGTGAAAGGAAATACTTATTGCAATATTTTCCTTGTGTGCGTATTTACCACGCACACATGACTCATTTACAGGTCAACTATCGTGCGCTAAGTAATGGTGGGAAGCGTGTGCTTTATGTGGAGATACACGTGTAGGAACACCTTCCACTCTATCGTGTTTTCGTATCCTATATTAGTTTAGCATTCGTTTCGGGCGTTTGCGCATGACTCCTATGGATGCTTTGGTCGAACGCAGGAAAGAGTCTCGAATCTACACTGCCATATTGTATCTGGTGTTCCCGCTTTTATCTGCTTAGATTAAATATTTCAAGAATAGCCTATTTATTTGTTAAAGTTTTCTATCTGCCTCTTTTAAGGTTTATTTTCGTACCGGAAGGAAGACCTTGCTCGTCCTTCTCTGATAACATATACCTATATCTATATACCAAAGTTCTACAAGATTGGTTTATCGATTTAGATGAAAATATCGCAGGCAAATAAACCGATATAAATACTTTCGAATTCTTTCTTTATCGAATGGGCAACGGTTACCCTAGTGACAGAGTTGTTCAAGGCACCCAGTAGGCCTCTGACATGGCCTATTGACGCTTGTTGTCTGACGTCAACAACCGGGACCGAGAGCTTAACGTGCCCTCCGAAGCATGGAGATGTTCCAAATGAAATGCAGACGGTCACCCATCAATAGACCGACACCGCGCATAAGTACTTCACCTTGCCGATCACTTACGGACCGGTGACCGTAATTGCATTCTTTATTTGTAATATTAGTTTGTATTTAGCTCTAAGACTATCTATATCTACTTACAAGGTACTGTAAAACGGGTCCCCCCGTTTAGTACCTTGTTAGTAGATAGAGATGGGAACAAAATTTTATCCAAGTTTTTTGTCCTCATCTCCCTTCAACTCAGGATTTCTATTCACCCCGTTTCTCTCCAAACTTTAAAAAATAAACATATATTTACCCCGTTTCTCACCAAACTTAAAAAAAAAAACATAATCATGGCTTTTACCACATCTAAATTAGACAGGCATGCTCATAGCAAAGCATAAAGAAGCTCCTTCCATTTATTGACATTGTGACGTGTTTTTTTTTGATAAGGCTGGCCTACACATGCCACCCGTAAAAAGTGTCTGCGGGTGGGTATGTCGGACTCGCACCGATTAAACCGAACCTGCCGTGGACTTCATCAACACCTCTTGGCGCCCGATGTGGGGAGACCCGGGAACACGGGTATTCTGCTCCGGTGCTCCCCTTTTGATTATGACGTGTTACAGTAAAATACTTCGACATCATTTTGATAGTGGGAGTGGCTTATCTCTATAAGCAGCCTTATCCAATTTGGTATGGTTGCAGCCATCAACGTGCACTTACTTTTGAAACTTTAAATTTTTTTAAAGTATTCAATTATCCAACAACAATAAATCCTCAAAAAAGTCAAAAGCATAAAATTGTTAAAGCGGAGGTGATTTACCAAATATCAAATCAGTTCCCAAATAAACTCATAAATTGAAATTAATTCCAACCGGACCGTGATATGTAATGGGACATTTAAGGCTTTGATAAATGTACCATTAACATTCCACAGACTAGTGCAGGGATTCCCAAACTTTACTTGTTCCTATTAAGAAAAGGTTAAGCTTTTATTGTACTTGTTTTTAGAGTTCCGTACCTCAAAAGGAAAAAAAACGGAATCCTTATTGGATCAGTCTGCTTATTTGCCCGTCCGTCTGTAACAGGCAATTTGCTCCGAAATGATTGACCTGATTAACTACAAATTTGTTAGACATATGTAAGTGAAAAAAAAAGACGTGCTGTCTAAATAAATGAATTTTTAACATGGAGGCTACTTTTGGGGAATAATTAGAACATAAAAACAAACGCAAACAATATTGTATGACATATCAAATGAAAGGCCTCTATGATGTTAGTGCGCATAGACTTGATTTGTAGTTGGGCTACAGAAGCCTCTTCACGCAAGTTTAACTCGTACTTGTTGGTGTCTAGGTAGGTTTTTGTGTAACCTGGATTTCATAGATACGAGCACACACACTATTAATATGAGTCCCTCGAATTATTATTGCTAGCTCGGGCTGCCGACTGATACGGACGGAAATAAAAGATCACGTAAATTGACGTACTCAAACTTTCGGAACTGTCTCTCTCATACACACGGCAGAACACAATTAAACGTCTTATTTATTCTGGATACCCAAAGCTTGAGGATCACTGGGCTAGAGTAAAGGATGACTATCTGTCATCTTATAGGATTAGTCGTTTGGATTTAGTAAAGGTGTTTTACGAATAAAAAACTTAATTGACGTTTTATCTAAGTAGCGTAAAGAGAAAAGGACGAGCTTGTTGGTTTTATGTGAAATACTTACATCAAGTATAATAGCGCTGTTGTCCGAATTTATGCTTTGGTGGCCAAACGCAATGGAGCCTAGCCAACTAAGAAGTGACTGCACGGATGGCGCAGCGGTTAAGGTGGTCCACCAAATTTCGGGTTCAAATCCCTGACCGGATAACTACTTGTGTGCCTTATAAATATTTGTTCTGCGTCTAGGTTTGCTTTGTGTCCGCGAATTACATGTTTGTAAAGTCCCTCGCGATAGAGGGTTTTACTGATCTAGAGCGAGAACTTTGTTTTTAATAAAATTACCTCTGAGAAGACGTAAACCTGTCGCAACACATAGATGATTTTTTGTAATAGTAAGTATTACTTATTCAAATAGTTCCGAGATAACTATAAACTAAATCTTTTATATTGAACAACTGTAAATTTATTAGGTTTACAACATGATGAGAATGCCCTAATAAAATGTTGTATTTTTTAAATGGTTAATGAGATTTCACTCATTACTCACAACTACCCTTAATATTAGTAATTATCATCATATCAGCCGCAAGACTACCACTGCTGGACCAATGCCTCCCCCAAAGAAGATAGGATCATTTTAGGGGATCTACCGTAATCGCCAAGCTAGTTATTTATTTCTTATGTTTCAAATATCTTCCTTCTAAATTGTTACACCTTCTTATTTCCCTTTGGATTACACACAAGTTGGACATAACTTATGTCCAACTTGCGTGTAATAACCACCCATGTCAATCCTAAGGTTATCTGCAAGAAATAGCCAATATCAATAAATCCGCCCTTTGTACATTATTATGCTTATGATAGAACATAATTATTTCCGGGCCGTGTTGAAACCGGTAGTAGAGACCCCCGCTGAGTTTGTTTCGCTGGGTCTTCTCAGTTGGGGCGCATTGGATCCGGTAGTAGCATTAAAGCGCGACCGTCGTTATTAAAATAAGGTCCGTCATAATAATATCACCTTAATATAGACAGAACCATTGCCAATATGTATTACAAATACTAGACTTAAACTAGATAATTAGACTTAAACTAGATAATTAGACTTAAACTAGATAATTAAACTTAAACATAATCTCTTGACAATAACTTGATACGAGCTAGCTAAATATCATTGCTGTTATAAAATAAATTTTATTAATGTTTTAATACTATCAATACAATGTGTACCTAAATATCTATGTTACTAGAAATAATAATGTATACAACTATAATACCACAAACATGTTCTGACTATTTACAGGCGCTTTTTTAAAGTCTACGTGAATAAAAACCTTTTTTATTTTATTTTATTTTTTTATAATATCCTCCACAAATATTCATTATTAACATTACATTTTATTAATAAGATAAACTCACACTATGTCGCTGGATAAAAAATGGACCATGGGTTTCTTGTTCCTCGAAAAAACACACGTCTAAGTGCGAGTCGGAGTCGCCCACAAAGGGCCACCGAATAAATCATACTTTTTTGAATGCTGGATGGGTTTGCGCTTGACAACGATCTCACCTGATGGTAAGTGAAGATGTGGTCGAAGGTGGACCGTGCCATAAGATGCCTGTTCACTCTAGCCTTGAATTAACCCATGTCGTATGAGTCTATAAACACGTCGTTCAGGCGGGTGTTCCACTGCTTAGCCGTGCGTATGATGAAAGAGGAACCATTTTTGTTTGGTGTCTCCCTCTATTTTAAATTTTATTATATTCGCATTATTTTTAAATTTTTTTAAATAGTAATTTTTTTAAGCGCTATCGGAAGACAGCGACATTTCCTGAGGTAGCTTTCCTAACTAGTACTTATAATGTTGCATGCTACATAAGTATTTTAGAAACTAAACGCAATTAGTTATATCGTCTTACATGTAAACTAAGTTAAGGATTATCTGTGCTTGTTGGCAATAAACCTTTTTTATTTATTTTTATTATTTTAATATATAATGGCAATATCTATTGCCACACACTGTACACATTGAAAATCTCACTGTCTACCTACAACGGTTCCTGAGATCCAGCCTGCTGACCGATAGAAGAACAGCGGCGGCTTCTGATTAGGGTTCCGTTGGCACCCTTGGGTACGATACCCTAATATCAAAAATGATTAACTTTCTAAAATTACTATCAATTAAACACCAGTTTTATTCGTCATTAAATATAATAAAACTTTAAACCTTAGAGGGTTATAGTTTTGTAATATGTATATTATGTTTTAAAAAACCATGGGGGTCTGTTTAATCGAGTCGTAGGGCTATTTAATTATATCATTATTAATAATATTCATAACTTTGTAACTACGGGATACTAGGAGGATTTTAAAAGTAGGAACGACATTTAAATTTAACACAATTAAATTAAATATCTTTTTTTATTGAATAACAAGGTAAACGAGCAAACGGGTCACCTGATGGTAAGTGATAAATACGAGGGAACGAGACAAGTGAAACCACTGCTTGCTAGTACTGAATATTTTATTTAACTAAAGCTACATTGTGTGAGTGAGTACACACACACACTTACATACTTAACACTGAGGAGTGTTAAGTATGTAGGTAAGTGTGTGTGTAGGTTTATTCTCATATTCTACGCTAAGGAGAGGTCCTTAGCGTATAATATGAGAATAAACCTTGTAACAACGTTGGATGAATAATGGTAGGTAGCTGAAAATCAGCGTTGCAGTTGGACTCTGGCTGTAACAGTGTGCTGAGCTGCCTACCAATTGAACACATTATATATTAATTATTCGTTGTAATTTGATTCTTTTTAATGTTTTCATTCTTAATCATGTTTAGTTTTATGTAAGTAAATATAAGATTTGTACAAACTGTATTTCAATGTGATATTTCAATGTGTGTGTGTGTGTGTATATGTGTTCAATAAAAACATTTTCTTCTTCTTCTTCTTTCGTCTAAAATATGTAAGTCATCGGACATCATCATCTCATCTGAATGACCTCCACTGCTGGACAAAGGCCACCCCAAAAGAATTCCACAATGGAGTTGTGTCCATTGTTTGTTTCGCAGATGGGTTGGCGATCACAATATGATGATTTTAGTAGACAGGGAGATGCCTGTTCCCTAATAAATATTCACTCGGGAGGACTTCTACGCCTCCCACGGGATGAGATGGGGTGATGATATACTATGCCGTCAGCCACACAGCAAATATGTAAATAAGTAGACTTTATCGGTTCGAGACGTTCTCCAGAAAGGCCAGGTCAGAAGTACCCTATTTTTTACTTTTTTTTTGTTAAGACAGGGGGAATGCCTTCGCATGCCACCCGCAAAAAGTGTCTGCGGGTGGGTATGTCGGACTTGCACCGACTAAACCTAACTGCCGTGGACTTCTCTTGGCGCCTGATGGGGGAGTCCCGGGAACGCGGGTATGCTGCTCCGGTACAGGTCAGAAGTACCCTAAACCAGCGAGCATGTATGAAGAATATAATGACAGTAAATGAGGCGAAAGAGGTGTGCAAGGATCGTGACAATGGAAGTCCGTTGTCTCTGCCTACTCCTCTGGGAAACAGGCGTGAATCTATGTAGGTGTACCTATATGTATACATACATAGATTCACGTGTATACATACATAGTATGTTCGAATAATTTACAACCAAGAAAAATAATAATATATAATAAAATACAGGAATATAAAGCGAAACACCCATGCTCTTGAAAGATTTTCTCAATTTATCTCCCTAACCTAAATAGGTTACAAGAATATCATTAGACATGTTTAACGAGAGTGATCGTAGTATTTAGTAAGAAATACATTCAGCCTCCGGGTCAAAGATCTCGTATAGCAAGCAGGTGTCGGACAGGACGTCGATTGTTCAAACAGGATCGGCCGATCATACACGGTAGGTACCTATCGAACCAGTTGCACTAGTGTTTATGAGGGAGTACAACAAGCTAGTTTGAATCCTGTAAAGCAAGTATTCTGTTATGTGGTTACGACGAGCTTCACCGCGGGATCAATATGAAAACTGATAAAAAATCTGTTACACTCAGTTACACTAGATAAACACTAATAACTGAGCAAAATTTACCTAATTACGTATCGAATAGATTACATCAATGATTCGATATTTTTAATACAGTAACATACATATAGATCACGACTTTTTTATATGACTAGGAACTTGAATTATCAAAATCCGTTTACAAAAAGGTATAAAAGATGAAAGTATAGAATCAATAGATAACTACTTTTGCTCTGAAGTCGGTTAAAAATGGTAAATGCTTATTTTTTAATATTTAGAAGTAAACTGCTGACGCCACACGGTGTTACGAGTGGTTATTCATTTTTTTATGAAATATTATATTATATCTATGATAATGTTATTATCGTTGTATAGTTCACAGAATTTACTTTATATCTTGGGACATTATTCACACAGGGCCATCTGATCCCAAACTAAGCAGAGCTCTGCTTAGTTTGGGATCAGATGGCCTCTTATATCAAATGTACTATGGAAACCAAATAAATGATATATTACATATAATACTTTTCTTTTACATACCTACATACATATAGATTATTTCACATTATATTTATTTTGTACATATTTATTTTTATATAATTGATATTATATTTATATACACGTAAAAACAGAGCTCCTGCGGCGGGATTATAGACCCTCGGCCGTCGGTGGTCAGGGCGACAGAGTGAGAAACCTCCTCACGATGCGTACCTTTCCCATAATTGTCACCTTCTGTATCCCCAGTGATCCAGCAGAGCCTAAAGAAGATGTTGGTCGAGGGTGTTTGCTATGAGACCGTTTACCGAGACGACTATCGAGACAATTATTGTTGAGCTCACATCCCACATGGCACTAAACTCGTGACTGCACGTGACGTATTTTGACAACTTGTCATTTCGGCTGTCACGAGGTTATTGTCAAACGGGACAGTGATATCAACAATAAATGCTCGGCGCTATAACCGGTCTATAAAAACGATAATGATATCGTTTTTGTAGACCGGTTATAGCGCCGAGTTAAGGATGAGAATATTGTTGCCAATAAGCATGAGCTTATTGGCAACAATATTCTCATCCTTAATGATATACCAGTCCCAGAAGTGCGTTTTCTCTTTTATTTTTACGTGTTTACTTACTTTTCTGTTTGCTGTATTTTGATCCCTACTTGGTAGGTTATACCTACAGGCAACGCGACGCGACGCTAGAGTAACAATAACATCAGGTGTTGTCAGCCTCTTAATACACGAATACAACCTATGTGTTAGTCGGATTACTACAAAGTTTCACCAAATTACATTCAGTAGTTTTTGCGTGAAAGACTGTTTCTTTGGTATTTTTATTTGAATTATTATAATGTTTAACACTAATATTTTAATTATGCTGTTATATGTGTATCTAGAGATTGTTTGGAATTGTAATAGGAAATGACATCATTGTACTATAACATTCGCATGACCATGTATGGCTAAGTGTTAAGGACCCAAATATATTTAAGATCTGTATTGTATCAACACATACACACATCAACACAATCTAGGGATAATTTCATGGCCAATATTTAAACATTAACAACACGATGCGATTTTGTTTTTCTAATTAATAAAAGTCTTAAATTAATTAAGCCATAGAAAATTACTGAGTGAACAAAAACATTTTATTCTTATAAAATTATTCAATCGAATTAAATGAATAAAAATCTTACCAAATCTGATAATCAGTAATCGGTATTTCCTCCTCTAACATTAATCACACAGCGGCAACGATTTTCCATACTTAAAATTAAGGTGTCAATGTCTTGCTGGGGTATGCAGTCCCAAGTTCTTTTTAAATGTTCGAAAAGTTGTTCTTCTGTTGTCAAGTTGGGCGGAAAATCCCTCAATGCTCTTCGCTGTAACATGTCCCAGGCGTGTTCAATTGGGTTTAAGTCTGGCGACTGTGGAGGCCAATCTAATACCTGAACATCGTGTTCTCGAAGGGCGGCCCTCACCAGCCGCGCTGTATGGGAAGGTGCATTGTCATGCATGAGCTGAAATTCTTGCCCCGTTAGGGCCCTGAGCGGGACAATGACACGTTCTACTACCTCCTCACGGTATCTATGGGCAGTCATGCTGCCCTGAATCCAAATGAGTTGGGTTCGTCCGCCGATTCGTATTCCTGCCCACACCATAATTGTCCCGCCTTGGTAAGAGTGGACCTCCTGTGGATGTCGGAGACGGCTGACCCTGCCTGGAGTTCTCCAAACGCGTGTTCGTCTCGAATCTGGATGAAATCCATAGCGGGACTCATCAGTGAACAGCACCAATGACCATTGTTGATCACTCCATGTCAAATGTTCTTGAGCCCATAAAAGTCGCCTACCGCGATTGCCACGTCGCAGCGCTGGGACTCGTAGCGGTCTGCGAGCATGAAGACCAACTTCATGCAGCCTCCTTCGCACGGTTTGGTCGCTCACCAGCAGCTGCTGACCCTCCTGGAGCCTTTGCACTAGTTGCATCGCTGTGATATTGGGTAGTCTTCTGGCGGTCATTTGGAGAAATCGATCCTGTCTCTGAGTGGTAACACGATATCTACCTGTGTGCCGTTCTGCCACATCTCCAGTAGCGCGATAACGTGACCACAGCCTGGATACCACATTTTGGCTTGTGCCCAGAGACTCAGCAACGACGCGTTGAATAGCACCGTTTTGTAACATGCCAACTGCCCGTAACATTTCATCTCGACTCAAATGATGGCGTGGCATGACGCTAAAAAGCTTACACAACCAATTGAGAAAAGAAAATAAAACAATTTATCAGGTTTTCTTCAATTAACACGCAAAAAAAATTTTAATGCAACTTCTTGAAATTAGATACAACTCAAGATTGCGCTGTGCTTTGCGTGTTTTCATTTGTTTCTCATTTTAATTTTTAAATTTTGAATAAAGAATAGACAAGGTTTAAATCTGTAAATAAACTTTTTAAGGAAACTAAATAGGTTTTAAACAATAAAGCCATGTTTGATTTCAAAATAACGTATCCCTAGACTTTGTTGATGTGTGTATAGCAAATAAATGATTATGATTCCGATTAAACATCAAACTTTCGCATTTATTATATTATTAGTGGGATCTTTCATTTTAACTAACCATGTCAATCCAATTCTTATTCAAATGGGGCTCCCTTATCTATTATGAAATACCAGCTATCATTAAAAAAGAAAGTGTCAGTTAAAGCGCGTAAGTGGGTAGATACAATTACAACAAAATGGACTTGTCAGTACACCCTACTATTATAGTCAATTTGTTCAACAAAAAGAAACAATCAAACTATTATTTACTGCCAGATAGCGACCACTATCGGCTAAACAGTCCATTAAATTTATTATACTAGTTAAACAATTACCGAAAGATTGATCGATCATAGCTTTATTTTCAATAAAGGAGTAGAGGATAGGGGAAAGTGATAAATGAACTGGAGATACACATGATTTAATATACCTGATTGTTTTATGTATTGTCATTTGTCGTACATCCTGTAGTGACCCACAATGCCAAATAGAATAACATGTACGTTCGTTTTTAATTGCTATACAGGATTCTCTATACTACTAGTGTCCCCTAGTGTACCCTAGTGTAGTGTCAGGGTTGTCCAAGCTTCTGACATGGCTTAAGCACTGTTGTTTACTGACTACAACCAACGACGCGACGGCTTAACCGTCGAATTAACCGATTAGGCGGGTACTCATTTATGGGCCTGCCTTAATTTTTGTCGCTATTAAATTATTCGAATACTTGTGATATTCTATTTTGAATAAATTATTTATTTAAAATATTAAGTTTGGTCAATCTGAGACAAGTTTAGCGGCTAACTTTAACATGTTCATCAAGCGCTTCAACTAATTAACCAGCAACAACCAGGAGACCTTTGTCACGGTTCCACACCCTGCGTCACGTAGAACATATTACATCTCACACACGTAAAGCAGGCTGTTGGTCCTTCGGCCCAGCATACGCTGGAGGAGTGCCCGGCCTGGGAGGCCGAAAGGCGAGTCCTGTTCGCTGAGATCGGACGGGATCTGTCCCCACCAGCAATCTTAGGCGCGATGCTGGCGGGTGACTCCACCAAATGATCCCATTAGGTGGAGTCACCCGCCAGCATCGCCGTGGTCTCCTTCTGTGAGGTAGTCTTGCTCCAGAAGCAGTCAGCAATAGGGGAGGACAATCCCAAGCCCTCCCAGGGTTCGTCTCCCGACCATCTGGGACACGGCGCAAAAGGAGGGCACCGGAGCAGCATATTCGTATATCGTTCCCGGGTCGGTGCAAGTCCGACATACCCGCTCGCAGACACTTTTTGCGGGTGGCAGGCGTAGGCATTGCCCCTTCCAAATAAAAAAAAAGGCTGTTGGCCCTACATATGATTTCCGCCAGTCGTGTATGATAGCCGTGTCATCTGATTATGAGACTGATGGATAGAGAGTGAGAAAATGTCCTGCATAGCTGGCCGCTGCAACTGAAATCGTATAGCATTACTATTACTTTATACAAGGAGAAGTCATCTTTAAGACAAATGTCCGATTTGAATGCAGTTTTTGTGTAAAAATATATTATCTTGATGGCATAGAAAGATATATAAATCGCTTACAGCATGCATCGCCGCGTAAAGTTTCATCTCTAAATAAGACAAGTTGCCACAAAAATCTTATTCTGATTCTAGTATTCGAACACCTTTGTAAGTAAATTATGTGATGCTTTATTTTAATAATATAAATAACAATTCGGGTAGTGTTCATGATATTATGCACCTTTCTCCACTTGTCTTAATTTACTTCACGATTCTAAATTGTTCCGGGCTGTTGTTCATTGGCGAAGTGTGATCTATTTCAAAAGAGAAGTCCAATGAATACGACATAAGTCACTTCATAGCAATTATGAAAATAGTTCTTAAGAGCGAGAGAGAGAGTTGCCTTATATGCTATAAATCTATGGGCTCTCCAGATTCCTTTAAATTCGAAGCCCATGGATTTAATTTCATATTAGCATTAAAAACGCAGTCTATTAATATGCTGAAATTGATGCTTTTATATACATCTAAATTCGCATTAAAAACGCAGTATATCATTTGTAAGCAGCCTGTGTTGGATAAAGATAAAGATAAAGATTTCTTTATTGCTAAAACTGTGTACATGGTTGTAGATGATATACAATTTATAGTATTGATTGATTTATAGTATTGATTATAGGATGTAATTATTTAGAATTATCTACGCTCCTTATAAAACCGCTCTGCAGTGATTTGTACATGTGGCGATAGCAGCGCCTGCAAATTTTTATATCTATGAGATAGCACATTATTGCATAGGATACTTAGTCTTCATTCAGCGTAAAAAAAAATCGGAGGCTTGTTTGGGACAAGCCCAAACAGTAGGACCAGTTTAGTCTTTAATCAAATATGATCCGGACTAGCAGAGCAAGAATTTAACCACGTAATGACATTCCTACATGATTAATTTATAATAATAAAACCGTGTACCTAAATATATATCTGTATCTATAAATAATTATGTATATCAACTATATGACTACAAACATGTTCTGACTATTTACATGGGCATTTTTAAGTCTGCGTGAATACTTCTACTTCGTGAAACCAAATTCTCGAGATATTCCGATTGCATACTGAATTTGCAAGCAGAAGCCGAGAAAAATTGCGTTGTACGGACTTTACACCACTGCTATTGTTGATTGCACGTGGTACTCGATATATGGATTGCTTGCCGCCTGACCTTTAGAACACGAAGAAAACCTAACCTTATCAGGCACGTGTCAGCAGCTTTCAAGCTCTTTAGTATCTATGTGTAGCGATTGTTATTTCTCAGCTAGTTGCACTTCTATCACAATGGAAGGCAGTACTTTGTGGCTACTTGCTTATAAGACTGTATGTTCTAGCACATAAACAATGTCGTGAAGGCCGCTCTTTTAAATAAAACCTCATACAATTTATCATTTTGGTTTTGGACCAAAATTACCCTCATAAGATTAACTAGGCAATTTATTTTTTACATAATTGTCGTTATATTAATAAACAATTCTCAAATAATTCATGTTAGTGGGCATGACAGTGGGCGGGGAACATACCTCGTAGAATCGACGGCTGCTGGAGCAGAAAGGTTCTCGAGTGGCGATAACAAGCTGGAAGACGCAGCGTGGCATCGTCCCTATAAGGTGGACCGATGATGAAGCCGCTGGATGTGGGCAGCACAAGACCAGCCATTGTAGAGATCCTTGGGGTAAGCCTGTTGGCGTGGTTGGTAGATACGCTGCCTTTCACGCCGGAGGTCGTGGGTTCGATTCCCACCCGGGACAAATATTTGTGTGCATGAACTTGTCTGTTTGTCCTGAGTCTGGGTGAAAATTATCTATATAAGTATGTATTTACAAAAAAGAAAAATAATATATGTAGTATATCAGTTATCTGGTTTCCATAGTACAAGCTCTGTTTAGTTTGGGATCAGATGACCGTGTGTGAATAATGTCCAGGATATTATTATTTGTCCAGTAGTGGTCGTCTGTCGGCTGACATGAGGATTGTTAATCATAAAGTTGAATATCTTCTTTATGATATACAATTCCAATGTAAGGTAGTTGCTTCGATTACGTTCTATGGTCACCTCAATAGTACCTTCAATGCCAAAACCACCTTCGCTTTTTCTTATGGGATGTAAAGACAGCATCGTATCGTTTGGTGAATTATTAAAACTCTTCGCATAGTGATGATTTGTCGGTTCGCAAGCGGGTACGTATAATATTTCTTTATCTTTACTAAGTGTTGACACATAAATTAGATTTTGAAATGGGTGGACACTCCTTTTAGAATAGTATACTTTGCCTATATCACTTCGGGTATCCAGGCGCGTGCTTTTTTGGTCCGGGTCAATAATATAAGAAAAACATACAATGCTATGTGCGAGGCCATACCCATTAAAAAATGTCATGAGTTTATTAAGTAGACTTTGGATTAGTGTAAAATTAGATTTTCAAGTTATAAGTTATAAGGAAAATGTTTAATATTTGCTTTTGTTTTGATTAGTTTATTTCATTAAACAAATGTTCTGTGTTACTATTGTAAAAATATTGTGATTTTTTGTGGAAAATATAAATTGTATTGTATTTGACTTATCCAGATATAAGTTACCTCTAATGACTTGAGCATTACCATTATTATACAAGGTACTCGTACATAACACAACATAAGTTGTCGACGTAAGTAAAGGAGCTTAATTTGCCCTTGAAACTGAGCAACGTCTAGGGAATCAACATCCAATATACGCAAAAATATAGTAACTATCTAATAATAGTAACAAGAATGCATTTTGAATACGAAAAATATTTGTTTGCCTCCCGCAACCCATATTTTTGGTATTTTACAAACGGGGTTTGTTTAATTAGTTAAGTTTCCATGGGTAGATGGTCCTCCTTAAATTACATTCACTATTTTTGTTACACCTTTTATAGTCTTCATTGATTTACTGAAAACTGCTATTGTATATAGAAAATCAACATATCAATCAAGAACAAAACGAAGAATCTATTTGGGCGATCGTCTGCCGAGACATTATCACGTTCAAATATCAACCATAATAATTAATATAGCTTGTCTAATAGTAGGCGCAGCTGATTCGCAATACACAGAAAGCTGTTTGGAGGCTATCCCGACCTAAGCACTGATTAGCTACCTACTACCTACAGCTGTTGTATGAACGCGAAAGTTGTTCGTTTAACAGGCTGACTGCTTTTTCATGTTATTGATTGATGCGAGGTTCTGTGGACATCAACCTCTGTCACCAGAGAAAGAGAAAGCAAAGAAAGTGATGTTATTAACTTACTATTAAGTGTTTGTGGGGATTACCGTTTCTTATCATAGATTTAATATTTGGTTTAGGTACGTTGCACATCATAGCATATTATAGTGCACAAGTGTGTGCGCAAAACTATTTTCACTTTATATGATTCGATGGGACGAATAGCGGCCCAAACCGAAAGAGGTACGATGCAGGACTGTCGGCTGTATACGTATGTGCTCTTCAAGCCACGGGGGTATAATGCAGCCAACTCCCATAATCGGTCTAATACTGAGAAATTTCTAAACAGAAAAATCAATCACTTACTTTAGGCTTAATCCAGGATTTGATCCCAAGACTTTAAAACCTGTGGTTGACCAGGTTACCGCTAGACCTATGTGGCAGTCTATTGATGTTGATGTTGATGTTTCACGTTACGGGACCAAGTCCATTTTATAACAAGGTATCAGCTGACATATTTTATCTAGGGTCTGTTAAAAAAATTATTTAATGTACAACACTATAAAAAGGTATTTAGATTTTAAAAATTCTCGTTTACACTTATCATAGGAGTCTTTATTCTTCTTCACCGGACAATTGATTGGAATGGGGGCTCCAGCCAAAATAATACTACCGACTAGCGCTGACGTTGAAATGAAAGAGTCGTTTTTTGAGGTGTCGTTCAACTGTCATTTATTTCATTAAATTTCATAATATTCTCTTTAACTTAAATTACTTAATAGTATTATTATTACGGACTTGAAGAAGGGAGAAGAAACAAAAAAAACCGGTTAAAGTGGAGCCGGATACCCCGGATTTCATAGAACTCATTTTAAAAATGTGTAAAATATGATGTTGCAACTTCCTTTGATTTCTCAATGAAATCTTCCAATAATGCCTATAGGCTAGAGAAGCTTAAAATAGAAAAAGAAAAGTCTTCCTGTATATGTAAGAGAGTTACGATGTTTGATATCAATGTAAACTTACAGTACCTACAATAGTAATACCACGATGTTTTCATTATGAAAGAATGTTGGGATTAGAATTGTTTTCAATGTTTACATTACCTTGATTCGTGATAGATAAATATTTGGTTTATGATGTAAATACATTGCGTAATGGTACAAAATCTAAGACAGTAATCCGTAAAAATTAGTAGTTGGGTATCGTTTAAAATTTACACCTATATTTGATTTTTCAATAGGATGGGTTTCTTTTTATGACGAGTTTGTTATGCCACAACGGACTCAGCTGAAGAGAGATAATGAATTGTATTTTTTCGCTCAATGTGCACTAGTACCTTCTTGACTTTCACCTGGCTTGACATTGGCAGCATATTCATATGCTCTGTGTATGTGTTAAGTCGCCAAAGCTCAGAGAGCTTCTTTTAGCATTACAGTTCCAATTGGCCTAGGAGACTTACCTGCTAATTCAGTGCGACATTGCAGTAGCAGGTTGGACTCAGGCATTCTCCGTACTTGTTCTTAAGGAGGCGGTCATGTGTAGGGGCAACCGGTGACAGCTGCGGGTTTTCTACGCATGAAAAGTATACAAAGTGTAGTTTAGTGTATACAAAGGATAGGTGCACTGGTGGAAATCGTCCAGTCCGTTTCCAGATGGAAATCGTCTCTAGTTCCCGGAGCCATCATTCAAAGCAACTAGAGGTAAGGATGCCGTGGTGGTTTTAGTGGGTAACTCTCAGGACTTTCACTTATCCCGTCTTCTCCCCAAACGCAGGGTTTGTAAAATGATTTCCACCACAAAAAAAGTTCTTCCATTTCATTGGAGAAAAGAGAGGAGCCCATCCTCGAACTGTCTAGCTCAGAGAGCTGTTAATGCGTGCGGCATACAACATGCACCCCAAGTTTCATAAGTTAAAGTAACGCCTTAATATCCGGTAGTATTTTTCATTTAAATAAAAGTGTACAGGGGAACGGAAGACGCTGTAGCTCCACACGCAAGTAAAGGCCTTCTAGCCAGATGTCAAATGTTGCAAAAATTCATCGGTTCGATGCAGGATTCTATACTTTAAGAGTTCGCTGAAACTGAACCAACTTGAATCAAGTTTTTGTGTCAGTTATTATTGTAGCGGTAAATGTTAAACATATTTTTGTCACATCAAGATAACACATTTAGTGCACAACTGCGATTAGCTTAGTTCCGCGAACACCAGCATGTTATGATTTGAATGATTAATCTCCGTCTTAAATCATTTCTGTTTAACTTTTATTCATGATGGAAGCCAATTCAAATTTTCTGTATAATAAACTATTTGTACAGTATGTATGTATATGGGTGTTTTTCGAACTTATACAGGCCGCCACATTGTGCCACACTATCGCCAAGAGTAAAAATTTCGTCCATATTGCCTGGATGAATGGTCAAGAAACTTTTTACCGCGTACTACTGGCACTCTGTGGAATCAATTGACTGCGGAGGTATTTAGTATAACATAGCAATGTTCAAGAAGTGAGCCTATTCGGCAACGTGCTTGCAGCCCCTGTTGATCTGAGTGTCCATTAGTGGTGAACGCTTGGCATGCCCAATTGTTTGTTAGCCTTACTATTAGGTAACGAAAAAACACTTAATTTTTTCATAGTTGCATTGGATGACAATGTGCTTGACACGTGTTGCTTTATGAATATGAAACACATGTCGCATATCGGTTGATTTAAGATCGTCTTTTGTTTACTTACTTATTGTTCTTCTTTGGGATTGTTTGACTTTCGATATCTTTGTGATTTACTCTAGTTTATATTTTCCTGGTAATTTATCAATGATTTAATAATTATATTTTAATAAACTTATAATTTTTTTTTTAAATATATAATTATCTCATATTATTACGCGATTGTATTTTTTATAAGAACGTGTGACAGTTAAAAGTACGTTGGTTATGAGTAATGATATCAATTGACCTGCGTCATTTACGCCCCTTTGTGGCGGTCATAGCGATTGACCTTAGATACGACCACATTATCTCTCAGTTCTTTAATGGCTCAAAGAACATACCATTACAGTTTAAGTTTCATTCCTATGTACATTAATAATACGAGTCAATTTTAAACTGAATTCGGTTCACACAACTGCTATTGCTATTTCTTGTAAAGTTTAAAAGGTAATATAATTACCCGACGCTGATAACTTAAAGGGGATTTTTATTGATTCCGATGAGTTCATTGGGAAATTAAGTTTTTTAAACTTTGGCGATTTGTACACACTTTTATTTCATTGGGAACATCAGTCATTTATGATGGTCTAGCCAGTGGTTAGTGAAACCTATTTCCTAGGTGAGTCACTTAACCAAGCCAGAGGTCTTGGGTTCGATCCCCACCCAGGACAAATCTTAATGCGATGAGCGATAGTACGACCGCGAACGCGTAGCGACCATCAGCATCCTCCATGACCCTTTGTGTGTAATGGTCTCTTCAATTTTCAATCGGACGAGAAGCCTCTGCCTTCACGTATTAACTTCAATCAACAGATGCTCTAAACGTCACCCATAGCCAAATCAGTCACCGCCTCGAGACGAGATTCGGACTCCAGAGAGGTTGACCACCGGCGCGGGTGCTTAGTTAATGATAATAATCTCGTTGGTGTAGAGGTAACGTGTTCTACCAGAGATAATGTGGCTCTGGGTTCAAATCCCGGATGGATCAAGAAGTGGTTTTTGATGTTAGCCTTATATAAGAAAAAAAAATTTAACACGTCCGTACATTGGAGAGCCCGTTAAGCCGTCGGTCCTGGACCAGACCTCATTCCGCTATTGTCGCTAGTCGTCTTATTGTGCAAAGTGCCTCTGTGTTTGCGCGCACACACACGCTCCATTGAGACTGGCCGCTGTGGCCGAAATTTATCCAAGGGGACATAGGTTTACTATCGGCGTTACTTTGAAGTCACCACATTCTTCATATAATAATAATAATAATGTCCTCCTAGCCGAATTTCGGCCACGGCGGCCAGTCTCAACAGAGATTAGCCATCTGCGCGGGACATAGGTATTATAGTGCTCAAGTGTGTGCGCTAACACAGGAGCACTTTCCATCACTCTCATGATCCGATGGGACGCTTAGGCGACACACCCGGAAAGGGGTCAGGCACGGGGGTATAATACCGCCAACTCCCAGACTTCGGGCTGATGCTGGGAATTTTTTCTTTTTACAGAAAAGTCTCAAAATCACTTTTTGGCCCGACCCAGGATTTGAACCCAAGACCTCTGCGGGTGAACACGCTACCGCTAGACCAACAAGGCAGTCAGCCGCACTTAATATCTTCAGGCAGTAGGTACTTATTTCTGTTTAGAGCTTCTCATTTGTAAATAATACTTGACATTGACCTTTTAATTACGAGTGCTACAATTGAAGAAGATGTAACAGATATTTTTGAAATATAAACTTGTGACTGGCCATAAAAGAAAGCCGAAAGACGTCCACTGCTGGGCCTATGCCTCTCCCAAAGATTTCGACAATTACCGATCTTACGCAAACGCTGACAGCCGTGTTTGAATCGACGATTGACCTCTTTGTCGAAGCTGAGCCGTAGTTGGATGGTATGTCCTAGGTGAATATAGTTCACTACAACTTCGAATGCATTCTCCAACCTTCGACATGATGTTCGTCCAATCCATATTTCCTCACTTGTAAAGAGACTCTGCTGAGGTCAAATATTTGTGTGGCTCGGAAACAGAGTAGACCATAATAATAATAAGGGGCTTAGGTGGTTGGGTAAAGAATAAGATCCAAAAAGCGGTACTTTTCAGCTCGCATTATCTTAACAGAAAAATCCGAAAATCACTTTTTGGTCCGACTCGGGATTTGAAAGCAGGGCTTCATTATTTGCGATTGAACACGCTACCGCTAGACAAACGAGGCAGCATGCGCTGAGTCTGCGTTTGACCAATGGTTTGACCCATATCTGTGAATATCATGTTTGTAAATTACCCCGCGAAACAGGGATTTATTTGCCTGTGCAGGCGTTGTCTTCTAAACAAAATAATAAACTACGTTCGTGTTAAATATATGTTATTAGAAACAATATTGTAAGATGAAAACAAAGGATGATAGTAATGATTCTGTTTAGCTTGCATCTTGTTTTGAAAACATTTCAGAAAATGTTATTTTTATATGTTTGAAAGGAAATATACATCATCACATGAATAGCGAGTCTTTCATTCAAATAGCAAAATCCTTGGCAATGGCAAATTTTAGCGCGCGATTATTACGTAGCAGATTATAATAAAATTATGAGCATCAAATATAAACATTTTGTAATGCTCGGCTAACCTAGTCTTTTTATAAGATCTGTCCCAATTTATATTAAGGTGTAACAAAAGAAATAATAGGTACTAGTACATAGTATACTAGTACTATTCTATCATTTAATTAAGTAGGTATACTCTTCATTGAGACACCCATAACCAGCTGACCTCATCGGTCCGTAAGTGCATGAGTTTCGTCCGTTCGTGAGTTGAGTCCGTAAGAGCATTTTAGTACATGAGTTACGAAGACAGGACTAAGCCACGGTAATATTATATAACATTAGCGTAACAAAGCTCCATTTTGTACGCAAAGGGCGAAAATACGAGTAACTGACTACCCACTTTAGAAAAGACAGTTATTGATACTAGATATTTCAAGAAGACTCAACAACAGAGCACGAACCCCAATCAACACACCGCTGATTACTAGAATTTGACTGGTTTTATTGTTTATATTTGATTACGAGTCGGCGCGGCGTCTTCTTTATTGCACACAGAAACATACATTTAAATTAAATTTTACAATGAAAAGTCATGTACATAGGCGAGCTTAATTCATTAATGAATTTTCTTCCAGCAAACCATTAGGAGAGTGAAATTATTTTATAATGGGTACAAGCAGTGTACAACAAAATATTAAATTAAAAATATTGATATAATACACACAAATATTTGCATACAATACCTAATAATATATATATATATATAAAGATAAACTACACAAAACCTACATATCTGTACGATTCTGAATCTAATCATTATTAATAACTAGCTTTGCCCCGCAGTTTTACCCGCCGCGTAGGTGATAGCGTGATAATATGTAGCTTATATGTTGACCCGACCTCTTAGTAATATTCATGCAAAATTTGAACTAAATCCATGCAGTTCTTTTTGAGTTTAGCCCGGACATACAGACAAACAGACAAACATTCTAATAACTATATTTTTGGCTTCGATAACTATGGTAGATCACCCCCCAAGTATCCTTTAAAAAATATATTCAATGTAGAGTTTTGATTTCTTCTCCGGGTCGTCCACCTAGGTAGCTAGAGAAAGCCGCAGGCTAGCTAGGGTAGGTTCCTCAGCGGCGAGGATCGCTTTGCCCCATTAACGCGTGATCGGTGATCCCGTGCAAGTGATCACACCCTCATTTAGAATTTCGTCTTTTTGCTTTAGTCTTCCATTCTTTAATTTTAATAGATTAGTAACTTGTTATTTATTTAAGGATTTCAGAAAATATATGCGATAATACAAACCGCACGGACGGACTAAGGGCACACGAGCCACTTGCCACAACCACAAAACGCCGCCACTGGCATATTTCCTATAGTTTTCGTACATATTTTATGGACTCGCCGCACACGGTTGACGCTGGTGGCCGCCACACTCTTCTAACTACTTCTACTGTCTAGCTTCTCGGGGCGGCGTTTGTGAGTGTGGCCCGTGGCTCGTGTGCGGCGACACTAATTTTTTTTTTGTAACTTTTATAATATCCTCTACAAGTACAAGGGTATGTTAATACCCAAGTGCTGAATAAATTTCATTTCATTTCATTTCAAGTTTAGCACTGTTTTGTGTAAGTGTGCAGCATTATTTATTCATGATCCATGTTTATGTCAATAGAACGCAAACTGCTTATGCCTAATGAAGTGAGTGACCAGGACATAGGTTCCGTTCACACCGCAGCCAGGTCGAGACGAAGGCAAGCGCCGGACCGGAACGACACTCGACACGGTTGCCGATCGCGCCGTCATCGGGTTACTACAAAACCAATATAATTACACACCTACCTTAACAAATAGCAAACAATTTTCAACCTTATTACATTGAACTAAGAACTACAGCTTCATAAACTCGGTAGATATCAGAGGTGTAAGATCGTGTTGGCGTCGCGCCAGAACTATTTTGCCTAGATAATCTAAAGTATGGTTGATAGTTGACAATGAAATTGCCTTGATCTGCTATTTGAATACCAGAAATATATTGTATTCAGTCAACCTGGATAGTTTTGAAAAGGATTAATTTTAGTTGAATCTTCGGAGTAGATATTTTCTTCAGCTGTTAAACTTTGAGTTACGGTTTTGTCACTTATCTGAAAACTTATAGACTCAAAATAAAATGACACAAGTTGGTCGAAGCAAGGAAAACCTGCTCAGGTAGGGTTTTTTAAACATTTCCAACCTAGAGTGCAAGTGTGGTTCTGTTCCTCAAACTATGGCACACTTGTTAAAATGTCCTGCGTGCCCTAATGCCTGCACGTTACAAGATCTAATGGACGCTACTGACAACGCTCAACGCGTAGCCGAATTCTGGGCTGACTTAATTTAGATTGTCATCGACACGCTAAGAAGAAGAAGAAGAATAAAATGAAATATGCGTTTCACTCCAAAAACATACATTTTATGAATGCACTTTCTCTAAAAAAATCGGAGATTTAATATTTTATTTTTAGTTCAATGAAATAAATCTAATTATTTTTGGATTTCAGTGAGTAATTCAATTCTTATTTAGTTTTAAATATTAGTACCAACAGATGTTACTGGGATAGACATATAAAGACCTTTACTTTTTTTTTTCATTTGAAGGTGAAACTGATTACAATCACTGCTTATTGACCCTTCAATGTAATTTAAAATTGTCTTTTCTCCTCTAATGACGTCTTTGAAGGATAAAAAATCCGTACTTGGTCACATAGCTGGTTCATGTTAAAGAATAAGGACTCTCGTCATATCTATGGATCATCATCATATCAGCCAAAAGACGTCCACTGCTGGACAAAAGCCTCCCCCAAAGATCTCCACAATTGCCGGTCTTGCGCTATTCGCATCCAGCAGTTTCAAGCGACCCGCACAAGATCATCGGTCCATCATGTATTATCTATGGATAGACATTATTCTTATTCTTATTCTTCTGGTTGCGGCTATTTCCAGTCTCCGGAGGTCCTGGTAACACTGCGTCCAGTGATGAACTATTGTGCTCGCCGCTCCAACTAAACTTCCCTGTCTAACCCTGCAACATAGATAAATTGCAGAATCTTTTTGGCAGGAGTGTCGATAACATCGTCCTGGTGCAAGAAGTGTTGGCCCAGGACGGTGTTACGTTTATGCATCAGTGGCTCACAGTGGCAGAGCAGGTGTAGAGGTGTTTCGTCTGCGTTATTGCAGAATCTGCACACTCTACAGTCTCCGATGCCCACCGTGGATAGGTGTTTCCTGAGACGGCAATGTCCCGTTAGCATCCTAGTTATGATGCATAAGTTCCTCCTATTAAGCGCGAGGACTTCGTTCGCAGTTTTGCGGTCGTAGCCCTTGATAGCTTTTTTGGAATGGGTTAAACCTGGAAGTTTGTGCCAGCGTTTAACAGCTTCTTGTTTGCAATGGTTCCTTAGGGTGAGTTGGACTGTGCTTTTTGGTATTCCGCATATCGGCTCAGGGCCGTATTGGACCAATTTAGCTCCAGCCCGTGCAAGTTCGTCGGCACTTTCGTTGCCCTCGATACCCGCATGACCCGGTACCCATCGAAGTATCACCTTGTTCCTAAGGCACAGGGTATTGAGACTGTCAATGCAGTTCATAACCAGCCCTGACGTTATAGTGTCAGAATTCAAGGCTAGGAGGGCCGCTTGACTGTCTGAATGGATGTAGATTGTATGATTGACATAGTCATTTTGCAGGTTGGCTTCTGCACATACAATGATGGCATAAACCTCTGCCTGGAAAATTGAGGCGTATTTACCCAGATTTTTACTGGCTTTGATCTGGGTCGTTCCCCAAAAACTCCACAGCCTACGTCATTTCCCATTTTGGAGCCATCGGTGTACCAAATTAGGCTCCCCTTCTTCCAGGATACTTTGTTGTTAGTCCAGTCGTCCCTGGAAGGTATCTCCACACAATAATTCTTGGTGCTATTATATTGTGGGGACAAAAAGTCTAGTTTCATGCCTAGTATGGGGTCCTGTTGCACTTGGTCACATAAAGCCCTCAGTGCCTTTGAGAGCCACGTCTCGGTCCCCTGTGCGGCTGCTCTCAGCATTTCGGCCTTCGCCTCAGACTGTATGAACAGTGAAAGAGGCGGCAGATTCAGCAATGCCTCAAGTGACGCTCCAGGAGTGGAGGACATGGCTCCCGTGACTACCATACATGCAGATCTTTGCAGGCTATTGAGCCTGTTTATTACTGTCGTTTGGCTGGTTTTACTCCACCAAACTACGGAGCCGTACGCGATGGTCGGTCTCGCTATAGCAGTGTACAACCATAGGAGAAGTTTGGGGTGGGATCCCCACCTTCTCCCTACCAGGCGACGCCCTATACCTAAGGCAATTTTTGCCTTTTGTATAGTTTTCTTTATATGTGGGTTCCATGTGAGCTTTTGGTCAAAAATTATTCCCAAATATTTAACCTCATTGGAAAACTGTATCTCGCTGCCGTTCATTACTGAAGGGGCTAATTTGTCTAGAGCCCTCTTTCGAGTAAACGGTACGATAACTGTTTTGTTAGCATTTACGGATAGCTGATTCGCTCTACACCATCGATTGACAATGTTAAGAGCGTTCTGCATCAGTGACGACAACAAGCTTTGACAGAATCCCCGTATAATAACTACAAGGTCATCAGCGTATCCCAAGGTGTCGATTCTTTGTTCTGCTAGCTTGTATAAAAGCTCATCTATTGCTAAGGTCCACAGGAGTGGGGATAGTACACCTCCCTGTGGACAGCCTCTCGTTGTTGCAACCTCCAAGGAAGTTCCATGCAGCGAGACCAGAGCTTTACGGTTTGAAAGCATTGCCTTTACCCATTTGACAGTTGTTTGATCAATGTTCTTGTTTGTTAGTCCATTGATCAACGTGCCTGTCGGGGTGTTATCAAAGGCACCTTCAATATCCAAGAATGCACAGAGTGCTATCTGTTTGTCCTCCAGTGCTCTTTCGACCCTGTCTGTCAATTGCAGCAGGGCGGTTTCCGTAGACCTGCCTCTACAGTATGCGTGCTGAGTACTGTGGATAGGCTGTGACTTTAGTCCTTCCTCCTGGATAGACATGGAGAATTACTTAATTTTTTCCTCTATCTCAGTGGATATATTGGGTCACGCTCACACAGATGCTATATATGACCACCATCTTAAAAGATTATGTCAGTAAAGTCAGTTTTTCTTTCCTTTTTCTTAATACAAAAGTGTTTGTAATCACTGTCAGTAGGTAAAGAGGTCATTGAACGAATATATTCCTACCGTATTTTACCAGATGATCTGATATCAACACTATGATTAAAGGCAGACGCTGACGTCATATTCAGCTTTTTATGACACGTTAGTAAAAACCTAATTTAATCACAAAAATTACCAATACCGCACAAAAAATAATGAACTAATTATGCGCTCATTTATAACTATGTCATTCACATACGCATGAATAACGGAATATATTAGCGACTACTGCAATCCAAGCAGTATTATTTGTCAATCCGACCACAAAATTAGTTGCTTCATATCATACCGCAGTCGATTGAAATGTTCCAAGCAGATTAATATAATCCAGTTCTGTTATTAGTTGCAACTGGAATTAGATCCCACGCTACTTATTGATTAAGTTATCATCTATAGCCGCTGAACATACTCGTCTTTTGACAGAAGATGTCCGGAAAGCTCAACTTAAAGCTAGTTGATCTCACTCATATGCAACCAAAGCTCGCAGAAACTCCATAGATTGCACTCTATATACTGTGTCAGAGGCTCAGTGGGCGGCTTGCGCAACTCTGACGCATGACTTATTACCGCTGCACGAAAACCTGTAAACAAGTTTCGACTCAGACTTTGTGTCAAATCTAAGATAACAAAGTTTTCCTAGCCATAAAGTGTATCGACTATAAACTTTGTTTCTTTTTTATCACACCTGCTTTTATTTTATATAGTGAATACAGCAAATTTTAGGTATTTTAAAAAGTAATTGATATTTTCGTATGCTGTTAAAATTCCACTCTGTAAATAAAATACCAAATTTTTCTTTTCGGTATTCATTTGTTTTAAGATTTTCTGAGTGTAGAGTAGAGTAGAGTAGTTTTAAGATTTTCTATCGAGCCTAAGTATCGTGTAAAATGTGATTTGAGATCAATTATGTTTTTTTTTTAAATATCGTTTTCCCAGTACCAATACTTCTGTTTTGTTAAAAACATATATCTCAAAGTTACGATATTTTACACTGCCATCTGATCTCAAACTAGGTAGAGCCTGCACTATGGCTTTCAGACATCTAATAAACATATATATTTCTAAATACATACAAATAATCGTGTTCACGACACAAAGATTTGTCCTGTGTGAGGATCGAAGGAGAGCAACAGGCCAGTCATGTCAGGACACGATGTGTCAGTTTAGACTGATTGACGTTCTAGCGGTAGCATCTTGAACTGCTGATAATGTTGTTTTGTTGAAAAACATCCCTTATCAGCCCTGAGTTTGGAAGCTGATGGTGTTACAACCCCGTGCTTCATACGGTACTTCATATTTCCCGTGCGTTTATGATAGCCATCCCGGTGGATTATGAAAGTGCGCATACAAGCTAACTTTTTTTTAAATAAAGACAACGCCCGCATAAGGGAATCTAATCCTTGTATCGCGTGGTACTTTAAAAACATATAATAGACGGACTCAAATTACATCCAGACTCAGAACAACTATTTATGGGTCACACAAATAGTTGTCCGGCGCGGGGCTCGAACCCGTGACACCAAGTGTCGAGGCGACTGTATTAGCCGCAGTCAACTAACTGGCTTTGAACTTCTCCTTTCGTCATCTAAAAGATGAGAGAGAACTTTTGATAAAGGCAGACAGGGTTTTCTATCACATATCTTACTAGGTTCCATTCAGTTTCTTTCTAGCGTATGAGAACATAAGCAACATCAAGATAAGTATGACACTAAAAAGTTCACTGCTTTTGAAAAATATTCATAAAATTTGGCTTTCTATAAAATTTTCGATCTCTTATCACTCCAAACTCGTGACCACACTGGCGATTAAAACATTGCTCGTACATAAACTTGTGGAAATCCCGAGAGAAAGGTTAATACGTCTGCATTATTTCAGTGCATGCTCATACGTATAGGTGTAGTCACGATTTAGAAAAGACGCAGTATACATGAAGCTTCTACATAAAGTGAAATTATATGATGAATGGCGATATCATGCGATACGGACCACCCGCGAGACAAAGGTAGAGTCATTCGTCACTTAAAAACCGATGAAATCATTGAACGTTCATCAAACCAGTATTACAACCTTACTGTCATTGTAATTAGGGCTATTTTGCATAGTAGAATCACTTTTAAGTGGTACTAAAAGGAATGTATTAACATCATAACAAACATTATCTATCAAATGGAAATGAGAAGATCGAATTGTGTTGAGGAAATTTGATTCCATGGACGTGGGGTTATTATAAATTGAGTAGATTTAATTTAGTGTTTCATATAAGTATAAACACAATTTACGTGACGTAAGTGGATACGTATTGCACTACGAAAACAACCCTTATTTGCTACGTAATTAAGATGTTGTTAAGGCCAATGTGTATCTAACGACATGGCGTTTCCGGTATCCAAGTGATCTATTAAGGTTAATAACTTGTTAGTAGATAACTTAAGAGCTACTAAATCACCTGGTGTTTTGGGTTCCCAGGAAGGAAATAAAGTAGCCATATATGAACAAGGTTTAATAATTAGCGGGTTACTTTTAAAAGTAAATAATATTTTATCAGAGCAACCCGTCTTTAGGCCTGTTCAATAAAACCAGGACAATTTACCATGAAAGTAATTTTAAAATTCATTTTTAAAGACCACCGCAGAGTTTTTAATCAAAACATAATCAATTACATACGTTGTGCAATGTTTATTGATTGAATAGTTTCATAGATTAATTGATAAACTTTTTTTTATTTTTTTTATTTGACTACAAATATTGTGACTGATAAAGATTTTTAATTATTGATATGTTGCCAAAATCTTCCAGAGAGCAGTATCCAATTAAGTTATTTCTTTATAGTTTATATTTAGTAATCCCCATGTCATTTATGAAATGGGATCTAGCACCGCCAGGGCCCTGTTTAATAAAAGTTACAAATTGTAATTGTATTTTACAGGTTACAAGTCTACAAGTTTCTGTTTAATAAAGATTACAAGTTACATATTGTCCATGGTGGATAATTTACAAAATTGTAGCTACAATTTCACATATTTCCGTTTAATAAAAAAATTCTCTCTACAGTTGACAATTTACATATTTGTAGGGAAAACTGCTTTATTGAACGCATAATTGTAGTTACAAGTTTACATATTTTGTAAATTGTAGTACAATTCCGACAGGTGGACTCGCCTGTGTCAGAAATTTACAATTTTGCGTATTTTTCAAAATATGTAACTTTTAAATAGGGCCCAGGTCTAACTGTATTGCCAGTGACGACTTACGGAATATTTAAATTGAAACTTAGATTTAATATTCTTTGTAAAACGTCTTGATTCCCCGGTCGCCTCAAAAGTCTCGAGAAGCAGTGAAAGCCTCACCGTGGAAAAATACTATTTTTAATAATAAAAAACCCAGCCACGGCGTACATAAGTTTAAAACTAATAAAAAGTGGTATAACAGAAGTTATCAGTCGTGGTGCATTCATTCGTGGGTCATTAATTTTATTTAGCACAATGGAACGCACCGTGTGATTTATGCTCTGGTATTTATTGAAACTGTTATCGAACGAGTCTTGTACGCGTTCACTTTTCCTTTGTGATGCAACTGTTCTGATATTTGCTTCAAACCTGTATACACTTTTAACGAAGATACTTTCTGTAACTAAAGTTGTATACTTACTGTAAACCATCTTGTAAGTACAGTCTTGTTTACAGTGTAGAGGATATTTAAGTGAGCGTGAGAGTGAGTTGAGTGAGATTCCCGATAATCTTAAAACATATTTGACAATAATTATGTGCGTGCTATGGTTTAATTCCAATAATAACGCATTAAAACAAACTTAATAGTTCCGATGTCTGTTATTCCCAACTATTGGATGAATGTGGTTAAAATTAAAGACTTATAAAGGAAAACATCTTTTATTTTCATTTCTAAAATAAGGTTTTTTAGAAGAAATCGCAGTTAGCGATAAAATCTCACAAACGGCTACACATCAAGCTATATTATATTTCCAGTATAAGCTGATCTGGCGTTGTACATATCTATAATACGTAACTAGAAATGTTATGTATACCTACTTAACTATATTACTACAAACATGTTCTGACTATTTACAAGCGCTTTTTTAAAGTCTGCGTGAATAAAAACCTTTTTTATTTTATTTTTTATTTATTTTATAGGATTTCCATACAATGACAGGTCAGCTTATATTGGAAATGTATAGCTTGATATATTGCCTTGCGTACTATATTTAATAGGTACAACTTTTTACTTAACAATTGAATGCAAACTAAGGGTCATAGAGGATGACGGTGGTTGCATCGCCTTCGCCTTCGTATAAATATTGTTACTACTTTTTACCCCCTAATACGCCAAGCAATGGAGATTCATATAGAAACTTGCTTTATGAAACCTGCGTCACCTCTCAGCACCAACCACCAAACGAAGGAACACAAAACACCAACCAGACTACTACTCACTAAGCCCACTAACCCAATTAACCAGTTAATTGAGAATTTGCAACCACAGTTCTAAAGTTACAGCGATAATATCTGTTAAGACCACCTTATTTAACACGCACAGTCCTTTATTGAGTAAGTACCCAGTGCAGTTGCCAGACTTTTCCATTTTTGTTAGACACGTCCTGATTAGCAGACGTCTGTGGTAATAACGACAAGTCTTTTTATATGCACATCATCATTATCATGATAGCCGAAGGAAGTCCACTTCTGGAGAAAAGCGTCCCCCAAGAATCATGTTGGGGGAATATGCCATAACCGCCACGCTTGGCAGGCAGGTTGGCGGTCGCAGTGTGATGTTCATAGTCCTATGGTAGATATATATATATATATATTTTTTATTGGGACATCAAACAGTTACACATTAATACATAAGTTTAAGCAGACTGATAAAGAGCGTAGTAAAAGTAGATTAAGAATACTCCCGCGATTTAATGAAGAGTGTGAAAAGGTTATTTTGATATATTATTTCAATAAATCTATGGCCATTCTTTTAAATTTTGACTTAGAAAGTGAAAAGTGAAAATATTAGTAGTAATAAGCAATTCCCTAATGAAATGCCAAATAGTTCAATGCCAATGTAATGCAAGCACGTCGTGTAAGAAACATGGATCATTTAAATCACTAAAGTAATCGCAGCTCGTCGTTCTTACGCCCGGTTCCTATATTCCAAAAACGAATCGTTTCTACTACGAATAGTTAGAATTTCTACCAGCCGTAACGCAAAACCGTTCCTATAAAATACTAGTCGTTATCCAAATAACCAACGTCTGGTTACTAACGGATGGGAGGTCGTTAGTAAGCTTATTGTATGGAGATGCGTTCGAAAGTGTTCCTATAAATATTTTCTACTGTCACGGAACTGTCAAAATAACGAGGCGTTACTGCTTTGATTACTAGTCGAATTCGGTCGGTATACCAGTCGTTTGTATTTGATTTTGGTAGTTATCATAGTGTTTGAGGAGATTTCCGTGATGTCTAGCTCTGAAACTGATAGAGAATTCATGGCTTTGTTTTCCGTTAGAAAGGGTTGATTATTTTTCTATCTTCTAAGATTTCATAACCACAAACCTTAGATTAAATACTCAATTTAAAAACTTCTTTAGAAACCATGAAATACTCTTGGACAGACGTCAGACGACAGACGCATGCGCCATGCGCTTTCCTGTTACGCGTTTTGTTCACACCATGCACTCGTAACATCAAATTTTCAATACTAATGATTTATAAATATTTTAAACCTAAACGCAAATTAAATTATTACTGTAACTATAAGTACAGTAATTTGTACTATTACTCACATAATATTACAGAATAATAAATGATTTTAGTTGCATAATTGACGTACGACGTTTTGTTATAACTAATCGTGAAGAGGAGCGAGAGGTTCATCGCCGAACGAGTCGTAGGTGGTTTAAACTACGGATGTTCGTCGCAGGTAGGGCATTGTGGAACACTAGTTTTGCATCGGTATCGGTAGCTGAATTACGGATGGTAACGTTGGTCCAATGACGGATCGTAAAATAAAGGAACCGGGCATTAGACATTAGGTTTTAGATCCTACATGTTGCATTTCTGTTTCCTATATTGTCTTCATAATCATGATATGTACTTTATGCGGAATAGCAGGCGTTTTTAATTGGAGGGAATCTAAAGGTATACAATGACAATTCATTAATTCTTATTGCCATCTACGTTATGCATGCATGATTTTACGAATTCAAGCCTGGATTGTATTTATATAGTCGTTCAGGATGGTAAATAGAGATAAAATATACTTCCTTACAATGCAACCGTGCGCGGCAGAATAGGTGATCTGATAATTTATTAAAATCCTTTATTATTAAATAATAATGTCCTCCTAGCCGAATTTCGACCACGGCGGCCTGTCTCAACAGAGATTAGCCATCTGCGCGGGCATATAATAGTGTGTGCGCAAACACAGGAGCACTTTCTATTCCATCACTCTCATGATCCGATGGGACGCCTAGACGACACGACCGGAAAGAGGTCAGGTACAGGACCGACGGCTTTACGTGCTCTCCGAGGCACGGGGGTATAATACCGCCAACTTCCAGACTTCGGGTTGATGCTGAGAATTATTTCTTTTTACAGAAAAGTCCCAAAATCACTTTTGGCCCGACCCGGGATTTGAACCCAGGACCTCGTTCTCTGCGGGTTCTCTTTGTTCTGTAATAATCATTAATATGATTATTACAAAACAAAGTCAAAAGATCAAGCACTTGTCTTAGTTGGTTTGGGATAAAAACTAAAAACTTTGTTTGTAACAAAGGTTAAAATTATAATTTAAAGGGCTGGTAGTTTAAATGTCTGCAAAAGACATTTTTCTTTTCATGCAAATCTAAAGACGACTTTTCTATAATAACAATTTTAATTATTATTCATGTTGACCACAGCTCTTAAGTTCATTTACTAAATATTTTTATGTGTATCCGATTTGCTGTTCTGTCCTAATTATGTCAGTGAAGATCTGGTAACACTAGCTGTTTGTAAGGTCTGCCTGGCCCATTTCACATGAACGGTCTTGATAATGCGGCGCGCACGACCGTCAATGCTTATCGCTTTCAATATGCTGCCTATCAGTTTAGTTTGCGTTGAAGTTTGAATCATAAAAACAACTTGGTTTTTTTGCCATAGGTATATTGCTGGGTTTCTTTGTACACTGATATTTTGAACTGAAGATAAACAATGACATGCTGACACTACTAGAAATTTAAACCTACATTCGTAAGAAATTATAAAAGGATTTTCCCATTCGATAAGTTTTATAATATAAACAAGCTTTTTATATCGTAGACTTAAAAATACCGCTTGTAAATAGTCCGAACATCTTTGTTGTACTTATTATAATTAACTAGATATTTACAAATAATATTAAATTGATGATGGGTAAATTCCCAAATGATTACCTCATTTGGGTATTTAATAAAATTAGGTATTGAATACTAAATTTAACTAATTGGAGTTATTGTTGAATGGTTATTTTTACATTAAATACTTTTATTTACTTACATACATAGACTCACGCCTGTTTCCCAGAGGGGTATGCAGAGACAACGGATCTTTGCACACCACTTTTACCTCGTACTTTTAATTGTCTACATATATTAATATTTTTAGATATATTCTACGTAATCGTGACTGAATTATATCTATAGTAATTGTAAAAATTCAATATTATTATTATGGTGGAACTTGTGTTTATAACAACATGCAATGATGCAATCCACGGATATCTTAATTTAATCGAGGATCTTAGAAAAGATTTGAAGATGTCTTTGGATAATGCAATGGGTAATGTGTGCCATATTATTCGCAATTCTGATTTGCTCATGTAGTTTATAATCTCATACAATAATAATATAATGCGTCTAAGTTTATAACTCAGATCAACTAAAAATAATAGTTAAGTTTATAAAATAAGTTGTCCGCCCATGTGGTCTGTTTTATCACATTTTTTTGGTATCTTTTATAAATAAGAAAAAGTCTTTAAATAATACAAGTTACTTAGCTACCCTATTTTTAAATTTAGTACTATTTTGCAACATGTCCTGTTTAAGGGCATTGTATAGGGCGAATGTGTGCAATACACATTTTTCGGCAACATTAATTAAAAATGTGTGTCGATGACTGTTGACAATTTTAGATTTCTTTTTAAACTAAAGAATTACGGTACAATTTGCTGACAAGTAGGATGTTTTATAGAAAATAGTAGCCTTGAGAAATTAAAAATAATATAAACTTATGAAACATCGTGTAAACCCGAAGCACTACTTACGTTAACATTTAGAATTAATGTTGTCAATTTGGTACAGACGCCAGCACATCCAGCTACCCCAATTTGTCAAATTCTTTTATGTATTTTCAACTTTATTACAAAAGCATAAGGTTCACTTTCAATTGGGGAAATTTGACAGATTGGGGTTGCTTGATGTGCTGGCGTCTGTACATGGTAATGGTGTGTTTTTGCACACTGTCAGCGTATCTAATGCCATTAAATAGAACACCTAGCATAATAAACAGTACTTAATTTTAAAAACATTAAACACTTATTGCAAATAAAGTTTTATTTATTTGCTAACACATGGTACTGATAATTGTACAGACAGAATCGCCGTCTCCGTGCTTCGGAGTGCACTTTAAGCTATCAGACCTGATTGTAGTCATTAGACAATAGTCATTTAGTTCCTACTACATTTAGTTCCTATCAGTGGCCTACTGGGCTGCTTGAACAACTCTGACATTACGGTAACCATAGTCCATACGATAAGTATGACTGAATGTTATGCAATCTTTGCGGGACGAAACTGGCGGATGCACTGAACGTGCGAGCCATTGCTCCACAATAGGAGGCAAAAAAAAAAAATCTTTGCGGGAGGCAAATATAAATATGACCAGCTGTAGAGAACATTAGGCTGATGATGCATTTATACAAAAATATATTAAATCTAAAGTAGGTAAAAAAAGTAGACACAATATGTAGTCTGAGGTCAAGTCAGTAAAACCTACCTCTCACTCCGAAACATTCTGTTGACTCATTACTCGACTGTTTTAATTAGTGTTTTCTAGACCGTCCAATGTTAACAGGTTAATAACTACAAGCATTTTTTCCTGTTACATACTCCAGTTCTCACTAGAGATATTGAGAGTAATATATCTTATCGTTCAATGCTATCGAAATTATAATTATTATAATCTATTGTAACGCAAAGCTGATAGTTGTGTTACTTTTTGTAGCATTATAAAAAAAACGTTACCGATTACTACCACTGTACTTCCATTTGAAGCGGTAATACTATCGATACGAATTGCACGGTCTTCATTGTCCGTTATGTACTGACCTACTAAAAGTATAAGGTTATGGTTGTGAAGAAAAAGAGCAATGTACATTTCACTTTTTTTAGAATAGTTGTGTTCAACCTTTCGATCTCGCCGCACCGTCTACCACAAGTCTAGTCGCTCAAAGTCAATGACAGGCCTACTTTCTCAGACGATTCGCGTCATGTCATTTTTGGCCGTTACACTAACTGGACAAAAGAATTGTTATTATGAGCGGACTCTAAACTTATTATGTGCCTTAATTTTGGTTGTACTTTAATTATATTTCTAGATAGAAATGATCTAGATTTGGATCACTTGGAATAGGAAGTGTACCTATCTATTTAAGGAGATGTGATTACGTATACACTTTTAAAAATAAATGAATAAGTTCACTGACTGCCGAACACAAAGGGGTAATGCTGAGCCGCAAGCTGGCACATAATGGTGATGCTAAAGAAATGTTTTAAAATGTTACCGAATAACATTTACTAATATAGCTAAGATTATATTACTCTTAGATGGTTGCTTTCAACGTTCCCCGTACAGTTTGATAAAAACATTGGTATATCCTTATATCGTTGTATAATACCGCATAAGACTTTATAACCGTCGGTACTTTTTGTGAAGTTACAATAAAAGATTTCATATTCTTTAATGTTACAATTTGTTATACATTGTTACTGTTTGTTAATGTTAACAATTACTTTCTTTTTTACATTTTTGTATATTCTAGCAATTTGTTCTAGAATTATAGATATTAGTTTTAACTTTATTTTTAATCTCTAAAATAGGAATAGATTTAATCGTCCGGCGGCTCAGGTACCAATCCGGGGTAGACGCTCTGCATTAAGCTAAGAACGATAGACACCATCCATCTTCCTATTCCAATCCCTTGGGAAGTTCATCTGGTGCTTGGGAAAGGACACTGATATTACTAAACTACTGACACATAAAAATCTTTCGATCTAACAGTGGCGTCCTGTCAGTGGCGGATAAATTCGACAATTGTTCTGGAAGTGGAGATTCGAAAACCCCATGAAACATACGGCCGCACTCGTTTGCCGACAATCAAACAAAAAAACACACGCGTCAAGGTCTGTATACGACCTATGGTCACCATGCTAATCATGATCGTAACATTGTGTGTACAGTTGGTCTCGAAGCAATCGATACGCTTCGAGTACCTACAACTGTAGTGTTTCACGTCTAGACTTTTTTTCCCACTCGAGTACGAATTCTATAATTACAAAAAAAAACCTTTGATATGGAAACAACACAGTTAGTTTTGTCTGGACATTGGGTAGGTATAATAATATAACCTACATATACATAAATTTGTGTCACTACTTGCTTACCTACCAATTAGAGCAACTACATTTTCAAGGAATTTAAATTTCAAAATTTAATTGAAAAACAGGAAAATGTATTGAAATAATTAAAGAATTGAAAACAACGAGCAGTTTGCTAGCGCAAAAGGCTCTCAACCAGTAGCTTAAATTAAGCGACTAATACCTGAGGGCACCCTTATGGAGTTCGGGCCACAGTGTAAAATATACTATTACTATATGCGTATTTGGTGTACTTATACTTAATGTATGCTTGGAGTTTCCCTGCGAGATCAGAAATGATGAGATCAGACATTACCATGTTGTAGTGGCAGTGGGCAGGGTACATAGCTCGTAAAACCGAAGGCCGCTGGGCAGAAAAGTTTTTAGTGGCGACCACGTACGAGAAAACACAGCGTGAACAGGTCCCCCACAAGATGGACCGATGACCTTGTGAGGGTTACAGGAAACTGCTGGATTCGGGTAGCGCAAGGTCGGTGATTGAGGGAGGCCTTTGTCCAGCAGCGTCTTTGGCTGATATGATGATGAAGATGATAATGTAGATGACATTTCATTACCAAAAATTAAACCTTCTTCAGCTTTTGCAGTTTTGTTCTTATTGTAAATAGCTTCCACGCACCTCGTACACTCTACTGCACAAACCATTGTAATATTCGCTCATCACGAGACTATGCTGGGTTATATTCTTGGGCCCATTTAATGCTTATTTCGCTTAATATGTATTCAATTATTTGTTATGTATAATAATTCACTATGAAGCGACCTAAAACGTAATATAAATCTAATATTTGGTGTATTCCCAACCAGTAACACCACAACTTGTAACACTGTTACTGGTTGGGAAAAAAATTCCCATCCAGTAACAGGTTTTTGGTGGCAACGAGTAACACTGTTACACTTCATTAAATATTGGTGTTACCCGTTGGGAAAAATGGTTCCATCCAGTAACAGTGTTACTAGATGCAACTTTTTTTGTCGCAACGAGTTAGACTGTTACACTCCATTCCCGCGCAGGACAACAATTTATGTGACCCATAAATAGTTCTTCTGAGTCTAGATGTACTTCTTTGAGACCGTCAATTATATGTTTTTAAAGTACCCACACACACAGGGATTATATTCCCTAGAACAAATTTTTTTTTTTTTTTTTGCTGTCTGTGCAACTGTTCAAAAGCACGGCTCTTTTCGGATTTTAGTCGGGATCATTGACGGTGAGATCATTGTGTTATAAATTTATTTAACCTCATATAAATAAGTACTTAGGTCATACTGTTTGTTATGCACGTTTTCAAGGTACCTACCTGCATTGTCATGCTTTAAATGTATTTAAGATATTAAAAGTGGAATGACAATTTTAATGTAACTAGGTATTGTACAAAAGGCTATACATTTCCAATATAAGCTGACCTCTTATTGTATGAAAATCCTATACAACGCTAGATCAGCTTATACTAGAAATGTATAGCTTGATATGTAGCCGTGTGTACTACTACAGACGCCAGCACATCCAGCTACCCCTATCTGTCAAATTTATTTTATCGATTTTTAACTTTATCACATAAGCATAAGGTTCACATTCAATTGAGGAAGGCGTCTGTACCTACATAGCCATTGCCAAAGTGTTTGTGCTTATTCTTGCGTACCGCGGTGTTAACTGAGTTTTAAGAATGTATCATAGCCGTAGGCTATGTCTTAACTTTGGGTTTAGAATGTAATGTAATAATAATAATATCCTGGGACATTATTCACACACGGCCATATCATCCCAAACTAGCAGAGGTTGTACTACGGAAACCAAATAACTGATATAATACATAATAGACTACTTTTCTTCTGTAAAGACATATTTATATAGATAATTACACCCAGACTATAGTCATTTTTAACCTTTATTTATTTGAACGCCATTTAAGAAATCGATGTTCGATGACTTAGCCGGTAGAGCCCCTGTTGTGGAACACGTTTATAAGACTTTTGTTCTTACGTAACCCCAAAATGCCTCAATATTAGTTTTAAATTTGTTCTCTAGTCCTTCTAAGTAACCACGAAAACAATTCACTATAGCCGATTTAGCTTTTGAGCGTAAACAAACAAAAGTATTATAGACGGGAACACCCAAATACTCCGAAATATTTTATTCCGAATTTTGATGTTCCGATTTTCAAAAGTCCGAATTTAATAATACCTAAGAATTGTAACGTCTATTATTAAATATTACGAAATTTATCTTTCCGAAAGTCGTAAATGCGATTTGTTAGTATTCCAATTTTCATACGTTCTAAAAGCCAAATGCTCGAAGGGTTCTCGGTCCGAAAAACGACATTCCGAATTTCAAAACTTCGAATAAACTTAAAATCAACACGTTGTGCTACAAATTTTTGTGACAGAAACGAATTGCTGCAAAACCGACTTCACGTAGTCTTGTCTGCCCTACCCTAGAGTGTAATTTAAGCCCGTGTAGGCGCGGAGGGGTGGGAAGCTCGCGTGGGGCCGCCCAAACCCCGCAGCGCCGGAGCCGTGACAGAAACAATGCTTGCTGCATGTTGCATGCCTGCTTGCATGTTGCATTCCTGCTTGCATGCTGCATACTTGATTGCATGCTGCATGCTTGCTTGCATGCTGCATGCTTGCTTGCATGCTGCATGCTTGTTTGCATGCTGCGTGCTTGCTTGCATGTTACATGCCTGCTTGCATGCTGCATACCTGCCTGCTTGCATGTTGCATGCAGCCGCCGAGTCCCAGATCCCCTCTATTGTTGGTGAATCATTTGGGTTAGGTTAGGTTAGAACTGTGACCGGGGAGACAAAAAGAAGCAAGCCGAAGCCGCAGTGGTGAGCGTTTAAACCGTCTGCGACGATAAGCTCGCGTGGGGCCGCCCAAAACCCGCAGCGCCGGAGCCGTGACAGATACAATGCTTGCTGCATGTTGCATGCCTGCTTGCATGCTGCATGCCTGCTTGCTTGCTGCATTCCTGCTTGCATGCTGCAAGCAAGCAATGCAAGCAAGCATGCAGCATGCAAGCAGGCATGCAACATGCAAGCAAAATATTTTTATTCGAATTGTTGATGTTTAGAATTATCATTAAGTCGGACTTTTTGTTATTCGATCTATTGAAGCTCGGTATTTTGAGAATAGTAATTATAAACGTTAAGAATATTGAAATTTAGGAATTATAAAACTAGGAGTAATGATAAGTCGGAGTTGTAATATTCGGAATTTTCTACCATTCGGAATTATGAAAGTCGGTATTTTGAAATTCATATTTGTAACTGTCGGAATAAAGTTTTTCGTATTAATCTAGTGTACCCGTATTATAGACTCGAAGATTACGGATCGACCCCACAGCTTATAAAACTTGGTTAAAGACTATTTTAATCAATACTTTTTAGATACGTATTATTAGATTTATTTATATACTCTCAGGCAATTTCGTGCTTCATGGCACATTAATCCCTACTCACAAAGACAAGCCGGAGGTTACGGGTGGATTGAACCAAATCTAATAATAGCTAATTTGACCACTGACCTTACTGTGCATGAATCACTTGACTAATAAATCCTTGCTTAATGTCTACTGATGTTTGTCAATAGCCCCCGCACCGCACATCGAAGTGTCTGTGTTCAGACCTGTATAAAATATAAGATTACAAAATCAACTAAATCTCTGGAATATTTTTTCTATAGCATCCTCACCGTATTTTACTTGTTAAATAATTGACATGCACAACAACACACAAGGCATACACGGATTTTTTATTGGATTCAGCTTAATAGCATAGCTTCAGTATTTACATATCGTATGGGCAGTGGTTACCCTAGTGCCAGAGTTTTACCCAAGTTACCGAAGCCGCCCAGTACGTCCTTGCATGGCTAACGACTTGTCCAATGATTACAACCGGGACCGACAGCTTAACATGCCCTCCGAAGCACGGAGATGCTCAGGAATTAAATCACCTTGGTGGTCACCCATCTATGGGCTGACCGCGAGCCTAGTTCCTTAACTTCAGTTTTCGGAATATGCAAAAAAGTAATCTGTTTACTAAGTTCGTTAGGTGTCATTTGTTGTTCGTTGTATGCCGAGTGATGAAAATAATGATCGTATTTTTAAACGACTGAAAAGAAGGAGTTCAGCAAGAAGCCTTTTTTTTTTTTTTTTTTTTTTTGATAAGGCAGGGTGAATGCTAATGCATGCCACCCGCAAAAAGTTTCTGTGGGTGGGTATGTCGGACTCGCACCGACTAAATCTAACCTGCCGTGGACTTCTTCCGGCGCCTGATAGGGGGGAGCCCCGGGAACGCGGGTATGCTGCTCCGGTGCCCCCCTTTTGCGCCGTGTCCCAGGTGGTCGGGACACGCACCCGGGGAGAGCTGTGGGTTGCCCTCCCCATTTGCCGTCTCCTGCCAGTACGGCACAGCGTCTGCGCCTCAAACAGTTCGCTGTCTTCCCGGGGCTGCTTGCACGTGGCGGCAGTAGAGGACACTTCTCATACTGCCACCGCAGCCCCGAGGGGAGTTGGGCTAACGGCTGCCGCCGCCACCCCGACGCCTCTTCCGCCTACGAGCGGGATCGGCTCGTTCCCGATCCCGTTCGGCGGCCTACTTCTGCAGCAGAACTGTCTCACAGAAGCAGACCACGGCGTCCCATTTGGTGGAGTCGCCAGCCAGCATCGCACACACGACTGCTGGCGGCAAAAGATCCCGTCCGATCTCAGCGACCAGGACTCGTCTCTCGGCCTCCCAGGCCGGGCACTCCTCCAGCGTATGCTGGGCAGAGTCCAGGTCGCTCCCGCAATGGTGACAATGTGTCGTCACTTCTCGGCCGATCTGGCACAGATACTCACCGAAACACCCGTGTCCGGTGAGTATCTGAGTCAGTCTGTAGGTGACGCAACCGCCCTTCCTTCCCACCCAGGCCTCGAGGTGAGGCAGGATATTACCGACGGCACGTTGGCGCTCGTTCAGCCGCAACTCAAGCCTTGCGCGCCACTGTGTTAGTACGCGCCGGTGTGCATCCCGCCTACAGGCAACGAGCGTCTGCTCTGGCGCCTCACCGCTCTCCCGGCGGACGCGGATCTCGGTGTCAGCAAGAAGCCTTTATGTTATTATTTTATGTATTTTTCTTTTGAACAAGTGAGAATAAGTTCAATATCATCCTGCCGATATAATACAATACATATATATAAAAGCTTATATATAAGCTATATTACTACAGAGTTCAATCAAAATCCGTTGCATTGTTTTTGCATGAAAGAGCAAACATCCGCTTAACTCAAGGCTATAATTTATAAATTGTAACGCGGGTAAAGTTTAACGCGAGTGAAATGCCTTTACTAAACAGGTACACACGGCTACATATCAAGCTATACAATTCCAGTATAATCTGATCCCGCGTTGTATAGGAGTTCCATACAATTAGAGGACAGCTTATAATGGAAATGTATAGCTTGATAGCCATGTGTACTTTTTTTTTGATAAGGCAGGGGGAATGCCTACGCATGCCACCCGCAAAAAGTGTCTACGGGTGGCTATGTCGGACTCGCACCGACTAAACCTACCTGCCGTGGACTTCTCTTGGCGCCTAATGGGGGAGCCCCGGGAACGCGGGTATGCTGCTCCGGTAGCCATGTGTACTAAATCTCATTTACACATTAGCTGTGGCTAGTGTTATATAATGTTGTCTATTCGATCAATTAAGGTGAGAAGTTACGACTGTAGCTCTTTAAGACAATATTTCTTTGAAAAGAGGTATTCATTTACTATTTATTCATACAATTATGGAGTTTGCGGTTGTAACATGCTAGATTGGACCCATGTGATGTCATCTCCAGTTCAAAATGTTTCTAAACAGAGACCACATCTGCTTGCTTGCACTGTTTTGATTCATCATATCCATTCCTAGGCTCGCTACTCATCATCATGTCGGCCTAAAGACATCCACTGCTATATAAAAGCCTCCTCAATATATTTCAGCAATGGAGTTGTGTCCATGATTTGGAGGGATCTGGCATAATCGCCACGGTTGGCGATCGTAGTATAACGATCATAGATCATACCTCGGGTCGACTTCTAAGCCTCCCCACGGGATGAAATGGGGTGGCGATATTCTATGTATCAGCCCTACAGTAATGGCTAGGTACTATCTGCGCATAAATGAAAGTAGATCCAAACGTTATGTTACTAGCAGAATCAAAATTATATCAAAATAACACATGAGAAACAAGTCATTTTAGTCAAACACACCGTTGTATAACATACTATGGAAACCAGATAACTGATATACTACATATACCTACTACTTTTCTTTTGTAAATACATAGTTCTATAGATAATTACACCCAGACTCAGGACAAACCGACATGTTCATGCACACAAATATCTATCCTAGGTGGGAATCGAACCCACGACCTCCGGCGTGAAAAGCAAGCATTTGCTAACCACGCCAACAGGCCCGTCAACCGCCAACAGGTCGTATAGTATAACTGTAAGCATACCACTTTAAAATCACACAGTTTGTAATTAAAGGCATACCTATCATTACCGGAGAACAAAATAATAACAACATGTGTGAGAAATGAGTAACTATGATTTACATCTGCGCGGGAGTTCAATTATCTCTTTTTACTACCGCATATACCGACCGATTCCGTGTGCTTCAGGTCAACACACTAATTTAATACAGTTAAATGTAAATATACTCAGGATACGCATTAGAAATCAGGTTACTTGGCATTTACTTCATAACAGTAATTATCATTTACGATAGAAACGCAATTTCCTTTTTACGCCTGGGGCTTAGGGGCGTTTTATTACGCGCAAACTTGAATAACAGACATGGTTTTAAACTCATCTCATCTATGACTTAAGTACCTACGGCCCATAGAAAAAATTATGATCAACGATATAAAAAAGATCAAAGATTAGTTGGCTAGAATGAGTTTGTTATTGGAGCCATCGGAATCACTATCGAGATGGAAGTACATAAAATCCAATTTCTTTAATGAGTTATTTTCGAATAAAACAGCATGATAATTAAGTGACTTTCGCTGAGTATGATCAGTACTTCACAAAATTTTCATTGTTTTATTTGTTTTTGAATAGTCCTTCCCCATTATCCACCACAGCAACTTCTGTAAACCAGAATGAACAGTGGTACACCATGAAAAGGCTCTAAGCGGTCTTCTTCTTAGCGTTTCGATAGCAAACTCATTGAATTTTTGTGGCCAAGAACGTGGCCACACTGATTGCCTTGCAATGAGGCCTGGGCATGCCTCGGGAACACGTTTAAACGGTAAGGAACGGTTAGAAAACAATAGGTCCACATCCATCTTGAGCAAAGCAGGAGACAGGCTAGAGTGACATATAAATAGGTAAGTTGAGAAGCTAGGAGCCAATAAACCAAGAGTTTAAGAGATTTTTTTATGTCAGAGGGCGACAAACGAGCAAGTGGGTCATGATGGTAAGTGATCCGCCGCCCATGGACACTTTCAACACCACAGGAGTCGCGGGTGCGTTGCCGGCCTTTAAAAGTCAGCAAAAAAGTGTTGCTGACCCTTCCCCCCACCCCAATGAGCTCTGGCGACCTTACTCACACTCGGACTCACGACATTAAAATTATTAATGTTATTATTAAGTAATGTCTTCTATAATGTGGAGGTACTTCCCCAGTCGGGCTGCTCTTTGAGCGAATGAACGCTATGCCATACATCTCTTCAAGTTCTATCGATTGAGTTTTTATATTTTTCTGTTTAGTTACATTTCAATAATATTTATGGCAAAGTGTGCACGGGAGTTCCTGGTTCTACAATAATTGTATGTCATTGGTTTCATAAAGTATGCAAGAAGATATCTTCTTTTATTGTGACAATAGGCCACCAAACAAGCGTACGGCCCACCATATGATAAGCGATAACCGTCAATTGTAACAGAAATATATGGCATCACCCACGCGTTACTAGATCTTTCCGTTTCCCCTATGAGCTCTAGTGACCTCTTTGATCAGGATACAGTCAAGAGTGTATTGTCAATGTCACGTGGCACGTTTCGAGAAGGACCGAAAACTTTACAGTGTAAAATAAGAAGTTATCCTACTAGACTTACATTAGCCAAATTCAAACTTGCGCTGCGTCTTTATCGGAACTAGTCCCTCCCTCTTACCCACCGCTGCAACTCCTGTAAGCCAGGATCTACAAAGAAATGACACTAAGCAGTGAGGCTCGGGCATGGCCCGGGGAATCGCTTTAACAGTCTTGGATCCCTCAAAAAGAAACAAGGAGGATTTAGAAAATGAATAGTTCCACTCCACTTCCCTCTAGAGCAAAGCTGTGTCTTTAGATTTCTGTAAAAGAATTATACAGACAGATGCACGTTGATGAGGATACAGTCAAGGATGAATTGTCAGCTCGCACGTGGCATGGTTCCTGCGGAGTGCGGAACACTTCTAATTGTGTCCTGGCCTCAAGGTCTCTGCGGACGACCGCTAACTATATCAATGCGAAGATTGCCGTTGAAATGCGGGAGGAGTTCTACCGATGACAAAAAATTTAAAGTTGAGTATTTAAAGTTGTATTTTTCCAAAAAAGTTGTTCGAAATGAAATATTGAAATCGTGACTAAATATCTATTAGAGCATTCTAGACACACTAGTTAAATAATAGCGTTCAGGGTCTAAATAACAGTTTAGCGTCCCAACTGAACTCAGATGCTAATCGTAAAATGGTGGCACAAATGGAGATTTGTGTCAACATTCTACGATTAGCACCTGAGTAGTTTAAAGTAATTACAAAAAACACAGCACATTGCCTGGGTGACGTTCATTTACCCGGGAACACCTCACATGTCCTATAAAAAATCGGATCCACAATAGCCATAGCTATTATAATTATGTTCTACTCTCATAGACCCAATGCAATTTGTCAGCGGCAGTCAGACGTATGTCTCAAGACGGGAATACATTTCAGGTTTATCCACAGTACAGTAGTTGTCAGTTTTCTTGGCGAAGTATATACAAGTTATTGTTTTGTCGATCCTACTATCGAACCGGACGTGCACTGAATATTAAATCTAAAGCTGGGGCTTCGACGAAAGTGTGAAAGTGCACTTAAATGGCTTGTTTGCAGAGGGACTTAGGTGGTAAATTATTGTTATATAATAATTGCGTACTTAAAACCAATCAACAATTACATAACATAATAAATTTTCATTAGTAGAGTTTCGCTATTCCTGGACAATACAGATTATCTGTCTGAAAACATGTGATGGCAATTTAAATAAATGAAGCAGTGTTCAAGTTTGCTGGTGCGCGAGACTGCTGGTTACACTGCCAGGTGGAGAAAAGCGTAGGATAGGCGCCTTTGCCATGTGGCCAAATGATTTGATTAGATTTGAATATAATCGTTGTCTTTATCCAACCAATGACGATGACGATTTATCTTTTCAACCTAAAATACGTAACCTATCGTAGCGCGTTATTTCACAATTTTGATTGTTTGGTGCTAAATATTGCTGTGTGGTGACGGCATAGAATATCATCACCCCATCTCATCCCGTGGGGGGCGTAGAAATTGACCGCGGGAATACCTACCAGAGAACGGGCAGCAGCGTTTTCCTGTGAACTATGACCATTAAACTGTGGCGTTTATGGCATTCCCCCCCCCCCCCCCCATTCTTTAGATAAAACCGATGTGGTCAAAAACGTGATAATCAACAAAGCAAATAATTGGCTTTTTACAAAAATATAGGCTAATATTGAAAGGTCATTTTTTTTTTATAAGTATTATTTATTATAGCTTTTATTATTCCTCCTTTTGCTATCAGTACTTGTCAGACGTGGTCCCGCTTTAATTTGGCTACACGTATGAAGATTGATCGCGCCCCCTGGGATTATTTTGTCTACACAACAAATGGTCCTGTCTGGGGTGCCGGTGCAATGCACGTCTTCAGGATGTCCTTATCTTGTTGACGAATCGCAAGGAAATAACATTTTGTACCAGACATTTTTATTGTAGTTGATGATTATATGACATTTCTTCTTTGCACGCATTATTTTAAGAGAGGTGAGGTAAGGCTTACAGTATACGTACCAGGTTTTTATTGACGTAGACTTTAAAAAAGCGTTTGTAAATAGTCAGAACATGTTTATAGTAATACAGTTATTATTTCTAGTTACTTATTACAGATATTTAGGTACACGGAATGTTAAAACATTTATACAATTTATTTTATAATGGTAGTGATATTAAGCTTGCTTGTATTAAGTTATTGTCAAGGAGATTATGTTTAGTTGAAGTTTTTAATATAATGTATTGAAATTTATATTTTACTACATATTGTCTGAATGGTAATAGGATTGTAATGCTAATGTTGTGGCTAGGGTGTAAGTAAGATCGCCAGAGCGGTGACGAAGGTACGGATACGCGTGTCTGAGGCAATGAGGTGTCATCATAAGAATAATAGAAACCACAGAAATACTATTGACTTTCTTTACTCTTAATTTACTTGATTGGCCTGTTATGGCTTTTTAATTTACTTAATGGTCATTGACTGTGACTGCTAAGCCAGAGGTCGTGGGATCGATCTCTACCCGACATTTTTTTGTGTGATGAGTACGATTATTGTTCTGTCTCTGGGTGTAATTTATCTATAATACTTAGTTATTTTTATTATTTTAGTTTATTAGGTTCACCAACAACAAGTTTATACAAGCTCATTTTAATCATCATTATATCTATATATATAAAAATCAATGCCACTTTTCGTTGTAATGTTATAACTCCACAACCTTTACCGCTAATTTTGGTCTTAAATTATTCGTGGAAGTCCAAGGAAGGTTTGTACGTAGAGAAAATTAAAAAAAGTCTTGAAAAAGTGTAAAATCAACATCTTTTAGCAATTTAAAATATTGTTTTGTTTAAATAAATGAACTTAATAATCTTTTTTTTATTACTATGCCTTATACGTAGCGAAGCACGTACCGGGCCGCTAGTAAGTAATATAATACAGTAACATAATATATTACAGTATAACTTATTACTTATAGGTAAACTCCGCATGTTCAAAACATTGGCACAGTTAAACATAACTAATATCTTAGAACTACTTAATTATTATTAACTTAGTCTACATAATTAAAAAATTGTAATAATATAAATAAAATTTAGAGTTTACAATCTCAAAAATGGGAAATCATAAATTTAATCGTCCGGCGGGTCTCGAACCTGCACCATCTACGAATCCGGGGTAGGCGCTCTGCGTTAAGCTACGAACGATACACGCTGGCAGATCAAATTTAGGGAAAATGCATTGCGAAAAATGCTATAAAATTAAAATTTAGAAATTACAATTAAAATATGATAATCGAGATATGTATTTATTTAGAAATAGATAAGTATGTTTACCAGTTGTCGAGTATTGTAGTATAAGGTCCTGCCTAGTTAGGGATCAGATGGCAGTGTGTTAGTTGTCCCAAGAAATTTATTTATTTTTCATTATTTATTTTATTATTTATTCGCCCTTGTATTACTACTACCATAGTACATTTTGTTACACTCCATGTCACCACCTCGTAACCCGGGTTCGACTTCCACTCAGGACAGCTACTTGTGTGACACATAAGTAGTTATTCTGTGGCTGAGTGTACTTTGTGTCCGCCAATTATATGTTCGTTTCTACAGAGCAAGTTTTGTCTTTAAAAAAAGGCAAAAAAAAAAGTTTTTGTACTAAAATGATAAAAAGGAAGGACGTCTGTTCGTCCGTCTGACACATCGGTATGTTAGTAACAAAGAATTCAAATGATAAGGAATAGTTTCAAATATGACTAACCAATCTTCTACCAGATACAAGCTAAGGAAAAATGTCGCACATTTTAAAATACTTAAACTGTTTTTATATTCTGCTTGGTTTAATACCTGCACGAAAATTAAAAGAAAACCATACCCTTGCCTCCAAAGTTTGGGATGTAAAAAGATCTGAAATAATTAATGTATAATTATTTTAACTGATACAGATTTTTAAACTATCAGAAATCCTGCACGAGAATGCAGCTTTTAGTTTTAAATTAGTAACAAAATATATTTATTTACATAAGCAACGTACGGAACTCTCGGTAATTGAGTCCGACTTGCACTTTGTCGGGTTGTATCTTCATCGGTGACTTGTAGTCATCTCATTTATTACATTACGTCATTATTAAAATTGAGACATTTGACGGTACACTATCAATCGACTTTCTTGTTCGCTTATCTAGTCCATCTTTAGTCATACATTTTACATATCCAACGGTTATCTGGAAAGAAATGGCTATGACACGGTAATACCGCCAAATATTTATTAAAGCCATGAAATATTTGTATGTCAAGTAACATTAGGTGTATATTTTGGGATGTACTTACAAAATCTATTTATCTTTTTTTCTTAGAATATCCCCACCATGGGGGCGTATGTCGTCCCGAGGGAATATCTACCAAAGAACGGGCAGCAATGTCTCTCTGTGTACTATGAACATCATAATGCGATCGCATGATGTTATGGGGATGTCGTGAAGCGCCATTTGACTGCTACCTGTCGATAGATCAGTACTGCAGAAATGTAGTACTAGCTGAGATAGAGCCATTTTTCATACCACGTAGACAATTTAAAAATCTATATTAAAATCCATTGTTTTTACATTTTCCGTACATGATATGAAAATAAAATTATTTCTTTTCTTTTTCTTTTTTTTACCACCATATCCAGCAACTCGTGGTAGTGGCATGCTATTAAGAGGAGGAGAGAATGGCGAGCAGTGCCTCTAGCACGAGTTCCTGCAGTTTACTTTCTCGATCACACGTACAGTTTCGTCCCATACATTGAGCACCAGAGTTTTAGTTCTTAATAGTTTCCGCGAGAGGCGCTGGTGCTCAATGTATGGGAGAAACTGTACGTGTGGTCGAGTAAGTAAACTGCAGGAACTAGTGCTAGAGGCTCTGCTGTCAAATCGAGCTGAGAAAACGTTGAGCATGCCCGCCTCGAAGTTCTTGATGCGAAAAGTCAGATCTAAAAACCCAGGCTAAGCCCTCCTACGATTCGGGTGGGTCTCTTTATTGTGCTTCCTGCAACAGGGCTTTCAAAACCAATTTTGGCTTTGCAAGTCATGCTCGCGCCCATGCAAGGTCCCAGGCCAACACAAGCTAAGGGTGTCGCGGTCGACGGATACGTCTGGGAGGACATTCTCATCACTACGATTGCAAACCCATCTGCCAATTATGGTAAATCCTTCCAAATTATAGACACAATCCCATTACATAAATCTTTTTGAGAGGCCTTGGAGCAGCACTGCACGTTTCGACTGATGATAACAGCAATATATTATAATAATAATATATAGATGTATACCTATATATAAATATAATAGATGGCAGCAATATCTAAGCTATCATAGAAAGCGAAGTAAATGCTTCTACTACAACGACATTAATGAATTTTGTTGATTTATTCATCGTGAGAATATTAAAAACATAAATTGAAATTCTTATAAAATATGTTCTAATCTAGAGGATATCATACCTAATGAAGATTCATCTTAATTTAGTTTTTACGATTCTGCTTACATATTTTTTGTATATTAATAAGGCAATTAGGTATCACGATGTTCCTTCACTTAAGTGAAAGCTTTCTAATTAATAAATAGCTGTATCACGTATAGTCGCAAACAGGATTGCATAGTAGGAGGTTATCCCAGCTTTGAGAGTTCGTGTATTACGGCCTTGTTCAACAAGAAGGTATCGCACGATGTATTGTATCTTAACAAGTCATGAATGGGTTATTTATAGTCCGCTTAGAATAGGGACGGTGTTTATTAGTTGTAGTGAATGAAATCGAGGTAAGCTATTTTTGAACCTAAAATTCTTAACGGGCATGTAAAAATTCATTGGATGACGTAAAGATGTTGGTTGCCGACGTGGACGTTACGTCGGACCTGGAAGTGGGTCCGACGTAACGTCCACGTCGGCAATGGAACTTACACACTATTGCTTTTTATTGTAGGTCTGTACTCGTAATATCATCTCAATTTTAAGTAGGTAATGCATGGTATTAGAGAATAATTTTATTATATCTAACATATTATGAACATTAATTATTCGAGTGGTTTCTAGTTGGGTATATTCGGGTTGGTTCGAATTATCTATGTGCCGATATGTACCGTGACTCTTTATTATTACGCTATGGTAAAGAATTCACTTTTTCATTATTGGATTTCCACCATTTATAACTCAAGAATGGCTGAACCGATTTTGATAATCTGAGGTATTTTGGTTTCGTCTCCTCCATAACGCAATTTAAAAAACCTGTTTTTTGTTAAGAGATAAAATATATATAAAATAATTGTTATATATATTTTATCTCTTAACAAAAAAGAGGTTTTTTAAATTGCGGTATTGTTAAGAGATAAAATATATATAAAATAATTGTTATATATATTTTATCTCTTAACAATAAACATCGAATTGAAAAATAACAACTGTCACGATTGACATAATAGATTAGATAGTTTTAGAATAATTCAATATCGCTGTCTGTCAGTATACAGGCTATAAATGGCGAAAAATTGTCTATGGTTCGTTTTCAAAAAATGAATCAGGATGTATGGTTTTTTTTGCGAGTGTTGTTAAATTGATTATTGTGCGGGTATTATCAATAAAAATGCCGCGACCTAGAAGATCTTATCTTTCCCAACGAAGCCGTAATGCAATTAGGCTTTGTAACATTGCGAATCAATCCACTGAAGAAGAACGAGATCTCGCACGAGAAGATTTTTGTTTATTTTTTTTTTTAACCTGACGCTACAGTTAGCCTAGGAGGCTTTCACTGCTTCACCGGACTATAGAGGCGAGCAGAGAGCTCGAGCCGTCTAGAAATTAAGTAACCCGCGCCGGAGGGCACCCCCTGTGGGGTTCGAACCTCGACTCTGGGCGATTACTGGCGGAGAGAGGGCAAGATCATCATTTTAGGGAGTTTTGTGCAACTTTCGCTCTACGTTAATGACATGACGCGGCCCCCCGTCCACGTTGAGGGGGGCTTTTTATCGGTACGATATTCACACGAGAAGAGCGCAGCGTTATAAGTATAGCCCAACTTTGTCCTGAGTTTGACTCAAGAGGAAAGAAAGGCCACACGTGAAACAACTCGGTAGGTAATCAGAAATCGTCTACCTTATCACACAGATCAATAACGTATTGTCATTTACATTTATTAAGTATTGCTGTCCAGGGGTCACTTGTTCGGTGACGATAGCTACAGCCTACGGATGAGGCAACATACTCCTATGATCCCCTAAAGTGAACTGTGTTGAAAACATTGATATTTTTTATTGCAAAAACATTCGCCAGTTTACTAAGAGTTGTATTGATTCAATTAAGCAATAATTCAACAACTACTTAATAAATAATTTAATTTATAGATATGACAATTTATTTGTTAATTATTAAGTTTAAAAATTGTATGTTTCTACGTTTCTCTGTTTTACTTTTATCCAAATTTAAATGTTTATTTTTAGGTTACGTTTAATTTGCATTAGTTATAGTATTAAATATTGTTTCTTTGTTTGTGTTTAGTATATTTAGTGACTATGTTTTACGAATGTTGTATACATCTGTAGAGATTATACACCTAGTCTTAAACTCAATAAGTTGTCATCTTCAAATGTTTAGAGTTAAGTTGATGATGTATCTATTATAATAAATAAATAAAGTTTTAGGGGCAAAAATTTTATACAGCTTGATTTTATTGATCAGAATGGATTCTGCATATTCCGTCTTACTTTATTATCTATGATCTGACAGTGAACTGTCAATGATTGTTCTCGGTGAAAGTCCTCTCAAATTGTTTGTTCGACGGCAAACAAACAATTTTATGAAGGTTTTAATAAATCTAGCTAATATTTGGTCTCATGTCTGGGAGAAAACTATTTTGCGAGTTATAAGCAAATTCAGCTGAATTCGGCGGACTAGTTATACATATGTCACCCTTAGGCTGAGATCTATAGAGCGTACTTAGACTTTGCTCAAACTTTACTTACGTAAAACTTTGCTAAATGTATGCTAAGCTTATACTTTGATTTGGTATTTATAGACTTTTTGAAGTTAAGATTATGCTTAGCATAAGCTAAGACAGACAAAGTCAAAACACCAATTGTAATTTCGTTACATGCATTAACTTTTGTCTAAGTAAAGTCTGAGCAAAGTCTAAGTACGCTCTATAGATCTCAGCCTGAGAGACTAGGTACTAGACTAGGTAACGAACGTCTAACTGCGGTCGCCAACTTGTATGCCAAGCGCGGTGACTAGCGCAAACCCTTCCAAATGGCAAACGTTAGAAACCTTTGGGAGAGACCTATGTCCAGCAGTGGACGATATCAGGCTGATGACCCATCTCAATATTAATGTGATTCTTTACTTAGTGAGTGATGATGTCCTCCCGACCGAATTTCGACCACGGCGGCCAGTCTTAATGGAAACTAGCCAATTGCGCAGGAAATATTATAGTGCACAAGTGTGTGCGCAAACACAGGGGCACTTTCTATTCCATCACTCTCATGATCCGATGGGACCCGACCGGAAAGAGTTCAGGTACAGGACCGACGGCTTTACGTGCTCTCCGAGGCACGGGGTTGTAATACCGCCAAATTCCAGACTTCGGGCTGATACTGAGAAATTTCTTTTTACAGAAAAATCCCAAAATCACTTTTTGGCTCGACCCGGGATTTGAACCCAGGACCTCACTATCTGCGGTTGAACACGCTACTGTTATAGAACCACAGGCTGTCAATTATCTCTTCCAAGTTTCCTTCTTCCGAAGTTGTTACTGTGCGAATTTGTCTGTCGTGTTTCTCTTAGCTACAATAGGAAAGAGGATATCCTTCTCTATGAAAACAAGATTACTCCGTTCCTGTCTACTACGCGTAGTGACAAATTAACTGTCAAATGAAATTTTATACGGCTAGCCTCAGGGCTAAAGTGCTCATATTTTCAAATACCTGACATACTCATACTATACTCATCTTTTTCTACGGTTTCTCTCACACAAGTTTTATAAATATAACAAGCAAACGTCTCGTCAGATTTCCTTTTTACTGTTTTGGCACGGGACCCCAAAAGTACTATCAGGAACTAAAAAGAATGCACGAATACCAAATACCAGGAATGTCACTGGATATTTCGAGTTGAGAAGCAACAGAACTTATCTTTTGCAAAAGTTTCTTGTGATTTCGCAGTAATCGTTCGATAATTCGGGGTATGGACTTAAGTCACTAAGTTAAATTAAAGATTATTAGTTTGTACCTAGAATTTGTGTATAGGGGTCTTGTCCACGTTATCGGTTACTAACACTAAGGATAATATAATACTAACGTAAACACATACATATGTGTACTATTCCGCAAATGCCAGAATATCAAGAATTAACAAACAGAGTGGCCGCTATAGTAGTTATACAAGGACATTTCGATAACTTAGTTGAAGGGCATTCAAACCAGATTGAATAACTGCTAGTTCATTGGGTACGACAAATTGATTTTGAATCCTACGTGTGGTTAGAGTGTACCAAGTTGTTATGATTTTCAACAGGATAAGTCCTGTACAATGTAACAATTCCTGATGGTTGGTGAATTTATACAGAATATAATTCTACGTACAGAGTACACTTACATTAAAATTAATTTAACCGTCATATTCCCATGACAGCGAATGCAGAAAACCTGTAAATTGTTTAACGATCCTGATGTAAGTAGCTTTTAGGCTGATACACACGTACGTAATTTTCAACTTTCATTTTGAGTCAAACGATAAAATTAAAATACTGTACGTAACTAAAATATGTTTTTATTTTTGTTTAAATTAAATAAATTAAAATAATTTTATAGCAATAACTGAAATTGGGCACTCTGGCTGACATGGAATTAGTACGGAACGCAAATAGCTAGCTCATAATTTAGATGGCTTGATGTAGAAATTGACCACACAATTTGATTCTCCTAACTTTCAATTTGATGTTACCGCTAATACAATACACACATATACAATTTTATTAGATTCATTTGCTAACCTAACTAGTGTCTGACATTCACTTTAAGTTCAATATTAAGAAACAATTCGTAACTCTAACTGGTTAATCTTTTTCTTCATCTCTTATTTGTAGTTAAGATTGGTTTTAATGAGAATAATATATAGCTGTCTTTAGAACGTATTCACATCTTAGAAGTCGATTTTAAGCTATTTAAAAAAGCTTTGCAAGTACAAGTGACGACAATGCAATAATAAGCGAAATGGTAGATTCCAACGGAGCGGATCTAATGATGAAGCTAGTTTGAATTCATGGGTATTGATGGATAATGTGTAGCATAACAGTAATACACGAGTGTGTGTCCGCTTTTTTTGATTTGATTATCTGGAAATCCTACTGTTAGGCTAATGCGCCCACCAGACCCGGTTAGATTGCGATTTATATGGCAATTCCAGTTATAGAATCCGAAAGGATTGTGGTCTCGGGCCTACTATCAGATTCTAGATTATATTGTTCGAGAAATTACATTTTGTAAGATACATCGCCGTTTTGATAAAGCACAATTTCTAGAGAGTGGCGACATAGATAAAGCATAGTAAGATGGAGTATAATTGAATGTCTTGTTTCTAAGTCTATATGTTACTTTCCATAGAATACCGTTTACATAAAATGCACAAGCATTGTTTGTTGTAGAAACCTCTACAGGTTATTAAATAATTGCGATGATTTATGTTATGACGCATTGTCTGTTAGTTTACTTTTGATTATTTCTGCTTTTTTAAAAACTACGATTGCAGTTGATGCAGATTTTTGCAGGTTCATTGGAATTATAGGCAAGCCACCACCCATCGAGGCTTGAACCTTGGCTCCGCCATCAGCCAAGGTACCTACTGATGCATGCAGATGCGTCTCGAGAGTCGGTTTTATGATCACTTTGTCTACTGTTGCTCTAAAATATACATAAGAACATTGTTATACCCATATAGGTAGATAGAAATATATATTTGCAAAAATAATTATTGATCTGAATTTACTTAAGTTAGGTAGATATATCTGAATTTGACACTACTATTAATATTGTTTCACCAGTTATCTCGCAGCATTTGAACAATTTTTAGCGAAGCGAAATGTTTTAAACGTTTTGATTCATTGGATACTATGAACCTTGAGTAAAAATCATCCTCTTTACAGGTTTCTAGAAAAATACAATTCATAATAAAAAAAATTAATGTTCATCATCATCATATTATCCGAAAGACGAGCACTGCTGGAGAAAGCCCTCCCCAAAAGATCTCCACAAATGCCGGTCTTGCGCTATCCGCATCCAGCAACCCTCACGATTTTAATGTTACATTCATGTTACATTCGAATAAATCTGTTTATTATCTCTATTATCTGTATATAATCTCCTTGACAATAACTTAATACAAGCTAGCTAAATGTCACTACCATTATAAAATAAATTGTATAAATGTTTTAACATTCCGTGTACTTAAATATCTGTAATATGTAACTAGAAATAATAACTGTATTACTACAAACATGTTCTGACTATTTACAAGCGCTTTTTTAAAGACTACGTAAGTAAAAACCGTTTTTATTTTATATTTTATTTTATTTTTATTGTATATTAATAAATAGGCACTTCAAATATACCTGCTTTGTCCCAGGATATTACTGTGATACTTAGATAGCCTTATTGGTTATTCTGGGTTAAATTTTATATCCATCTGTTGTGTGAATATAAAATCATCTGCAGGAATTTTAGTACCTATCGGTAGGCGTTGGATTGGCAGTGCCAAGGACCGCGCCTACACTTGACAATGTACCGCGCTTGTTGTCCCCGACATCCGGTTGTTTAGTGCTTTTGGAATAATCGCATCCTAATATTCAACACAATACTCTCCCAACGTTTTAAATAGCAATAGCATAAAACATTATAATTACTGTTATAAAACACATATGTTCGACTTCAACTCTTTTGTATAAAACCGATTGGAATAAAATTACATATTTTCATACATCCTGTTTTAAAACACATAGAATCGACTTTAGCTTCTTGGTATAGCAACCGATTTGGAAAAAAATTACATTGGACCATCCTGTTTTAAAACACATAGAATCGTCTTTAGCTTCTTGGTATAGCAACCAATATGGATAAAATTTACATGGGACCATCCTGTTTAAAACACATAGAATTGACCTAACCCAACCTGCTTCTTTCGAAGACGGTTAAAAATAAAAACCCTAACTTCAAAAATTTTTGATATGAAACAAAAACGGGACCAATTTTGTATACTCTTTCAAATATAATTATTATTTTTTAAGACGGTTTCTAAGTACAGACGAATTCAGAACCACTTTTCTTTTTGGTGTCGATTACAAAAAGGACTAGCTCTTAGGTAAAATTGGTACCAAACCACGTGTACATAGAAAAATTTGCATGCTAAAGCAGCTCAATCTCCCAATAAAAACTGGTAACTTTTTTCACATCGCATACAAACAACCTCCTTACCGCTATCACCATCTATTCAGCGAATCCTATCAACATTGTATCGTGTGTGCTTTGAGATCGACCGATGTGGAAACGCTAAAGCGCGTCGTTCCGCTGACTTCATCTGCAGGATGAGGCAACAATCTTCCAATAAAAACTGGTAACTTTCACTTCGCATTCAAATATCCCCCTTACCGCTATCACCTCAGCAGATCCTCTATCTATTCAGCAGATCCTATCACCTTTTTATCGTGTTTGTATCGTGTGTGCTTTGAGGTGGACCGATTTGGATTCGCTAAAGCGCGTCATTCAACTGACTTCTTCTTGTATGATGAGGCAACATTGTATTGTAGCGTAAAACTGATGTACATACTACAAGTTGCTCAGTTTCATGGGAAGAATGAACTCTTTATGCGTTGTACTCTATTTATCTTCGAAAGTCGCTGGTGGTTCCCTATTTTCGAACCGATGTACTACAAGTTGCTCAGTTTCGTGTGTGGAATGAACTCCTTCTACGTCGTACTTGATATCTATCAAATTTAAAGTCATACTGTCGGGATCGAGGAGGGATACGACTCGGGATTTTGTTAAAATGACGTCGTTAAATGTTATTGCGTCCATCATCATCATCAACCTGGTATCGTCCACAGCTGGACATAGGCCTCCCCAAAGGTTTCTATAATGTCGACATTTGGAGAGGTTTACCTTAGTCTCCGCGCTTTGCTTGCGAGTTGTGACCGCAGTTAAGTGGTACACAGGTGATGATGGTGTCCGACTGATTACCTGCTGTATCCCTTAATCGCCTTTTACGACACCCGCGGGATGGTATGGGGTGTCCCTGATATCCTTTTTAGGCAACATAAACCACACGGCTAATTATTAATAATAATAACAAAATCGTTTTATTTTTCTCTCACAATAGGTCCTAGGTCTAGTAGGTCTTACAATTAGAGAACCTTAAAATTTCACCTATGTGAGACTGGTGCCTCATGTAGGTTTCCAAACGAAAACCTGTGTTACATGTCACCAGTGCCCCACCCTAGGTTAAAAATAAATATGTACAATTTTAATTTTACCAGACATTAAAGCGATCAAGGAAAAAATCAAATAATAATAAACATGAAGAAAAAGAAAAAAAAATTAAATCAAAAAGAATTTTGATGTGAAATTTAAGCAGAAGCAAGTGTGAATGTGGTGTGAGAATTGTAAATGAATGGATGATTATGAATCATCATCATGATGTGTGATAAATGCGAGTGTGATGCGATGGGATGATTCAAGATACATACAATTGACATATATTCGTTTTAAGAGAGGATCCATATGAGATTGCCAGTTACTTCGTAGTTAAGCGTTTTGAGATATATTTTTAAAGTTGTGATACAGTTTGATTTTGGTTTAGGGTATATATTAAGTATTCTGTTTAATTTATTATATAAATAATTACCAAGGAAGCGGAAAAAAAATTGGGAGAATGATGTTCGGCATAAAATGTCTGGGCACACCTTGGCTCTACGTTGTTGCAGCAGATTTGCGTCAAATTGCAATTCGCAATGTTTTTTTAATAATAGTACGTAGAATGAAGGTCTGGCGGACCGCGAGAATGTCCCACTCCCTATAAAGATCTGCAGTCGGGTATCTGAAGGGGAGACCCGCACTAACTTTGAGTATTGCTCGCTGTGCCCTCTCAACTTCATTCATATGAGTTTTGGCAGCATTTTAATTGCGTCTATAATATGTATTAATTACTTATTAAACGAAACTTCCTTTAATAAAAAAGCTACAGGAAAAGTGCATACTATATTATTATTGTGATTGTATTAGTTCCAGGGATTTCGATAAAAAGAGCTCTATACCCTGTGTGTGACCTATCGATAAACTAGCAATTATATTTATTAAGTTTCATTTGGAGAAGCATAAAGGGAAATATAAATATAAAAAACAAAAGTTATAGGTTTGTTTGTTCACCGAAATGTGAATTCTATGTTACAGCGGTGTTTGTTATCCTGTGGAACTTTATTTGGTAACATTTCGTAAAAATATTATTGTACTTACGACAGGCACTATAACCAAAGTATTTAAGGGATTCAGTAATTTCCAGAGAACGCTGGAAAAAATTAAGTTGAACTTGCTATATTAGAATGGCAGATTTAATGCAATGGTTGTAAATTTGACCTGGCCGATAACTTCCCAAGGTAGATCAAATTTTAATTTACGACGCTTCTTTCTTAGACTCTTACAGACCCTTTGCTATTATTTATTATTACTTTGCCGAGTTCCCAGCCAGAACGCCAATTTTGGATTTATATATATATATTTTTTTATTAGATGGTACTAGAGATCGCACTTGTTCGAAATACAACCATGAAAGTTATATTGTCAAAAACTATACACATTAAAAACAAATAATATTGTGTTGTCAGTTTTGACACTCAGTTCGTCAAAAGCATGGTAGGTACAGTCCCGCAAACTTATCTGGCCCGCTGGCAGCGTCGCTGTTATCGCATTTAGTGTTGCTAGTAACTATTTTTTGCAATAAAGTGGGTAAAAATATGCACATTGTAACGTAAATGGTACTTCACTAAAAAGCAAACAAATACTGTCATTACAAATCTTTATATTTTTATACAATAATTATGACCATTTACATAAAATGTATGCTGAGTGTTCTCTAACGGAAATACTTCAGGTATTATCGGAATCACTGCTTTCACTTTCACTATCACTACCTAAATGAATGATGAAAGGCTCGTCTAAGTATCCATCCCTTTTGCACGATTGCAATGCGTTTGCCATTCATTGACTGTTATTTTATCAAAAGCTTCTGCAATCAATGATAAGATTTCAGAATTCGATCTACCAATATTCTGATCTGCTATAAATTTTTGCATCTGCTTGCTCTTTTTCTTTCACAAATTTTCTTACAAATCGCTCCCGGACACCTACAAAGGAAATAGCAAAAATTAAATACATATTAAATATTTTAAAACATGTATTTCAATTTAAAGTGCGAGGGGGAGTTTCGTATTTTTTCAGAAGCTGACAACACTAACCTGTAGCAACAGCTACGCGTTCATAACACTTATTAAAGGGTATAATTGGTGCCTGAAGGCGTTTTTCTTCCTTCATATAATTCAATACTTGTAATATAACGTTCCTCGCAACACTTTTTAAAGCTTTCGGCATTTTTCACAATTTAAAACCACATAAAGAAAAATAAATACGCGCAACAAACAATCAATGGCAGGAATGTCATGGAATAACAGGCCGATTGACATTTCAAACTGGCGTCGTTAGTTCTACTTTTGGCCACCGGGCGAGATAAGTTTGTAGCACTATAGTGTGTGTAATGATTTTCTTTAATAATTTACTATTAACGTATTAACTAATTTGACGGGCCTGTTGGCGTGGTTGGTAGATACGCTGCCTTTCACGCCGGAGGTCGTGGGTTCGATTCCCACCCAGAATAAATATTTGTGTGCATGAACATGTCTGTTTGTCCAGAGTCTGGGTGTAAATTATCTATATAAGTATGTATTTACAAAAGAAAAATAGTATATGTAGTATATCAGATATCTGGTTTCCATAGTACAAGCTCTGCTAAGTTTGGGATCAGATGACCGTGTGTGAATCATGTCCCAGGATATTATTAAAAAATGAGCTTTCTACAATCCTTCTCCATCAGTTCTCCATAGGAACTTTAACTGTTACAAATTTCATACTCCGTCAGCCCAATTTCCATAAAAAGGGGTACCTACACAGACATTTTTGCATTGTGATATGGGTGGGACATTCCTACCAGTTTTTAAAGTGTAACGTTCGTATATGCTCAGAGCATTTCGATATCTGTGGTCATATGCTATGCTTTCAATCTAGATTTTGAGGGAACTGTATTAATAATTGCTGTGTGGTGACGGCGGTGAATATCAGAATATCATCACCCCATCTCATCCCGTGGGGGGCGTAGAAGTCGACCCGAGGGAATATAAACCAGTGGACGGGCAGCAGCTTCCTTCTCTGTACTACTACTTCTGTGTTCTACCTACTATGACCATCTTACTGCGTTCGCCAACCCATCTGCTAAGCGTGGCGATTGTGGTATATCCCACGATGATTTTAGTGGGCGGCTTGTCCAACATTGGACTTCTTTCAGCTATAATGATTGATTGAATAGTAATCCTTACATTTGATTACTTATGTGCCGTTACTGTGTATATAAAAGCCTAAATTTTTCAAGGTACGCCTACGGTCTATTATTATTTCCAGAAAAAATGAGTTTAGTTCATGAAAGTTCGTATGTTATCGTACATTCTACATTTTTTTAAAAGGCCTGTTTAGGCCCCCATTGTAGCTCTTATCCATTAGTCTAATGGATAAGACGTTCTGACAGTAGGTAATTAACGTGCCACTGTTATGTCACGTTAACGATAAGGTTACATTTAAGTTTACAAAGTCACTGGACCGGAGTACGCATCACAATGGAAGCTGTTGACAATGAACGAAAGTTATTAGTTGCCAGTATGTCGAAATACTACTTATAGGGAAGAACTTACTATTTATGAGAAGTAATGAGAACTCATTAGATTTAAAAAAACAACTGGCCAAATAAACCACTTAGGACAAATGTATGTGTATTGGGCACGATTATTTGTTCTACTAAGGAAGATACTCCTGTATTTATAACCGAGCAACTGACTGCTAAAAATGCCCGCCTATACTTTCTGGCCAGAGATCTAGCAAAATCAAAAACATACAAATACTGCTGGACCTCCTTTGGAAAGGTTTACGTGCGAAAAGACGACTTTATGCCGATAATACTCATCAAAAGTGAGTCCCAGATACAACACCTTATCCAAACAGCATGACTATATCATTTCGTTAAGTGTTTAAGTCATTATTATTTTTTTCTTTGTCTTTCTATTACACTTGTTTACCATGTCGTTACAATAATCCAAAACCCTATAATAATAGTTAAACATGTTTTACCTGTTTATAAAATACTTACCTTAAGATATCTACGAAACTATATCTATTGTATCTTTAATGTATATAAGAGACTTCATACTCTACAATTTTTACACTCATTCCACTATATCTTACAACATAAAATTCAACTTACACTCGAACACACACTGTCCACCTACTCGCATACTATATGTACTTCTAATTACATTCAAAACTACAGATGTTTGAGTTGCCTAACTCAAACGCAGATTTTTCTGTTGGTACAGACTATTTTTATCCAACTGAAACTACCGATGTCCGTCCACAATAATTATACACTCTTGTTGAGTATATTTTGTCCTAATTCTTCATACAATGATAGATAACCAACTAAACACTCTGCAAGACATAGACAATTTAGAGGTCACTCGGTCAGTTACATGCTCGATAAATGACTTACCCACGTATTACTCTAAACATATAAAACATTCGAAATTAAATATAGTATCGCAAAATATCCGCAGTGTTTACAGTAATCTAGACGAAATAAAAGTAATTCTATCGCAGTTTCAGTTCCATGTAGACGTCTTAATACTTACAGAATGTCGTTTAAACCCAAACAAAATCATCCCTACCCTGAATAACTACTGTTTATTTCATACAATTAGATCACATAATCAAAACGACGGGGTCGTAGCGTATGTAAAAGATGATTGTGCTGTTAAGGTTACAGAGATTACACTACAACATGCGTCTTGTCTTCAAATTACGACAGCTGACTATACGATAATCGGCATTTACCGCTCCCCAGCTAATAGTTGCGCTGACACTTTTATCAATTCATTAAACTCTTATCTTGAAACAATTAAAAACTATAAAAACATAATAATTACAGGTGACCTAAATTTAAACTTAATACCTAAAACAACTGAAACCTCTCTCGAGCGCAATAACAGACAAACCTATCTTACCGTGTTGTCGATGCATGGTTTGTTCCCAGGTCATACACTCCCTACAAGAGAACATAGCTGTCTTGATCATTTCATTGTGAAATTGGAAAGCAAACCAACATCAGCTTTTATTGCCGTCCTTGATATGTCGATTACTGACCACTTTACGATATTATTATGTTTAACTAATGACCTTAAATATAAACAATCTCGTAAATTAAAAAGAATAGTCGATCTGGACCAGGCCTGCGTTGACCTTTATTATAAAAATCTTACAGACTTATATTCATACACAGACCCAAATTTGTTAACAGATCTTTTAAGTAATAAAATTAAAGAATGCCTCGACGACAATACACGGATTTACAAAATTTCTAGGTCAAAACAATTAATTAAACCCTGGATGACCGAAGGTTTATTACGCTGTATAAAAAAATAGAAATAATATGCAAAAGAAATTAAAAATACAACCCTTTGATGAAATTCTAAGAATAACTTATAGAAGGTATAGGAATCACTGCAACAATTTAATAAAAAAATTAAAAAGAAAATATGATCGTGATAGGCTGGCTAGCTCAACACGCAATAGTAAAGCCTTATGGAAAACTATCAATGATATAATTCAATATAAAACTTCAAAAACGACAAACACTAATTTATTAAATAGTTGTTTGTCGCCCGAGGAATCAGTTAATCAAATTAACCAGTATTTCGCTGGTATTGGGCAAAGCTTGGCTGATGATATAATAACTAAAAATGGACTACGTCACACTAACGTCCCTATCACACTATTACATGATAAATCCTCATCATTTGTCTTATTTGAGACTGACTCATCTGAGGTTGAACATGTTTTGATGAGTCTTGATTCTAATAGTGCCGCTGGGTGGGATAACATACCTACTAGATTTTTAAAATTGGCTAAGGTAGAATTAGTACCATTAATAACGTATCTTATAAACATATGTTTCAATTGTGGTGTATTTCCTAATGCCCTTAAACAATCAATTATCACGCCTGTGTATAAGAGTGGTGACAATGATGATGTAAACAATTACCGATCAATCTCTGTTCTTCCCGCCCTGTCAAAGATAATTGAAAAAAATTTAAACAAAAGAATACTATCTTATCTAGAAAAGCAAGAAATTCTGTCGTCTTCACAATATGGCTTTCGGAAAAGTTTGTCGACTGAAGATGCTGTTTTATCACTGAGTTCCCTTATAGTAGATAAACTAGACTGTAAAAAGAAGTGTTTGGCGGTATTTTTAGATTTAAAAAAGGCTTTCGACGCCGTTTTTGTCCCCACTCTGATACGCAAGCTTAAAAATATAGGGATAAGGAGTACACCGCTTGCCCTTCTGAAAGATTACCTGCATAATCGTAAACAGCGCGTTAAAATAGGTGATCATGTTAGTCAAGATACAACCGTCTTGTTTGGCGTACCCCAGGGAAGTGTTCTCGGTCCAACATTATTCTTAATCTATATAAATGATTTGTGCAGTATGAATATCGAGGCTGGGAACATTTTCTCTTACGCGGATGACACCGCTGTTGTCTTCTATGGGGATACATGGGAAGAAGTACGGGAGTATGCTCAAAATGGCTTAGCCTTGATCTCTGAATGGCTATCTTCAAACCTTCTGACTCTTAATGCAATAAAATCTAACTTTATTTGTTTCTCTCTAACGAACTCTTCCCAACCCAGCACGGCCTATGAAATTAGGATTCATAACTGTGGTAACCCTCAAAATTTGCATTGCCAATGCCCCGCAATAAATAAAGTCAATAGCGTTAAATACCTGGGTATAAATATTGATTATAGATTAAACTGGTACTCACATTTAGATTTGTTAAGCATAAGAATACGAAAGCTTATCTGGATTTTTAAAAATTTAAGACATGTTACTACTAAAGATATGATAAATAAAATATATGTTGCTCTAGCTCAGCCTATACTTATGTACTGCATTCCAGTATGGGGAGGTGCATTAAAAACAAAGTTTTTGGACCTTGAAAGGGCCCAAAGATCACTTTTAAAAGTAATGCATTTTAAGCCATACCGATTCCCTACTACACAACTATATGTATATAGTAACTTACTCTCTGTAAGAAAATTATACATATTACTTACGCTGTTAAAACTACACGGTACTTTAAAACTCGATCCCGATAAGCTCAACAAAAGAAGATGTGTTATGGTCGCCCCTTACCGGCTTATTAGAAGCTCATTTGCCAGTCATCAGTATGCTAGACAATCATCATATCTTTACAATAAAATAAACAGCATATTGCATATCTACCCCATGAATAAATACGAATGTAAGGAAACTATAACAACATATTTAAAAAAACTAACTTACGATGAAACAGAATCTCTTATTGTTATATTATCCTAGGTAAATATATGGACACGCACTCACGCGAGAAAAAACTCACCCTACACACACGCACCCACAAACACACCCACATACACACACACACACACACACACACACACACACACACACACACACACACACATACACACACAAAACAAGGACTTGATTAGATTTGTTCTTAATTTAATTTAATTAGTTTAATTTTTCTAAAATGTTTTATCTGTAACTATCTGTTGCTATTTAATCTGTAAACAATTACCTGAATGTGGAAGAGCGGGGCGTCCTAACACAGGCAATGTTATGCCTAAAAGGAGGCCTCAACAATCTTGTCATTAGATTAACTTGAGTTAAAGGAAATAAATCATTTTTATTTATTTTTTTTATTTATGTCTGGGTGTAATTAATCTATAATATGTAGGTATGTATTTAGAATTATATATGTTTATTAGTTGTCTGGTCGCCTCAGTACAGATACTGCCTAGTTTGGGACCAGATGGCAGTGTCCTATGATATTTATATTTATTTATCTATAGATAAGTAAATTAGAAGATCAGATATTTTTTTTTCCTGGTTTTGCCACTGCCATGAACGGAAAAGTCTCTAGACTTTGATTATGATGCCAAATTTGGTCTGCGGCGGCGGATCTCGATGAAGATACTACAGACATTCCGACTGTGCGTGTGGCGCACCGGTTCTGACAGCCTCGCCTCGCCACTTCGTGTCTCGGGTTTGAATCCCGCGCAAGATAAATATCGTGAGGCCCATAAATAGTTGTTCTGAGTCTGAATTTACTTTGTGTCGTAATATATGTTAGTAGAGTACCCCCGACCCAGGGAATAATTTCCCTAGTGCAAGCATTGTCTTTAATTCAAAAATAAACATGTGTTCTGATTGAGCTCCGTCTGCTTTCCCCATTGGGTGTCCCTTCTAAATTACTCCTGTAACAGGTGGGTCGATATAAAACTATTCTGACCCAAAAAATTCGAGTAAATTATTTTCAAACATTGCACAGAAAATATATAACAACTTTGGTATACATTTTTAAGTTGTCTCCAAAATTTTAAGCTAGTACTACATTTCTGCAGTGCTGATCTTATAACATTACCTAAAACCCTATAGAAATAGATTAAACTAGCATTACAGTATCAACCTACTTTACTACTCAAAACACGTTCTCCAGATATGTTTAATCTATCGACAAGTATTTACCTAGTTAATTAGCGGCTGCTATCAGTGCAGAAATCGAGTAGGCCATTCAACGCCGATTGGTTTCTCAACCGTTGGCGGGTCGTTTATTTCTCCCTTTTCGGTAAGATTTGGTGTCCTGATACAGTTTTCCCACATAGGAAGTGAAATTGGACACTAGAACCGATAAAATGCCCTCTCCGAACTTAAAACGGTCGAGAGGCCCGCGACGCGTATTAACGTAGCGTAGCGTATTCAAGCAGGAAATTAAATGAATACTTATTTTTGGACGAAAATAAAATCTAACAAATTTTCCTAAGTTATAGAACAAAAGTGGTTGGTTATGATGTTAGCTATTTAGTCTTGCGAGGTTGTTGGTGTTTTACAAGTAAACCTGTAGGTAGATATGTATATCATTTTAAATACTCTTTAGTGTGTCTATGGGAATATGTCATCATTAACTTCTCAAGAAAGGCCAGGGGCTCAACCGGCTAAGTCCTCGAACATCGATTTCTTAAGTAGCGTTCAAATAAATAAAGGTTAAAAATGACTTAATCAATCGTTAAATCGGCTTCCATGAGCACATGTGACGTCATAAATGGTCCGGAATCGATGGTCAACGTTGAAGCCGATTTAACGATTCATTAAGTCATTTTTACTCGACTTAGCCGGTAGAGCCCCAGGTCAGAAGTACCCTAAACCGGCGTGAATGCATAAATAATATAATGACAGCAAACGAGCTAGAAGAGATGTGCAAAGATCGTGACAAATGGAAACCCGTTGTCTCTGCCTATTGCCTACTGTTGACGGTCACCGTAGCCTAGTTGGTAGTGCTACTGCCTACGAAGCTGGTGGTCCTGGGTTCGAATCCCGGTAAGTTTTTTTTTTTTTTTTTATTTATTTATTTTGCTACTAATTATTTAATTAGTAACTTAGGTCTAATACATTTTTAATCTCGCCAAACTATATTGTTTAACGGCGAGAAGCGCTCTTATTCTACTACTTAAACCTACTTTACTCTATATATTATACTAAATATCAACTAAAAAGCTACTTAATCTATATAAATAAAAAGAGAAGTCCTGACTGACTGACTGACTCATCAACGCCCAGCCCAAACACTTGGCCCTAGAAAGCTGAAATTTTGCACAGATGTTTTCTTTATAATGTAGACAAGGAATAAGGAAGGATTTTTCGAAGTTCAACCCCTAAGGGGGTAAAACGGGGGTGCCAAGTTAGTATGAAACTTTGCCGGTTTTGAAGTTAGAGGCATGAAAGTTGGTATTTGGCCTAGCAGTTAAAAATAAAAAATATGTGTTTCAGGATTTTCGGAAATTTTACCCCCAAGGGCAAAAAATAGGGGATGTAAGTTTGTACGAAAATAGTCCCAATTTTTAAGTTAAACGCATGAAAATTAGTATTTGGCTTTTTAGTTAAAAATAAAATATATATATATTTCAGGATTTTCGAAAATTCCACCCCGAAGGTCATAAAATAGGGGATGTAAGTTTGTATGAAAAATGCGATATTTTTGAAGATAAACGCATGAAAATGAGTATTTGGCCTTTCTGTTAAAAATATATAGCATTTATTTCAGTATTTTTGGAAATTACACCCACAAGGGCGAATAATAAGGGATATAATTTTATACTGCCTGACTGACATATCAACGCACAGACTTGAATTTTGACAGTAGTTACCTTTTATGACGTAGGCATCCACTGAAGAAGGGTTTTTAAAAATACCACCCCTAAGGGACTAAAATAAGGGATGAAATATTTTATGAAAGTCCTTAATTTTGATGTTAAAGGCTTTAGTATATAGACTTGCAGTTAAAAATTAAAATATATATTTCAGGATTTTTGAATATTCCACCCCCAAGGGCGTAAAATTGGGGATGTAAGTTTATACGAAAAAAGTGCCAACAAGTTTTAAGTTAAACGCATGAAAAGTGGTATTTAGCATTACAGTTAAAAATTAAAAGTATATGTTTCAGGATTTCTGAGAATTCTACCACGTAGGGTGACAAATGTTTGTAAGAAAAATGTGACATTTTTTAAGGCAAAAATTAGTATTTCGCCTTTCATTTAAACATTATAAATATATCATCAGGACTTTTGGAAATTCCACCCCTAAAGACGACTAAAATAGGGGATGTAAGTTTGTATGAAAATCTGTTTTTTTTTTTGGAGTTACAAGCATGTAAATTGGTATTTCCGTTAAAAAAAAAGCAATCAAGGGAATAATTTGTTGTTAAAAAAAGGTAATCCATAACTGATTCAATAGGTCAACACGAAAATTTACGCCAACTTAAATTATAAAGAAATTCGTTTCTTATTGCATAAAATGTCGTCTTTGTTGTCGTCTAAGTAAAGATTTAGCGTTTTATAAGATTTGTAACTTCTTTTTTTTGGTATTTTTTATAACATATTAAAAAAACGTCAATTTAATAAAATTTGGATAAAAAAGTAATTTACCCGAAATTCGAGTTAGCGTAGTATAAATTGTTCGTGTCGAGATGATCGCACCCAAAAAATATCATCTTAATTTTACTAATCTACAAGTTCACAATTTTGTAACTAGATGGTCTTTATATCGTTTCAGATCGCAGAACTTATTTGGCATATCGGTTAAAATAAATAAATGCTTGAAATAAAAGGTAGTCCAAAACTGAATCAACAGATGATCGCCTAAATCTCATTCACAAAATATGCACACGTCTTGATTTTACCGCTTTACGAGTTTATATTTTTGTTAGTAGATGGTGTAATCATCGTTTTAGATCGCGCTATGGTTTCGTTTACAAAATGTGATATTAGACCTGTCAATGCCGTGGTCGCAACCTAAGCTAATGGGAGTTACCTTTGTGATTAACACATCGTTGATTATTATACTACTTTATTTGACTTACTGACTTTACTTAAGGACAATTGATATGTATTCTTTGAAATTTTTGGGTTTATAATATCGGGTCTTATTTTTAAATAACAGTAGCAAAGTAGTCTTTAGTTTATTTCTTAACTAGGTTATTTACAGGTTAGGTTTTCTTAAATTTATATTGCTTATTTCTTTTAAAAGTATTTTTTTTTATATTAAGCTAGAAGTCAGTAGTTACATTGGTAATCATTAAAAATTGTCGCGGACGATGTCGCGGGCACCAGCTAGTCATATTATAACTATCATTATGTACTTAATTACTACAACAGTGCATCTTTTAATTTCTTTTTTAACAAGCCCATTCTGATTTTTGGGTTCTGTCTTAGTAGATTCATTTTATTAAATATATTGGGAACCATAAATTTATTTGTCCTTTCCCCATAGTAGTTAGTCACTTTTGGTTTAGTTAACCTTTTTTTCCCTCGCCCTTCTGGTATTATATTTATTCTCTATTACCTCTTTGTATTGATCGCTATAGTAGTATTCTAGTCCTATTAAATATTCAACTTTTTTGTCAATTGGCAATATTTTACATATATAAAATAGCTTGTCATATTCTTTATTGCACATATTCTTGACATTCTTACTTACTAGATACTTTAACAGTCTTATTTGTACACTTTGAATATCTTTGAGGTAAGTTGCAAAAGTTCTTCCATATACAATTAGTCCATAGTTAATTAATGAGTCTGCGAGGGCATAATATACGACTCTAAATGTATCTATACTCAGAAGCCTATTTAATTGGTAAAACTTGCCCAGCACAGATGTCAACCTATTACAAATATCAGTTACATGCATTGACCAATTAAAGTGTTTATCAATACTTAGACCTAAATATTTGAAATTGTCAACATACTGGATGCCAACGCAGTTACAATAAGATTTGTTGCCATGTAAACATTCGTATGTGTGTCCTATTATGGTAAGATTATCTCTGTTTGTATATTTCGCCTTTTGGTTGTATGGCGAATGTATGTGCATACATCTAGTTTTGTTAAAATTTAAAATAATACCATTGTCGTGTGCCCATTTCGTGATATTTTCAAAATCTAACTGCACATTTCGTTGCACATGTGAGATATCTTTCGAGCTATATATGACACACATATCGTCTGCATACATAAACACTTTGTAATTGTTTACCACGTTTGCCACACTATTGACATGCATAACATACCCTACCGGCCCAAATACTGACCCAGTCGGCACACCTAAGTGAACTACCGCGTCCTCTCCGACTACCCCATCAACCAATGTGCGAATTTTCCTGTCGGTTAAGTAACTTTTAAACCAGTTATTGGTGGGACCTCTTATCCCACATTCATCCATTGCTTGTAGTAGTATATTATGATCTAAGGTATCAAACGCCTTTTTGTAGTCAATGAAAAGGGCTATACACTGGTTCCCAGAATCTAAAGCCTCATTTAATAGTCCGAAAAACTCACCAGGGCAGAGGTAGTGCTCCTACCTTTTCTAAAACCATGTTGTGTGTCAGAGAGTATGCCATGTAATTCCAAGAATTTGCTTATTTGCCCGACAACAATTTTCTCGACAATTTTGTCTATTACTGATAATATTGCAATTAAGTGTGTCATATATGGCTGTCTTTCTCTTTTTTCCCGTTTCGTAACCGTAACTTCACTCACCTTATAAAACTCATCAAACTTAGTTGATAACAACTGGAATAGTATTAACGGGCAAGTTAATACATACAATTGCGTCCAATCATATGACTCGAACTTTTTTTTTAATAGCTTACCACTAATGATTTTTTGCACCTTATTATTACTTTTCGCCAATAATCTGCAACTATCTACATCACTTTCACTCAAGTTCAATGATAGTCCAACTGCATGATGGTCCGACACGTGAGTCTCTAAGACAAACGAAATATGTCCGTTCTCGCTGTGTCTCGCTCGCACCCACACATGATCCAGGCATGACGTATCATTCCGCCCGTCCACTATCGCGTCGCGTGTTGTTTCCGTACTCGGTATGACACACTGAAGGCCGGATTCACACAAGGTGTTTTTGTGGCTGTCTTTCTCTTTTTTCCCGTTTCGTAACCGTAACTTCACTCGCCTTATAAAACTCATCAAACTTAGTTGATAACAACTGGAATAGTATTAACGGGCAAGTTAATACATACAATTGCGTCCAATCATATGACTCGAACTTTTGTTTTAATAGCTTACCACTAATGATTTTTTGCACCTTATTATTACTTTTCGCCAATAATCTGCAACTATCTACATCACTTTCACTCAAGTTCAATGATAGTCCAACTGCATGTTGGTCCGACACGTGAGTCTCTAAGACAAACGAAATAGGTCCGTTCTCGCTGTGTCTCGCTCGCACCCACACATGATCCAGGCATGACGTATCATTCCGCCCGTCCACTATCGCGTCGCGTGTTGTTTCCGTACTCGGTATGACACACTGAAGTCCGGATTCACACAAGGTGTTTTTGTATTTTGTTGTGATTGGATTTATTATGCCGTTCAAAATGTTTATATTCATGTCACCGATCACAATAATATTTTCAGTTTTTGGGATATTTTTGATGATGGAGTCCAATTCATGTATGAATGTTACTTTATTTTTCTGTGGCGGCCTGTATATAGCAATTATATGTGTTTTACTCTTTCTCCCTGTTGTCAGCTGACCATGAAGCATTTCTAAGGAACCTGTATTCTGTCCTAGGGCCTCAAAGATGAGTCCTTCCTTGGCATATATTAAAATTCCCCCACCTCGAGTTGTTTCTCTTGTTAATATATAGGAAACATATCCCTTTATTTGGTAAAAATTCAGTTCTTCCCTATTTATATTTATTTCTGCTAAGATTAAAATATCTGTTATGTAGTTGTTTTCTTCTAATAATACTAGTATTTCATTAAAATTTTTTCGAAGTGACCTTATATTGAGGTGCCATATGTGAGTATATCCCTTTTTCATTTTTAAATCTTTACTTAATGTTTTTATATCATAGTACCTTTTGTATTCAACATCATTAAATATTTCATCATTTATGCAATCGAAGTTGATATCAGAGAATCACCTAGTGTGTACTGATCGCGCTAACTGCACTAGATTACTCAGTATTTTGTAATTTGTCAAAACGATTTAACTCAACCTCCGATCTTATATTATATATCTTTTTTTGCTCACTATTCTTTTTAACTAGTATATTGCCATTCTGGACCCAAACATATTGATAACCTTTTGGTTTTAGTTTATTTCTCACCGTCCACAACAGTTGGCGCTTGCATTTTGGTAAAGCTTCGTTTATAAATATTTGGTTATTGTTGCCATTGCGATATATATTATTATTATTTATCTTTTTGTCTTTCTTCGCCATCATCCAGCTTTTACGTATACTTTTAGATCGAAGTGAAACTACCACGACTTTAGGTTTTGGGTCGTTCGGTTTTTGTTGTCCTACCCTCGTTGCGTCTTCGATGTCATCCGGACTTAGGTTGAATAATGCAGCTATGTCTTGGAAAACCGATTGGAGGTTTTCATTAGTATGCTCTTCTAATCCATGTATTTCTATTTCTTTTTCCTTGTCTCTCAACTCTAATTCCTGTACTCTTTCTTCCAGGGCCTTGTTGTATTTTTCCAAATATATGTTTTTCTGTTCCAGTGCCTTAATCTTCTTTTGGGATTCTTCCTTATAACCAATAAGTTGTTGGTACAACTCGGCATAGTAGTCAACACTATTAGTGAGGTCCCCCAGTCTTTTCTCGACACTATAAAGTACTTCAAGTTTTTTGTTTACTTCAAATAAAACTTTCTCGCCCGTTACTTCTGTTGGATTTATAGTCAATTTCGGCGATTGGCTTGTTTGTGCAAGGCAGTCTTTATTTTTTTGGCATTCCTGACATATTGTGGTTTGCATAAACTGCTTGTCATTATGCACACATTTTTTATGATAAATTGCTTCACACGTACCTTTACACTTCACAATATCATCCTTGGTAACAGATATGAAAAGTTTAAATTTTTTACACTGCACCATTACCTATGGTTATTTATTAACGAGCTCAGTAGGTAAGTATTAATCACACAATTGTTGTTAACACGACCGTTCGCCAAGCGCGCCATGTATATCGTCGCCTGGTACCCATAATACAAGCTTTGCTTAGTATGGGGCCAGGATGATTTGTGTGACATTGTCCCTAGATATTATTATATTATATGTTGAGTCTTGAAAAAATAAGTTAAACAAATTAAACAAAATTACTAGGCGCTCATAACTAGATGCTCTGATAGGTGCGTAAGCAATTGGCGTGCTTAAGCACCGAGCCTCACAGTCAGTCCTTAGATGGGTGACCACTAAAGGGGTTTAATTTCTGAGCATCTCCGTGCTTCGGAGGGCACTTTAAGCTGCCGGTCTCGGTTGTAGTCATTAGACAACAGTAGTTAAGCCATGTCAGAGGCCTACTGGGCGGCTTGAACAAATCTGACACTAGGGTAACCACTGCCTATACGATAAGTAAGTAAGTGCCCTCTGGGATACAAGCGTGAGTCTATGTATGTATGTGACGCCCGAAATCGGGCAACGCAGAAGGCTTTTGTTTAAACATCACATTGTCTTTAAGAGACATGACGGAAGGGACACATAGATGTACCACACGCTGTGACAACGTTCCGCATAAGCACGTGTTTTGTGATGTGTCATCTTCCACATGTTCACTTTTGTTCTTCCAACTTCGGCGCGCACTCCATTTAAGGATGCTGGTTACCCATTACAAATCATGTTTCGTTGTTTCTACATGATTCTCTAGCCTAGCGTCCCTTACCCGTGTGCTTTTTATCTTCAGAAACATATATATCGACTGCACGTGTTTCGCAGCGGTTCTCGTGTCCTAGGTTCGATTTCTGGACTGAACAACTATCTGCATGACCCGCAAGTTTATTTTTAAAGACAACGCCCGCATCAGGAACTAATCCCTGTGTCGCGGGGTACTTTACAAACATATTTTAGACGGACTCAAATTACATCCAGACTCAGAACAACTATTTATGGGTCACACAAATAGCTGTCCGGCTTGGGACTTGAACCCGGGACACGAAGCGGAGAGGCGACTGTCTTAGCCGCTGCGCGACACGTGCAGTCAAATATAATATCATGTTTCGTAGATTCTATGGAAAGACATGATTCTCTAGCCACACATCCCTTACCCGTGTGTTTTTATCTTCATACTAACATATAGTATATGCACGTGTGGCGCAGCGGCTAAGACAGTCGCCTATCCACTTCGTGTCCTGGCTTCGATTCCCGGACAGAACAACTATTTGCGTGACCAAGTAGTTGTCCTGAGTCTGGGTACATTTTGTGTCCGTTAATTATATGTTTATAAAGCACCCCGCCACTCAGGGATTAATTTCCCTAGTGCAGGAATTTTTAAAATATTTGTTTTGAATTTTTTAAGTAAATGTATAAATTGTTTTTATCTCGGACCAGCAATATAAATGAGTTTAAATATTGCTTATATAATGTATAAAGAGATACAGTGGCATTTAAGAAGTGGTAATTTGTGGGGTTCTTTTTTCTTATTTTAGTCACATATACTCGTATTTAAAGTCCCTGTCCGGAGTGCACAATTAGTACCTAGACAAGTTTTTAAATTAGCTATACTATTTTCCTTGAGTAATAAAGAGTACATTAAAACGACGGCCACTATTCCATTATCGAAATCTTTGGGAGGTCTATGTTCAGCTGTGGACGTAATTCAGCTGACATGCTGATTATAATTTAGTCACAATAATCATTTTTTTTTGTTTTATGTCATTCATGAGTGTTTATATCAAACATGAAAACTGGGATAATTTATTTTAAATTTAATTATTTATACTAATGGTCCATTGAATCTACTATAATATCCTACTCCATCTGTAATATAATGACTATGTTCAGCTGTGGACGTAATTCAGCTGACATGCTGATTATAATTTAGTCACAATAATCATTTTTTTGTTGTTATATGTCATTCATGAGTGTTTATATCAAACATGAAAACGAGGATAATTTATTTTAAATTTAATTATTTATACTAATGGTCCATTGAGTCTACTATAATATCCTACTCCATCTGTAATATAATAACTATGTTCAGCTGTGGACGTAATTCAGCTGACATGCTGATTATAATTTAGTCACAATAACCATTCTTTTTTGTTTTATGACATTCATGAGTGTTTATATCAAACATGTAAACTGGGAGGATTTATTTTAAATTTAATTATTTATACTAATGGTCCAGTTACTATAATATCCTTCTCCATCTGTAATATAATGACTTACCAAACTGATTACCGAATGATTTCTAATTCACGTAGGAACCTTAATACTATAAATTTCTAATTCATACACATAATAGGTCTTTAGAAAGTTGGCGACGTAGATGGGCGTACATACTTAGCTATGATAATAAGTTTGTTTTTATCAACCAACTAATCTGCATAATGATAAAGTATCGATCTAAGTATACCTGTAGCTTATAATAAGTAATAATAAGATTGTTAAGCTCTGATGTCTTGCCTTTCACTTAAGTTCAATTAAGTACCCACGAGCAAATTTTATTACTTAGCTGGTAATAGCAATAAAAAATATAGTAGGCCTTAACGTATTAAGTACAAAAAAGAAATTGCTTTTTTTGGCGGGGCGATAAAAATTCACAAACAATTTTTCGTGAGAAAATAAAAAACTTGTAAAATTATTCATTGTTGGTAAATATTAATTTACAACGGTAGACCCATTTGCCAATTTTACAAAAAAAATATAAATAACTCGCTGTGCTCTGCGGCTCCCCGCTTTAAACTTTATAAAAGCTATATAACTACAAAACCTCTTTAAACTACATAATCTCTTTATTTCGGCAAAATCCGTTGCGTAGTTTTTGCGAGACAGAGTAACAAACATCCATACACCCATACTCACAAACTTTGGCATTTATAATATCAATAGGATGAGAGAGAGAGAGTCGGAAAACTCTATCCATTTGACTAACCGTCGCCTCCGTTATAGTTACGAAGCCAGCACACTACTATTTAATTAGGAAACAAGGAACTAACTAATAATAGTCAGATATAATTTAATATAATAATTACAAAAAGGCAAATAATAACCCTAAAAAGCTGTTGAAACGTCGATGGAAAGTTGTCAATTCAGTTAATACTTACAATAAGCAATAGGGACAATATATATAAACATACATGCATAAAAATAAACATGGTAATAAACATTTGTACGTGCTTTTTTACCATTTTTAACACGTGGCACCATTGTACACAATACAACAAAAGTAGCATCACAGAGGCCAAACTTTTTTAATTAATTACAATAAAACATCGTGCATCGGGAGAATATGTATAAACATACATGCATAACAACAAACACGGTGATAAACATAATTGCGGGAACTGTTATTCTACATATATATATATATATATATATATGTAGAATAACAGTTCCCGCAATTATGTTTATCACCGTGTTTGTTGTTATATATATAAGTTTCTCCGTTATATATATATGATTATATGTAAGCAAATGAAAGTTTGAAAATTAAATGCTAGAACGGTCGCAGTGTTGAGTGGTAGTTTAAAGTTGCTTTGATTATTATTATATATTTCTATATCTATTTTACGTAATACGACTACGATAATTAAGTTCTATACATTTGCTGAATTTTATATAATTCTCGTTTAATATTCATTAAAATTAAAAAGCCATTTCAAATAAGATTTATTTATTGTTGTTACACAAAATATATTTTTCATCCCTAAGTTATGATTTTGTATACTAATTACTAATATGGCTGTGTCATAAAGACGGACCTACGGACAAAACGATTTTATAGGGGTACCTGTTTTGCTGACTACTCGTGAGGCGCAGCGGCTAAGACAGTCGCCTCGCCGCTTCGTGTCCTGGGTTCAATTTCCGCGCCGGACAACTATTTGTGTGACCCACAAATAGTCGGTAGGAGTTTGGATGTAATTTGTGTTCGTCTATTACCTATATGTCTGTAAAGTACCCCGCGACATAGGAGTTAGATTCCCTAGTGCGGTCGTTGTTTTAAAATAAAAAAGCATCTCTAATGGGAAGTCAATGGTCCCGTTCGTTTTTTCTGCGTTCAATGAGTCGCGTCCGTAAAATTTAGCTCTTCTACTCGACGGTAACATCTTTATTAGCCAGGACGCTACAAACAGACACAGATACACATTTAAACAGATACACAAATATAGGCTTCAATCTTATAACGCGCTTTATTGGTGCCGGGGGTTAAAAGAAGCAAAAATTTCAAAGTATGAGGGTAACAAGCACTCCCAACTTAGTGGCAAACTTGTAACCTTTACTTTATCTAATATTTTCACGTCTCAGTAACTTTAGGGGACTCAGAATTTATTAGACGTGGACACAATTTGGTAATTGTTTTAGGTTAAATTATGTGATAGGGGACTGAGTCCATTGGGGACCGGTTTGTCCATTGTGGTTGCCCCACGGTTAGCGCTAATGTGTCAACCGTGTTCTATTTTGTCGTGATAATAAGTTATGGTTGGAACGTAATTTGATCTTATCTTTGCTTCAGTGATTAGTTGGTACACACGGCTACATATCAAGTTATACATTTACAGTATAAGCTGATCTCGCGTTGTATAGGATTTGCATGGAATGAGAGGTCAGCTTATATTGGAAATTGAAGCTTGATATGTAGCCGTGTGTACATATAAAAAAAAGAAAGCACAGACATAAAAAAAGTAACGCGCACTCTATGGAAATAAGTTCGGTCATGTACTGCGGCACTACAAACGTGCAGTTCGTGGATACAAAGCATATTGGGTATTGTTTATTTTTCAAGAATCATACTTTATTTAAAAAGTATTTCTAGGAATAAGATTGCACATCAAATGTATAATACATATCATGTAAGAAGTTACTTAAGAACTTAAGTTGTCAGTGACATTAAATGTATTGAGACTATTATAATTGAAGCTACATAGTGGCAATGAAGTTACATGACGGGCCGCTTGGCGTGGTTTTTAGATACTTGCCATTCACGACGCAAGTCGTGGGTTCGATTCCCACCCAGGATAGATAATTCTGTACATGAACATGTCTGTTTGTCCTGAGTCTGGGTGGATCTATATACCTAAGTATATATTTAGCAAATAATAATAGTAGGTATAGGTAGTATATCAGTTATCTGATTTCCATACTACAAGCTCTGCTTAATTTGGGATCAGATGGCCGTGAGTGAATAATGTCCCAGGATATTATTATTTATTACTATTGAATCCTTTTTTTTCTCCTCTATTATTCTTATTTTATAAAATTACACTATTATTTCTTGAGGTGTACAATAAAAAGCCTTATGTATCTAAAAGGAATAGAAGAAATTATACCACCCCCAAGAAGTTATAACACCTATGATCCTATACAATACCGGCCTATAACGTGTTTAAATACGATTTTATAAATTAATTACCTGATAACTATGCACATAAGGAAACATATTACAAAAAATAATATTATTACTGAGCAACATAAGGGTTACAATAATATATGAGCTGTAAAGAATAAATAATAAATTCCACTGCTATAGCTTATACTGTTATTATACCTATGGCGTAGCTATCATTCACACAATAATTGATAATTTATTTATATTAATTGTCAAGTTCATGATTCATTGCCAGTCTGGTGATTGATAATAATTCAATGTAAACATACAGGCATGTGACATAATTATGAAGTTATTGAAATTCGTCCTAATTTAATATTTGAATATATAGGATAAGCATATCATACTTTACAAACTATAAATATCGCACTTCGATAAGAAAAAAACTAAAAGTAAAAAAGGTTTTTATTACGTAGACTTTAAAAAAACGCTTTTAAATAGTTAGAACATGTTTGTAGTATTATAGTTAAGTGTACATAATTATTTCTAGATACATATAGATATTTGGGTACACGGATTTTATGAAAACATTTATGAATTTTATTTTATAATAGTAATGTTATTTAGCAGAACCATTCAGACAATATATTGTCTGAATGGTTCTGTTTATATTGGGTACAAATTCAATATTATTATTTTTATCGATGCGAATGCTATAGATATTTTACAGATTTTTGCCTTTCATTACTTAGTTTCTAGCTGGCATGAGCCCCAGTTGTCCATTGTCTAGTGAAGCAATGAAGGCTTCTAACGCTATCTTAAGCGTTCTGTTAAGAGAAATCTATCCTGAAAAAGAGATGTGATATTTACAGCTTCTATCCATCCAAAGGTTGCCTGGAAGAAATCACTTGATGCGATAAGACCGCCCGTTGTCCAAGATTGTATTACTTTTGTCCAATTTTTTATCCTGTTGTACAATAAAGAGTAATCTATTCTATTCTATAACTCTAATTTACATACAATTGATGGTCATAACGTCGCATACCAGCGATTTCATCGCCCTGTGTTACTCGGGGACCGAGCTCTACCACTGTCCTTAAAATAATATAAATAAATAAATATCTTGGCATCACTAACACTCTGCCTAACTAAGGCCTTTACCACGGCAAACAGACAACTGATAATATACATATAGATAGATAACACCAAAACACATGACAAATAATCATGCTCATAACAGCAAGATTTGTTCTGGTTGTTCTGGATCGAACCCACTACCTCTGTCTTAGCAGTCAGAGTCACTATCCACTAAACCATTCCTCTTCTAATTCTTGGCATATAATATTTTTACGAATAGGTTAGTTCCATTCATTTTCACTGGATAGGTATGATTGTTTGTACAGTACGATAACATCCGGGCCGTTACGCTATGGGATTTATATTATGATTCCATTCAAAATAGCTCATTGAATTGTTTGATCACATGATTTGAAGTAACTATTACAGATTACGTTCGATTGACGTATGCGGTGTAATGTTTCATTCACTTATTGTTATGTGACTGGTGGAATATACATGTTGCAGTTCTTTGAAGTGATTAATAAGGCAGTCTTTTTAATAATATGAAGCGACCTCTCTGTCTGATCACGGTAATCCGGACCTTTCCACCAAAGAGGTCTCGAATTCGTTATGAAAACATCTATGACAATTCTTACAGATAGTTGTCAGAAGTCAGACGCCAAATATTATGTGTTATGTAATTTAATAAGATTTATTGTGTCTATTATGTTATGTGTATAAACAGTTAATATAAGTTTTTTAGTAGTTAGTATACGTTCTTTGTAACCTTTTGATGAAATAAATCCTCAACACTGTATGTTGAATGTTTGTTCCGGTTACCAAAGTTATGCTCGACTGTTTTTCGAATAAACCTGAAATTGTTTGCCGACCTTTTTAATTTTGTCGGGTTCTACACGTTGCGAAAAATATGTTACTAGTTTTTAAATAATTTACATACTGACCAATTGTTTTATAAGCGACAACAGACAAGCTCTAGCAGAGATCGTAGTGACAGTATATGGCTTATGCAACACGCATGATACAGCGTAGTGCGTGAGTGCGTGTTCTAATGTTGCTTGTAAAAATACATATGCTAAAATACGTTACATAAACAAACAATTTTATGACATTCTATTGAATAAGTTGAATGCATATGGTGTAAGAGGAAATGTCCTTTCTTTGATTAAATCCTACCTACATAATAGGACACACTATACAGAAATTATTCGAATAAATAACGTGTCTAAAATAGAAACAAAATACCTGTCTAAAGAACTTTATGTTTCTAGTGGAGTACCTCAGAGCAGCGTACTAGGTCCGCTATTATTTCTTGTTTATATTAATGACTTTCCACAAAATATATCTTATCCATTGACACTGTTTGCAGACGATAGTACTTTATTTGTGAAGCAAAATAATTACAACGAGTTAAAAAATGACATAAGCAATGCATAAGAGCAATCAGTTGACTGGTTGGAACACAATAAATTAGTTCTTAACCTTGGCAAAACAAAAATCATGAATTTTCATCAAAGAATGACCACTCCTGACCTTAGTATAATATTTCGAAATAAAGCAATTGAAGAAGTAAAAAATACAACGTTTTTAGGCCTCACTATTGACAGCCAACTTACATGGAAAGAACATATATCGGTGTTAGTAATGAAAGTTAATAAATTCGCATTTGCATTTTATATAATAAGAAAAATTGGGGATCAGCCTGCGGTTATCACTGCTTATCATGGGTACGTTGACTCAATAATACGCTATGGCATAATTTTCTGGGGCAACTCCAGTGAAAATGAATTAATATTCAAAGTTAAAAAAAATGCAAATTATGCAAATTATATGCAAATTAAAACAAACTGACAGTTGCAAACCATATTTTTCGTCACTGAAAATCTTAACACTACCCTGCTTGTACATCTTTGAGACGGCTTTGTTCGTGAAAAACAACATGCCCTTATCTAAAAAAAAAAATTCTGAGCAACGGTTAAAGCCTACAAGACAAAAACATAGACATGAGCTATGTTTCCGACCTGCAAAAACCGCACTTATGCACAAAAGCATATTTTGTATGGCACCTAAGATTTTCAATAAAGTACTTAATGTAATAAAAGATTTACCGCTTGCTAGTTTCAACCATAAATTAAGAATAATGCTTATTGAAAAGTGCTATTATACTATTACCGAATTCCTAGTTGATGACATTTAAGATGTATTTACTAATAGCTATTTGGATTCAATGACACGCTGTATTTTGTTTTCTTGACATTGTATTTAATGACACCTAATCGCCCTGTACGGGTTTCAAGTTTAATTTAATTTTGAAATATTTAATTATTCATGACAAATTTAACATTTAACTCTTTGACATATTACTTGACATAATATTTTTTTTTTACCATAATATGACATTAAACTAGGAGCCACTAAATATGATATTTTAATATATTGAATGATAAATAGATTTGATAATGATGTAATTCCAGAGTACAGAATTATGTAATATAAAATAAATTGTATAGCAAATTATTGTATAGACTATATAATATCAAAGCAAACTTGTACGCCTTTTTTGGCAGATATTTGAGGAACTATGTTAATTTTAAGACCCTGTATTACCAAAAACCACACGAATCAATGAGTTTGAGTTTGAGTAAGCTAGTGGTAAATAATATAGAAACTTAAAATTGCTTATGTGCTAATGTTTACTAATTACCTCCTCCTCATCTGCCTCACACTAGGATTCCCTGTGTCGTGAGGTCCAGTTCCTTCCTAGGTATTAAATAATTACAACTAAAAGTGAATTTATATTAAAATTATATTAAAAAGAATTATATTAAAAATTTTATTAAAAATTATAATTACTTATATTAAATGAAAATGTGTGTGTGTGTGAGAGAGAGAGAGAGATAAACGGTAGTAGACAAGCTAGGGTAGAGTTCCTAGTGGCCGAAAGGCCATTAATACCATGTACTCGTAGGCTGAGATCTATAGAGCGTACTTAGACTTTACTCAAACTTTACTTACGTAAAACTTTGCTAAGTGTATGCTAAGCTTATACTTTGATTTGGTATTTATAGACTTTTTGACGTTAAGATTATGCTTAGCATAAGCTAAGACAGGCAATGTCAAAACACCAATTGTAATTTCGTTACATGCATTAACTTCTTAATTACTCTTTGGAAAACATTTACAAATTCCGTAATTTCCAATTTCTCTGGAAATCCTATACAATGTGGATTCACTGTCTCTGATAATACGGAAAAATTAAAAAGTCGTGTAAGTTATGATGGTCAAGTATATTTTTGACTACTTTATTTTTATTTGGCTTATAGTGTAAGTTTTTAGTAAGTCGTCGATTTTGTGGACTTAGCATTTGCTAAGCATGCACCCAGAGGGATTTGAAGATTGCTTTATAAATACCGACTTTGACTTAAGTCGAAAGTAAAGTCTAAGTACGCTCTATAGATTTTAGCCGTCGTATGTCGTACTTGATAGTCCAAGCAGTGTAAAAAGTAACGAAACTGCACTTTGTACAGTAAACTCATGTGTCACTTGATTAATAAAATTTATGTAGTTTATTTTTTAGTATTCGAGTTGTTAATATACTTTCACCGTGTTTTTATTTTGCCCCACAGAAGGCAATTATTTCGGCTGCATTTCCTACATTAATGAAATAAATTAGTCTCAACAAACAGAAATGTCAGTAAATAGTAGAATTAAGTGTTGAAAATTGAGGCACAATTAGCGGTAGGTTATTTTGTCACGAGTAACGTTTTGCAATTATCATTAAGGCACGATATACCTCTAGTAAAGGCATATCTACACTATGCGTTAATACAGAATGTTATTTTTTACAGCTTATTTAAATTTATAGGTAAGCTTTAGTCAGTTACGTACTTGTTTGTAATTTGGGGCATAGTCCGACGCCGAATTTGAACCCCGGACGTTATTATCCCCGTTTGAACACGGTACCGCTAGACCAACAAGGCAGACTGTTTGAGTATATAATGTACAACTATATGTCACTGTGTTCCCTTGGTAAATTCAAAGATTCTACTCAAAACATATTTAGACCCCAATATGTTTTGAGTAATATCATTGAAAGCAGCGTCTCTCTGAAAACTATTACAACGCAAACCCGTCTGCCAAGCGTGGCGATTATGGAATATGGGTGATAGCCCATAATCGTAATTCTGAGGGGAGGCTTAAGTCCAGCCGTGGACATCATTCGGCTGACAATGAATATCATAATTATGGTAATGTTGTGTTGTTGAGTATCAGTAAGGTTACTAGTGATCATTTGCGAGGAGCATTAGGTCAGCAACGTGGAAATGATGCCATCTGTGGTACCAGCGTTACAGTTACGATTGTAAAATTTGTTTTTCAACGAGGTACTGTTAAAATTGCTGTGTGGTGACGGCATAGAATATCATCACCTTATCTAATCCCGTGGGGGGCGTAGAAATCGACCGAGGGAATACCTGCCTGACAACGGGTTTTTCTGTTAACTATGACCATCAAACTGCGATCGCCATCCCGTCTATCAAGTGAGGCAATTATAGCATATCCCCCCATCCTCTGGGAAGGCATTTGTCCAGCAGTAGACGTACTGTGGCTGGGTTGGCGGCATGGTGATGATGACTGTAAAAAGACATAATGTAACAATAACATCGCACTTGATGTGTAACACAGGCTTAATGGGAGTGCATTCTACCCGCTGTCTGCGGTTTTCATTCGAATGCACTGACCTCGTTTGTTGTATTTTATCATTAAGTTGCCGAGATATATCTGCATGTAATTTTTTGTGTGGTCTGCCAAGAATAAGACCGCTCCGTCATTTCCCCAAGCCGGTATTATAGTACTTGGTATTGAAGTAATCACGCCACTAAATAAACTGTACGTTTACGCAGCGGTTAAAACAGTCGCCTCACCACTTCCTGGTGCAACTGTTAATCCTGGCTTACAGGAGTTGCAGTGGTGGGTAAAAGGGAGGCACTAGTCCCGATATAAAAAAAAGAAAACTGATAAGTACTGGTAAAAGGCACCGACTGTTCTAGTTTTCAAAACAAAACCATCATTGTTTAATAATGCACAATAAGTATCTACTCACGTATATAGGTCTCGTATTGACAAAATTTGATTCGTGAAATCGAATTCACGAATCAAAATCGAAGATCTTCGATTTTGATTTTGATTTTGACCATCTTCGATTTTGATTCGTGAATTCGATTTCGAAATAGTGTCAATGGTGTAGTAAAAGGGGACCCTTTACATTATAATACGAGACCTATTTCTTTCTGACATCCCCATTATAAATGGAAATGGTAAGTTCTAGTAAAAGGCATCAAATAATACAATCTACGAAATAAATTTGAGAATAATAACGTGTTACGCTTGCGTATAAAAATAGTCAACAGATCCGAATCCTCTAAAACTATTAATTTTACTTTTATTATACTTCTTAGGATATGTCTCGTTAAGCTTTAGCGTGGATAAAACGCGGTCGCATCCTCTTTTTTATTACATTAATTCACAGTAGTACGTCTTTCGAAACTTTTGGCTTGGATTAACGTATAGAATTCCTTCTATCAACTTATTAACCAAACTTGGTAGTTTATAGCAAGGTGATAGACTTTTATGCACGGTTTTTATCCAAGTACCTACATTCTTTGGTCTTTTAAGATTTCCACATTTTTTGTAAGTCTTATTAAAAACGGAACTAGTACCTATTGCAGATTAAGTTTAAAAAAAGAATTAAAGTGTATATCTATTTGTTAAGTGTATAAATGTAATATCATTTATTTATGTAGTATAATATCAATTTAAATAAATTATTTATCCTAAAACTTATTCTTTTTAAATAAAACTATTATAATAAATTTTCTGAAAGTAAATAAATGCAGTGGAAATGAGAGCTCTGAGAAGTATGTGTGGTGTGAAAGAGGATGTAGTCACAAAGATTGAAAAAGGAATGTTGAGATGGTTTGGCCATTTAGAAAGGATGAATGAAAGAAGATTGACCAAAGAAGTATACCTGGCCTGTGTGAATGGAACAACCGGAAGGGGAACACCTCGTCGAACATTCTCTGACCAAATCTGAGACGTTCTCAAGAAAGGGTAGGTCAGAAGTACCCTAAACCGGCGAGCATGTATAAAGAATATAATGACAGTAATCGAGGCAAAAGACGTGTGCAAAGATCGTGATAAATGGAAATCCGTTGTCTCTGCCTACCCCTCTGGGAAACAGGCGTGAGTCTATGTATGTATGTATGTATAAATGTTCTCAAGTTTTAACCTTTTCCCATTTATATTTAGGTAGAATATAGTTTTATTGAAAAATAAGTCTAAAGATTTGCGTGAAAGTTTATGGCTAATCGACTGCCGACCCTCTAATTTAGGTGTATATTTTTTATTGAAAAGAGTTGGGGTTCAAAAATTTATAGCAATTTAAATATGTACATTTCTCAAGTTGGCTTTAACTTTCTTCAGGAAAAAAAGTATTTACCGCAGGAGGAGAGTCGCTGGCGATGAGTTTTGTCACTCAAATCACTAAAGCTAGAACAATATACTAAGATAAACGTGTGATTTAAATTCTATTGGCCTCCGTTAGTACATAATAGTGTTCTATGAAATGTATGTAGATCTAGACGACTAGTAAAGGTAAGATCAAACACATATGTATACGTCAATCACAAGTAAACACGCGCACTGCGTCGCCTCGGGAGGCAAATGTCATGTGGTTATCGTTGGATGTCACGTGAACTAATTATTGTACGGAGTAAGTATATGTTGAGCTCTTAATGCTACAGGGCTACTGCCGGTTTACTGTCTGTTTTGGTGAGTACTAGCTGTACCCGCGACTTAACATGTCCTTCAGTGAAAAAATACTATTTAGTTTACCTATCTGCTACTATCCAGTTTTTTTTTTTTTTTTTATTTATATCAACAGTAATAAAAATACATATAAGTCTTAAACTAGGCGTAACATAAACTCATTCGAATTTTATGCAAGTGTATGGTTACTGATCACTAAAAAAGAAGAAGTGTCGGAGGGGTTTCGAGATTTTAACTTGACATGTACAGTAACCGTTACAGTTACAGTACCTAAAGTAATGCTTCAATGCTGCACTGTATAATAAATTAATATATAACAGCCACAAGCCGGCTATCAAATAACAGCACAAAAAATAAGGAACTCGTCCCAGAGGGCACCCTCTCTCTCTAGGAATTGAACCAGGTTACTTGGAGATACTTGAGAGGGCTGTTTTAGGGCAATTCCGTGCTTTACTTTAAACCCGAATGCGAATCGCTCGTCCAATTGAGGGTCCAAGGACACATTTCATCGATACAAATGCAAACTAAGGGTCATGGAGGACGAAGATGATCGCGGTGAGTTTGCGCACATACCCTCGGTCGGCGAGTATGATATATCGGTGGGAATTTCTAGATATCTTGTATTTTAAATAGAAATCTCAGTGCGATTTTATAGCTTCTTTTAGTACGTCCAGTGGGGATCTTTGGAAAAGAAAGTCCCTAAATTCTCACCATACTAAGAGTAACCTAACAATAAAAGATCTCAAATAAATTTTAGATCGTCAGCCGAGCAAGGATGGCGAGGTTTTGTACGCCATTCGACCAATGCTCGCAGGTTCAGGATCAGATTCTATTTGCTTGCAGGCATGTTTATTAGACTTAAATGATTAGCTGTGTGGTAACGGCGAACAATATCGTCACCCCATCTTATCCCGTGAGTGACGTAGAAATCGACCCGAGGGAATACCTACCAGAAAACGGGCAGTAGCGTTTTTCTGTGAACTATGACCATCAAACTGCGATCGCCAACCCTTCTGCTAAGCGTGGCCATTATGGCATAACCTCCCATTCTTTGGGGAGGCTTTTGTAGAGACGTAATTTGGCTGACATGGTGATGATGTATATTGGACTGGCTGGATAGCCAATCTCCATTTAGATCAGCAGCCTTGTTCAAAATTGCTAGGTCGACATTATTATAATTGAGCGAGTAAGGTCCCTTTGCAGTTGACCCTGTCCACAGGTGTCAGTAGATGAACGTAAGTACAGTATTGTGTATCTGTCCACTTGTAGAACTAGGCCACTCGTCCGTACGTGTAATTTCTGTCGCAGAGGTACCACAGATTATCATCTTCCAGTGCATTATCTTGCAAATGCAACAATTTCCGCTGTTATCGGACAATGACATTTTAAGCGACGTGTTGTGTTGTTCGTTATATAACTCTGCGGCAACAAATTACTGTAAGTAGATTGAGGTTGCTATTCAATAAGACGTATAATAATGGGAAACTAATGAGTCACAAGAAAAATGTTTCCAAGATAGGGTGAGCTCATCGATGGTTAACGGTAACTCATAATAGGTGTTCAGTTTTGCATAATGGGTTTTTCAAGCTTCTATCAAAAATGGTGAAAAATACAACAAAGTGAACTCGACTGTAGTTGTACAGACGCTAGACGCCAGTACATCCAGCGAACCCAATCTGTCAAATATCTTTTATAGATTTTTAACTTTATCACATAAGCATAAGGTTCACTTTTAATTGGGGAAATTTGACAGATTGGGGTAGCTTGATGTGCTGGCGTCTGTACCATAAAACGTTAACAAGACATAGAAGCTTTTAGTTACGCTGACCGCTTTTTGATTTAAGCTGATGTCAGTGCTCCAAAGCTGACGTCACAAAAACGTGACACAGAAGTCGTCACTTCCTAAATGCAATAACGCTTACCTATCGAATTGTTATGGGATATACGGAGACCAATTGCTGTCACTGTTCAAACCCTTGTTTGCGTGCCTGAAAATCTCTAACTACAACATAAACATATCATCATCATCATATCAGCCGAAAGACGTCCACTGCTGGACAAAGGCCTCTCCCAAGGATCTCCACAATAGCCGGTCCTGCGCTGCCCGCATCCAACAAGTTCCCGCGACCCTTGCAAGATCGTTGGTCCACCTTGAAGGGGCTGCCCACGCTGCGTCTTCCGGTTCGTGGTCGCCACTCGAGAACCAGGCTGTATGGCTGACGGCCATAAAGAATATCGCCACTCCCTCTCATCCCGTAGGGGGACGTAGAAGTCGTCCCAAGGGAATATATATACCAGAAAACGGGCAGCAGCGTTCTCCTGAGTACCATGTTCATCTTACTGCGATCGCCAACCCGTCTGCCAAGCGTGGCGAAATGGCAAATCCCCTCAAATGAAGGACGCAACTAAACCGCGGCCCTCAGTCCCCGGCAGCCCTGCTATTCTCAGCCGTGGTAATTTTTGTCCCTAGATATTTTTATTATTATAACTCTAACATAAATTAAATAAGTCACAGATTTGTTATTTGGATAATTCTTATGGACGTATGTTCCAGGTCGCCTGTGCTTATATGAAAAAAGTACCAACAAATAAAACTATACGTCCAATTTTTTAAACTCTGTTCTTTCTAATAATGTCGTCTGCCTTCAAGTTGGATACCATTTAAAATATTGAAAAAAATTGTTACAAAAAGGTCATTCTGGGCACCCACCCTTACTCGCTACTAACTCTTCCCTCATATTTCACACTCAGTGCAGTAATTACCAAAGTTTTTCCTGATATTATGATGAAGACTGTGACAACGACTAGACGCCTAATGGCGAGGGTTGCTGGTCGGAAGCTGGGTAGCACTAATGAGCTATGACGTTTAGGCTGATTTAACCCGTCTAACTTTCCTAAGCGGTTACCATCTTTTATAGAAAAAAAACGTGATAAAGGCTCATCCATAACACGTAAGTAACTTCTTCATACAAGAAGATAGGTTCCACCAGATGGTAAAAGGTTAAGTAGTCTATATGCCTAACGTAATGTTAACCCATCCATCCTCTTAAAGGAGTCCATGAACCTATCCTACCCATCCGGCCAATGACTCCTCTGACCTACTTTCCATATTATTTAAAGTTAAAAGATTGAGTTGCACAGTAACTAACTGAATAGCTGTTGTAAACATAAAATTTATATTTATCTCTATCACTTAGAGTCGTTTAGAGGATGTTACCTATAAGCTATGGAATATTTAGAGGTAACATTAAAACGATAAAAGAAAGTAGGCGCAACAAAAATAACGACTGTTTTAGATGTCAACTCAAGGCAGTTCTGTCTACATAACTGTTTGAGTTCACATCTAAAAATTTTTACAAGCTATCACGGGGTTATTAAATTTATTTTATACTTTTATAGATATACAATAAATTACTAGTACATTAGTACTAGTAACATTAAGTTATCAGCTGGATGTCGTGCAGTATTAGACATGGGCTGATGCCGTGTGAGTGATATCATGTGTCCTTCAAGGTTCATGGGCTGCTAACTGTTTCCCTTCAGGTGGGCCGTATGCTTATTTGGCGATATGGTTGCATAAAAACAAAGTGATCAGCTTCTATGTGGAGTCGGTTGCATGGGAGCACCAACGGAATTCTAAGAATGCTAGGACCGAAAATGGATAGTCCATTCCTTGAACATCGGGCTCGGCTCCACGTGTCAACCCGATATTCAAATCCTGCTAGATATGAAAAATAGATCCTAGTTGTCTTCTTACTGATATAGTTTTTGAGTATTTTGTATTAACACTATATGGCTTTTTTATAGCTGAAATAAAGTATTTATTATCATTCCAAGTTATTTATTTATTTTTCTTATTTTTAACATATTTATATTTATAAAGTTGCTACAAAAAATAAAACAATAATATATAAATAAATATGAATAAATAGAGTTCCTCCAGCGGCGGGGTTTGACATCCTAGGCCACCGGTGGTCAGGGCGACAAAGTAAGGAACCTCCTTACAATGCGCGACGTTCCCATTATTGCCGCCTTTTGTATCCGACCCTTGACCCAGTGATCTAGCGAAAGCCTCTTAAGATGTTGGTCGAGGCTCTTCGCTATGAGACCGTTTACCGTTTTTATTATTATTATTATTATAAAACAATATCAGTGATCCTCGCCAGTCTATAGCAGTCAGCTATGGGGCCGATCTTGGTGGAGACTACCAGGACATTCCATAGCTTGTGAGTTTATGCGCAGTTCCATTCACTCTCATAATTAGATGGGGCGGCAATTCCACATGAGCGGGGGGAGATCAGAACTGGCCACTTAATACACTCTCCGAGGTCACGGATGTGTAACATGACAACTCCAGACTTCAGGCCGCTACTGGCTGTTCGTGACATTAGATACTGTTACTTCATAGCTTATGGTTTACCCTGTTCCGACACAATTTTGATATAGGTAATTTGATCGTCGGTCCAAGACGTTCCGGTTCGTAATTGCCACTCGAGAACCTTTATGCCCCTGCCGTCGATACCGGCAGCGATGTGCCCTGCTCACTGCCTTAAAATTCTTCGTCTGCTATTCTGTGAAGCACTTCTTTAAATTCATATTTATTTTCTAGAAACTTGTAGAGGACAGTGATCATTACTGAGACAATTATAAAGATATTCAATCTGATAATATTTTAAACGATATAATAATAATATCCTGGGATATTAGTTTGGGATCGCGATCTGATCCCAAACTAATCAGAGCTTGTACTATGGAAACCTATAATGTGAATAATATCCCAGGATACTATTATTATATCGTTTAAAATATGCAAATGCGAGTGCGACACATCTATGCGTTGAAGTCTAGGCCTAAATTGGGCAATTTCTATTTATTTTTATCAGATTGATTATTTATCTATATACCTAATTATCTCAGTAATGATCACTGTCCTCTACAAGTTTCTAGATAATAAATATGAATTTAAAGAAGTGCTTTATAGAATATCAGACAGAAAAGTAGTGTAGTATATCAGTTGATATACAACACTACTTTTTTATAAATTGATACGTATAGGTATAGATAATTACACCCAGACTCGGGACAGATAGACATGTTCACAAAAATATCTGTCATGGGTGGGAATCGAACCCACAACCTGCGGCGTGATAGGCAAATATTTACCAACTACGCCAATCGGCCCATCATTATGGCATTATTAGATATGTATGTACATTTTTTACACATTGGCTTTGGTTATCTTGTGAATTCATAAATTTCTAAAACAAGTACTTACCACAGAAAAATAGGAACATCCGTATTTCCAGTCCATTTTGGGCGGTATGAAATATCCAAATCCGACTTCCGAGGTACCTGTTTGTAGAAGTCAAGGCCTTAAATGGTATAATTTTTCAAAGGAAAATTACATAACTTATCGTAATCGCTGTGACAACTATAACTTGAAAAAGATTTATAGTCCAATCGGTACCGATAACAACTGCAGTCAATGTCACCCGTGCTTGCTAATCCATGTCAGATATGCCTGTCACTTGTATGATGTTTTGGGTTATTAGGGTCCACATCGCAAAGAAGTTATTAAGAATCATTACAAGGTAAATATATGATAATATGTAAATCACCAGAAAAGTTAGGCTTTTTGGCATCAGCAAAGGCGCGATCAATGAATATACTTTCGAATGTGAACATACTACCTATATGGAGATGTTCCTCCATTTTTGAAATGGATTTATAACATGGATTTATCATCATCATCATAACAGCCGAAAGACGCCCACAGGTGGTCAAAGGCCTCCCCCAAAGATCTTCATAATTGTCGATATTGAAGTAGATTGATATATATATATCTTAATTCCATGTCGACTCAATCTGGTAACGAATGGAAGTCTCAGGTTGTTGGGGTTAACACAGACACGGGACAATAATTTGTGTAACTTGATGTGCTTTGTAAAGTCCCCTATGATACAGGAATTCATTTCCTTTAGATAGACATGACATACGGACAGTCTATCAAACGGACAAGTCAAAGTCAAAAATTCGTTATTCCGTAAAAAAATTACATTTATGTGGAATCGTCATATTTTTTTACCCTACCGTTCAGTGCATGACGTGGCAGCTACTGAGAAACACTGCCAGAAAACTCAGTAGGAATCCTTTTTTAAAATAAAATATACTTAAGATTAATTACAATCATGTGTTGACTCAGAACAACTCAATCCCAAGCACTTTTATCAATTAAATAATCTGATATTTTGTAAAATGCCCTGCTACACAATTTGGCTTTAATAATTCTTTTAAACTTATTCGTAGGCAATTCTCTAATATCATTGGGAAGTTTGTTATATAATCTTATACATTGCCCCATAAAAGAGTTTATTACTTATTTTGTGGAGACGGGTAGTATGCAATATGAGATTATTCTTATATCTAGTATTTACATTATGTGTACCGCTCCTTTTACAGAAGGAATCGATATTTTTATGCACATATAGTAGGTTTTCATATATATAACAAGCACCAGACAAATATACATATACGCTGCAGGCGATTTCGTATTGCTGCCAGATTCCACCGAAAAGGGGATCCCCTTTTCGATGAGCTCTGGCAGCAATACTCACGCGCAGGACTACACCAACACCTGCAGCGTGTTTAGTTGGATGTACTTGCCCAGTCAATCAGCACAAAGACCTATAAAACGATGTGCCCATTCTCACCAAAATATTACTACCGTTTATCGCTCTCCAGGGGTCACGAGTAGGGTGACTAGAAACTTACATTCGACCAATTTGATCCTGTTACATTCTCGCGGTGACGATGTATTGCTATTTTAGATGGTTGATGTTTGGCGCTTTGGATAGGCTTTAATATGTTCAAAACATTTTTGAAGTGAAAACTTCTTTAACGGCGTTATGCATTTTTTTGGAATGGGTAAAAAATGTTTTACTAGCGGCAGGACACGTGACCTGATCGAATATTCGTAAGACGGAGGGTCTTTAATTATAATTCCTACCGGCCATTTATACACTCACTTCACCGCAGCATTTTATCTTAATTATGTTACATTTTTAAAGCCAACTGAATAACCATTAGATTAATTAAAAATAAATTAAAATTTATTCCCACCATAGGGAGGGAAGCAATTTCTATGAGTCTTTTCAGCCCAAAGGTGGAAAGTAGAATCTGCCACTCGCTACTCGGATCAAATAAACACTACTAAAAATAGTTTTAAGGTTAGTTTTAAAAATTCAAATAAATTTCTATCACATATCTATCTATTACATACACAGTTATGGTGGTTGACTATTGAGTGTCTTGAGAGATCTCTGATTACTCCGACCAAATACCTACTATTAAGATAAAGAAAGACTTTAAAGATGCGTTATGGAAATCGCCTTTATGTTCTACATAATAAGGTCCCTGTCGAAGTCAAATTGTATTCACCGATACGTGTCTTCGATCGTACTTTACTGGGTCCAACCAATGTCTTAACGAGTGTGTAAGGAATGGGTATATACGATTTCTCTTTTCGTTAAACTGAAATCGAATAAAAAATTACGCATGAATAGGTTTTTAATATTTCGTATCAAATAAAAACAAGGAATACGTTCAATTTGTCAGTCATCAATCTCTAAATTCTCATTTATGTATGTACAATTAAAATAACATCACAAGGACCGCCACCGTGAAGTTAAACGTCACAATTATGACTTGGTATTTACGTAAGGGTATTTACATAACCTAACCACCCAATACTGTTGAAAGCAAGTTCAACCAGAACAAAAATAATTGGAAAGATCTCAAAGATTTTTTATAAAATTGTCTGTTATACAAAAAAACACTGATTGAAATCAGTCTTATTGTTAAGGACCTATGATGCTACAGAAGAAGGCAGCAAACTTATGTCACCCCTCTTTTTGTGTCAGTGTGTACAGGACCGCTCAACCATAGAGGCTGCCTCTCTGTGCTTGAACGGTGTAGGCCATGCAGTCGGCCCTTCGCGCACGCGTCGATTCCCGTACTTAATAATCTCTGTGTGAAAAGAGGATTGATTTGGGGTATGGTTAGTTGGGGTCCCCTGCGTGCCTCGAAGAGCCGTCGGTCTCGATTCCAATGAGAACAACTCTAACAAACAAAACTAGATCCTCCAAAAGAGATGCCCTCTATCTTTAGCACATGTTACTTATTTTTGTAGTTTTATTTCCTAGATGACTAAAGCCCACGCTGTACACTATTCTACAGGACGTTTTAAAGAGGCGGCCGTAGTATCAAGCCTCCCTAAGTTTATTAAACGTCAATTTACGATAAAAAAAAAACAAAATAAGTAGAAGAATGTGGGGTATCAAAGGATATGTATTTAAAGCACCATTCAAAAAATATCAAACTATCTTCTTAAATATAAATCCAGTTTAAATGTGTACCCAAAGAGTATTATGTACACTACAGAAAACGAAACGGGAGGCCCCATTTCGTTCAAGTATTGTGATTGGCAAATAATGGCGCTGCATGCTCGTCGAGAGCGCGAACACATTCGTATGTTTAGTTTTTTGCAGATTCTAACTAAAGTCTCAGTTTGTTCTTTGTCACCAATTGAAATATCACATAGCCCACAGACCCTAACGTGAACAGAATGAATGTTATCAAAGAAACGCGGCGTGAGCTCCCCCTCAATCGTAAAATGTTTCCGATAATAAACACAAGACTTCATTATTATACCATATACATACTTAGCAATAAATTATTTCTAATGTAGTTGCTGGCCGCTCAATCGCAATTTTGATTACATTTAGTAATTTGATATTGCTATTTCAACGTGAATGTTTGCGATGAAATAATTAATTTTAAAAGTCAGCATTTTAAAGTCAGGCCATTATAAAGTCTAAGTTTCGCCCAATTGAATTATATTATTTAATCGCGTGATGTCATGCGAAGAAATCACTTTCCACCTTACTTATAAATAATAAGAGACCGAACAGCTAGATAAATGATTTGTCTTTTTGTTCAGGCAGGGGGGATGCCTTCGCATGCCACCCGCAAAAACTGCCTACGGGTGGGTAAGGGACTACGCGCACTTATTCAGCTCTTTTCAGTTTTTGTCCATAGAAAACAACAATTTTGTATGGAGACGTGTACGCATCGATTCAGCTTTCCGCGTCCATTCTGCTTTCGCGGCAAAACAGCATAAAATGAGGATAAATGTGTTTTTATTATGCGAATGCTATAGAGAGCGTTCGGCCCTGTTACACCGCGTTCAGCGCTGTTCCGCCGCGTACAGCGCTGTTCGCCGTCGAATGCGGTGGAACAGCTCTTTACAGGGATGGTTCGCGACTCCTTGTCGACAAGTTGCGACCTGTATTGTTCCTGCATTGATTTGACGTAATCATTATGCTCGCAAAGATTAAAGAGTGCAGACGTGATTTAAAGTTATTATATTTTTTTTTATTTTTACTTAAAATGATTTAGTTTGGGCTAGATGGCGTTGTGTGACATGTCCGGAATATTTATATATTTACTTATATGTAGAAGTTGGGAATTGACTTACCTATATGTTTACTAACTTTCAATTCAATAACTGTCGGTAAAAAATTTACAAGCTTAGGTAAGTACCTACTTACGTCATTATTTTTCATTGGAAAACATTTGAGTCAATTAGTGTCTTCATCATCATCACTGCTGTAAGAAGTCCACTCCTGGACAAAAGCCTCCCCCAAGAATCATCTTAGGGGGAATATCTCGCTATAAGACAGGCGGGTTGACAATGGCAGTATAATTACGTAAGTACCTACTTTTTATTCTGTGGTATAATGGTCATAGTAAGTACACAGCATGTTACGGAGCTTCGATTCCGACTCCGTTAAGTCGGAACCTCCGATTATTATTACACCTTCGGATCCGACTTCAACTCCGACACTTTTAAATCGGAGGTCGAAGTATAACATAGCGGCGTTGCGCGCCGGCGGCGGCGGCGCCGCGGCGGCCTGCGTCGACATGTATGAACAGGTTCATACATGTCGGGGAATCCCCCTAACTCCCGCTACGGACAGTGTGCACGTATTTTTATATCGTCAATAATTTTTTTAACTTGTTGTTTAGTTAGTTTGTTACGAAGAAGAAATAGATTGAACGGAGACAAACCTTTAAAACTTTTGTTCGTGAAATATATATAATACACTAGGTACTTACTTTTGGAGTCAATTCATGTCATTTAATTTGTTTGAAAGCTTTTGTTTATTTACGTACTATAATATAATATGCTACTTTGGGATTCAATTTATTTAATTTAATTTCTTGTTTATTTGGAAGCATGCCTATTTTTTAAGCTATTGAATAGCTTCTATCGCGGGCCTTGAGCGTGGGGATCGAATCCAGAAATTCCGTAACGAAAAAAACCTAACACCCCCCACTCCGACCGCCATCTATCGATAAATACCAGAACTTTTAATGACTTTTTGAAATATCACGCTTGTCTCTTAAGTTCAGCAACCCGCCTTTAGGTGGCATTGGTTGTATTGGAAAACTACCGTAATCAGCTGTTTGTGAGAAAGTATATAGGTGTATAGGTATTTATCATCTACGTACAACAGTGAATATCTGTACTCGTATAATTTGTGTACAAAGTGTTTTAAATATGAATAAACAAAGTGCATTTATTAATGAAGAAAGTCACGAAAAAATAGTGAAAGAAAATGAGTTAGTACTCTATATACATTCATTTTATTATTATTATCACAAATGCAGTATTATAAAATAAATAAATAATTATAATTGCATAAGTTGATAAAAAATGCTATGCAATAACTTTACCGCGGCAGTCTCCGAGTGCCACACGTATTTTTTTCATTGTTTGTGTTTAATTTTATATTTAATCAAAAAATTAAAATTAATATAATTTGTTTGAATAATGTTTTATATGTCCTTATATATAAAAAAAATCTCTCTGCTGCCACCACTTCTGACCCTGCCTTCGCCTCCGGTTCCGACTCCGTAAATCAAATTAAAAACTCCGACTCCGCCTTCGGTTTAGATAAAATTACCTCCGTTACATCCCTGGTACACAGAGAGACGCTGCTGCCCGTTCTCTGGTAGATATTCGAGTCGACTTCTACGCCCCCCTCGGGATGAGTTTTACGATTTCAGCCACGGCGGCCAGTCTCAATGGAGATTAGCTATCTGCGCGGGACATATTATAATTCACAAGTGTGTGCGCACAGGCACTTTCTATTCCATTACTCTCATGATCCAATGGGACGCCAAGCGACACGACCGGAAAGAGGTCAGGTACAGGACCGACAGCTTTATGTGCTCTCCGAATTATAATAATAATAATTATTATTATTCATTTATTTCGGATTAATAAATATTCCATATATTGTTAGTAAATCAAACTTATAACTATGTTAATTTATCAATATTAAATGTCAACATTACAAATTATAACATAATAACAATATTACATGCGCACTATTTTACATTAAAGAGGACCCCTCCAGATCCATGTATGGTATTCCAGTGCCGCACATCCGGACAATCAAACCTTCCCAATATGGTATTCAGAAGGCTGTTGTTGCTGTCACGCAGGCGCCGCATCAGGGAGGCCATGCCACTCTATTCCGCACTATAGCCCTAAAGCAGTCTGTGCTAGCCTTAGCAAACATACCTGACGCACTGCAATAACGAGGCAACCCCAACAGCATCCTAAAACCATTATTGTATACGACCCGTAGGGCATTGAAAGATCTACACGTATAGCGGACCCACAGGCTACAGGTATAAAATGTCTGGCAGTATGCTTTAAAAAGAGAAATTTTGACGTCTTTTGTGCACCGTGCAAACCTGCGCGCCAGCGCGCCATAATACCGCCAACTCCCAAACTTCAGGCTGATGCTGAGAATTTTGATTTTTACAGAATATCCCAAAATCACTTTTGCTCTACCCGGGATTTGAACCCAGAAACTCGTTCTCTGCGGGTGAACACGTTGGTCTAGCGCAACGATGCAGTCAATATTCTTTGCCGTCAGCCACACAGCATACTTACCAAAATGTAAACTTGCGATGAAGACTTTTTAATTATTCCATTGAGTTCAAGGGCAGCATTATTTAAAGACATTTGTAATAGTGAATGACGACAACAATATCTTAAATTAGGTTTTTCAAGAAAATAAAATATATGTGCCTGTTTTCCTCATATGACATAAGGAATGAATGATGTATCAATTTAAGTTGAAATGGAATATTTTTGTTCAACGAAAGGTTTCTTCTTGCCACTCCTAATACCACGAAGTAGATTGTGGACACTTGTATGTTTGTACATTGGAAACATATGTTACTGTCAGTGTAACTAATTTGGAATTATGAAAACTATCCGGATTCTAAATAAAAATATACATAACTTTTGTTATTAATCTAAAGGTCAATAATTTCTAATTATTAATTCTAGTCAATTAAAGGTGTCACCTTCGAAGGCAGTAAAATTAATGTGAACGTGACAAATTTAACACACAAGTGAAATATTGTTTTAAAGTTAAAGTTTTACATATTGGAAAATATGAAAGGTAATTTATTAAGTAACTAGCTGTGTCCCGTGGTTGTACGCGCGTCAAATATTATAAATTGCTTCTGTGTTATTCGGGTACTTAAGCTATAGGATTAAGGATATTTAAGCTATATTACTACAAAGTTTTGTCAAAATGCGTTCGGCAGTTTTTGCTTGAAAGAGAAACCAACATCCATACACTCACAAACTTCCGCATTTGTAATATTAGGATTCGTAATGACTGTCAATAATTCTTTATTTAAATTGAAAAGAGCTGACACTTTTGAACGAATTAACGGATTTTCATGAAATGCCAAGTTTGATCGCAATGGTTATATTGATCAAACTAACTCCAAAAACGTTGGTCAAAATCACTTAATGCATTGTAATATATTTGCAAAATTATTGGATACTTCTTAAATCATAGTTTAGACGTGAATAAGTAACAAACATACACACTCACAGACTCACACACTGACAAACTTTCCCCTTAATAATATTAGTGTGACTATATTTTAGCATTTACACATGCTATACTGACTTCCTGACTTACGAAACTTAAAGATGTCTGAAAACAAGTTTTAGACATCTTTAAAATGAATTGCATAAATTTAAGTGCGAGTGGATGGACTCGAAGTTGTAGAGAACTACATTTACCTGGGACAGACCATCCAACTAGGTAGGTCCAACTTTGAGAAAGAGGTCAATCGTAGAATCCAACTTGGCTGGGCAGTGTTCGGGAAGCTACGTAACATCTTCTCGTCCAAAATACCGCAATGTCTCAAGTCGAAAGTCTTCGACCAGTGTTTGTTGCCAGTGATGACATACGGAACAGAGACGTGGTCGCTCACTATGGGCCTTTTTAGAAGGCTCAAGGTCACCCAAAGAGCAATGGAGAAGGCTATGCTCCGAGTTTACCTGCGGGATTGAATCAGAAATGTCGAAATCCACAGGCGAACCAAAATCACCGACATAGCCCGAAGAATTACAAAACTGAAGTGGCAGTGGGCGGGGCACATAGCTCGTAGAACCGATGGCCGTTGGGGCAGAAAGGTTTTTGAGTGGCGACCACGAACCGGAAGACGCAGCGTGGGCAGGCCCCCTACAAGATGGACCGATGATCTTGTGCGGGTCGCTGGAATAGCGCAAGACCGGCAATTGTGGAGATCTTTGAGGGAGGCCTTTGTCCAGCAGTGGACGTCTTTCGGCTGATATGATGAAGTGCGAGTGGAAATCGAACCCACAGTCCACGGGGTATCCGGTCCCATGTGCGTTAACCGCGTTAATTCCCACCCGGGACAAATATTTGTGGGACGAACACGATAATTAGTTCTGTGTCTGGATGTAATATGAGTAAGACGGGCCTGTTGGCGTAGTTGGCAAATGCTTGCTTTTCCCGCCAGATATCGTGGGTTCGATTCCCACCCATATTTGTGTGCATGAACATGTCTGTTTGTCCTGAGTCTCGGTGTAATTATCTATATAAGTATGTATTACAAAAGAAATGTAGTATATCAGTTATCTGGTTTCCATAGAACAAGCTTTGCTAAGTTTGGGATCAGATGGCCGTGTGTAAACAATGTCCCAGGATATTATTATTAATATGTATATGTTTATCAGATAGCCATAATACAGGCTTTGCTTACTTGGGGATCAAATGGCAGTATGTTTGTTGTCCCAAGATATTAATTGATAATTAGTTATAGTAATAACAACCTTAATATTATGTTGATTATATCTGCAGTGAACAAACTCTTATAAACCTATCCTCTTCAAGCCACCCAGTAGGCCTCTGACTGTTGTCTAACGAGACCGAGAACGATAGCTGAACGTGCCCTCCTAAGTACGGAAACTAAACCAATTTAATGTTCTTTGATCTATGGACTGACCGACCATGTTGCTTAGATATTTAACCTTTCTGATCTCTTAGGGACCGGTCAGAGCTATGAGCGCTATAATCGTAATAGTAAAGGATGATGCAATTAATCACTTTAACCGTAACATATACATGACTAGGTGCCGAACTCTTTGGGAATATCAATATTCGTTTGCGCTTGCTTCGCGCTACAATATTGTAGTGAATCTCACTCACCGTATTTAATTATACTTCTCGCTGCGTTTCCTCCATATGATACAGGAAAACTTTATATTTTTGAATCTTCTACATCTTCTTTCAGCGGCGGACTTTTGTTTACTAAACTAATTGATCTACTTTTTATGTAGTTGTTGTGCATACTAGCCAGCTGCCATTTTAAGACTTGACTTTATAGATTTTAAGACTATTTTCTTACGCAGTGTAGAAATCTCCCACGATTTGCCCGACCATTCCGTATATGTGAATAAACCTATTTTGTAGAAGACACGACCTTTCAATTAATCAATAAGAAGCCTATTACAAACTGCTAAACTCTAATGAACAAATTTCGCAACGGAAAAAAATCAAAACCGTAATGTTAAATTTTATGTCATTTGATTACAGTCAATTATTTTTGTTAAATCTTCCATTTATTCAAAATTAGAATTATTTTCGTTTATTTTCTCTTTCTTGTGAGGAGAGAAGAGAATCAGTTTCTGTAGTGATTGCCCGTAAATGCCACTTTTAACTTCTTTGCACACATTACCTATAACACCAATAAGCCCTGAGGACCCTAGCATCATCACCCACTATAGTAAACTATTTGACTTTGCTCTAATTATTGTTTATGCCGCTGTTTTAAGTTCCACTTATCTTTATACAGATTTCTACTACTACGTACCTAGCTATATATAAAATTACAAAATCATTCATCTTCCGATATAATTTTTATTTTACATTGATATAATAACAAATTTAAACAGCCAAATTAATAGTCTTGCATTGTTTTAACACAAAGTATTATAAGTATGTAAGTGTTACATCAATTTCAATAAGACAACAAATAATACATAATTATAATACTTATGACGACATCTCAATTGTTTAAGAGTAGGTACTCGGTACGTGACTTGGTAACACAATGCACTTTTGCCCTGACAATATAAAATCTACCTCCTAGCTGTAACGTGTTCAACCGTTGACAATGATGACCTGGGGCTGTACCGGCAAAGTCGCCGAACATCGATTTCTTAAATGGCGTTCAAATAAATAAAGGTGACAATCGATTCCGGACCATTTATGACGTCACATGTGCTCATGGAAGCCGATTTAACGATTGATTAAGTAATTTTTAACCTTTATTTATTTGAACGCCGTTTAAGAAATCGAAGCCCCTGTGTTGAAATCCCGGGTCGTGCTAAAAAGTAATATCCGTTTCATTGTTAAGAAAAATTCTACTTATAAACCCTGAGCCTTGGAGTCGGCGGTGTACCACCCCGTGCCTCGTACTCTAACGTGGTCGCCGGTCATAGGTTCTGTACCTAACCTCTTTCCGGTCGTATCGGTTATCCGTTCAATTGGATTATAAGAGTGAAGAGTCTTACGCAAATGACTAATCTCCGTCTAATCCTAAAATTTCGACCAGGTGGTCTTTAGATATGCCGTATGATTTCATGACTACCTAAAGGCCGGCTGCACTACGATCACCTGTCAGTTTGGTGATAAAAAAAAACGATTCAGATCAAGACACGTATAGCTTTATGGAAGAATACAATTTAATTTAATAGCCAAGTAAAGTAAGTTCTTTTTATTGCCGAATAAATGGTGGTGCCTGGAAGCCCATGGCAGGTTATGCTACATGTATCGGTTTTGGCCTCATTTTTGATGATATCTTACAATATAAACGGATCTAATGATATGCTCATGTGACTGTCGCTATATCCGCTGGTGGGTTATAGCTACGTAGATAGATTCTAGGTCACTCGCCACAGTTCGCAACGAGCAGGACTGAACCAGGGATATCAACAATAAAGATTTTCACAAGCAATACACCAGTAACTTTTATCTATCATTTTATAAAATATTCTTCTTTATCGATAAGAAAAATAAATCATTAAAATAATAATAGATAATAATAATATCCTGGGACATTATTCACACACGGCCATCTGATCCCAAACTAAGCAGAGCTTGTAGGTACTATGGAAACCAGATAACTGATATATTACATATATTATTTTTCTTTTGTAAATACATACTTATATAGAAAATTTACATCCAGACTCAGGACAAACAGACATGTTCATGCACACAAATATTTGTCCCCGGTGGGAATCTAACCCACGACCTGCGGCGTGAAAGGCAGCGTATCTACCAACCACGCCAACAGGCCCGTCAAAAAAGGTTGTATTTGAGATAATATCATTACAGTATTATTCATCATCATCATTATTGATTATGTTCAACGAGGTCACATGACTTATCGGACGGACCTGAAAATGCATAATGGAGCCTGTTGAATACTTTGTGGCTATATATAACGTTTGTTTTATTGTAGTAAACTACTAAGTAAAAACGTGAACGAAACGGCGAGCAAAAGCTAGTTTCTTATAAAAGTCTAGTTACTGTAATCTGTTGACGTTCATTGATATAAATGAAAAACAAAATCTATACTCTTTCGAAAGTTTGCGCGAAACGAAAGAAACTTAGCTATTATTATCGTGCAAAAATTATATTGATATTGAAAAAAAGCCTTTAGAATTTTGTCAGAGTTGCTGTAAAAGGCTTGCGGTTTTTGCAGCACGTTCCATTTGAACGATTATAAACAGGTATAAAAGTTATTAGTAAAAAAATACTCAAGTCCGTCTCTGGGCCCCCCATTGGGTTCAGTACAAATTTCAAATAAATAATTTATTGATTTGTTCACACCTTACAAACTATATGGTTTAGCGAATCATTCATGATGAATTGGCGATTTTATTACATATAATTATGTTCTTAAAATTACCGTTTATGAGTTAAGAGCTTCGTATATATAATATAAAACGAAACAAATACAGAAGGAGAGTTAGTAATAGATCACCCTCTTGACCTCAAAAACCTCCATTACCAGTTAACTTTACAGTTAACGATACACAAATTGAGGTTGTTAATAATTTCACATTGCTAGGACTTACTATAGATACACATATTTCTTGGAAAACCCACATCCAAAACATTAAATCGAAAATTTCCAGATTTAGCTATGCGCTTCGTGAAGTTAAAAAAACAACCGATCTACCGACAGCCCTTACTACATACTACGCCTATGCACATGCGTGGTTCACCTACGGCATTATAATGTGGGGCAACAGTACAGATTCACATTCACTTTTTATTTTACAAAAGAAATAAATTCGCATTCTTGCCAATATAGAACAAACGGACAGTTGCAAGCCTTTATTCACGAAATATAAAATTCTAACTTTACCCTCTATCTATATCCTGGAAATATGCAAGTTTGTTAGGAAATACAAAGTATTTTTTACAACACGAGCAGATAAACATAATAATTTGAATAGTCGTTCACTTAGACACAAGAATATGTTAATGTTACCTAATTCCCGAATTACACTACACTCTAACAGTCCTAATGTAATGTCAATCAAAATATATAATAAATTACCAAATTCTATAAAAAATGAAACCAGAGAGAATAAATTCGTAATTAATCTAAAACAAATACTTATAAATAAGGCTTATTACACAGTAAATGAATACTTAAATGATAAACAAATAACCTAAATTACAATAAACACACATACATACAAACTTATACATGTATATATTTTTAATTATATAATCTATTAAATAGTTAGATCCAAATGTATCACACAAATATAACTTGTTACTGTTAATAAGCAAAATGTCTTTCTTTATTGAATGACATGATAGTTAAATAATAATATGCTAGTGTAATGTATAAATATATAAATGTAAAGTGGTCATATGGAATGGAAGACTCAATTAGTTCCTTAATAATTTACGAACAATAATAATTTACCGATATATATGTTTATAAATTTGCTGTGCCCGACAGGGTCCATAATGCTCCTAGCTATAAGCCTAATGTTTACCACCTAAGTTCACATTGTGGAATGCAAATAAATAATATGAATATGAATATGAATATGACCTGGGATTAAAAATTTAATAATGTATTGGTGCCAATATTTTTTTGATTGCCGTTTGTTGTACCTAATTGTTGTTTACGGTAGTCACGTCATAAGAAATAGAAGATTGCGATTGTCATCATCAGCATCATCATATTAATAATAATAATATTCACACACGGCCATCTGAGCTTGTATTATGGAAACCAGATAACTGATATATTACATATACTACTTTTCTTTTGTAACTATATACCATTGCGTTAAATTACAAGTTAAATAATAAAATAGTAGTTTATATCAATGCTATACACGTATGTGTATAGCATTGATATAAACAAAATAATATTTGTCCTGAGTCTGGGCGAAATTAACTATATAAGTATTATATAGTTAATTTCGCCCAGACTCAGGACAAACAGACATGTTCATGCAGACAAATGTCTTTCCTGGGTGGGAATCGAACCCACGGCCGGCGGCGAGAAAGGCAAGCAATCACCAAACACGCCAACCGGCCCGTCATTGTACTGAAAGATGTCCACTACTAGACAAAATCCTCCCCGACTTAAGTATTCGGACAGGCATCGCCATTCTTAGCAGACGCGTTGGTGGTTTTCAGAGTGACAGGTATCTGAATTCTCTGGTAGATATTCCCTCGGGATGACTTCTAGCCCCACGGGCAGACATGGGGGGTGATTTTCGACACCTGTACATACAAGGCTGTAAACTAGATTTTGCAGATGAGTTACACGGTGACAAGATTGTTATAACCTTTTCGTATGTGTATCACTTGATATTTTTTATACAGTACGAGCGTATAAGAAGCAAAGTCCTACCATACATTATCTACCGTAGTAATTATATTATTATTTTTTAATTATAACTGCCTTCTAGCGGAATGGCGCCAAATCAATTAAAGTAAATAATGTGTGTCTATATATTAAGGTTCTTTTAACTTTTCTAAAATACCTCGCAACTTCTTAAGTCCTTCTGCTCATTTTGTCGTTTATAATATTATTTTTTTAAGTTTATATAATATAATTTATATATTCTTTGAACTAAATATTTTGCTTCCCAAAAAACTTATCGATCTAGTTCCATTTAGCAAATTAAATTTTAATTTTTATTCACTTGGTCAATTATCATTTTACTAAATCACTAATTCAAGTTTTAATTAATCAAATGTTTACTAAGCAAACGACTTATGCCGATAAACGGTAGTAATATTAGTTTAAATATGTTAGATTACGTGTGAACTATGATGATATGATTACAATAAAAACGAACTGCTGCCAGAAAAGTAGGTTAGGGTAGATTAGAACTGCGACCCCAACAACAGCGCGAGCTGAGCAAGCGTGCCGCGGCAGTGCCCGATGAAACGCCTAAAATTGCTTCGAGTTCTTTTACTCAGAGTTTTTAATGGTGTGACTTAGGACTAATATTATGTCATACAATATTTTGGGACGAATACGTTGTGCTTAAATTAAACATGATCAAATAGGTAATTATTTATTGATCCATTAAGTTCCAAAAAGAATTTGCTAGCTGAAAAGTTGCGATAATTTATTTGAAATATATTTTGCCAAAAGAAAATCTTGGGGAAAATACTTTCGTTGATATTTTGGGATAGTTCTTTGCTCAGGCTAGCACACGTAGGTACCTACAAGAAATAATTGTCCGAGTCCTATTCGCCCTTTACTGTTGCTTAATGAAAAATGTTATCATTACATTGTTAAACTCCTTTATATTCCTTGTAATTAAACTTTTATGTTGAATTTGGGCGATGGAGTAACAACAAACTTCATACTCTTCTGAAATGTTTAACATTCAAAGCATTTCATGTAACACTGTTCCGAATGTCTTTGATAAAATGATGCAAGAAACCTTTTACCGGGCCCTACCACTCTGAGGAATTAATTAACTGCGGAGGATTCCGATCCGGACAAGCCAACCTTCAAGAAGCGAGCCTATTCCTTTTACAAAAGCCGTCGTGTCCTTGGGCGGCGGTGATCACTTACCATCAGGTAAGCCGCTTGTTCGTTTGATATGCTTTTATACAAAATAAAAAAAAAAAACATTTTTTTATACTCCGCATTACAAAAATATTCACTTAGTTTAATATATTTGTGTTGACTGCTTCATCATGTAACAATCGGGTAGATAAAATTAATATACTATTTAAACTTATGTGTTTATTGTTATGTGACAAGAACTAGTTATCAATATTTTTTTATTTATTATAATTTGGCATTATTGAGCATGTAATTTATCCAGTTGCATTTAAACAATGATTCGGTTTTAGATGATAAAGTGTTCAATATAAACATGAAACTAAATGTTTTTATTTCGTTTTTTTTCTCGATGTATTAATGGTTATTCTGCTAATGAGGGCCGGGCGGGGACAGATCCAACAAATAAAAGTGCATAAAAAATAAGTAAGTAAGTGGTGTAACTAACCAGAATTTGTTTTATATAATCACATGAGTTTATTTTATATAGATTGTAAAGATAGCTCTAATTATTTCCTTTGACGTTTTTGCTTTTGATGTCTTCACAATATTGTAACGAAATATTATGTTAGAATACCTATAGTAAATCATTCTATTTATTCTATTTTAATTCGTACCTTAGTTTATAATCAGATTCAGATTAGGTTCAGATTGAACTCGGAGACATAACCCTTCATTTTCAAGATAGAGTCCTAAGGGTTCAATACTTTTTTTTCAAGCAGGAGGATAAAGCAGGGCAAGACACTTTTTTTTCGCAAAAAGTGTTTTTGGACTCGCACCGACTAGACCTAACCTGCCGTGAACTTCTATTGGCGCCTTATGGGTGGAGCCCCGGGAACAAGGGTATGCTGCTCCGGTGCCCCCCTTGTGTGCCATGTCCCAGATGATCGGGACACGTACCCTGGGCATGCTTTGATTGCCCTCCCCTACAGTCGACTCCTGCCAGTCCGGCACAGAGACTGCGGTACAAACAGATCGCTATCTTCTCTCTCGGAGCTGCTTGCACGTGTTTCTCATACTGATACAGTAGCCCCGAGGCTAGTTGGGCTACAGGCTGCCGACGCCGCCCGACATCTCCCCCGTCTGCGAAAGGGTTGGAAACCTAGGTACCACCTGCAACGTCATGTAAGTTTAAAGTTTTTAATAACGGTTTGAATATAGGCCACCTTCTTCTGGAATCACTCTTGGGTTCATTATCAGGTCAGAAGGTAAAAAACTACGAAGGTTGTTTTTGGTGGACTTTCAAACCCCAGAACAACTTTTATAGTGGTGCGTCGTGGTTACTGGCTATGCATCATCCACGGCCGCCAGCCAGGTCGTGAAATTTTCTAATAAACACATAATAACATTTGCTGTCTGGATTCGAATCTGCTGATATTTATAAATAAACGCCTCGTTGGCCATCAGAAAAAAAACTTAATTACGAAAACTATTGAAAGATAATAATATTTTATTGCTTCATTATTTTAGCGTCGCGTCGTCGTCGACCTCATTATCAAAGAATTGCATTGATTAAGTATTTTGTTGATAAAAAGCAATCTTATCTCTTCAAAAACTAAAATGTAATGAACCCTTCTTATCTTTTAAACATACCTAAGTCAATAAAAATAATGTATGTAAGTAATTAATGTAGAATCTTTTGGATGAAGAGCGAGAGAAAAAATATGTTTAGTAAAAGGCAACGTACAGCTGAGGTGGCGCGATTGTCGTACGATCTCAAACATAACACTATCGTATTCCAACAATTAAACACAGTGCTAATCCACAGCCATAGAGCTGCCGCAAGTTTGATGGTATTACTATTACTTATATTAGACACCGAACATTTAATTTATGTTTCACTTGGTAAGTAATTCTTCTAGATATTCAATTCACAATATTTCAGCCAGTAATTTTAATAGTTTTCAAATCAAAACAAAACGAAACCATTCAAACAGCACGTAAATTAACGGCGACGGACAAATAATTTTCTAAGAATATTTGCCTATGTTGAACCAATTTTTATTTGGCAGTTTGGGAACTTAAGCAATTTATTATAGACAGTGCTGCTAATTTAATAAATCCTTGAATATTCTTTTTTAATATTAAACACGGGTTTATCGATAGGTTATGTTATGTACGAAGCATGCACCGTTCTGCTGCTAGTGAATACAAGTCAAGTTTCGGAACTAGCGGTGGCGTACGCTCGCTCGGAGTCGCTCGCTCGACTGGCAGCCAGTCCGCCCCGATCCATCGAGACGATACGACGCACCGTTCTCACGGACGCACACACTGGCGTGATAACTTTGGAAAAAAAAGCCGGCCGTGCTAAATAGTGTGATAGTGCGACAGTGAGCGGAATTGTGTGATCCGGAAAAATATTTGCCGAGGACTTGAATTTGCAACGTGCATACGACATCGAATCGAAGTAACAACGATACGAATAGTTTGTAACAAATTGCACGATATCCTTGGTAAGTATTTTTAAACATTTCTTTGCGCTCGCGTTAACAAAAACTTGTATGATAAACTCATTACGTACAATTATAATAAATTATTTACGTAGTTAGTCGTAAAATAAATTCGCGAAGCGCCAATTGTTCGGAAACTACCCACGGTGCTTAATTTACATTCTACTGAATATGGCATTCTTCAGCTTTGAATTTCACAGTCCAGTTTTAGAGTAATTAGCTGAAATGACTTAACAAAATAAATAACTTTTATATATTTGAAAATAATGTTGTTATGAAGGTAATTGAAAAGTTAGCACGCAAAAATTTTACGAAATAGATATCCGACAGCTTCCTATCATCAATAACTTTTTTAATAAAGATTTTATGGCTATTACCTACGTGAATCACAGAAACAGGTTTTCGAAGTGGTAAACCATGCTTAAAATAAATCAATTTACCGCGTATACATCGGAAATTGCTTTATGTAGGTACATTTAAATTGTCCGAATAACTAGAGATTAATAAACTTCGTATAATATTACAGATTCGTTATTGGTCACACAGAAATGGCATTTGGTAATAAATATCTACGTGTCTACTTATGTGTACGTATTTATTCATTTTATGATTGCGTTTTACGATTTCCTAGCGTGGAGTTTACGAACCTTCTCGCAAACGTTAACTGCATCTGGAATTATGGGAATATTGTAATTATAAATCGGTACTGCTTTGTATTTTCATCACTCATTTCTGTCTTGGTATTTCCAAACATTAATTTTTTAGATAGATATATTAACTTTTAGATTGTCTAACCGGACGGTCAAAGTCAAAGACTTTTTGCATAGGTCAAAAAACTCATCAGGGTTAGATGATTGTTGGTATTTATTCCGGGTACTAGATAGGATGAGGAAAAAAAATGTCAAATGACCTTCAGTGTAAGTAAGTGTTTAAATCCAAAACTTTAAGAATTTAAATTTAAATCAATCTGACGTTCTTGATTTATTTATATTTGAAATAGTTATTTGAGTCGTTTTAAGTATTTTACCGACTCTTTCATTACCTAAATTATTTTAACTTTACTTATGTACTTGTTAGTTTTTATTTACTTATATCCTCTAGTATTTCTGAAATCCCAATATTTGTATTATAATAATCTTGAAGGCGAAGAGATTAAATTATTATAAGATAGCAGTATTGCTTTAATCTTATTACGTTTAAATTATAATTTATAAGTAATTTACAATTTGGGTAGAAAAGCAATGGTCTTCTTATTAGCATGAACTGTTGATTGCACAGTTATCGGTGCGCAGGCGCATGTTGCCGCTATCAACGTAATAGAGGTGAGATTACCGAGCGTTATGATTAGCCAGCGACCACACAGAGTTACCTTGCCGCTTCATTTCCTCACAAACTACATGAATTAAGGCACTTGCTTGTAGACTCGACTGCGAATAGAATCGCTCTATTACATGTTGTGGTGAATGAAGCAATACTAAATGGAAGGTAGCATCAGCAATCAAAATTTATCTGTCTTAAAGAATCGATTTTTCGCTGAGAACAGCCGGATACTTGTAAAAACTAACAATTGAAACACATATATATATTTCCGTAAATGTAAAAAAAATAATTCGAATTGAGGACAAAAATACAAAAGGTGCCGCTAATGAACATTTAATGTATTTATAAATTAAATATGAAGATATACATAATCCAAGTAATAAAAAAATACTCTGCCATTGAAGTTGATAAAAAGATGTAGAAGAAATGAAAGTGTTGTTTATAAATTGTGACAGAAGAACGCCCATTGTGAAGTGTCACGCAAACCTCATTAGTTAAGTAGCACTATATTCACATATTCTTTCCGGTCGTGTCGCTAGTCGTCCCATCGGATCATGAGAGTGATGGAAAAGAAAGTGCCCCTGTGTTTGCCCACACACTTGTGCACTATAATTTGTGCTGCGCAAATGGCTAATCTCCACTAAGAATGGTCGCCGTTGCCGAAATTCGGCCGGGAAGACATCATTCACATAACGCTTTCTGATATGTAGATGATATTAGGGGGGCACCGGAGCAGAATAGCCTCGTTCCCGAGGCTCCTCCCATCAGGCACCAAGAGAAGTCCAGGCAGGTCAGGTTTAGTCGTCGCCACCCGCAGACACTTTTTGCGGGTGGCATGTGTAGGCATTCCCCACAACAAGTTAAGTAAATTACGGTGACCAAATCTTAAAGATGATATGGCTGAATAGAAACATTAACATACCTATTGTGTTAAATAATAACGTCATCTTTAACTTTGAAGTCCAGGTCATGAATTACCACAGAATGAATCATATGCGGTGACATTGAACACACGCGTTTCAAGACATTGTCCTAGAAAATTATGATAATGCGTCTTAAACTTTACAGATTTCCAAATTCCTGCATTAAACTATGTCTTTAAAAGTGAAACGAAAATGCGTGAGAGATCTGCTAGTCAGACTTTATGCTGCTGGTGGTGATTTTGTTCTTTTTACACCGCTTCATTAGTAATTACATGCATACATAGAATCACGCCTGTTTCCCAGAGAGATAGGCAGACACATCGGATTATTTACATCTCTGTCTAATATTACTCTATCGAAAAGAACAGGGCATACATAAAACTGTCACCACTAAAACTAATAATCATTGATCAACAAGAACCTAACAGGTCGCTTGTTTTTGCCTAGCGCCCAAACTACATTGTCTAATGTAATTAGGCCCCTATGCCTTTGGCATAAGAACTATGTTAGAATATTATTTTATATAACTAGGTATTTAAGGTCATAGATTCGTCCGTTTAAATTTTTCGGACCATCTAAAATAATGCTATCCACATAATCTTTAATATTTTACTCACAAATCGATCGTTACGAAATACACACATATTTATTTCAATAAGTCATTTTGTATTAAAAGCCGAAAGCATTATACTAGCTCGCCGTTCCGTCTGGATGGAACAAGAATGAAACTACGTACAATATGTGTCCTTTGTCCATATCAGAACATCTGTGCATTTCACAAGTTACGCCTCTTGCGCCTCAGCTGTTCCTTCTGCAGTTGTTAAACTATAATTATTATTGTGCACTGCACCGTACATGTGTTGTGCACACTATTATTGCCACTCATAACTTGAAGAATTCAATTGAAACAGATTCAAGGTTATGAAATTCTCTGTTTTAAAGTTCCATACGCGTCTGGTACAAACGGAACCCTATTTTCGCGTTCCTCCTATTCCTAAGCCTAGACTAGCCTAAGAATCTTGATATTTTCGCAGTGTGTGTATTCCATTGCCGGTATAACAAATTATTTAAAATTTACTATAGTCTCTCGAATGTACGGAACTCTTGTAAGTGCGAGCCTGACTCGTACTTGGCCTGTTATTTAATTATACTTCTTAAATTTTTATCAACCAAGGGCCTAAAACAACAACCTTTGCTAAGCAGTGGGTCACAGATATAGGCGAGTGTGTAAAACATTTTTAAATAATAAAAATTGCGTTTGTATAAAACAGATATAATACCAAAATTCAATCGGCCCCTTATTAAACTTTCTTAAACGCAAAAACTGTGGATCTAATCCATCTGTATACAATAAAAAATGTTTAGAATTGCCATCAAAGCATCGAAATGGAACGAAAAGTCAAATTACTGGTAATCAAGTTTTGAATTGCCATGATTGCGTATATATGACTCTTGGATACCTATGATTATGTTTTCCGATACGTTTTTTTGTCTGTGTGATTAAACTTCTCATTGTCTGTTGAGTTTTTAACTTTAAAGAATGGTTATATAACTTAGATGAAATTAAAAATAAATGAATTTGCTATAGCATAAACTCCGGAACAAAATTTGGTAAACAGTTAATTTAAACTTTGTTAATGTTGCCAGCTGTGTGGTGACGGCATAGACTGTCATCACCCATCTCATCCCGTAAGGGGCATAGAAATCGTCCCAAGCGAATACCTACCAGAGAACGGGCAGCAGCGTTTTTCTGTGAACTATGGCCATCAAACTGCGATCGCCATCCCGTCTGCCAAGCGTGGCGGTTATGGCATATCCCTCCATTCTTTGAGAGGCTCTTGTCCAGCAATGGACGTAATTTGGCTGACATGATGAAATGTTGCCACATACTATTAGAGAGTTTGTTCATCACGACTGAAGACGAAACCAACAAACCAAATTACTATATTTTAGTAAAGAAAGTATTAAACACAAATGTATAAAGAAGCTTTATGAACACGAAGATCTTAGCACTTAAATGAATGCATCATTAATCACAGCTAAAGATCGGCGTACAAAAATCAATTTCCACTTAATCGTATCACGGTCAAATTTCGAATTAGCCGTATATGGGAACGCACGAAGTTCAGCTATCTCGTAGGTGAGTAGGTGAGGTCCACTGCTTTCTCGTCACTAATGCAGCAAGTTTATAGGATACTAAACGGCTCCCTTACCCTGACATAAACAGATTTACTTTAAACCTTCGATAAGTACTGAATAATGGTTATTAAGATTTCATGGATATTTATAAAGTATCAAGATTAGCTACAAGTTGACACTATACAGTTTTTCTAGGTACCTTTACGCCTAAACCTTCTTTAAAATAAGCACATTTTAAGTTATACAGATAATAATAAAACTTCTTGTGTAACTTACCCAATGAAAACAGTTTACTACAACACAAATAATAATTAAATTAACAAATATACCTGTGTTGCTAATAAATAGCCACATAGGTGATTTGCACCGAGAAGTAGCGACAGCAATATTTTTAGCCGGAAATGGCTGGCTATCTAATCATAATATCAGATATAATGAAATCGAACTTAACACTTATTGCATAAGGTCTAATTTAGAGTTCAAACATACGTCACTGAAGGACGTATAGAATTTTAATATTTACACACGATAAATTCGCGGTAAGAGACGTCGTTTGTAGTCGAACGTGATTTTTGATTTATTTATTAGTGTTAAAAACCGCTCCGTCACGACGGCCAATGTTTGCACACTGGTGTTTAGCGGAACTTCTTATATTATATCCCAGTATCAATATGCGTAATAAATAATTCACAATAATAATTGTAACATCTATTATATTTATTCAGCAGCTCCATGAGCTGTGACCCCATAAAGGTGCCCTTAGGTATTAGTCGCTCCAATTAAGCTCCTGTTTGAAAGCCTGCTGCGCTAGCGAACTGTTAGTTGTCCTAAATTTTAATATAATAATACTAAATTTAAAAATAATAGTTTAGTAACCTGTTATTTCCTTTTTATTTAAAAAGTATCTTTTTGTTACTTTAATATTCTATTTTATTTTGCATTGTGAGTTTGACAAGTACAAGTGTATGTTAATACCCACAAGTGCTGAATAAATTTCATTAATTCATCATTATTTCAGTATTTCATTATTCATGTTATTAGTATTTATATGAGCACAAAGTAAACAATTATTTACCGTATAATTTCGCCACTATATTTAATTTAGAGCACATGTATATCATTCATATCTCATACACCGTTAGTCGCCACTCATAATAAATGGTCATTTACTATGAGTGGGTGGCACTGGGCGTTACAGTTGAGTTGTGACAGCTGAATTTAAACACCAACCGTATTTTACGTATCATATCAGATGATCTTGTTCCTTACTAAATGTCACAAGACAACAATTATTTTATCTCAACATTGAATGCAGAGAACGCTCGGCTACTTTCACCCCTAGCTCGATATAATTTGGTTCGCGAATTTGTAACAACACTAGAGCATGCGCTCAGTAAAAAAAATGAGGCCATTGGGTCTTCATCCGACGAATAATGTCAGCCGATGCAGATTGCAATCTGTTCAAATGTTTTGTTAAAACTAGATTGAAATGAGTTTAAAATGTGTCCTACTTATTAATATATCAAATGTCCCAGAGCTGTGTAATAAATACACTTGTGTATAGAGATATTAATATGTAGTGTATTGTTATCTTTGTGTCCCTAGCGGTCACACAACAGTGACTTGGACTATAAACCATGTTGTGTTGAGTGATATCATGCGATACAATTGAGTATATTGTACTATTTTAACAAACCTTTGATCCACATAATCTTACGGCATTACTTTGGTCAAAGAATCGGATTAACACCTTTAATGCCACCACAAAGCAGGCACCTTCGTTGGGATGATGAGTTCTTTGTTATATTTAGGTTATTATATGTTTATATTAATGGCCACGAAGCGGAAGATGCTGCGTAGGGAGGCCCTCCACAAGGTGGACTGACGATCATAAAAGGGTTGCGGGATGACGTTGGATGGGGGCAGCGCAAGACCGGCAGTTGTGGAGATATTCGGGGAGACCTTGTATAGCAGTGAACTTCTGTCGGATGATGTTCATTTAAAGCACAAGTGCTTATATGTATATATTTATTATTTTATGTTACCAATTGAAATACTAAATCTGATTACTTATTTAGGAAATTAATTTTTGAATGGATGTGTCTTTATATCTGAATTTGCAAGTAGGTCATATATTTTAATTGTAGATCGCATATTATATAAGTTCTAACTCTCGCTCGTCGATCGCTTATTTGATCTAAATTCAGAACATTAGTGACTTTGATACATATACCTATTTATTTAAAATACATAAATCTTCTGTTTAAAACAAATTGCTAAATTAGCTTCTATAAATGCTCTTATCAATGTTAAGGTGATGATAAAACGTGAAAGTTGGAATCGTAAACTTAGGCAGTCATTTATTAATTTTCTAGAAATTTGTTGACGAATTTATAGAACCATTTAGTTTATGTGCGTTAGTGTGTGCGCTTAGAGGGAAAGTTGGATTTTGAAAGTGCTTTCGCTTAAATTTGGAAAATGAGGATGATGTACGAAACTAATTATTACCTTATTTGCGTCATTGAATACATATCGTCATATATACCTTTGACATTAAAGACTTGTTACGTCAAATAATTGCATGTATGTATGCGGTTGGCATGTTGGTGTAGTGGATAGTAATATTGACTGGTTGTGGGTTCAATCCCCACCCAGGACATGTGTCTGTGTGATGAGCACGATTATTTTTTCTGTGTCTGGGTGTAATTTATGTATGACATATAGGTATTTAGAAATATATATATAAGTATGTTTATCAGTTGTCTGGTTACCATAGTAGAGGCTCTACCTAGTTTAAGATATTTCTTAGAGATATTTATTTATTATATTTATTTGCAAATTGCTATAAAGTGGCGTACTGGCAAAGCTACAATTTCAGAACCTTACTATTGTTAAGCAAAAAATTACAATACGATTAAACTGTATCCTATAAAATAATAATAAAGCACAACAAAATAATTTCTACTTATCTAAACTAAACTAAAGCACTTCGAAAAAATACTGTAATTCATTAAAGTCAACGAATTACTAAAAGGAATAATACTACCTGGTAGATTTAAATTTAAATGTTGACAGTCCATTAAAGCTGAATTTAAATATTGTGTTTAATTTACCCATATTTAGGTTACCTTTACGTACCCGCATATTTTAAGCGGACCCGTATGATTGATTTTGTATACGCGTTTAATAATACTACAATTGGTTTTTATACGTCTACGAACAGTTCTCGCGTTTCTTCACGCTCTTGTTGAAGTTGAAGTTCCAATAAAAGATACTAACCGTATTGTTTGTATATCACTATGTTTACATTACTAGTGTTAAAGACTCCTTGTTTGATCGCAGCTTAGAAATCCGCTAGAGGCGCTTATTAAGCCAAATCCATAGTAATAGCCACGGCTTTTTAATGAACTGCCCGCATTCAATGTTTTTCTTCATATTTTTATAGTTTGACTAGCTGTGCCCCGCGGTTTTATCCCGCGTTAAACTTCATAAATTATAGCCTATGTGTTAATCCAGAGTGTCAGCCAACTCCATACCAAATTTTATTAAAATCGCTCCAGGCATTTAAACATCAAGAAGTAACAAACACACACTCACAAACTTTCGCCTTTATAATATTAGTGTAACAGCAATGACGCAATAGTTATATTCTCTTTGATGACACTTATAGTGGTTGGGGTCGCAACTAAACGCTACTACAGGTACGCATGGGTATTTGTATAATATACTGATTAACAGTATCACACAGTTGTATTCGTCGTCTTTGAATACGCTTGCTAATGACATTTCATCACACTGATATTATAAAGGCGAAAGTTTGTGATTGTGTGACTGTGTGATGTTACTTATGTATGTTTGTTACATCTTCACGGCTAAACGGCTGGAGCGATTTTAATAAAATTTGGTATGGAGTAAGCTGCCATCCTGGATTAACACATAGGCTATAATTTATCAAGTTTAACACGGGTAAAACCGCGGGGCACAGCTGGTTTTTGAAGTTATACTTCTTTTGGCGCGATGGAGAAAAATGATGAGAGTGAATTTTTACGATACGCGCGCACACCGACACCAAAAAATTTAACATAAAGTTAGTTCTAGGTGGTATGAGAGTGAATTTTTACGATGCGCGCGCATCGTAAAAATAACAGCATGAAGTTAGTTCTAGGTGGTATGAAAATTGATAACTATGTTCAAGTTGTATATTAAGAAGTATAACTTCTAACGCGTGTACATAAGTACACACAAGTATTTTTTTTATATATTGTAATTTACTATTAATTTTGTCATTACATCTTTAACAAATTGCATGCCCTCACCAGCTGGACATAGTGATCTTCACATTTGTATGACACCATAAAATGTAATAATGTACCTGTATTCGCAATTAATAAATTGATTGATTTGATTTGATTTACTGTTCTTTACTGTTTTTTAAGCGCTATCGTTAGATCAGCGTCACAGTAATTATTTACTGTAGGTAACATTTGCTGAGGTAGACACCTTTCCTAGCTTGTACTGATAATGTTGCATTCCAAATGAACTCCTATGTAAACTAAACGTAATTATTTATATTGTCTTAGATGTAAACTAAGTTAAGGATTATGTGTGCTTGTTGGGATTAAATCTTTTGGGTTCCGTACCCAAAGGGTAAAACGGGACCCTTTTACTAAGACTTCGCTGTCTGTCTGTCTGTCCGTCTGTCACCAGGCTGTATCTCACGAACCGCGATAGTTAGAGCTGGTTCACATTAGGTCGGACCGACAGTTTTACCGGCCCGGCAAACGAGTCGGATCCATATTGGCGTATGTATGTCAATAGCGCCGTTCACATTAGGGCGACCCGACTAAACTGTCGGAGCCGACACTTTTACCGTGTGTCCAGCCACGATTTCTGTCGGGTCGGACATAATATTGGCGTACTAGCTAGTATGGCGCCGTTCACATTTGTCGGCGCGAAGCGGCGGCGACACCCGCCTGCCACCCTCCCACCCGCTCTTACCCCGCTCTCGGCACTCGTGCAAGCAGTTTCGTCGACGTGTATGCAGAGAAGACACGTTTCAATATGGAGGATTTCTTAATTCGCTTATTAAAGTTTGAAACGTTCCAACCTCATTTCGCTCGGCAATTTCTTTTTTTCTGCCTTTTATTTAAATACCACATTGCAATGAAAACATCGGCATCGTCCATCCTATATACGAAAGCCAACTCACAACTGTTTTGTGACGACCCAGGCCGGGCAGTAAAACGACCGTACAGTTATATTCACATTAGGCCGGGTCGGCGGCCTCTAGTGTGAACAGCAACAACCAGCAGTCGGTGAACGGCAAACTGTCGGTCCGACCTAATGTGAACCAGCTCTTAGACAGTTGAAATTTTCACAGGTGATGTATTTCTGTTGCCGCTATAACAACAAATACTAAAAAACAAACTAAAATAAATATTTATGCTCGTTTTTATAGATAGTAGTACGGAACCCTTCGTGCGCGAGTCCGACTCACACTTGGCCGGTTTTTTACTTTATCAATTCGTCATACAGAATCCACTAACCAGTCTAGTCTTCTTCAAACATGCCATATATTTTACGCTGAGATCTGAACGCACATTAACCTATTAATTAACAGTGTCGTAGGTGTAATAACCCTGTTTAATTTCGCAATCGTAACGTGTGTAACCAATCTAATTAAGGCAATATTAGTCTGTCTTCTATTGTTCTAACTTTATTAATTACTTGATAAATAGCTACCGAGCTTCGCTTGTTTTGTTCGTGATAACTCGCGAAGTTGAGTTTTGCCAGATAGTAGCTGGCTCGATTTATGCCCTTCTAAACCCGCGTTAAATTTTATAAATTATCACAGCGCCTCTCCTGTAGGTGATAGTGTGATAATATGTAACCTATATGTTGACCCAACCTCTTAGTAAGTAAATCCATGCAGTACTTTTACAGTTTAGCCCGGACATATGTACATACAGACAAAAATTCTAAAAACTATATTTTTGGCTTCGATATTGTAGATCACACCCCAAGTATCCTTTCTAAAAAATATTCAATATTTTTGGTTTTTGACTTTCCTACGATTGTATTTGGTATATGAATGTACCTACCTATTAGATATATTTCTGTATATTTTTCAAAATCCGTTTCTAGAACCGTTCTAGAAATACCAAGTATTTCTAAGATACAGGGTTTTGAATGAACGTAAGTCTTGTAATTTGTATACGATTTTTTTTATTTTATAAACACTACGTCCGCATTAGCGAATCTAATCCCTGTGTCGCGGGCTACTTAACTAACATATAATAGAGGGACACATATAACATCTAGACTCAGAACAGCTATTTATGGGTCACACCAATAGTTGTCCGGCGCGGGACTCGAACCCGCGATACGAGGCGGCGAGGCGACTGTCTTAGCCTTAGCTTAATTTTAGAAAACTATAATTGAAGTATGTGTGACTGTCTGTCTGTGGCATCATAGCTCTCAAACTGATGGACCTGATTTCGATGCGGTTTGTTTCATATGAAAACCAGTTTCCTTGCGGTGGTTCTTTGCTATGTTCGGTTAATATCGGTCCAGCAGTGTAAAAGTATCAGCTCTTTTCTAAAATGATTAGTAATAGTAGGTGTCGAGGGTTTTCTAACCTAACCGTTATTATTGCTGTTCAGTTTCATGCGTTCATACAGTTCCTTGATTACCTTACGTTGCTCCTTTCACAACGCACAGTATTACAAAATTAAAATAATAATGTTTGTATTTTATGAGCAATCTATTAAAAATTATCTGTCAGTTAAATTAGTGTTGAGCAATGCATGACTGCGTTTGTATGGGCCATCAAAATGGGCTTATTCATCAAGGTGCGTAAATAGGACATCTCTAGTAAAGGTGTGCCCATTTAATGGGTCAGATACCAATGCGACAATTGAGCGTCGCAGGAGCCATTGTAATTGTAGTGGAACAGTATAATAAGGTCTATTAACATACATACATAGATTCACGCCTGTTTCCCAAAGGGGTAGGCAGAGACAACGGATTTCCATTTGACTATCTTTGCACACGTCTTTTGCCTCGATTACTGTCATTATATTCTTCCCGGTTTAGGGTACTTCTGAACTGCCCTTTTTTGAGAACGTCTCCGATTTGGTCTATTAACATAATATGGATTTAAATGCACTGGCTGCGTAAGAAATGCAACAAGGGATTCATTTTATTGTTATTTGGTATTAATAATAGTAGTAATAGTGCACCGGGCTAAATTTCCTATACGGTGGCCAATCGCACTGTAGACTAACCAAGTACGCATTACATGTGATAGTGCACGTTGCAGATCTAGTATTACGTGTTATATATAAGTAAGTATTAGTGCTGTGTGGTGACGGCGGTGAATATGAGAATATCATCACCCCATCTCATCCCGTGGGGGGCGTAGAAGTAGACCCGAGGGAATATCTACCAGAGGACGGGCAGCAGCGCCCCTCTGTGTACTATGACCCTCAGACTGCGATCGCCAAACTGCCTACCAAGCGTGGCGATTATGGCATATCTCATATATATATAAGATGATACTTGGGGCGGCTTTTACAGCTGTTATGATGATGTTAAGTAATACTTTTCATATAGTTGAGATTCCTAGATTCTAATGACACAAAGTTTAGTTCGACAACAGTAACTGTACTTCGATAGTTTAATGTCTAAAATAAATTACAAACTCCGTTATTCTAAGAACTGTCCGGTTTAAATTTAGCTATTCAGACGTTCCTCTTATCTCTTCCTCGAAATCGAAAAGCACTCAGTTTTTTATGGCTTTTGATTTCAGCATCGTTTCGGATCTAAAGTTCTATTTCACAGTGCATTTCTTATTGAATACGTCTAGAACTTGTTTCTAAGTAATTTTAAGGTACAGTAATCTTTACAGGATCTGTTATTGACCAGATCAAATAAAAACAGAGAACATGAGAAACATGCGAAGTTGTTTAAACAATAGAAGGTTGAGCCCGAGTTTTTCCCGACCTACTTCTTAGCAAGTTGAAGCTTAATTCTTTACTTTTATATAATTATATTCGTCTAAATCTATAGCACAACTTTTTGAATTAATGTTGCCGATTTTGGTACATAAAGAAAATATGGTTTGCGCTCGATAAGCCCTTAATCACAAAGAAAGCCCGAAGTAGGTATATTTATTACAAGTGCCGAGTGCGTACTTATATTTTATCGAATGTTATAAAGAGAAACGTTTTATCTTTTGTATGTTTGTATGAGTTCACTTAGTAAAGAATCCGTGTGTTCATATAATCTAACTATTAAAGTTAAGCCGCCAATAATCGTTTTAGGTTTAACTTAGTTAAATTTATCTATCTTTCTTTCCCATGCGAAGCTAAGGCCAGTCATACCGATAAAACCAAATTGTGTAGCAGGGCATATTACAAAATTTCTGATTATTTAAGTGATAAAAGTGCTTGGGATTGAGTTGTTCTGAGTCAACACACATGATTATAATTAATCTTAAGTATATTTTATTTAAAAAAAGGATTCCTACTGAGTTTTCTGGCAGTGTTTCTCAGTAGCTGCCACGTCATGCACTGCACGGTAGGGTAAAAAGAATATGACGATTCCACATAAATGTAAAATTTTTATGGAATAAATGAATTTGAATCTTTGAAAACTTCTAAAAGTATAAAATGTGCGGGCAGCACTAATTGCCCGCTGAATTTTGAGTGTTAGCCTGATAAATCATATGTTTAGCATGCCCATTTGTATCTTACTGCAATAAGCTAAAAATGGGGCTTCTAAACTGTCTAGTGTCTGGTCTATGAGGATTTATAATGAACGTCATTAACGTCACAACTTAGATTTGGATTAATCGCTTTTAGTAGCAACAGATGACAATCGTAAATTGATAGCCTAATTGGTATTTGATTTTATAATTGATCTGATTAAAGTCATGGGAATGTCAAACTAATTAATTGAATGTTTAATGCCTTGAACATAAACGATAATTTTGTTGTCAATAGTTTTATTGATAACGCCAACTTACTGATTGGTATTATATTCAATCGATACACTTCAGATTATATATATATTTATATTATTTATATATATATACAGGGTGACATGTAATCCCGGTTCTTTTATTTTGAATAAAATATTATACTTAATAATAATAATATCGAACCCACGACCTGCGGCGTGAAAAGTTAGCATTTGCCAACCACGCCAACAGGCTACAGTATAAAAGCGCGGTACAATATTTTTTTAGGTAGGCTAGTAATTACCATTCTCTTTAACATTTAAGTGTAGTAAAAGTAGTAAAAAATTAATTTAATTTACATTTAATCTAACATGTAAGACAAAGAACGCGTTACGTATTACTTACATATGACGTCATTTGTGGAGTGGAATTTGGGGTATTAGGAAAATGTAGAGAACATTTACCTAATACCCTAAATTCCACTCCATGTTCAGTCACGTAAAGTAACTAAAGATATCATATATTCAATAGAATTGGCAGAAGTTAGTTTATCTACTACTATTTGAATAAAGTACTATCTTTTCACTAAAATTATATAACTTAACTGATGTTCTGTTAAATTGTTCAGCGCCAAGCGCCTCTGCGATTCTGACATCACTCTCGTTATCATTGCGATAAACCGTATCGTTTGTTAACAAATATTGATTTTGTATTTCTACTCGTACTTATAAATCACATATATATCTCTTCCAAGTTCACATAACTACAGTGTTTGTTCATTTCGTCACGTTCCTTTCCAGAGTTATATTATCTAGTATTTTTCTTAAACGTTCCCAGGGTGCTTAAACAATAAGTTCTTTGATAGTTCAATGCAGACCGTTTGAGTGTGCCCACAAAAAATATTCAAACAAAGATACTTCACTGCCAGACGCCTCCGCCTTCGGTTAGCGCTTTCGAAACGAATAACTCAAATCTTTTTAACCATGCTATTCCATTGATTTATCAATTTTATGGTCTATAATATTAACGATGACATCGCGTTAACGACTTCTTTAGGTACCGCCTATAACGACACCTTATGTTATAAAAGGAAAATTAAATTATAACACTAATATTATAAAGGCGAATGTTTGTGAGTGTGTATGTTTGTTACTTCTTCACGTATAAACGGCTGGAACGGTTTTAACAAAATTTGGTATGGAGTTAGCTGACACCCTGGATTATTTCCGTGGAGGACCGAAACACGTGTTGGGTATCGTACTGGCGCATGTAATTTGCTTTTTATATTGTCCTTCTTTGCATGTGCACATTTTTGCGGGCGGGAGGGCGGTGCAAATTGCATCCCAGCATGATTAAACTGACAATTAGCGGAATTAACACTAAATATTGATTTTGTATTTTGATTGTTATGGATTTCCGCAAAGTAACGCCTGATTCCATTACTTATTTTAAACAATGTTATTGTTCCTTATGTTAATTTTGTTTATTGTGCTACGTTTTATATTAAAACGCAACAACAATATAATATTATATATTTATATTCAAGGTGCAATATAAATAGAAGACGTAAGGAGCTTAATTTGCGTATCGAAAATGAACATTAAGAATGAAAAAAAAATAAGTTCATATACGTACATTTTTTATATATGTCTTCTTTTATTTTTAGATTTGACTGGCCTGTTGGTATAGTGGTTATTGACCCTGACTGCAAGCCAGAAGTCGTATGTTCGATACCCACCTGTGTCTATGTAATATAAGTATAAGTCATCATCATCATCATATCAGCCGAAAGACGTCCACTGCTGGACAAAGGCCTCCCCCAAAGATCTCCACAATTGCCGGTCTTGTGCTATTCGCATCCAGCAGTTTCCAGCGACCCGCACAAGATCATCGGTCCATCTTGTAGGGGGCCTGCCCACGCTGCGTCTTCCGGTTCGTGGTCGCCACTCGAGAACCTTTCTGCCCCAACGGCCGTCGGCTCTACGAGCTATGTGCCCTGCCCACTGCCACTTCAGCTTGGCAATTCTTCGGGCTATGTCGGTGACTTTGGTTCGCCTGCGGATTTCGACATTTCTGATGCGATCCCGCAGGGAAACTCCAAGCATAGCCCTCTCCATTGCTCTTTGGGTGACCTTGAGCCTTCTAATAAGGCCCATAGTGAGCGACCACGTCTCTGTTCCGTATGTCATCACTGGCAACACACACTGGTCGAAGACTTTCGACTTGAGACACTGCGGTATTTTGGACGAGAAGATGTTACGTAGCTTCCCGAACGCTGCCCATCCGAGTTGGATTCTACGATTGATCTCCTTCTCGAAGTTGGACCTACCTAGTTGGATGGTCTGTCCTAGGTAAATATAATAAGTATAAGTAGATATGTTTAACTAAACTATTTTATATTTTAGTTCATCGTTAACGTAGGTATTGAACAGAGCATGCTGTGGCTTCCTGTAATACTAGGCTCTGCCTAGTTTAGGATCAGATGGCAGTGTGTTAGTTGTATCAACATATTTATTATGAATGGGTAGGATGCTCTCCATAATTTGCCTTCACTATCTATGTTATACCCTATATCATCATCAGCCTGATATCGTCTACTACTGGACATAGGCATACTCCAAAGGTTTCTAAAACGTTGCCCTTTGGAGGGCCGTAGTCACCGCGCTTGACATGCGAGTTGGTGACCGCAGTTAGGCGGCAACCATACCTTATATGTATATATATTAATAATAATAAAATATTTAATAGCTAAGCGGCATGTTTATATAGAAATCTTAGTAATTATCTGTAAATGAGTCGTGTCCAGAAGCATGTAAGTTGATAAATAGAGATCAAAGTCGCACTCAAACGTGAGCCGCGATTTGTTTTTGCAAAGAACACGTGACTGGGTTAATATTACAGTTAAACTATAATTAATTTGAAGCTTATAAATAGTTCCAATAAACTTAGTTCGCATTCATACCGATAGATTCGTATAGATTTGCATTTTGTGATCCCCAATCGGGCGAGTGGTAGATATCTTGGTGTGTTATCGTACTAATTAAACCTCAAAACTGTCCCTCATCTTTACATAAGCAACCACCCTGAGCCGAAATTCGGATAGCAAAGGGCGTGGGTGCTCCGACTTATTTAGTAACCGTCTTAAGGCTCCATTCGCCGTTATTGTCCAGGGAAGCGGTGAAGGTTCCTAGGTTAAACTGCAATAGTCATAAAACATTTTAACGTGAAGGTGCTCTCTTTGACATTCAATTGTGATTCTTCAAGCGGGCATTTGAGGCAATTTTTTTCACAAGGTGTTAAACATCTCACTAATTTTATTATAATAAGTTATTAAGTTTTAGTAAAGTATCGCTGCTGAAAGGTTTCTACAGGAGCTAATGATACTATGGTAATTCTTGTAAGCTATTATAAAATCTTAAAGAGATTTTAAAATTAGTTTTGCTGTTTATTTCCGGTGTCTTTCATTCGTTCAAACGAATCGTGTCGTTTCAATACACCAGTCTGTAGCAGTAATTGAGTCTATTCATAAGAAAACCTTAAAAGCCAAATTGAAGTTTTATTTAAATCGCTTATTAAAGAAAGTATATACATTTTATTGAAACACACATTACGTATGCATTTGAAAATATATTGGAGATTTTATATTAATGTAATTTTATTTCCTGCGTATGTTGAATTTCTTACTTATTTATTAAGGGGATGCCTTTTCTCGCTTTTTATTCAAAGGAGAAGGACTACTTTTAAATTGGCTTTATGGTTATTAATGATTAATGTAAAATGTATCAGCTTCATTATACCTAAAATTAACATACAAATAAATAAATCTTGGGCCAATCTTATCCCAAAATACGGACAGCCTGTACCTACTAGGTATGTCAATATTTAATATTTTTGTAAATACATACATACAAAGACTCACGCCTGATTCCCAGGGGGGTTAGCAGAGCCAACGGATTTCCATTTGTCACGATCCTTGCACAACTCTTTTGCCGCGTTTACTCTTATTAAATTCCCACATGCTCGCCGACACTACGAGGATTTCCCCTTTCGGTTGTACAATTCACACAGTCCAGGTATACATCTTTTGTCAATCCATACTTATTATATTTAAATTACACCCAGACACCGAACAAATAATCGTGCTCATCACATTAAGATGTGTTCTGACTTTGACATTCAAAATCATCCAACCCACGATCTGAGACTTAGCGGTCAAGGTCATTAACTACTAGAAAAATAGGCCAGTAAAAAGCTTCCCAGGAACAGAAATATTTAAGTGTTTTCAAATACCCATAAAACGAATGTTTAACTAATTTTGATATGAAGTTTGTAGGAACTTTTATATAAATGTATTACTAAAATAAAACATTGAAAATATATGCTTTTTTGAGCGTCCGTAATGAAAATCTTGAACAAAATTGTGAAAATTAAGGTCGTTTGATCAGGGTAGCGCCTTAATTATATCAGTTGATGTACAATAAGAGGAATCGGATTAACATAATATGTACAGTATGTCAGCAAATATTACTTTCCATTTACTTACCTTGACCTTGACCTTACAGAAAACAGTCCAGTTAATAACATTGTTATTGTGCCTAGATGTGAGTAAGGTCGCCAGTTGTCATCAGAGAGGCGGTAAAACCGCTTACCATCACTCATCAAGTTCACCGTATCCTGGTTTTGCCGAGCTGAATTTTAACACTTTGTGTTTTGAAAATCGTTTATCGGTACATACGACATTCGATTGAATGTCTATTTCAATTAATAAACGTTTGAGTATTTAGACATTCGATTTATTGTAATGGATCACTTTGATATTCGATTATTGGAATTCGATTTGTCACAGTATACAGGAAAATTTATACTTATATGTGGACAAATTTAAAACCTTTCTGCTCCCTTTTTCTATAAGACTGTACGGTTATACGTTTTATACTAGTATTTTCCTGATACGCAAGCGAGGTTAGAGGTCGGGAAATGCATAATTAGATGTTGTGACATTTCAATATGATAATTAAATTGTTCCGTGATTGCATCAGAATATAGTTAAGGGCTTTCATTTTGGATTTAATAAATGAAATTGTTTACTGTGTGGCATAGAATATCGTCATTCCATCTCACCCCGTGGGGGCGTAGAAGTTGTCCAGAAGGAATATCTACCAGAGAACAGGCAGCAGCATCTCAGCTTCTATGACCATCATACAGAGATCGTTAACCCTTCTGCCCTTATATCATCAATTTATACAACTATAATATACATATAAATATGTAACTTTATTTTTTACTCAATCAAATGTTAGCTGTATTTTGTGTGTACGTGCTAAATAATAAATAAATAAGATCTTCAAATTAACAATATTTATTAAAAAATAAATCAAATATTATTTTATTTATATTTATTATAATAACTGGATGGTAATAACTGGAGATCGGGCGTACAAGATCCGATACTGAATCGAGTTCTGAGCGATCGAACCAATATTCATTTATTAATAGAGTAAAGTTTCGCAATGAATAAAAATAGCGCAAACATTGCAAGTACCAAATTTATAAAACATTAATTAACAAATGTTATTTTTTTCTCAATTCACCAAAGAAAATTGAATAGCAATGCTCAATACTGAACACGTGTCCATTGGTAATATAAAAACGTGTATCATTTATAACCGTTTAGTTAGGTACAGTTGCTATTTCCTAACTGTAAGAACCCATCGGACCCCCTAATGTTGTAGCACGCACACAGCTATTTCAGAGCTTATTACGTCCACTATTATCGTTCCTGGAGACTCGTTTCCTAGGAACAGGCCATCTAAGGAAGAAACTTCTTCTGCGTTGCCGTTTAAGGCGGCGCCGGCGCGGCGCACAGACTCGACGAGATTTAGTTGAGGTCCTAAACTAGTATCTACTAGGGAGACACGACAAATAATTGCTTCTACAACTTGTAACATATGTAGAATATAAGATCAATTTGTTGAGACTTCAAGCCCCCAATCAATACGTATCTTTGTATTTTGGTATTATTGGTCTGTTGAATTATTTAAACTTCGCGTAAGTATGTAAATTATGCAGCTAAATAAAACAGGTGGTGAAGGAAGCATTTAATACTCAGGCAAAACTCGTTTAGAAATCTTTATCGTTAATATATTTTTTTAATGAATACATTTATATCTGCTTCTAAAAGGAATACCTACTACTTACTTATTTATATATTTTTTTATATAAAAAGGTATTATTATTGAAATGTTTGAAAATAGCGTAATAGATGCTCATTGCTCAAGAAATGAATCAGTGCCTGCTCGTTTGTGTAGAACATTCGACTAATTAGCAAATTAATTCGTTAATAAAATTATCCCTCGCCGCGATGACAATGGCCCTCCATGCCGCTCGAGAGGGGCATTTCATCGATACAAATGCGCCAAATTTCACATTTTTCCCTTGGCTTTACGACGTGAGATACGATACGACGAGAACGGACAAAAACAAATACAAATGTAAACTAAGGGTATCTATAGATTAGCCCCTCTGTACCTCAATCGGACGAGCGGCCTTCTTATAAACGTAGCGACAGTTCCATGCTTTCTGGCGGGGGGCTTAGTTTCTACATAGCTTGATCCCCGCCTGTCACTGTTGTCCGGTAAAACAGTGAAAACCTCCTTGGGCACTGGTTACCCTGGAGTCAGAATAGTTCCAGCCGCCCATTAGGATCTAACATGGCTTAACGGGTGTTGTCTGACGACATCAACCGGGGCCGACAGCTTAACGTGCCGTTCAAAGCACGAAGATGCTAAGAAATGATTACGTAATATCCTTTGTTGGTCACCCATCTATAGACTGACTGTGTGCCTAGGTGCCTTATTTGCTAATCACCTAACCTAACTGTAAAGAATCAGTTAAAGAGTGAACCTCTTAGCACAATGACTATTGACGCAGCTGGAGCCACAGTGAGTTTCAATGTTTGCACTTGAACTTCGCAGACAGTATTCCACTATTAATTTGCACACCTTCAAACAAGTTTTAACGCAAAAACTAGTTATTCAATACTATATGTATGAGATACGATGAGAAACGCAGTAATTGATGAGCTCGTTAGACAAAAATATTGTCATCCGATACTGTTCAATTTGTCGTACTTGTGATAGGATTAATAAAACAGACATACCGACGTATTGACTCTTGTTGATTGCATACTTTTCTCTTTTATTGACTTGAGAATAACAAATAAACCGAGACGTGGATGGTTTAATAAACAAGTATTGATAAATGTTTATGTTTGATATGAGAAAAATAAATATTCTAATAGCTTTTACGTTGTTAGGGCGCTGCTAACAGCCGAAATGGATTTCTCCCCGTAAATTGTTAGCCAGTATTTAGACATTCGATTTATATTGGTCGATTAATTGATATTCGATTATTTAGCATAGTACACACGGCTACATATCAAGCTATACATTTTCAATATAAACTGACTTCTCATTGAATGGAAATCCTATACAACTCGGGATCAGCTTATACTGCAAATGTAAAGCTTGATGTGTAGCGTATTTTGATTAAGAAAAACTTGTGGCGCAGTCGTTAAGGTGGTCAGATCATATTGTTACTATGACATGTGCAGTTATGATTTGCGCTCCAACTTTGCAAGACTTGTTCCATGATTTTGGTTCGGTGTCTTATTTCGAATTAACGTACATCCAATTACGGTTAATCCTAACATGGTATGCTCTACAACTCGTAAGCACAACGAAACTATGTAGCAACTTGTGTTTTCTGTAGGAAACATGGATCGGAATAACGCTTGAAAAATTATTACTTAAATTGAATCATTCCTTTCATTTTCAATATTCCGGACGTTCTATTCATAAAGTTAAGGCCCAGACTTCGCGCGTAGCTATCTTGTTTGTCTTGTTTGTCTTTCGATATGGAATTATTGTATGCACTATCCGTGCATGTTGAAAAATGTGCTTTTATTTATGTGGTTATTGTTTAGCGTTAAATCACAAAAAAATTAAGCCAGCGGGCTTAGTAGTGCTCCCTTGTTTCATGAACCGATTTTAATAAATATTCTTTCTATTCTATAGGGAAATTTCCAAGCTGTCCCATATTAAAGTTGTTTAAGTCGGTTAATGTAAAGTCTGTTGTATGTTTTTAACCGAGTAAATAGATACTGTTTATCCAATTTTTGTTATCATGAATGGAAACTTCTTCTGCATATTTTGGAATATCTTATAAGATTAACAAAGCACATTTTTGGAAAGTGTATTGAATAATTTAACCGGCCACAATGGCCGGTCTTGTGCTGGATGGGGGTAGCACAAGACCTGCCATTGTCGAGATCCTTGAGGGTGGCCTTTATCCAGCAGTAAGTGTCTTACAGAATAATTTTATATAATAATTTCACATCATTTAAAATATCCAAATGCAAGAGCAAGATAGCTGCGGGCTGAAGTCTGGGCCTTAAGTATTTTTACCCAATTGGCAACGTTCATGCGGGTATTATCCATTGATGTTGCAATGCTGTCAATTTTTAACAAGTGTCACCAATATACTCAAGTTTTATTACTATTCGGAGAAGGGTTGAACCCTCGGGGTAGGAATTATGTTTATTGACATGTTTTGTTCTGTCGCCTTATCTTTAACCATAAAATAAAATTGAACGTCTGTCTGTAGTCTATTATGTTTTGGTGGGACTTATTGAATTTTTATTGTTAAAAAGGTTAAATGTGTTTCGAGATTACATTTGCAATTCAAATGTAAGCGCACTATATAATAGAATTGAGTTTTATTTATTTATTATGCTTATATATTTCCTGAATATATATTATAAGTGTCACAATAAAAGTCCGGGGGAAAATTGACATTAGTTATTGAGTTGCATTTGCGTCGCTTATTGTCAATAATCTCTAATATATAACAAGTAACAATATTGGTGGCAAATAATTGACTGAACACGTGGCGTTGGTGTTAAAGGTTACTTCATAACCTTGGCGCCCTCGTGTTATGGGTTCGTATCCTCGATAGGACATCTATTTGTATGAAACACATATATATAGTTGTTCTGAATCTGGGTGTGCTTAGTGGTCTAGTGCGGGCGCTATTTTATTAGGCGACACCGATCATGAGAAAAATGTAATAGATTACCTACTAGATATATTATGTTTCGGAAATATAAACATTCAATGAATTGTTGGGTAGATATTGCGGTGTTTTTATTTATAACAGAATACATTATACTGCACGTTATTTTTTATACAGTATTAAGTCATTTTTAAACATATCGATAATTTTTGAAATCAGATTGAGTCGGTTTTTCAGTTTATCCATTAAAAACATACATACAAAAAATCTAATGTTTCCTTTTTATAATACTAGTTCAGATAGGATTGAACTAAACGTAAATTTACGTAATGTAATCTAACGTAAAGATTACACTGATAAAAAAATAGCATCCGCGCATTGTATATATTACACAGAAGCATTTATTCTTCTGTATTTCATTCACTCTTCACTAATATTTCAACGAATGGGAAACAGATTCGTTCCGTTCCTCCAAACAAAATTAGCTTGAACTTCATGAACAGTTTATAATGCTGGGTTATTGTCAAGAACATCATTATTTGCAGCAAAGGCGCGTGCATTTTCGTACACGCGTTCGATCACCTCGGTGTAAACATTGGTTGCTTATAGAAACATTAGCTTCCCTTCCCGGTAACGGTTAATAATCTTAACCTTGCTGTTTATTTTCTATTAAATAACACTTCGCCACATGTGCAAACGTTCTCCACATACCTAGGTATCTATACTTGTGTTCTCTGTATAGCCAACAACTTACTCGCTTGCGTATATTATACGGTACGCGTAACACGTAGTGTTGAAAGAATTCTGTTTATTATAAAAATATGTGTGTATGGTAAAATTCTATCCTCGGAACTATTTCTGCGTAGTATATTTTTTGTTCCCAAAATGTTATATAATAGTCTACTAGGTTATTAGCCCGGTGGTTCTTGATCTTGATACTCGCCGAAGGTAATCGTGTTCAATTATGACGACCGTTGATGGATCAATATTTTAGTACCTAATAATTTAAATACTGTAATATAATTGGATTACAAGAAGGTACATCTTTTTTGTTGCTTTGATAATTTAATTGATGATTAAAACTTTTACGTAATCGTAATACATATTTATAAGTATTACCTACGCTTGATATGATTCCGTGGAGTTCTGTAGTTTATGTTTGCGTAATGCGAGCGTGAAAAAATATGTATGGTGAATAGAGGTGGAATAAATCCCATACACAATGGTTGTTTCGAGGCATAAATTAGAGTTGTATTGGAATAGTTGTTGAATATTATATATACACAAGCTTGTTGCTTAAAATTAAAGATGACAGGTGAAAATTTAGTATTTTTTGTCATCTAGCAGGTGGTGTTTAATTAATTGAGTTGTTATTATTATTTGTTACCTATTATTGTGCTATCTGGTGACGGCTCCGAAAATCGGAATAACATCACCCCATCTCATCCCGTGGTGGGCATAAGTCGACGCGATGGAATACCTTCCAGACGACGGGCAGCAGCTTCTTTCTGAGTACTATGACCATCATACTACCATCGCCAATTCGTTCGCCAAGCGTGGCGATTATGGCATATCCCCAAGATGATTCTTGGGGAAACTTTTGTCCAACAGCTTGGTTGATTGTTAAGAATACATTTAACTTCCAATCGTTTTCGATAACAATGTAGATTTGAGATAATTGGTGGTTGTTCGGACATGTTGCAGTACACGACATCTACGCCTAGCGTGGGACGAACAAATTGCTGGGAAATATCCCTTCCAATAAGGTACACTTAGTGTAGAACATTGCGAAGGACGTTTGTAGAACTTTATAGATGTATGTCTATTACAATATTTCCAAATATTTCAACACACTTTGCGAATCTTAGTTTTAGACCTAGCAGTAAGTACAAAGTGTTGCTTTATTAGTACAAGTGAATTTAATAACATGTTGTCAACTGCACTGGGTTTATTTGAAGGATTCGTTTAACTACCATTGCTTTTCAAAAACTATTTGGAATTGATGTAACTCAATTGCTTTTCGAAAACAATGTAGATCTGAGATAACTCAATTGGTGGTTGTTCGGACATGTTGCAGTACATGACACCTACGCCTAGCGTGGGAGGAACAGATTGCTAGGATATATCCCTTCCACTAACGTACACTAAGAGTACAAGTGCTGTAATTGAATGAACATAATTTAAGGACGATTGTAGAACTTTGTAAATAAAAACCTTCTTGGATGTTTTTGTAAATATCTACAGCTATTTGTACAGCCGAATTAGCCGGTATACTTTAAAATCAATTTCAATAGGTAAGACTAAGTTTTACTTAGATGTTGATTTGGAACTTAGTTTACATCACCCTGATTCCACTAGTTACGCTTTGGTCGTGTTTACGAAAACAATGTTTAACCTCAACGTTAACCGTGTAGTTCGTCACAATAGGAAAAATGTAAACCAAACCTGGTGTGTTTGGTTGGTAGTCTGTGATTTTACGCACTCATACCCAGTTGATCTCACCGTTCTGTAAGGTGATTAGTGAGGTTAAGCAACTTGGCGTGTGGTTAGTCTATAGAAGACTACTGAAGTGGTTTAAATTCTGAGCATTTCTCGTAGCTCTTGTCTCCGGTAGTCTCCAGTAGCTCTTGACATAGCAGGACCTTTTTCGATAACGAACTCTAGTAATCTGTATATTTTCGTGGTGACGGATAATTTCACACTGTGGCCTGAAGCTTTTGCCGTGTATCAAGAGGCTACCACAGTGGCAAGAAGACTCGTACATGTAGTATTTTGCAGATTCGGTGTGCCATTAGAATTGCACAGTGATCAAGGTAGAATTCACTTTAAGGTTTCGGTTCCGGTTGTAGTCGTTAAGCCATGTCAGGGGCCTACTGGGCGGCTCGAACAACTTGCTATGTGGTGACTGCATAGAATATCATCTCATCCCGTGGGGGGCGTCCGAGGGAATACACGACATGGTATGATAAAGTACGAAGAAAAATGCGTTCAATTAAGCTAAACATTGAAAATCGTGTGTTCAGAAATCAAATTAGATTCTGGTTAATTCAGTCCGTTGGTAAATATAAAAATTGCACTCTGAATTCAGTTAAACGCTTGAACTGAGTAGGTACCTATATCTGTAACTGATCGCGTTTGATTGTAATAGTGAAATCGGCTCTTAGTAAGCTGCATATAACCAGTAAATAAATCTAAAAAAATATTGAATTAAACAATATTATGGTTTCTGTTTATATGAATGTCCGATTGCAGTGATTGAGGCACTTATCAAAAACATACTTAATCTATAATCTTTGCGATTGTGTCTTACGTAACTTTTTTCCATCGCTAAAACAAGATATGTTTGTTGCAAAAAATCGCGGTATTTTTTGTTATATTTTTACTAATGATGTGGTGTATTTTTAAAAGAACTAAAAGAATGTACCTATTTGTATTGAAATCCTTATTACGAAATTGCAGTAAACAACACGTCAAAAGTCATTGACCACGCAGACACGTGTCAATGACATTATATGCAAGGTCCTACAAGCCCTAGAACTTGGTCACAACAATAGCCACAGCACAAGTATAGCCCGCCCACGTCCCCTCTCTACTCACACCGATTCTCGCTTTCCAATAGTAAGTCTCGTATTCGAAACTGCAATAAACATAGAATCGATTAAACTGTGGTCATTCGATTAGATACTGAGACGTTTAGTGTTTGCATCGACATTTACTTACGGCAAACCCAGAGTGGTCTTAAATGTATGGATTTTATGGCCACAATGAAAGAAATATTGCGTGAATATCTCTCATAAAGTGATGTAGGTACCTACCTATATTGTGAAAACTTAATTTAGCTCCAGGTTATTTAAATTTATTATTCATAGACTATGCATAAATACATAGGTATTGTTTTAAACGTAGGTAACCTAATCTAACAGTCATAAACCCCTGACTCCAAGTAATAAAAAAGTTAAAACATATGAACATAATGATACACGGTGATGGAAATAGACACATACATAGGCTCTAGACTTAATTATAACACCTATATTCTTCCTTTAAGTTTTAAAATAACGTTATAAATGGATGAATAGAAATCCCGGAGTGAATGGAGATAGGGGGGATACCTGTTGGCAGTTAGTGTAGTGTAACCTAATTCCGCCACTTGTCAGTATAGTCATGCCGGGATGCAATTTGCACCGCCCTCCCGCCTGCAGAAATATGGATATTATGTACAGACGCGAGCACATCCAGCTACCCTAATCTGTCAAATTTCTTTTATAGATTCTCTACTTTATCACATAAGCATAAGGTTCACTATCAATTGGGTAAATTTGACAGATTGGGGTACCTTGATATGGTGGCGTCTGTACATGCATCATGTAAGTTGCTTGTTTATATTTTCCTTCTGGCATATGCATATTTTTGCGGGCGACAAGTGAGTAATAATAATAAGCATTGTCAATGTGTGCTTAATTTATTAAATCAATACTTTTAATTAATATACCTTAAAACCACAACTAATTACAATCATTTCGAACAAAAACGCAGACTTTTAGCTTCTTGAATTAGTTTCAGCGTTCATTAAAAATCACTTACACCGCTCCAGTGGTCTTTATAAAAAATAAGACTGCGTCCAATATAGCTATACTTTACGATCTGCATGAACGACTCTTGCGCAACCTATTGCATAAACCGCGTAATCTAAATGTCCATCTTGAACCTACGAAATTCGTACACAGCTGTCGATATCATAAAAGTATCCACTTAAATTTTAAATACACTTTTCTTTATATTTCACGTAATCGATCTACATTTACTGTTACAACACTGACTTTACCACTGGATATAAAGTTTTATGAGTATTTTCTTTTCAAGAAATAACCGAATTCAACAAGAAAGTTCACGAATCTCTTACAAGTTCCTAGGGGCTTATAATCTAATTTTCACAACGCAATAACCTACCGGTGATAGATTAAAGAATGTGAGTTGAAAGGTTATTTAGTTAACAAGCATTTGTGTGGGCTATTTTTCTTTCGTGGAAGAAGCTCTGGTCTTTATTTAGAAATAACATGTGGGACTTTTAAAGTTTGTTTTTCGTGACGCAATTTTTTCCTTGTTTGTGAATAGATTTTTACAACACTTATGTATATAGGCTCACGTATATAAGTTATGTTTAAATCAAATTGTAAACTTATTTATTAAGAAAAGTAATAGTCAGTTCTTCATGTGGCTGGCGATTCCAATTTTTATTTTATAACTCATTTTCGTAAATACAAAGGCTTGTATACGCTACAATGGCATTAATATCTACCTAAACGGCCAATACATGTTTTTTCTTTAGTATCTCAACTTATGTTTTATGTACTAATGTTTCAATAGTTCTTGTAATTATTGATTTTTAATTCCATTATAATTATGACACGCTTTGATTACAGTCGCCTTTTAATTAGTCCCGTATCAATTGTTGTAGATTCTGAAGATAATTAACATGATACCTATTTAAAGCTCAGTAGATTTTATCATGATAAGGTTTGGTTAATCTGTTACTATTTACAAAACACTTAAATACGAAGTTAAGACTGAAAATGTTTGTTTTTTCATTCTGAACCATAATGTAAAGGAATGTTCTTTTTCGGCTAATTAGGAGTTGAAAAGGGCCGCGCGACAGAGAAATATTCGCGTCATTTCTTCTCCGTATGTCACTCATTAACTCGCCTGTTTGTTGACGATACCGACACCATAAATTTCCATGCCTTTCTACGATATTAAGTGGTTTCAAAAATAGCTATAATTTTATATTTTAGGTTAGTAGTGTAAATGTAGAATTTTATTATTTGTGCATTTCTTCAATCTATGCAATATAAGGCACGTTATGACTATGCTCTTGTAGGTGCAATTACTCCATTTCTTTCTATAGCTTCATAGTGCTTTGACTTCTTGATACTTGACACTTGACCTTAGACTTTTAATCCATGTAAGTTATCCTTTGTTTGCACCGACTTCTCCTACCGTGATTAAGGTTATGAAAATGTCGTGATGATTTCCTATGAATTTCTTCTATGATGATGATGCTAATTACTATCCCACTGCAGGAAAATATCTTCCTCTCACAATGAGAAGGCATAGCCCATAGTCCACCATGCTGACCTAGTACAGGATATCAACAATTTTGAACTCTCAGCCATCCCGGTTTCCTCACGATGGTCTCCTTCACCGTTTTAAGTACGAGTTAATTAATTTCTAATACGCACAAAAACTCGAACAAGTCAGTGATGCGTGCGATGGGTTTGAATTGAACTCGAGTCTGCTGACTCCACAATCCAAACGGTCTTACCGCCAGACTGTCTCGACTTTCTTCTATACAATCATAAAAAAATGCATTGTTTAAATACAGTAGATTGTGTGTTACGTTTGCCCACATCCTGTAGCTGTGTAATTTTTTTACTATTTTTATATAGTAATCTTTATAACACAGTTAAAGAACGCATAAATCACTATTATTGCAACTTCCGAAGCAATTCATACGTATCAAAAATACATAAATAATCTGAGGGAACAAATTAAAGCTATGACTTCGAATGTTAACTGTTCATGTTATTTATACCGACTGATGGTAGAAAACTAAAGTAGGACACACAACGTCCAAATTTGTCAACAGATTATAAACACCAAGATGTGTGCTTGACAGGCATATAACGGCGGAACACGGAAGACGATGAAGATTTTATTAGTAGATATCTGCGTATAAAGAAGCATTTGAAATGATTTAATACGACATTTTGAACTATTATATCAGAAGAAGAAATGACTCGGTGTGGCAACTTTTTGCTAGACATCATAGTTCAAAGCCCCGAAACAAACTTAACTAAACGTGTTCCATTCGACGCGCACACCAAGTTCTCTTATGCAAAATTATACAATAATAAATTTTGATTAGTTACGTACAGTACTGTGCATTATTTTACAGCAGGCAAAATGGCAATAGAAAACAAACAAATAATATAGTACCGTGACAGGCCGGATGGCGTTGGTAAATGCTTGTCTTTCAGGCCGCAGGTCGTGGGTTCGATCCCCAACCAGGGCAGATATTTGTGTGCATGTACGGTGGCGGCTACTAACGGTGCACCGTTTGCGGAACAAAATACTTTGCACTACAATACTTGGTAAACCTCGCCTATCATACTTTTGACCAATCACAGGTAATAGATGCCACGTTGGATTGTTTACACATTCATTAATAGATAAGCAAAAACGTGAGCTTAGTTGCAGTTGCATTCCCGTTACGCATGTTTTCATATTTTATTTCGTTAAATCTAATACATTTTGACCCGTGCTGTGTTTTTTGGACTTGATTCTGATTCTTTTATGGTACGAGCTGTATGGTATGAGTAATATCAACATAATTGAATGTCAATTAGGTTGATATAACTACTTCAAGATTTTCAATTACACGCGTTTTGATTGAGTTCTTTAAGTTTTTAACTATTTATATATGATACACATTGTAATTATATTTCCATGCAGGTATTACTCATATAATTTAATAAATGTTACAGCTTTTTAGTGTGAAACAATTAGAATGTTGTTTATATTACTATTAAACAAGTCCCTTCAAAAAGGGAGTTATAGAGTTTCTAAAGAGTCGGAAACTCGCGAGTGATGCTTCTGGTGTTGCAAGCGTCCATAGGCTACGGTAACCACTTACCATCAGGTGGGCCGTACGCCTGTTTGCTGACTGAGTAGAATAAAATTGAATGATGTGATTATGTCTGAAGTAACGTGTGAGGCTAATAAGATTTAAAGAGCAATTAGCCAAACTGAGATATATTTTATTGAATGATCTAATTTTGCACTGAAGCAACTTGTAAGGTTAATAAAATAAATAAGCCAAACTGAGATATTATTTATTGATTTATATCTTGAAGTTCAGTCCGTTACTATGTTGTGAAGTAACGTTTTTTTTATGAAATATTAATATTTGGAAATTATCAGATGTTTAATGAAATTGGTTAAGCATTAATAGTAATTTTGTGTTTAGACCTTATCGGTGGTGCACCGGATGTGTCCCTGATTGTACAAGTCTGTTTGCCCTGAGTGTGGGTGTAATCACACTAATATTATAAAGGCGAAAGTTTGTGAGTGTGTATGTTTGTTACTCTTTTATGCAAAAATTACAGAACGAAATTTGAGGAATTTTGTAATAATATAGCTTATATATCCGAATAACATATATGCTATAAAGATTAACGCGGGTAAAACCACGGGGCACAGCTAGTTACCTATATAAGTATGTATCTACAAGAGAAAAAATAGTATATGTAATATATGAGTTGTCTGGTTTCTAAAATACAAGCTCTGCTTAGTTTATAACCAGATTGCCGTGTGCGAATAATGTCCCAGGATATATTAAAATATATTAATCTGTACTTCTATCTCTAATGTTGACAAACAAGACTGTGTCTCGATATTTCAGTTTCATTAACGTTTACTAATTCCATTTGGCATTGACTTGAAATCGTGTTAGTGGGAGGAGTTTGTGTAAAATGTTAGTAACCCGCCTCCGATTTGCACGGGCTGATAGATAGATAGATAAATTGGACTAATTTAAACAACAAACGGTTATTATTAGTATACTTACTTATCGTGTGGGCACTATAGTCAGTGAGTAACTATGTACTTTCAAAGGCATATTTTTATATACCTTGGGTTACGTTATTGTAATTTTCGTAGGGAGTTTTCCAATAATTTTTGTTACGAACAAACAATCACTTGCTTCATCCTCATCATATCAGCCAAAACACGCCTCCCCAAAAGGCACGACAAGGGGTCGCGGGAAGCAGCTGGACTGTACCCGGGTAGCATAAGACCGGCCATTGAAGAGATCCTTGGGGAGGACTTTGTCCCACAAACATAATTAAAACCTTATATCTTTTAAATTATATTATAAAGAGAGATAATATATATATAAGATGACTAAGTAGTTCCGCTTCTGAATCATTAATTAATTACTGTACCTACTACAAAATGATCAGGATACATCAGTTACATTAACTTAGATAGAAGCTACGTTCGTAGTATTGACTATTGTTTTGCATTGCAATGCAGCGGCGAATTGATGCGTGATTGGCATAATTGTACACTCGTACGCACTCAATTGTTCCAATATAAATATGGCTTCATCTAATTGTTATGTGCAGGCTGGGATTCCGCGGAATATATCAATGTTTAACTACATGATTAACTTGAACATTCAAATGTCCGGCTTCCTGTATTAATTCGGCGTTGTACAGTGAGAATTTACTTTAAATTCCCTTTACCTAGAGTTTAGAACGTAAGTATGTATTGTTTTTGAATTTAATATACTTGAAATCAATGCTCTCTTCACATTAAGATAGTAATGGAATTAAAAGGCTTTGGAAAAAAGTAACGCAAAGTAATTTCCCTTTACCTAGATTTTAGAACTTAAGTCCACTATTGTATGGTGTGATGGTAACATTGTTTTTGAATTTTATTTAATTGAAATATATTCAGTCCTCAAATAAATATAGTAATGGCATTAACAAAATCGTGATATCAACCCGTGACAAAAATGAAAGTGAACATGAGAACAATAGCAGCATCCATACAATGCGCTTTCTTTGATCTTTAGATAAAAATTATTCATCATAAAGTTTTGACGTCTATCATCGACAACAAATCGTGATGACATTCTAAATCTAGTGTGACATCTGCATATAACATTTGCAATGCCTTGTACACTGCCTTGATGTTTTAGAGTCGGCGTGTTCAATCGCAGATAATGCGTTTCACTCCCGACCGCCTAAATGTATTATATAATAATAATAATAATAACGTCAACAAGTGTCAAGAGTGACACTGAAAATTTCTTTTACTAAAATATTTTACTGAAAATTTTTGCAAAACAATCATTTTATACCGTTATTTACACATATTCAACCTAAAAAACCATATAGATACATTTAATAATGAAACCATACAGCAATACTAAGAAAATTAAAAGACCCAACAAAACCAGAGAACACATAGAAATAATTTTGGCATAAAATGACAACAAGAATTTTTCATTTAAAATGTTGACGCGTCTACGGGCACAAAAAAGACCTCCGGATTCGTCGCTAAGCTCCGCCTCGCAGGTACCTTCAGGATCAAGTGTTGCGGTTCCTGCAGTTGCGTCGAGTTCCAGCGACGAATATTTCCCTCTACCGTCGTCGCTACCACCAACACGGCGTCGGAGAGGCCGGCCGCCAGGCAGCTTGGGACCAACGGGGCAACCGGCCTCGAATAGGGTCCCCGCTCCCGGTGGTAAAGTGCCGCGCATGAGATGGTCTCAGCAAATGAATGAGAATGCCATGCGCGCCTTTTACGGAGCTACAGAGGTAGGAACTAACCTTACAGCGTACCGTGGACGAATGCTTGGTTTGTTCCAGGTTCTTGAACCAACCGTCAACGTTTCCGTGCAACGACTGTCAGATCAGGTGCGGGTTATCCAACGTGGACAAATGTTGAATGACTCCGTACTTGAGCAAATTCGTTTGGAAGTGCAATGTACCCGTGTCACCCCTGTCTCACCGTCTGCTACATTACCTACAGTGCAAACACAGGATGTTACTTCGGGTCCCGTAACACCTAGGACCAATGATGTGGACATAGATGACACGGCTACTGTTGTAAGTACTCAGTATAACAATTTTGTGAGGAGCACTTTGGAAGACGTGGTTCGCGATTACCGATCCGTACCTATACATCTAAAACCACGCTTAGCTCGGTTACCCATGCACAAAAAAAACAAAGCCCTGGTGTGTGCCCTCGACTCAATTCTGTCCCCATATTTCGACAACTGTGTATCTCTTGAAGACGCACACTCATTAATGTACTGTGGAGCTATTGCTGCTTGCCGTTTAGCCCACGTGAAACTGCCGAGTTATAATTCGGGTACACAAACCAGATTCATTGTACCGGCATGGCAGAGCAGAATTGAGCGTCGTATCGACCACGCTAGGGTTCTTGTTGGTAAACTCATTTCCTTCAGAGAAGGTACCTAACATACGCCCAAGAGTAATTCGTTTTGTTAAACAAGCATTCTTTGGGACAGGAATTTCTGCCCCAGGTTATAACATATCCAATGTCACAGAACGCATCGATTTCTGGAAGCAAAAGATTTGTGCATGGGCAAGTCGTATTAAACGGTATAAAAAACGTTCGGATCGTTATAATCAGAACCACATGTTCCAAAGGAACGAAAAATGGGTCTACAGAAACTGGGAGCAATCACATCAAGCAGTAGATGGATGCTCACCAGATGCGGAAATGATATCTACATTTTGGCGCAGTATTTGGTCAGTACCCGTCTCCTACTCCGAAGGTGACTGGATACAGGACGTTGAGCGAGCATGTGAACCAATACAAGAAATGGATGATATAAACATACACCAAGAAGACGTAACCAGTGCAGTCCGTCTTATGTCTAACTGGAAGGCACCAGGATCAGATGGACTGCATAATTTTTGGATTAAATGGTTACGTAGCTCACATGCCCGCTTAGCGTCCCTTTTCCAGGAAGCCTTGCAGTCAAGATTGCTCCCAGAGTTTATGACACTAGGCGTAACCCATTTGCTCTTTAAATCTGGAAGTTCCGTGGATCCCAAAAACTATAGACCGATAACCTGTCTCCCTACAATGTATAAATTACTTACATCTATTATAAAAACAAAAATCACGAGACACGTAGAATCTAATACAATAATGTCTATGTCACAAAATGGTTGTCGCAGTGGGGCCCGCGGTACAAAAGAGCTTCTCCTCATAGATATGACCATTAACCAGCAGGTTCGTCGAAATCGAAGAAATTTGTTGACATGCTGGATAGACTATAAAAAGGCCTATGACTCTGTGCCGCATGCATGGCTGATGAGGGTACTGGAGTTGTATAAAATAAATACAACTCTACGTGCCTTCCTTATGTCATGTATGGGGCACTGGAGAACAGTCCTTCTCTGTCCAGGGTCTCAACAAGTACTTGGTAGCGGCGAACCAATTAGGGTACAGCGAGGAATATTCCAGGGTGATAGTTTAAGTTCACTATGGTTCTGCCTAGCCTTGAATCCCTTAAGCACATTGCTTGAGAAATCAGGATTAGGCTATCGGTTGCGCAGAGGAGGTCAAATCATATCACACTTGTTCTACATGGATGACCTAAAAATATTTGCTTCTACCAACTCTCAATTGACAGGTTTACTAAAGGTTACTGAAAATTTTAGTAACTCTATCAGGATGGAGTTTGGTATTGACAAGTGTGCGGTCATGCATGTAGAACATGGGCACATAATGCAATCTGAAGGAATTCAACTTTCAGATTCCATTCACCTTAGGTCCCTCTGCGAGACCGAGACTTATAGATACTTGGGTATGACGGAGGCATTGGGCATCAATGATACTGATGTAAAACAGTCATTGCGGGAACGCTTTCTGTCCCGCCTTAAAAAAGTTCTGAAAAGTCTTTTAACAGGTGGAAACAAGGTGCGTGCCTTCAATGGCTGGGTTATGCCAGTGTTGATGTACTCCTTCGGTATACTCAAGTGGACCCAAGCTGAATAAGAAACCCTGGATCGGACGGTCCGTCTACTGTTAACTTCATACCGCATGCATCATCCTCGTTCATCGGTGATGAGGCTGTACATCCCGCGGAAGTGTGGGGGTCGAGGCTTTTTAAACGCCAAGAACCTACATAACCGCGAGGTGTGTAGCCTCAGGGAGTACTTTCTCCGCACCGCTGTCACGGGGGGTATGCATGCGGAGGTGGTTGCTGTAGATAAAGGCCTAACCCCGCTGTCAATGGCAAAAGGAAACTGGCGTAAACCTGTGGTACTTAGCTCTGATGATCGCAGGGCAGTGTGGCAGGGCAAGGAGTTACATGGCAGGTTTTATCGTGCTCTTCACGCTCCCGATGTGGATCTGCTTGCATCTGTGGCTTGGCTACGATGCGGTGAACTATTTGCTGAGACTGAGGGTTTTGTCTGTGCAATTATGGATGAAGTTATGATGACGAGAAACTACCGGAGATATATTCTAAAAGATGGCACAAACGATGTTTGTCGAGCATGTCATCGCCCCGGTGAATCCATCAGACATATTGTCTCCGGTTGTTCTCGACTAGCAAATGGTGAATACTTGCACAGACACAACCTCGTAGCCAGGATTATTCATCAACAACTTGCTCTGCGACATGGCCTTGTAGCTTCAGAGGTGCCTTATTACAGGTATGCACCTGCGCCAGTTCTGGATAATGGTACTATCACGTTATACTGGGATCGATCTATCATTACAGACAGGACTTTGATTGCCAACAAACCTGATATTGTAATGATAGATCGACAAAAACGCTGCACAGTGATGGTTGATGTTACCATCCCGCATGATGAAAATCTTTTGAAGGCTGAAAAAGAAAAAGAAATTAAATATTTGGATCTTGCGCGGGAGATTGTCAGCATGTGGGATGTTGACTCAGCTATCATTGTACCGATAGTCGTTTCTGCTAATGGATTAATAGCAAAGAGCCTCGAAAAACACCTAAAGAGGCTGACGCTAGGCGGTTGGGTCAAGAACAAGATCCAAAAAGCGGTGCTTTTGGACACGGCTCGCATTGTCAGGAGGTTCCTGTCTCTAGAGTCGTAACCTCCGGTAGCATAGACCCTGTTCCTGCTGCCGGTTGCAAATCCTATTCTTTATATTTTAAAATGTATATTTGTTCTGTTTTTTATATATTTTAAAATGTATTTAATAAGAAATATATATGAATAAATGATAATAATAATGTATTTATTTATCTCTTTCACAAAGATTTGGTGTACATACGAGTATTATGTTAAGAAATACAAAGAATAAACTATCATACCTTTGTGAGAGACTGGCGTCTATAGTAGGTAAGACCTGTGTTACAGATCACCAGGCTCCCACCTCTGGGTCACATCTTGGTGATAATTACAAATTATTGACAATATGTACTATGTACTTAATCTAAATATACTATATATATATGTAACTTTATGAAATAATGAATATAGTAAAAATGAAACTTACTAATTACAATGTTTGTGTAGTGTGAGTGTGTGTGTGTGTTTGTGAGTGTGTGCAAGTGAAAATTTGTGAGTGAGTGTTTGTTTGTCCGTTTAGCTTAGTTATTATGCTGCCTGCTAACTATGTCGATCTAATTAAATATAGCAATTTAATTAGATCGACATAGTTAGCAGGTTTTCAGTATCATTGTAGGTATGATAAATCCTGCAACCACTCTGTTAACTTTATTTTTAACAGCGTGTAAAATGACATTGTGACAATCGTATACCGGATTTCACGGGGCAGTTAGCGTGGTTGGTAAATGCTTGCCTTTCACGCCTCAGGGCTTGGAATCACCCAGAATTTATATTTATGTGCATGAACATGTCTGTTTGTCCTGACTTTGAGAGTTTTTTTATCTACATACATAAGTATGTATTTACAAAAAAATTGTAGTATATGTAATTTATACTAGTTATCTGGTTTCCATAGTACCAGCTCGGCTTAGTTTGGGATTAGATGGCCGTGTGTGAATAATGTCCCAGGATATTATCTATATAACCATAAAGGCCTGACATTTTTAATAGACTTGAATAGATTTGAATGTACATAATATAATATAATCATTAGTTTCTAATTGAAAAAATAATATATTTTAATTTAATTTAATTCTTAATTTTTACCGTATGTTATCAATCCCAGATTTTACGAACACGACATTAAAATATTGTATCCTAACTGAGATAAACATATATAGGCAATAGCGGGTAGATTTAAATTCTTAGCTTTGTAAATAGAATTATTTATTTTACAAAAAATGTCACAAAAACACCTTTGCTATTGACAATGAATTCAAGGGATAATACATTATTTATTAGGTTAACCAAAAAAGTGTCGTCGAACCAATAATGCATGTATCATGAAATATTAACAGCGTCCAAAGAAAAAAGTGTGACACTATAAATATTAAAGAACTGTACACACGGCTGCATATCAAGCTATAATTTCCAGTATAAGCTGACCTCTCATTCTTTGGAAATCCTATACAACGCGGGATCAGCTTATACTGGAAATGTGTAGCCGTGTGTAATTCGGTTGGCCTGCTACTTAACTTATTCAAGGTCTGACACATAAAGCACATTACAATGTTCATGTCCCAATGCTTTTGTAGGGGAATCATTTGGTGTGAATTTCGTGTGTCAGCTGGCCTCCAAGGACAACGAGTATAGTACTGTATGTTCTATACCTGACGAACCTGTTATGCCGTCTGGAACTTTGTTAATCTAAGATGTGTTTAATCACACTAATATTATAAAGGCGAAAGTTTGTGAAGTGTATGTTTGTTTAATAATAATAGTAATATTTATTGTTCAGTAAATATATAGTCTAGTTACATAAATCTCTGGTCTCCACACTAGGATTCCCTGTGTCGTTACTTCATCACGTCTAAACGGCTGAACCGATTTCAATGACATTTTTATGCAGTTAGTTAACACCCTGGATTAACACATAGGCTATAATTTATAAAGATAACCGCGGGTAAAACCGCGGGGCACAGCTATTGAAGCATAAAGTAAAATAGATATATATTTCTTTTCAAACATAAGTTCGCGTTACTTGTAATCTTACTTACCGTGGTTCCCTATGGCAGAATTGTTCAAGCCGCCCATCTATGGATCGCCTGCGAGCCTAGTTGATTAACCTTTTTTGTATATGTCTTGGGACAGCTAAAACACTGCCTCCTAAACTAGACAGAGCCCCTACTATGACAACAAAACAACTAATAAACATTATTACCTATTTCTAAATACACAATATTAAATTATATCTAGACAGCAAATACAGTATGAATTTTGAGCACATTGCTCATTACACAAATAGTTGGCCCGCGTGGGGATCGAACCCACGTCCTCTGACTGGCGGTCAGGGTAACCCCGGTTTAAAAATAGGCTAACCAACATATCAACAGCCCAGCCAAATGCTTTTGAAACAATTCCATACAAAAAGATGAGGTCGCTTCTGTTTTTAAAACACTTACACTCTTATTTAAAATAATTCCGTGATCCGCCGCTTAACCATGTCTCAGCTAGACCCTGCTCAACCACTTAAACCCCGCTCAACTATTTCTTTATTTAAAAACCGTACTTAAAGGTTTCTCAGCTAAGTAACGTCATTTTATTTTACTCTGTCATCATTTCTGAGACTGGTATAGAGCTTGACCAAAATTAATCGACTAAATCGGATTATGTATCAAAACTTTATGATTTTTCCTCTATGGTAGACATGGAATGATAGATTTATGAGCGTAACAGCGCATTTTCAAGGACTATTGATTTTCTTCGGTGGATTTTGAAGTTTGTGATAAGAATCCATCTGGAATTCAGTATTTGTATAAAAATTAAAACTGCTAATAACAATCAAAAAGGAGATTCCGTATGCGGGATTCTCTCGCGTAAGAAACTCTCAGAAACTTACTTTCCCGAGAACGATTCTTCTAGATAAACGAATAAAAACATGAAACCACACGGTTTTATGTACCATGTAACGTAGTCACGTATGCAAGCCAGAAGGTCGTCCATATTTGTGCAAACACTCAGCTCGGAGATAGTAACGTTTGTATTCATAAGTAACCAAGATAATATCAGTACCTAACAACGAATAATTTAAAGAAGTTTTTGAATTCTTACCTGCGTGCGCCGGACTCGCCGTCGCCGATACCAAGTCCCATACAAAAAACCGTTTCCTTTACATTCTGTTTACAAGACCTCCGACACTGAGGTCCCTTTGTAGCTTTTCATACCCTTATAGCCGAGGCCTTACCTACGACCCTTTTTTGTCCGCATGTTTGTCGACAATTATTGAGTTTGCGAGAATAACATTCATTAGAGCTTGATGGGGAGCATTTGGAGCAAAGCCAATTATGGGTTGAGGTTGAATTGTGATACGTTGATATTAATTAGTGAGGCCAAATGATGTTCAACGGTGGACAAAGGGCCTTTAAAAAAATCTTTCAATGGAATTGAGTCCATCCATCGCGTGTCTTGGAAGATGGGTTAGCGATCGCAATATTATGGTCATAGTACAGAGAGAGAGTCTGCCCGTTGCCCGGTAGATATTCCCTGGGGTGGGATGAAATGGGGTGATATTGTTTTTACCGTCAGCCACATAGCTCTACTTATATTACTAGGGTTTAAATGATCAAATAAAATAAGATAGCAAATAACGGTACAGACGCCAGCACATCCAGCTATCCCAATCTGTCAAATTTCTTTTATAGATTTTCAACTATATCACAAAAGCATAAGGCTAACTTTCAATTGGGGAAATTTGACAGATTGGGGTGGCTTGATGTGCTGGCGTCTGTACCGCTATTTGCTATCTTATCTTATTTGATCATTTTAATCCTGTCTGCACATGTCGTGTTTTAAAGCATAAGTTATAGTTGCGAAATATTTTATTACAATGTCAAAAGTAACAGAAGTATAACAGGATATGGTGGTCTTTGTAAAATACTCGTATGTTAGTGTAAATGACGTGGCGTGCGTTATGTAATCGAAAGTGATCCGTACCTCATTTACATAGATGATGTCATTTTTCTTTGGATACGCTGCTGTAGAGACTGGACTGGAATTAAAACATATATAACAAATTCATTATAAACAATATGAGACAAATAACTATGTTTGGAAACTGGACTTGTAACCAAAATAATTTATGACTTAAAACGTAGGCGATTTTCGGTGAAAAAATCGAAATATTTACAAAACTCAGCTACGTTTAAAGAACAGAGAAGAGATGCAACAATTTTCCGAATATGATTAGACTGCCAAGTTTTTATGTATTTCGTTGTGTCACCGGTTTTTTAGATTCTGTCGCAACGGTATTACGAAGAATTAACATACATTTTTTGAGTTTCGTTATACGCCTTGTATTACGATAAATTCAATAAAACGAACTATTTATTTTCTCATAAGTCCTGTAAATATTTTTAGACGAAAGCTACGGGCTTTCGTCTAGAAATATCGACTGCACCTGCATCCTCCATCACAGAGTTGTAGAAAGGAAAATTATCGTTCATAGCTTAGTGGGTAGAACGTCTTCATTGAATTGCCAGAAGGTAGTCTAAATCTCGTCTGTCAATTTGAATGACTAAAGAGGTGTTTATAGTTTGTTGAATTGACATGATCCTTGAAAATAACTTAATTTAAGTTAGCTAAAAATCGCTACTATTATAAAATAAATCTTATTGTAATTTATTTCCTACAATCCGTGTACCTAAATTATCTATATGTACCTAGAAATAATTATAAATTAATTTATATCACTACAAACATGTTCTGGCTATTTACAAGCGCTTTTTTAAAGTCTACGTGAATAAAAACCTTTTTTATTTTTATTTTAAGATCGTCAAGATGATTCCATTTCTAGGTGTCGGTGCTTCGGAAGGCTCGTTAAGGTACCGGACTCGGTTGTTGTCTTTAAGTTAGGTCAGAGGACTACTCAGCGGCTGAACAACTGATACACCAGGGGCTACCGCTGTTCATTGGTAAAAAAGAAAGAAAGAATTTAAATATTTGCGAGGATGTCACATTAATGTTTAGTTTGTCTAAAATTGCATCTTTCTACTCATACCGGACGTTTATAACCGAAGCCATCTGTTTCTTTGTTTTTTTTAAATAATAGTAATAATAATATCTAGGGACAATGTCACACAGATCTTCCTAGCCCCAAACTAAGCAAAGCTAGTACTATGGGTACCAGGCGACGATATACAGACTTATATAGATAGATAAATACTTAATCATCATCAATCTAATGGATAACTAAAAATAATAGCCACAAACGTAAAACTTTAGCGCAGCTATCGACGCCCGCCTCCAGAGACATAGATGCACATATTGTTTATTTATTATAATAATAAATTAACATGCGAATTATTCATCAGTGCAAATTAGAACATAATTTATAAATTGACAATTAAAAAAGATACAATCGAATTTAAGTAATCTGACATCATTAGTGTTACATCCTGGAATATATAATTATCATACAAGATAAAACCGATATCTACGAAGTATTTACGATATTATTTTTTAATAGGATTCAATTTCTTTAGTAGTGACGAAGTTACTTGTGAGTACGTAGTAGGTTAGATTTCATTAATCTTCGTTCTTATCGTATGTATTGAGCAATCTTTTACTGACAAACGGATACGTCTTTATGCCTATCCATTTGTCCATAAGCGAACGTCCATAAACTATGACATTATTTTGAACTGTAATAAGTATGGTTGTTTTAGAATATGTTACTTTCTTGTTTGGTGATAACCATTACACTACGGTTAAATCACAATCATGATGACCAAAATATGTCCACTTTTTTTGACTGATGTAAGAAGTCTGTCAGAAAAACTTCTAAAAAATCACTATAAAGTTATGAAGATACTTGGGGGAGTATCATCATAATTTTTATAGTGGTTTATTTATTTTACTCTAGGCGTCGGTACAGAGTCAGAAAAACTAGGAAGTTTTTCTGACCGACGTCTCTTACGTCAGTATCGATGCCTAAAAATACTCTTCAATTAGCCTAGTCTTTTTCTTTTGTTTAAATCTGTACTTTATAAACTTACCCACTTGTTAGTTTATAAAGTGGACCACCAAAAACATTCTTGGGTCCCTCACCCGCTCCCGATAAGCCGTCGCTCGAGCTGGTCTGCACACTGCACAGAAGGTGTAAACTCTGCATCACTAATGAGAACCCCAAAGACGTTTATATACCTTACTTTAGTGGGGTAACCTCTCCGATACCGACTCCTTGACACTGGCCAGAGAGAACTTCTGCGCTGAGTTTATGAAGCTTCGCGGAAAAGCTAGAGTAGAGCTTGTGTCATATAAGTAATAATAATAATAAATAATATCTAGGGACAATGTCACACAGATCATCCTAGCCCCAAACTAAGCAAAGCTTGTACTATGGGTACCAGGCGACGGTATACATACTTATTTAGATAGATAAATATCTACTTAAATACATAGAAAACATCCATGACTCAGAAACAAATATTCGTGCTCATCACACAAATATTTCGTTTCGCTTCGTAGGCAGGAGCTCTACCAACTAGGCTACGGTGACCGTCGCAGTAAGATAGATAGGTGCAATCAATCACTCTTATTTAAAATAATTCCTTGATCCGCCGCTTAACCATGTCTCAGCTAAACCCTGCTCAACCACTTAAACCCCGCTCAACTATTTCTTTATTTAAAAACCCTACTTAAAGGTTTCTCAGCTAAGTAACGTCATTTTATTTTACACTGTCAACATTTCTGAGACTGGTATAGAGCTTGACCAAAATTAATCGACTAAATCGAATTATTTATCAAAACTTTATGATTTTTGCTCTATGGTAGACATGGAATGATAAATTTATGAGCGTAACAGCGCATTTTCAAGGACTATTGATTTTTTTCGGTGGATTTTGAAGTTTGTGATAAGATTCCCACTGGAATTCAGTATTTATTTAAAAATTAAAACGGTTAGAAACTTCAATAAAACCTCAATTCACAAACAAACGTCAAACAAAACGTCAGCTGATGCAAATAAAATCCGCCATATTTGAGCAAGCTTTAAACCAGGGGCCGACGTGGTTTAAATTTTGACATGGCTCAACCGCGGGTCAAAGTTAAATCGTGTTTTTAAATGAAAAATTTGATAAACCATGGTTGAGCGGCCGGCTTAAATTTAAGTAGCGTTTTTAAATAAGACTGGATGTGTCTGACGTGTACAGACACTTGTGAACTTTATAAGTGACAACAGACACGCTAGTGTTCGTGGAGTCCGTAATATCTAAATTAATATAATAATTGCCAGTCTACGCAGGGTCGTTGTAAATATAATTTTATATTATGTGCCCACTTTTTCACTTCACGCGTTTGGTAAGGTACTAAACGCGTTAAGTGAAAAATTGAGTAAGCCAACTAGACTAGCAAGTGTCATCGCCATTGACCTTGGATGATATACGTTATCTTTCATTGTGCAATACTTATTTGCTGACATTTATATTTTATGCACATTATAGAGATCGAATAAAGATATATTTAGCATTTATGTTCTAATTCTGTGAAGAATAGCATTATGAAGTTAATAATTCACAGAATTTGAACACATATACACGCACGTCTGGCGCAGCGGTTAAGACAGTCGCCTCGCCGCTTCGAGTCCCGGGTTCGATTCCAGCACAGTACAGCTATTTGTGTAACCTAGAAATAGTTGTTCTGAGTCTGGATGTACTTGTGTCCGTCAATTATATGTTTGTAAAGAAACCCGTGTCAAAGGGATTTAATTAAATTTAAAAATTAAAGCGGGTGTATACTTTAAAAAAAAAATATGGAAAATATATCTTTATTCAATCTCTATGCAGATTATTGTCATGATTTATGTCTACGTTCAGTGCAGTAGGTATCTATTAGACAGATACTTTATTACGTGCGATAAATAATATTACAACAAATGCTCTATATGCTTCAATGCCAACTAAAGAAATTTTCATATCATTGCATTTATTGAGGGGCTTACAACCAGTTGCTCGCAGCGCGGCAGCGGCCCATAAGTGGTCGGCGAGGAAGCGCCTAGCCACGCGGTCAATCTATAGATGGGTGACCTCCAAAGTGGTTTAATATACAACTACTCCGCTGCTTGAACAACTCAGACACTAGGGTAACCACTGCCCATACCATAAAGTAATTTAATTTATTTCTAACTAAGTTCTTATGAAAAAAAATGGACAGGGCATTTTCAGTTGTGTCTGAACGAAAATAAGTGACACTTTAGAACCTATTGACTAGTAACGCACCCTGATTCACCCGTAGCTTGTAATAAGCAGTTATTGTTAATGCTACTTATTTATTTCTTAATTCACAGTCTCTGGGTCATCGTCAAGGTCATGTTTCGTCACGATTGTGGCAGTAATGGTTGTCTTATATATATTCGGCTAATGTTGATTGTAAAATCCCATATATCTTATTATTTTTGTTATGTGTTGCTTTTGACTCCGGAGATCGATTCCCACCTAGGACAGATATTTGTGTGCATGAACATGTCTGTTTGTCCTACGTCTGGATGTAATTTTCCTATATAAGTATAGTAGTATGTGTAGTATGTGTAGTATATGGGTTTAAATATAGATGCAAATCTTCGTTTTGAGAAACACGTGGCTACCTGTGTACAAAACTGCTTTTATCGCCTTAAGGTCTTGTATAAAATAAGACCATTTTTGTCACAAGATATACGTGTTCGTCTGGTAGAATCGCTTGTGTTATCCAAGCTTAATTATGCTGATACTATCTATGGCCCTAGGCTGCTGTCAAGAACGCAGCGATTGGTTCAAAGGGTTCAAAATGCATGCGCTAGGTTCTGTTTTACCATACCGCCAAGAACACACGTGACACCTTTTCTAAACCAAAATGGTATTTTAAAAATGAAATCGCGTCGTAAGCTACTTCTAGCGTGTCTTTTATTCGGTGTGATAAAATATAAAGAACCATCGTACCTATACGATAGGCTTGATTGGATAGCCAGTCGAAGAGATTGCACTAGGAGGGAATGCTCGCAGCAGCTGTCTACTCATTCTCACAGGTCTGCAGCGTTTAGGGGTTGCTTTCGCTACGCGGCTTCGAAGGTGTGGAACAACATCCCGCCACCCATCAGACTAATCGAGACGTTATCCACGTTCAGACGACGATTAAGGCAACACCTTCTCAACTCGCAGCAAGAACTGAACAACGTGAACGTGGATATGTCATTTATATGAGTGCAAGCTCAACACGCCATACCTCAATGCTGCCAATGCAACCTATTGTTTCATCAAAAATCATATATGTATGTGATCAAAATATATATATGTATGTGATTTATAGCTTCAGATATTATTATTTTATTTTACAAACAAAGTACACACAATACAGTCGTAGATATTTCAATATTATTAGTTTTCGTATTATTCCCTTTATTATTCATATCCTTTATAAGTATATATTTGTGTATGTATCATATTTATCAATATATAACGATATAATACAATTATTGTATTTTATTTTTTAGACATAAGAGGGTCCAGTTGAAAATCAGTGCCACGCCCCTGGGTTGGCTAATGCTGAACTGGATACCTACTTGCTGCAATTGACTTTGACTTGAATATTAACTATTTTTTTTTTATATTGGCAGACGTATATGTATTTGTGTGTAAAGTGTGTCTTTCAATGTTAGCAATAAATTTTCTTTTCTTTTCTTTTCTTTTCTTTCTATCTGGTTTCCATAGTACAAGGTCTGCTTAGTTTGGGATCAGACGGCCGTGTGTAAATAATGTCCTAGGATATTAATATTTAATATTCTATTAATGAATTAGCAGAGTAATTCCCTTATAAAAGCTTTTGTTTATTTTACGATGGTTGCATAAGTTGATTACATGCGGTTATTTACGTTTGATAGTTGTATGTATGCTCTGTTCTTTTCATACGGCCTGTATTAGAGAGAGAGGTAATAACAATTAAATTTGTTTAGTGGTGTGAAATACAGAATCGCCACCAGTCAGATTAAAGTGTAACGTTCTTACTATTAATAGTAAATGGGGGAGAAGGAGAACGGCATATAACTTTAAAACCAAATACGTGAACTATTTAGTTTCAGTCCTTAAAATATACTTATTATTGTTCTAAAACCAATCTGAGATGCATCAGTAGCTGTGGCACTTTATAGTTGTGTACGAAAATAAAATAACAAGGATGTTTTTGTTCTACTTTTATAAATGAACCGTTTCAGAACATGGTTCAAGTTATCGACAGATGATGTTATTTCGCCGAGATTCCCACGATGGTGCACAGCAAGTTGCGAGTCTACTAATGAGAAGCTGATGGAATTATACGCATACTAGTGTTATTTATCCACTAATGCGTACCTACATATACCGCAAATGTGGTTAATTTTGCATCATTTAAGTCCCCCTCAGTTTTCAGAACGCGTTATAACGAGTTCTAGTCTCGTTCCTTGTTTTTGCGCTAGGTAATATGTTTGCTTCATTTTAGTTATGCGAAGTCAGTTTTGTTACCTTACGTAATCACTTTTTCTTATTATAATGCAACTTTTATGTACTTAGTTATTTGGCTGATACGTATGATTGGTAAAAGACGTAGATAGCCAAAAGTATGTATATTAAGTAGGTAAGCATTTTTAATATGAAGCCAATACGCTTACTGTTACGGATTTTAATTGCTGTATTCGCTTTTGTTTTTAATATAAGTAATATAATAAAATAATGCACCTACATCTTGTGTTCTGTTTAAAACGTTGTTTAAGTAATTATAAAAAATATCCGATTTAATTAACATGTTTTTATATAAAAACCGGTATTAGATAACCAGAAAATACGGCGCAGAATTAATGGGTGATTTATATTATGCTCTATACTAGATTGAGTCAATCGCATATTTGAAACTTATTTGCGTATTATGTTGTTTCAATGCATTACAATTTGCATCTCTACGTGTCATGCTAATAAATTAATTATTTATTCAAATATTTAGTGTACCAGAAATACATTTTAGTATTCATCATTGTTTAAGACTGTATAATTACTCCATTGACCAATTGTTTAGTTGCTATTCATCTGCTAATGCATAAGTGAATCAAATCACGTAGGTATCGATATGGGTGTTACGTTCATTCGTTTTTGACTGACGTTTGTATGATCTGTTTCGCAAATGCCACCTACGTTCTTATTATTTGCAAACTACTTTCACCTCTGGGACATATTCTGTTATTGACCAGCACTCTCCGATTACCCAACTAGATATTAAGGAACAATACAAATGAGTTTCAACCAAACGACTAAGATTTTAAAGATTACTTTTGTATATTTGTGAATTAATCTTTGAAAACAAACGAGTAAAATCTACCTGTAAACCTTTAAACACATATCAATGTGTAATATAAAAGTTTCCGGAATTACCAGTATTACTACTGTTTTGAAAGGTTATATTTGTTTGTTTTTTTTTGTATAATATGCGTTGCGTCAGTTTTTTTTTGAGGAAGGGTCATTCATATTCACTTTTAGCTTGCATAACAAGCTTGTTAACCCTGAAACTCGTAATACATAGAATCAATTACTTCTTAAAATTGATTGTGCACACACAAAAGTCTCGGGTGATACTTATTCGTTTTTCGTTAAGGTTGTTACTGTCTGTCTAGTTTGCCAATTTGGTACAGACTTGCATTATAACGGTAATGCGAAACGGGAAATAACTGTGGTCACGAAACGGATGGTGCCGTTTTTGTCATTGCCATTTGGGTCTTATCATGAAGAACATTTCAAGGTTACACATGTTCTAAATATGTCTCTTTAAACACATTATATCTACTAATTGGCGTTAATATCTAGGCTATGAGGACACATATGTTGAGATAAATAAACATCATTATTTACCTCAGAGTATATTACGTTGTGTTGTCTCAAAGGCAGACCTCACACAAGATAGGCAGACGAGATAAAAAAAATAGCAGGCCCCTGCTGGCAGCAACTAGCTCAAGATAGAGACCACTGTAATTATTTAGAGGAGGCCTTCACCTTCGCCTAAGGAGGGGTTCTTGCATAAGATTATTTTTTTAATTACAATTACCGTATTTTCCAAAAATTGATTATTATTTATTCATTTTATACTTCATACTTTCTAAACTCTGTAACATACTTGCGAGAAATATAAGGCTTTTTATTTATTTATATTATTTATTATATTACGTTTTGTACGATGCGATGTCTGAATTTGGCAATAGCGGCTGGTGCATTTCATCGCTTCTTTTAGTTTGTGGCTCGTAATGTTTGTAGCGGTTTATAATCACCGTTATTTTAACTACAAAGCCAGATGGTATTATAATTCATAGGTAATTTGCTTTTATAGTGTGTGTATGTTTCCATCTAGGTTTAATGAAACAAGCACGAGAAAGAGGGAAGTAATTACTTTTAATTTATAGTGACCATATTACGCTGTGTAAAGTCAACGTTGTAAGTGTAATAATGACTGAACAACAGGTAGTTTGTTCAAGGTTTTGTCGTGGTTTGCTTTGAGAAGAGTGAAGTCAGCGTTCCGATAGATAAAGTAACCCGAGGATAATGTAATCAATGACATGATAAGGTTATTACTGTGAGGATATAATAATAATGTAAAACCTAATAAAAATGATTTTTAAGTGATAACAAATAAAAAGCTGTTCAAATCTAAATTTACGGGTGATAAAGATTGTGATGTAAATCGATATCCTGGATAATTAAAATGGTCGTGTTTATCTTGATTTTATATTGTTATTAGTACTGCCAGCGACACGGTAAGTTCATTAACCCGACGTGTCGTTGATAAATACGCTTTGACATTGACAGCGTCCTTATTACGTAAGAGGTATGGCATTTGGTATTCAAGTAGTATATTAGAAGAGTTTTGAGAGATGAGCGATAGCTAAATCCATGCTTTCATCCCTGACAATTAGCTGAATCTTTAAATATCTTAGGACAACTTACACACTGTCATCTGATCCTAAACTAGGCAGAGAATATGGCAACCAGATAACCGAGAAACATACTTATATATTTCAAAATTCATACATATTAAATAGTAGTAAATTTACACCCAGACACAACAAAATAATCGTCCTCATCATCAAAGATTTGTCTGAGTTGGGATCGTCACTGGCTAGTAGACCAACAGGCCAATTAATTTGGTCTTCATATCAGCCGAAAGACGTCAACTGCTGGACAAAAGCCTCCCCCAAAGATCTCCACAATTGCCGATCTTACGCTATTCGCATCCAGTGGTTTCCAGCGACCCGCACAAGATCATCAGTCCACCATGTGGGGGCCTGCCCACGCTGCGTCTTCCGGTTCGTGGTCGCCACTTGAGAACCTTTCTGCCCCAACGGCCGTGGGTTCTAAGAGCTATGTGCTCCGCCGATTGCCACTTCAGCTTTGCAATTCTTCGAGCTATGTCGATGACTTTGGTGAATTAATATAGTATCAGAATCAAAAGAATTTTAGCAAGCATTTGCCAACTACGCCAACTGGCCTACGCTTTATCGAATAGAATTGGTAAGTTGATAAGTATTGCACTGGTAAGAAACGGTGCAGTGTAAGTAGAATTTCTAATTATATTTTTAGTTTAATTTATACAAATATGATAATGAATGTCATTACATGCTACTACTCCTTTACTTCTTCTTTGACTTATATCATTTTTAAAGTTAATAAAAAAGTTAACTAAGTGATTATTTAATTTTTTTAAAGTTGTCCTAGTAAATGAATTAGGTGTGCTTACACTTCTTGGAGGGGTTGGAATGAGATTCTGGTTCTGTCCCTTTCTCGTGGAAACATGTAAATCGTCTATAGGTATGGCATCTGTAATCTGTAACCTTACTATGTTACCACATAACAATAAAGTAAGAGTGCTTTCTCTATCTTTCCTTCAATTATCAAAAAGATTTAACTTGCTTAATTTTTTGTCTAATTTATATTTTTTGCGAAATAAAGAAATGCCTTATTATTATCTAATAAGTATTCGTTTAATTTTATTATTATTACAATTTAATGACGTTATTGTTAAAAAAATAATTTGTAGTACTTTATGTTATTTGCATCGTTTTATAAAGTAAATTGAACCGACCGTACCGTTGAAATTAAAGATCGTACGATATTTTACCTGCTCCTTGATAATAATAGCTGGCTTCGGGCATCTCAACATCTGTTCGGGGGTTACGCATTGTATCATACATTGACAGACGTACAGATTCGGCGTCTTTGATATATTTCAAGCATATTTTTTTAATTCCACCTATTCGACAGCTGTGTCATTATTACTATCAGACTACTTGCAAAACTACAACTGGTTTTATTATTTATATAATTTTGTTTGGATATGTGTTTATTTGTATTTTGTTTTCTTGTTGCAGAAGTGCAAGGCGTGGGATGTTTCAACACTGATGACGTCTTTTTTATAAAGGTAAGTTTCAATAACAATATATGTAAAATAGGTAAAGGATTTCGGTCAGCTATTCTGCCGTGAGTAGTTGTGCTGTAATCATCGTGCATATTATTATTTCTAACCCCCAACTATCTTCCGTAAAAACGTTCATAATATCCATTTGACACTGGCAGAATTAGGCGATAGCTGAGCCTTTAAATTCCTTTAATGATAAATGTATAGGTCATAGTCACCAAACCGACGGTCACCGTAGCCTAGTTGGTAGTGCTCCTGCCTACGAAGCTGGTGGTCCTGGGTTCGAATCCCGGTAAGTGCAAATATTTGTGTGATGAGCACGAATATTTGTTTCAGAGTCATGGAGGTTTTCTATGTATTTAAGTATTTATCTATCTATATAAGTATGTATATCGTCGCCTGGTACCCATAGTACAAGCTTTGCTTAGTTTGAGGCTAGGATGATCTGTGTGACATTGTCCCTATATATTATATTATTATATTATAAATTGGCGAGATGGACGTCATAGCACTGGTCTGCAGTCCATCTAGGAGAAGGAAAACTCCAAAATTAAACCCGGAAACGGTCACTCCGCAGGCGCAAGTAGGATGCAATCCGGAACGCGACAGTGACCAGCCGACGTGTCTTGCAGAAACCTCCTGCATCGTCGATGAAGTCTAGCTCGGCTGAAAAGGCAGTCCATGCTGATAAGCACAGGAAATTGGCGGATCCGGCGGGCTAGCAAGGCAGTGTTGACGGCCAAGGGCAGCAGTCGAGGTCAAGGTGACTGCTGGCCAGATACTGCATCTGAACCCTCCGCCAGTCGTAGCGGTATCCGTTCCACTGGGCCACGGGGGGTGAGGACGAGAGAGGGCATCTGTGGTCGCGCGCCCACTTATGCACTAAAAATATTCCTGCGCAAATGACTGCTTCATCAAATGGACTCCGATGTAGTTAAGTCCTGTGGCGATGGGCTGAGGTAGAGAGGCATGATTTGATGCAGATCGGGCTTTGTCTGAGGCTTGCACATAGGCGGCTCCGGGGGTGCTCTTAGAGCATCGTGGTCGCTTTTTCTCTGCACTGGGGAGACAGAGAATTTTCGGCAGCACCCGGAGTGACAAAGCAGCCCTATTAATGGAGGCACTGCTTTCCTCGCTCAGCCGGGGAGAGGGCTAGAAAAGGTGCCCTAAACAAATGCTCGCCCCAACCTTCGAGGAGGGTAGTAACCGCGGCTGCCTCCGCATCTTCTAATCGCGGTCGACGCCACAAAAACATAAAAACAAATAGAACATCTGACATGACCTTCGGTGCGTGGAACGTGCGAACCCTTCTCGATCGTGATGACAGCGCCTGTCCCGAACGGAAAACCGCCATTGTTTCTCGGGAACTCCTTCGCTATAATGTCGATGTGGCTGCCCTCAGTGAAACACATCTTGCGGAGGAGGGAGAGTTGGTGGAACACGGCGGGGGATACACTTTCTTTTGGAAAGGTCTTGCTGCCTCAGAACCAAGACGGTCGGGCGTTGGATTCGCGATCAAGAATCAACTTGTAAGGCAATTACAAGAGTGTCCGGTGCACATCTCGGACCGCGTGTCCGCATTGCGCCTTCACCTGGACGATATCAATTTTCTTAATGTCATCAGTGTCTACGCCCCTACGCTTGACAAATCTGATGACATCAAGGAAAAATTCTACGAAGAATTGACATGCTGCATTGAGAGAGTACGTCCATCTGAACAGATACTTTTGCTTGGAGACTTTAACGCCAGAGTAGGTCAAGATCACGAAGCGTGGCCTAAAGTCTTGGGTAGACACGGTGTTGGCAGCATGAACCAAAATGGTCAACTGCTGCTCAGTTTATGTGCACAGTACCAACTAGCGGTCATGAACACCATGTTCAGACTTCCCGCCAAGTACAAAACCACGTGGATGCACCCAAGGTCCAAGCATTGGCATCTGATAGACTACGCAATAGTGCGGCAAAAAGATATTTCCCAGGTCCTTATCACCCGTGTCATGCGTGGTGCTCACTGCTGGACTGACCACCAGCTTGTTGTCACTAAGCTGCGCCTCCGCCTCCGACGTCCTTACAGATCCGGTAGATCCAAGCCTGCGTGTCTGAACGTGGTAAGGCTGAACGATCGTAAGACGAGAGAGAGCTATGCCGAAGCTCTAAATACCGCTGTATTGTCTACGAGCATTGGGGGTGGTGATGTGGAAAGCGCATGGCTGACCCTATCTTCTCATATCTTAGACACCGCCAAAATTACCTTGGGTCCAAAAATCCGTCACAACGAGGATTGGTTTGATGAGAATGATGGAGTCCTGGCTAGTGCAATCGACACACACCGCAAACTCCTTAGGCAATACAGTGGTACGCACAACAGCGCAGGTGTTGCGGAGATACGGCGAAGTGACCTGGAGCTGCGTCGAAAAACGAGGGAGATAAAAGATAAGTGGTGGCAAGAGAAAGCACGTCACATGCAGTGGCTCGCTGACACAAACCAGCTCGGGGAGTTTTATTGCGAGGTGAGAAAGTTGACAGGTACGACCTCTGTTGCAAAAGTGCCTCTAAAACCTGCAAATGGTGAAGGCCTTCTAAAAAGCAAGGAGGAAGTACTTGAGCGATGGGCAGAACACTTCAACACTCTGCTGAACGTGGCCCGTTCTACTGACTGGGAACACGTTTGTTCTCTTACTCAACTTCCTACAGCCATCGAGCTGGATGAGCCCCTGTCACTTGACGAGGTTGTTCTTGCTTTAAAACAACAACAAAATAACCGCGCGGTTGGCATTGATTTTATACCAGGAGAGCTACTTAAATATGGTGGTGAGGAATTGCATTCGGCTATATGGAAATTCTTTGTTCTTATGTGGGAGAAAGAACAGGTCCCTTCAACTTTTAAAGTTTCTCGCATTAGGGCTTTATATAAGAGCAAGGGAGATCGTTCTGACTGTGACTCCTACCGCGGTATTTCGCTTTTATCAGCCCCAGGAAAAGTTTTTGCCAGAGTACTTTTAAACCGCCTTATAAATCTTTCAGAAAAGCTCCTGCCTGAAACACAGTTTGGATTTCGACCTGAACGAGGCACCTGTGAGGCCATCTTCTCAGTGCGCCAACTCCAAGAAAAAAGCAGAGAACAGGGTCGCTCATTATATCTCTGTTTCGTAGACCTGGAGAAGGCGTTTGACAGCGTGCCTCGAGTAGCACTGTGGATGGTGTTGGAAAGATTGGGATGCACGGAGAAGTTTGTAAGACTACTTAGACTCCTGCACGACAACATGGAGTGTTGTGTCGCTCTCAACGACGAACAGTCTCACTTCTTTCCCGTTACCTGTGGGGTGAAGCAAGGGTGCGTATTGGCGCCCACACTGTTCGCGCTGTACTTTGCAGTTGTAGTCAATGATGTCTTACAAACTTCTTCAGAAGGTGTCCGAATTCGTTTCCGCACCGATGGCAACCTTTTCAACCTTGCGAGGCTCAGGGCCCGCACAAAGGTATCACACGCTGTAGTTACCGAGATCATGTACGCCGATGACTTATGTTTCGTAGCGGAATCCCCAGAAGGTCTGCAGAACCTTATGTCCGATTTCCACGAGTCTTGCCGAAAATTTGGTCTAAAAGTCAGCGTCAAGAAGACGGAAGTGATGTTACTAGATACTCACGGTCATGAGGCGCTGAACATAAAACTCGGGGAGGACGAGCTAAGGCAGGTCGATAAGTTTCGCTACCTGGGGAGCACAGTAACATCCAAGTGCGACCTTGATGCTGAGATAAACAGCAGAATCAATGCTGCAGCTGCAGCATTCGGTAAACTGGATACCAAGGTCTTTCGCTCACATGACCTAAAACTGGCGACCAAGATCTCGATCTACATGGCAGTCGTGCTGCCTAACATTCTATACTCTGCCGAAACGTGGACTGTTTACCGCCAGCACATCCGAATGATCGACCGCTTCCACCTCAGATGTCTACGCAAGATCATGAAAATCCGATGGTCTGATTATATACGGAACACAGAAGTGCTGCGAAGAGCCAATGTTAATGGAATTGAGGCTTATCTCATGCGACGACAGCTTCGGTGGTGCGGACATGTGTTACGCATGGCAGAGCAGCGAGTGGCTAAGCGCATCTTCTACTCGGAACTTGAGGAGGGCAAGCGAAAGCATGGCGGACAACTCTTCAGGTATAAAGATGTGCTTAAGCGCCACATGAAGAACTGTAGCGTAGAGCCCTCGCAATGGGAACAGCGGGCAGCCAAACGGTCAGAATGGCGGACTTTAGTCCAAGCCAAAGTCGACTGTTTCGAGTCAGGAAGGCGCGCTGAGCTGGATACCAAGCGGGATGAATTGAAAGCCAGACCACCTGCGGCGATCAATTATAATTATGACAATGGTGTGCTCACATGCCCGCAATGTGTGAGGATTTTTTCACATAAAATTGGCTACATAAGTCACATGCGAGCACACGAACGTCGGCTACAGTAGGAGAAGAAGCGGTCGCCGTGGCCGAAATCGGCCGGGACCACATCATCATCATCATATTATAAAACACAGTGGTTTAATTTTTGACTGCCCCTTCTAGTTTTTCTTTGCAAAGTAGCGGAGATAAAATTTTAAGCTAACATACACGACTTTATACTAATTTTGGAAGCCATATTTTGTTAAAACTCTGAGATTACTATCCATTCCGTGAAACGGGTTGCATGCACTCTTACGTTTACAGATAACAAAGTGGTCCATTTTGATTGCAATCTCGTCTTAAATTGCTGGGCTTTAATTTTAATTCCACTTTCTTTTCGGCATTATTTGTTGTGAAAAACTTGGACATGAAATTATATGTGAGAGTGTAATATTAGGTCTTTACCTATGAAATTGCCGTTCTGCAGTACTGGCCATTTCAAATCAAAATAATTTTTGTTTGGCTAAGAATTCTAATTTCAAATTAATTTTATTTTAAAAACATGGATTCTTTTTTCCAAAAGTAGTCATTTCTTTATTGATTAGTGTTACATTTTCATCGCATTTCAATCTTTTTCGTCATCATGGATACGTTAAAAATTCGAGTAATTATGGAATATGAGTACCGTCGTGGCAGCAACGCGGCACAAGCGGCACGCAACATCAACGACGTTTACGGAGCTAACACTACAAACCAACGCACCACCTGTTATTGGTTTGCTCGCTTCCGTTCTGGAAATTTCGACCTGAAAAATGAACCTCGCGGTCGTCCGAAGACTTTGGTCGACAATGACGAATTAAAGGCGGTTGTGGAAGCTGATGATACACAATCTACGGCTGAATTAGCAGCAGCTTTCGACGTTAGCGTCAAAACAATATTGGTCCATTTGCGTCAAATTGGCAAGGTAAAAAAGCTTGACAAATGGGTGCCCCACGAACTCAATGATCGCCAGCGCGAAGTACGCGTCGAGACGTGCCTTGCACTGCTCAACAGACACACAAATGAAGGAATTTTGAACCGCATTGTTACCTGCGATGAAAAATGGATTCTGTTTGATAACCGCAAGCGCTCAGCAAGTTGGTTGGATCCTGGTTCAGCACCTAAACAATGCCCTAAACGAAAACTTACCCCTAGAAAAGTGATGGTCACTGTTTGGTGGTCTAGCGCCGGTGTGATTCATCACAGCTTCTTACCAAACGGGGTGCGCATTACTGCAGATGTGTACTGTGAAGAACTGAGCACAATGATGGAGAAGCTGGCGCATCTCCAACCAGCATTGGTCAATCGCTCGTCTCCGCTGCTCCTGCACGACAACGCGCGACCTCATACTGCACAGCAGACGGTCTCCAAGTTGCAAGAACTGGGGTTGGAAGCTCTCCGTCATCCGCCCTACTCACCAGACCTTGCGCCTACAGACTACTACTTTTTCCAGAATTTGGATAGCTTCTTGGCGGGAAAAAAATTCAATACCCGAGAGGCAGTACAAAATGCCTTTGAAGAATTTGTTGCCTCCCGTCCAGCTGATTTCTTTAAGAAGGGCATCAATAAACTGCCACTGCGATGGCAAAGATGCATTGATTGCATGGGTGATTACTTCGATTAATACAAATAAAAAAATTCATGAAAAAAATTCGTTTAAATTTTTTCATACAAAACGGCAATTTCATAGGTAAAGACCTATTATAATATTAATATTCTACCTATCTGAATCTGTCGCTACATATTATGGTATTTTCGAATTTCTTACAGGTATTCCAAATTGTTATATATGGCATCATAATCTCGTGTACAATAAAGAGTATATTCTTATAAATAAATTATGAAACAACTCTTAAAGTCCATTAAAACATTAATGGCTTACATATATCTACCTTGTACCTACGTAGGTACAAACTAAAACTATCATTATAAAATTAAAATGAAACAACAAAATTTAAAATAAAAGTACAGCTTACAAATAAAAAAAACGCTTAAAATAAGTATTATGTATTCAATTATGAGACATTGAGTCAAAATCATTACATAATATTTTTCCACTACGCTGAACTTAGACTTTAACAGCAACGTCATTGGCAACACCAGCAGTAACAAAAACATCTTTTTTGTCATCATTTGTTTAATCTTTGCAAATAATTTCCTATACTTATAGTGGAGGTTAAAAACAATTATGACTTGTAACTTTGACACAAGTTAAATGGCTTATACATCGAGGTCAACTAAGTCTAAAGTACGTTTGCGGTTCATAATAAAATTAGATATATTAATCAGTACTTTATATTATACTAGCTGTGCCCACGGTGATACCCGCGTGTGATTTTGCAATTTACTGTAGCTGATGTATTAAAATATATAACCTATCTCCATTCCAAATTTCATCAAAATCCGATAAGCCATTTTTCCGTTAAATTTGTTGCGTAGCAACACAAACATACCAAAATAAACAAAAAACAAATTCTGTTCATCTACAATGGGGCATGGGGTTATATGAAATTTCTCCACCCACTTACGCATAAGTATTGATTTTTATATATTTGTATAAGTTTGCTATGTAATACTTACATGAATTACCCACTCCAATCTTCCTATGCCGTAAGCAGTCGTTCTATCAACGTCTTGACGATCTGAACGACGATCCTTACATACCCAGAGCAAGTCAAGACTTTGAGAGACCCCAGCACCAGCGTCCTCCTGGACACTGGTGGTCGCACCGCAAGCGGTCGTACTCTCGGGTCTCTCTCGACTTTTTCGTTTTGTTGAAATGCCATCTCCTATCTCCAATTGGACTAGAGGCCTTCCTTTTCGCGTATTACCGTAGAGCAGCAATTGTAAATAATGTCTTAAAAACACAGACTCTCTCATGCATTTCCGCGTCGATAACCGCCCAGAGTCGAGGTTCTAATCCCAAATGGGGTGCCCTCTGGCGGGGGTACTTACTTTGAGGTTATTACTAGACTACTCTTTTGTCCGGAGAACCCCTGTGAAGACCTGAACTGACCTGTAAACGTCATATAAAAAGAACAATTCACCACAATAATTGAGATATGTATTTATAGTTTGCAAATGATAATCACATCACACGACAGATAATCATTATCTGTCTGTAAATAGACAAAACTTGTCCGGTGAAGCCCCGTGTAGTCCTGAACTGACCTGTAAACGTCATATAAAAAGAACAATTCACCACAATAATTAAGATATGTATTTATAGTCCGTAAATGATAATTATTGGTCTGTAAATAGACAAAACTTGTCCGGCGAAGCCCCGTGAAGACCTGAACTGACCTGTAAACGTCATGTAAAAAAGAACAATTCACCACAATAATTGAGATATGTATTTATAGTTTGCAAATGATAATTATTATCTGTCTGTAAATAGACGAAACTTGGGCACGATCATTCTATTGTCCGTTTTGTTTTGTATGCGGTATCAGGCACGTCTTAGGAGGCCATTAGATAGCTTTTGGCATTAGCGATTAAAAAGAAGACGGGTCAAAAAACTGAACAACATTGATACTGTGTAAGTCAAAGATACAGACGTTTTTTTTATACCTGTATGAATTCCCGATCATTCCGTTTAAGAAGAGCTCATGGATTGGAGTCTCATTATTCACTGTAGAGTTTAAAAAAATCTTTTATTTTATCAGTACAAATAGTTGTTGATTATTTTAATACCAAATGCGATCTAATTAATAAATACCATTAATATCGCATTGTGTGTGTGACGCAGTGGTTAAGACAGTCGTGTCGCCACTTCGTGTCCCGTGTTCTATTCCCGCACACTTATCGTATGGGCAGGAGTTACCCTAGTGTCAGAGTTGTTCAAGCCACCCCAGTAGGCCTCTGTCTGACATGGCTTAACGACTGTTGCCTAATGGCTAAAGCCAAGACCGACAGCTTAACGTGCACTCCGAAACACGGAGACGCTCAGATATGAAACCAATTTAGCGGTCTCCCATCTATGGACTGACCTCGAACCTAGCCATACTGACCGGTGAGAGCATCTGTCTATGAGCAGCTCAAATTGCCGCACAGAGCAGCTATTTGTGTGACGCATGAGTAGCCGTTCTGAGTTTGGATATGATTTGTGTCCGTCAATTATATATTTGTAAAATATCCCGCAACATCCATTTTCCTGGTGCAGTGTTGTCTTTTTTTCTAAACATGTATATTCACTTTTAATTTCAATCCATTGTTTTGGTTAAATAAAGGTGTATTTTAGATATTCTTGGATGATTTTAATTAACATCCTCGGGTTCAGTTAAGGAGATAGGGCTATTGGCCTTAATTAAACTGTTCATCGGCAACCGTTTATCAATTGAGGTCCAATAAAGTGAATTGAGTGTCGTCAAGTTCGGGATTTTATTGTTTCCATTTTTCTTTTTTTAATATTACAAATAACAACAAATATATTATTAAAGAGAAACTCAAAGTACGGTAACCACCGATCCAAGGTTGACCGTACTTTAGAATCTCGGCGCGTAGTCTATGGATGAATGACTGTCAAAATAGTTAAATCTTAGAGGCTTTAGTATGAGTTTTCAAATAACGAAAGGTACAAACGAGTTCGAGATCTCGACGGCCATGCAGCGTTATGATTGGTTACTGTCGTTATGGCGTGATAAGTTTTACCAATCACAAAGCTTTGTTCCCATCGAGAACTCGAATTCGTGTATACTTTTGGTTTCCTGTACATTCCTACTAAGCCTTCTGTGAGCATCTCTTTGCGTCGGTCCCGGTTGTTGCCGTTGGGCGACTTCAACATCTCTGACAGGAAGGTAACCACTACCTATACCATAAAAAAGATGTCATTCAAGTGTAATTGTCTATCATAATGAGGTATTTGGGTATGTTTTGTATATAATTACGTGGCAATTAACTATAGTTAAAACCTTGTTTTGTAAGGTTCAATTGAAACATCACTAATGAGCCGGATTATGATAAAAACAAGTTAATGGGTAGGTTATGTTTGTGTATTTGTGATTGTTATTGGATTTCCGGATATTGGTATTTTTGATAATTCTAAGAGTTTGCAATTACCATAGAACCAATATCGGTATAGGTAGGTAGGTAACCTAAAAATGGTTAAATAAATTTCGTAGCGATCTTGACGAGAATATATAATAATATCTAAGTATTATCTTTGTGTGTGTAATTTTTTTGGACACCTCGATTTATATTTTTGATTATTCGCTGAGTTAATATCATAAACTCTAATATCGTTACTGTTATATAGTTTCTAGTAATCTAAAATGAAATTTATTTTTATGAAATTCTATGTATAAAGTGTATAATTTAATGGTAGAAATTATTTGCTTTATACATAGAATTTCATAAAAATAAATTTCATTTTAGATATAATACTTAATTAAACAATATTATCTAACACTTACCTAACAATAACGATATTTACTTTAAGTGTTAATCACATTGAGTTAAGGAACTTAAGAAATTAGTCGCTAACGTAAAATGTATGTACTAAATTGCAAATTCAACGGTTTGCGCTTCGGTGTTATGTTTCCTTACTAAACGTTGCAAAAGCGTGTAACGTGACTCCCGGTGTGACTTGACTCCAAGATGCACTATCGATAGGATATGAATGTACTATAGTGTATATAAACACTAATTTACATGCACTTTCCTGATATTATCGTATTTATTTTATTACGAAAGTGTAAGTACTAAATAGTACAATCGCTTAAGTACACAAATAAAGTGCGATATTATTCATTTAAACGGCAATAACAATATGCAACGTACTCAAAAAGTTTTGCATTCTCTTTTTAAACATATACTAAAAGTGATCACGGCGCCATCTATTGAACTATCTAAGAAACATGGCACCGACCGACTTTCACGTTTTACACGTACACGTTTCAGTTACATGCCAAATATTCTAGTTAAATTTTCCTGTATGACATTGCATTGCACTTATTGTGATACATGTGAAATCGATTAAATTGTTAATAATTTATATTAACTTCACATGTAATATGCTTATTATTACAACTGAAAGAAGTCCACTGCTGGAAAAGCCTCCTCCAAGATGATTCCTGGGGCAGGCTATATCGGTATAGCCTCACCTCACAGCAAAACGTGGCGTTTATGACTTGAACCGCCACGTTTTTCTGACGGGTGGACTTGTCCATATGGTCATAGTATGTACTCAGAAGGAAGCGGCTGCCCGTCCTCTGGTAGATATACCCTCTGGTCGACTTCTACGTCCCCCACGAGATGAGATGAGGTGATATAATTCTGATATTCACCGCCGACGATATAGCCTAACACAGCAATATAAGATTAGTGATTACATTCTTCAACGGTGTTAAGTTTCCAGAAGCAAAAGGAAGTAAAAGCCAGTTAACTATGCACTATTGAAGTTCTCTGGGAATTAGCAGAAACTGAGAAGCCAGTTTTTTGTCAAATCTACATTTTCAACTTGAAATACCCGTTTCTTTAAAATTATGCGATCTTATCTCATTTTCGTAACAATGCCGGAAATTGTATCTCGCTGTGACTCAGGTCAAATTAATTTTCTTGTCATTCATCATCACCATAATAAGAATAAGGTAAAGTCAAGAGTGTTTGTACTTGTTTCGTAATAGATATATTTTTTGTTTAGCTCGTGCTTAACAGGATATTCAAAATACTTCGCTAACGTCATACTGATTAACGAATCTTATCTAACACAGATAACAGTTCTTTTAAAGCCCAAAATTCCTGGAAAGTTCCCCCAAAAATGTTTTCAAACTAAGTGGAACGGAATACTGGTATTCTCAAATTTCGTTGCAATCTGCGGCGCAAAAAAATTCTGCTCTACAAAATGTGCCCGCTTCACTGTTTTTTGCGGTGTATGCAATAAGTTGTTGTCAATTGAACCACTAATTGGGAAAAGGTAATAAAATCCACACAGCTAGCAATATTAAATCTACTTTAAACCAATATGTTAAGAGTCAATAACCCTCGTGAATTTTTGAAAGATTTTATTTCTAGCTTTAAATTTTGTTTATTAATTGGTCTCTTCAAATTTGTATCAAATGTTTGCTAAAAATAAAATAAATAAGTTTGAATGACAAACTTTTTTGGTTTTAACTTTTTACTAAGTGTTACAAGATTTTAACAGCTAGTTACTAGTACAGCTATAATAGAAACTTGAATCACTTTGCTTGGATGTAATAGATGAGGATATTATGGCAAGTGTTCCTGGAAGTTAAGGTGGTGCGATTAATATTAATTAACATCTCTGATTACTATCTCTACAGCTAGACCGCTTGGTGAATATTTTATTTTTTCGATAAAGATCGCCTTGAATCTTAGAATGGTATTGATTAATTAATCCGTTACTACCGTTGTGAAAATGTTTACTTATAGTATCACTAGTTAGAAACTTCCGTCAGTGTTATTCTTAGTAGTAAATCACATTATGCATAATTACTACTCATCACTTGAGCATGACTTTCACGCATTACGTCGTGAGGGCCATCAAAGCAAACAAAACAGCATTAAATACTTAACAATATATCGTATTATTAACCTTGGGCCGTCGGTACTTTAGACCCAACATATTATTATGTATTTAAACCAATTATGTGTCAAAATGATTTAATCGAGAATTCAACAGAATCATTTAATTTAAATAATATTTAACAATTGCACCAATCCAAAAAAGGGTAACTGGTACATATTAGTCATTCATTACATTTCACCCTGTTAATGTTGTTTACGTATTTTTGAATTGCTTTAATATTTGAAGCTTTAGACTCGAAATGAAACTCCTCCCCCTAGAACGTAGATGAACAGGGACTTGAGGAACCATTAAGGGACTTGAGGCATTGCCACGTTGCCGGGATGAATCTTTGACCTAAGTAAAGCTCAGCCTTCTTAAGAGTATTATTGTTCATTTCAAAATATTTCAAGTATTAACATGACATAAGGAAACGGGGCACGTTTTGACATAAATCTTATGCGAGCATTTAAATTCACTACAATTATTTGTTAAATTCTATTCTAATACCTCTATTTCTGAAATGTTTACTATCTACGAAACAAATGGGGCTTTACGTAAATTGTAATTTAGTGTGAATGCATGTCTGGCGTTGTACTTTCAAATAATCGAATATCGATTGATCGACTTTTATAAATCGGGTGTCCAAATACTCGACCATTTATAACTTAGAATGGTTATTAAATTGAATATTCGCTACTAGAAAAGTAGGTTGGGTTAAGTCAGAATGGTCGCAATTATGACCTAACTTTCTTTTACAACGTACAAGGCCAGAAACGCTTAAGGATACTTTCGATTGAATGTTCGATTATTAACTATTCGATATTATGAACGTTATAATTTTAGACATTAGATTTATAGTGTTCGATTAATATATTCGATTATTTGTGATTCTATTTGGCATTGGTATTTGGTATCAAACTTGCTTTAAATTCATTAATTTTCTAAAGTTAGAAATCTTTTAACGGTTAACTGGTTTAGCTTACTTTTGAGATAATAAAACCACCTTACTTATAAAAACATTAAGACGCCGACTAGCTTGAGATGGATTTTATCCGTTCACTCTAGAATTTGATGCATTAACAAACCGTCAGTGAAGAAACCAGGTGTTAATTAAGTCCTGAATTTAACCTTATAAAATAAGATGTTTAACCATTACAACGTAAATTCCCGATATTATTTTGTGTTATCTCTTTCTCAGTTCATATTTCGCAAAACAATGTTAAAATAACTTAATAATAATTCTCTGATTATAAATTATCAATAATACCACACCACGAAAACGTGCAATTGAATATACGGTGAGAATCGTATGATGTGATAAATATATGTATATTATATTGTATCTATAAGTATAGCTACGAGTTAATCATAATATTCATATAAACAATTTAAAATAACTATTACCATTATTATTTATCTTAACATATTGACACAAATATGGTCAGTATGTATCATATTAATTATGATACATAATTGTGGGCCATCAATATATTATGCGTCTGATTAATAATAATGACTGGGAAAATACTAAGATAATGTTAACCTTCGAATGATCGAAGATGTTAACTATATATTTGGGATTCCAGACTGTTCAAAGGTGATATAAACAGCCTAGATAACGTCATTAGGAGTAGTATAGGTTTACCTGCATATAGCAACTGTGAGAATTCCACTCTCATAAGTAGTATGGCATTCTCAAACTACCCACATAGCTAGATTATCTATTAATTTGGTTTCATATCCATACAACGCACAAATAGTTAAATTCTAATCGTGTAGGAAGGAATATTACAAAGTTTCAAACTAAGTTAGTGACACAATTGCTTGGGAATGAGTAGATATAGTAATTAGATGTTAAGATGATCCTGTTTAAAAAAAAAGGATTCCTACCAACATTTTTTCAGTAGCTGCCACTTCAAGAACTGCACAGTAGACAGTCGTGTAAAACATGTGCCGATTCAAGAATATAGTATGTATGTATGTATTTTGTGATAAGACCGCCCATAGTATATTTTTAAGGTTTTAAGTGTTTTTCATTTGGTATTCCTTTGGTGTACAATATAGAGTTTCTATCTTCCTAAGTATATTTTATATATTTATTCAGAAAATATTTAATTATAATTCATGAATCGATAGTGTTGGTAAGTTCATAGTTGATTTTTAAATATTTTATTGGATAACTAGCTGTGCCCTGCGGTTTTACCCGCGTTAAACTTTTATCACAGCTCCTCCCCCGTGGGTGATAGCGCGATAATATGTAGCCTATATGTTTACCCGACCTCTTAGTAATCTTCATGCAAAATTTGAAGTAAATCCATGCAGTACTTCTTGAGTTTAGCCCGGACATACATACAGAAAAACAGACAAAAATTCAAAAAAATACTTTTTTGCCTTCGATATCGATTGTAGATCACGCCCCAAGTATTCTTTAAAAAAATATTCAATGTACAGTTTTAACTTTCTTACGATTTTATTATATGTATAGATGAGAAGTAATTCCTACGGAAGATGTGTAGGTAACTTACTCGTAGTAAACTAATATAAGCCGGTAAAGAAGCAGTTTTTAATCCTATCTGTTACTCGTTAAATATAAGTAGGTAATTTACATACATAAAAGTCAGTGATTTTATAACTGACGGCTTATTTATAACTTATCTGTTGATGAGGTCAGTTGGGTCCAATTGCTTCGATATCTACAAGGTAATGTAAATCGCAACGATACTTATAATATTGTATTTATTAATACAAAAATACCTACTAAAGAGGTCATTTGAATCAATAAGATAAATTCAACTTCTGTTGTTTTTCATTTAAATTTAATAGATGCAAGTTTGTTAGTCGTTTATTTCAATATAAGCAGCTACAGTCGAATATAAATAGATCAAATAATAAAGATAAGAGAAACAGGAAAAAAATAAAATATTATTTATTTATTTAGGACAACTTACAAAAGATACTACTACATTGATTACATACATGTTATAAAATTACGTGCTAAATGTTGCATTATATTTTATTCATATATTATTTACTGATTAAATAAATAAAATTAAATATGCGAGATACAGTTTAGTATTCATTATAGATTAGATAAAGAATCAAAACATAGATTATGATCGTGGAAAAATAGAATTGTAAATGCAGGATAGATTCCATAAATACTACTAGAAACTCATATTTTTTTCCTTGTTATTTTATTCCCCACTAGGTTAAATTGTTCAAAAGTTATTTAATAAGGATATAACACATTCTCTTGCAGTTTCGACTGCGAATTATTGTATTTAACTATTGGATGACTGGTTTCGAGGTAACAAGTGACCACGCATCTACAGAACCGGCAACTCAATATTCTCTCATCCTAATCTGATGTAGAGAGATTTTTTTTGGATACTGTTTTACCGACAATTTGTCAAGCAAGCAAGCAAACAAGCGAGTCAACTGTTGTAAATATTCATTAGTATTCCTCACCTTAGTTTTAAACAAATTAATATTTATGAGGCCTATAGAAACAGGACTAATTATGTGTTTCAACAAATACCTTGTTTATTGTTATTAGTTAAAGAGTAACCATCCGTAGTTTAATAGCCACCTCTTTATACGTTACCTCAAAGCCCTTATGATGACAATGTTAAGGGCCTATGCACACCGCGTGTTTTAAAAGCGCGCAGCAAGTCAGATCCAACGCTGTAGGATAAAAGCGCGCCGTCGACTCGCGTTTCTTAAACGCACGTCGACGGCGCGTTTGAAAAACGCTGTGCTCAGTCTCTAAAATTTACACGTTGATGTGACATCATTGACTTTAATAAAACTCACATTGTTGTGTCAAATACGTAAATTTCTATACGCTTGTTTGTTGCTTGTGACATTCAAATTACCGAAAAAACAATAAGCAGAATATGTATATTTTGTTTTTATCTATTAACGCCGAGACAGGTAAATAATATATGTACTTTAGGATTTATTTCGTTTACCTGTGTAGAGTAAAGAGTTCAAGTACCTGCATAAGAACACTTTGACCTTCAGCAAACCACACGTATTATGATTATTATAGCCCACAATTCAGGGAGCACGTTTAGATGCTTTACCTGATATAAATAGCCGTGTGGTTTTCGGCCTAGAAAGAATAACAGGGTACCGTATGGGGGGTGGGGGGAGGGGGGTATCTTGTGCATATTTTAAAAGGCAACTAAGTGATACACGAGTTGGTCGGGAAGCAGCGTCACCTGTGTACTAGCTACCACCTAACTGCGGTCAGCACCGCGCATGCCAAGTGCGGAGACTAAGGGCCAGCGCAGACCGAGAGGAGCGCAGCGGAGAGGGTTTTATTAAGGCACTAGAAAATCAACTTTAGAATTATAGGAATAAAGAGCATATATGCTTGAACCTGACATAAAATGCTCGCGCAGTCTCGGGCATATAATGTTCAAGCATACATGCACTTTATTTAAATAATTTTAAAGTTGATTTTATAGTGCCTTAATAAAATTCTATCCGCTGCGCTCCTCTCTGTCTGCGCTGGCCCTAAGGCAAACCCCTCCAAAATGACAACATTATTGAAACCTTTGGGGAGGCCTATATCCAGCATTGGATGATATCAGTCACACGATTCAAAACTATTATAATTTTTGTAGAAGTGCTTTGGTCATTTTGTGTGATTAAATACTGTAAAATAAGTCCGCATTTTAATTTTTTTTAATTATAATTACCGGTTTTAGTATTTATGTTTGTTAGTATACAAGACCCATTAAAATTATAACTTGCTTGGAATATTTTAGGATATAAATCAAACAAAATGGCGGACGCAAATTTTTTAAGCGTTTACAATCATTTCATATCTTTTGAAACAATTAGATGCGTGAAAGAGATAGCCACACTACACTTTCTGCGTGTGACTAAGGTCGCCAGAGCTCATCGGGGTGGGGGAAAGGGTCAGCAACACTGGTTTGCTGACTCATTTAAAGGCCGCAACGCACTCCTCCTCTGGTGTTGCGAGTGTCCATGGGCGGCGGTAATCAATTACCATCAGGTGACCCATTTACTCGTTTGTCGCCCACTTACATAAAAAAACGTGAATATGCTGCGCATTGAAATCTGGACTAGACTAGAATAAATTAATTTGCATCAAACACTGATAACATACACAAACTTAAAAATCTACCAATCTTGAGCTGTATAATTATCACTGTTATATTATTTACTCAAGAATAAAATAAAAGTATACATAAATGTGCATTTTAATTATCTTTGTACAAAAATATGTGTTGGATCGGGATGGATGTCATTAGAGGACGTCATTTGATATCACTTGAACGACCTTGTAAGCGATATATACATTTTAAATTCTCTGATTATGTGCAATTTTATGCAATCTAATTAATATTTAGTGATTAGTTCTAGCTTTGTTTCCTGTTGTGTACACGGTTGACAACTCTATGCACTTATTACAAATAATTGTGACCCCCGTATCATTATTCTAGCTCTATGGCTACACATTCAAAAAGAAAAGAAAGAAAGCGCACAAGGAAAACCACTAATATTAACCAGCCAGTTACAATAAAAATAGCTAATCATTGCCAAAATAATTATATTTTTACTTCTTCTTTCGCCAACGTGCCAATTTTCCTAGTGCGGGCGTTGTCTTTTTTAACGAAACGAATAAAAAACTACGTGCCCATTTAAGTATTAATACACAAATGTTTTATTACAACTATTAACCACGCAAGAGTTACCATTTCTGTTTTTTTTTAAATAAAGTTGTGTAATAATCAATAATTTTGTACTTCCGTACTGTAATTGCAAAACCAGGTTGTTAGATCGAGTTCAATTCACATTCGTAATGGTTTGTATTTATGTTTAGTACTTCTGTACGAAATGCTATGGAAAATACAAATATTAAGAGAGAGAAAGAGAACGCTATGAGTATTATTTCTATTTAAATGCGATTAACTGCAAATTACCATAGATTAGGTCCAACATCATATCATTTCCCTTTAATTTGTATAATATGACATCTCGGATCTACAGCTGCCACGCACCCTATTCAGAATAATGCGGAAATTTAGAATATTCGAGAAGTCAATTGTCATCTGACATGGCTGGGAAGAAACTAGACGCAGGACTGACAGCTCACCTCAACATTAATCATTTTAATTTTTACACGCTTCATTTTAACTTCAGAACTTGTATGTTTGTTTGAAGCCTCCTTTTGGCGCGATTTTGACCCTTTTCAATAGTCAGACTTCATTCAAACTTTGTATATTTAACCAGTGAACGCAAATAAACATGGAAGCATTACTTCAAGGAAACTAAGCTCAAATCTTGACCCAATATTCCAATCAAACTGACACAAAGGAATACCGTCTCTGATTGGCCAAAAATATTGCCGCTCAGGTTCACCTTTTAAAAGTAGACATTATGACGTGAAGTTTGGGTCTAAATTGCAATGTTCATGTCATTCGCCGAGGGATGTTTTATGCTATAAAGTGCAACGAAAATAATTCACCGTGACATTGATGTTATTAAAATAATATATAATTACGATAAAATATACAGTTTCTTGAACTTTACGGCAAGAGCTTTTCTTAGGTATTTGGCAAGTAATGGGTTTGTTTGCTATGATAATAAGGTAAATAAAACAAATTTGTGGTCATTTATTTATTATAATTATTATTTACAATTTCCGTATACGTGCTACATACGTTGTAGTAGTAGGTAGTGACCTTTAAGGATTCCGTACCTTCAAAGAAAAAAACGGAACCCTTATAGTATCACTTTGTTATCCGTCCATCCCTCTGTCTATCAATACCCTTGATCTTGAAAATGCGTGGAGGACTCGACTTGAAATTATAGGTGATCTAGTATATACAGGGTTACTTCTTAAACACCAACAACCTCGCAGGACTAGGAAGTTAACACCATAAGCAACAACTAACTCTACGCGCAACACAAAGATTACGTAACCCACCTGGTTACGTTATCTTTGCGATACGCGTAGAGTTATAAACATTCAAGTGTGAAAATAAATTAATATTGACTTTTTACAAAAAAAATATATAGATATAGATAAAAATACAAATGATCAAAATTTGTAAAATAAATGTTATTGCTTATGGTTTTAGCTATCTAGTCCTGCGAGGTTGTTGGTGTTTTACAAGTTACCCTATATATATATATATAAATAAAATAGAATTGCCTGTTTATAATGCATTAAACGAATAATTGTACCGTACGTATCGTTTTAGCTTCCTGTATCCCTTTTTTGAAACAGAAAAATCGTCATTGCTGAAATGAACCGAACATACCCTTGTCGTTTTATTTGGGCTCCATTCAATTGCATTCTTTTCAAAAGGAACGGCTTTCGTCTATAGTTCTCTTCACTTTAGATCTAGTAGAAATCTGAAGAAACCAAGTAATTTTAATACCACCATTACTATTCTTTTGAACAAACTCTAAAGATGCTGAGTATTTTACCTAAGATTATTATAAAATTAATAATTATAATAAATAAAAATATTTATCATAATTTTTGTGTCGAGAAATAAATTGTTTCGTTTGCATAACAAGATCACCATATATTTTGTGTGAATTAGATTGACTTCATATTAAATAAATTAAAATATATAGCGATGTACTTACCCGTAATAACTAATTTCAACACTCTTGTAATGCAAATGAGATTTGCATTTTTGTAAATTAAACACGCTGAAACCAATAACTGACAGACGACCGCCATTGATGCCTGTAGTGCGCAAACTCCGCGTCACAATTTTTAAGCCCGAGTCACAATCTGCGTTGGGTCATTTTGGCGAGCTAGGAATGCTTCCATGTTTATTTGCGTTCACTGTATTTAACGAGGACCACTAGAACATATTAGTGTATTGTCAAAACATGCGTGCTTGCACCCCACGCTTTTGATGTCAATAGTTAAAAATGTTTCATTGACAGCTATAAGAAGAAGGATATTAAAGAGTGCCCTACTTTTTTCTTAACAAAAACTTTTTTTCTTAAGTACACTATTATTAATTTGTATATATATTTTTACACTATTCTTAATTAAAATTTATTTTCTATTGTTTAGTTTAGTTTTCTATATAATGGGTGTTTTTAGTTTCTTTTACTATTATTTATTTTCACCTTAATTGAATAGATTTTTATCACTAAATATTTGACTATTTATTTTTACTACGTTACTACATCTTACTGTTCTTGGTAATGAAGCTGCGTTAAAGCAATACGTGTATTCGGCGAATTGCTAATAAGGAAAACAACAAGTTACTGATTCTTCGAAGCTGATAAAATATAAAGACAGATCTCAGGTCAGGGTTAGATTATTGTGATTAAAAGATATTAAGAAATTGTACAGTTGACGCTACGTTAGAAGACACTTGCACTAGAAAAATCACTCTTATTGCCTTCTACTATCTTATAAGTACCTGATTAATAAACAAACCAACCTTTGTTTTTGTTTTGCGCTCGGGATATTAATCCCTGTATCGCAGGATACTTTAGAAACGTATTCACGGACACAAAGCCCTCTCAGGCTCTGAACCAGTACTTGTGGGTCACTCAAATAGTTGTCCAGTGTGGGAATCGAACCCGTAATACGAAGTGGCGAGGCGACTGTCTTACATAACCACTGTATAAATTAATTGTAAACGTATTTATTTATTTAATCTACTAAACATTATCATTATAGGTTTTGCACGCAATGCTATAATGCGAACAATTGAGAAGTAAATCGAGAGTCACCCTCTCGTATTCCGCCAATGAAAAATTTAAAATGACTATTAATTTGGAGTATATATTAATATTCAGGTCCCGGGTATGACCTTAAAGTGCCTCTATCTGTGTGCCTTTAGAAGGATCATGGGCCATCGATAGCAGGGGAGATGAGCCTCTAAGCACTGGTCTGCAACTCATCTTAGGAGATGGAAAACTCTGATCACAAACCCGGAACGGGGTCTCCGTTAGGCGCGAGTAGGGTCCAACCCGAAATATGCGGCAGATTTCTACAGCTGACATAGCTCCACACGTATTGGCTTTCCTTTCCTGTGGGCTCAGCTAGTGAGGCCTAAGAAGGTCTTGGGCAACCCTGCGCTTACTTTACTCCGTCCCAGACGGTGCCATATATAATATTTTAAAGATATATAGGCCTCACTGTTAGTTATAGTTGTATTATAGTTGGTAAAGCCATGTTAGTGAAATTTCCATTAATAAGAAAAGTAAGTAAGTACTTGATTGGGCTGGAACATTATTATAATGCCTTATTTAAAGAAATTGTTTTCAATAAATAAAATACGCAAAGTGTCACAGAGAAAATACTAATTTAATCAAAGGTAACGGACTACTATGGAGCATGGAGATAGATAGAATGTCTAAATATTTACTACCTACTTAAAAATTTGATACAATAGATTTACTTAGAAAGAGTCCTACGATAAATAACAGTGTGTTAAGCAAATTAAGGAAAATTTTGTACCTGGATGACAAAATGTAGAAAACACACAACATACCTTCTCGGTTTATTTAATAATTCGTCTGCCGAGTCACGATCACAACCCAGCAATATGTTATGTTAAAATGGAGTGTGTCTCACTATTAAACGTGAACACAATTGTAATTAACAATAACATAAATAATAATAATTACGTATTCATGTTAATTATAAATAATTAAAATAACTAATTATGATTAACTCCAAAACAAATATTAAAAAGCAAAGAAGTCATCTATATATAAATAAAAAGACAAGTCCTGACTGACTGACTGACTCATCAACGCCCAGCCCAAACCCTTGGACCTAGAAAGCTGAAATTTTGCACAAATGTTTGCTTTATAATGTAGACAAGGAATAAGGAAGGATTTTTCGAAATTCAACCCCTAAGGGGGTAAAACAGGGGCGCTAAGTTAGTATGAAACTTTGCCGTTTTTGAAATTTAAGGCATAAAAATTGGTATTTGGCCTTCCAGTAAAAAATAAAAATCACGTATTTCAGGGTTTTTGGAAATTCCACCCTCAAGGGCGAAAAACAGGGGATGTAAGTTTGTATGGAAAATGTGACAATTTTTAAGTTAAACTCTTGAAAATTGGTATTTGGCTTTTTAGTTAAAAATAAAAAATATGTATTTCAGCATTTTTGGAAATTCCAGCCCCAAGAGCGTAAAATGGGGGATGTAAGTTTGTATGAAAAATGCGACATTTTTGAAGTTAAACTAATGAAAATTGGTATTTGGCTTTTCAGTTAAAAATAAAAAAAATATTATTTCAGGATTTCCGAGAATTCCACCCCTACGGGTGACAAATAGGGGATGTAAGTTTGTATGAAAAATGTGACAATTTTGAGGTAAACGCATGAAAATTGGTGAATGGCCTTTCATTTAAAAATTATAAATATATATTTCAGGATTTTTGGAAATTCCACCCCTAAGGACGACTAGAATAGGCGATGTAAGTTTGTATGAAAGTCTGTATTTTTTTAGTTAAACGCATGTAAATTGGTATTTGGTCCTTCAGTTAAAAATAAAGCAATCCAGCGAATAATTTGTTGTTAAAAAAAGGTAATCCTAAACTGATTCAATAGATCGCCACCAACAATTTAAGCAAACTCAAATTTTATAAAATTAGTTTCTTATGCCAAGAAGCTTAAAATGTCGTGGTCGTTGTCGTCTAAGTAAAGATTTAGCGTTTTATAAGATTTGTAACTTCTTTTTTTTTGGTAAATTTTATAACAAATTAAAAAAACGACATTTTAATCAAATTGGGTTAAAAAACGAATTTATCTGAAATTCGAGTTAGCGTAGTATACATTGTTGGTGACGAGATGATCGCACCCAAAAAACATCATCTTAATTTTACTGATCTACAAGTTCACTATTTTGTAACTATGGCGTTAATGTCGTTTCAGATCGCGGAACTTAATTGGCATATCGGTTAAAATAAATAAATGCTTGAAATAAAAGGTAGTCCAAAACTGAATCAAAAGATGATCGCCTAAATCTCACCCAAAATATATGCACACATCTTAATTTTACCGCTTTACAAGTTTATATTATTGTTAGTAGATGGTGTAATCGTCGTTTTAGATCGCGCTATGGTTTCATTCACAAAATATCGCAACCTAGAGTTACCTTTGTGATTAATGCATCGTTGATTATTATTTTACTTTATTTAACTTACTGACTATACTTAAAGACAATTGATATGTATTCTTTGATTTTTGCTTGATGATATCGGGTCCTCTTTGTAAATAACAGTAGCAAAGTAGTCTATCATTTATTTCTTAGTAAGATTATTTATAGGTTAGGTTTTATTCAATTTATATTTCTTATTTGTTTTAAAAGTTATATTTTTTAGATTAAGCTAGAAGTAAGTAGTTACATTGGTCATCATTCAAAATTGTCGCGGACAAAGTCGCGGGCACCAGCTAGTCATTTATAAAGTCTACTAAATATAAAACAAAATAGATAATTACGCATTAAAATAAATATATAAGCAAAAAAAATATATAATAGCCTGATATATATTTTTTTGCAATTTATTATAAACTGAATTGTTTTGGTATAATCTTTCGTGTCTTCATTATATTTTATTAGTCAATACAAAGTCCGTCCGAATTATGACGTTGTATCTTCTGTAACTAACAAAAAATGGTAATATTACGTAAATAACTAGTAGGTAATTGATGTCTAATTTGTAACATTACACCATCGTCTTGACGTAATTCAATAAAAAATAACATAATTATTACTACGTAGAGCAACACTTGTTTATGGTCAAGTATTTTTTTGTGTTACCATACCGATAGCAAAAGCCCCACATACATATTAAAAAAAAAACGGAGATCGAAACAAAAATGAAATACAATTTTTTGTTATGAATGTGTCATAATAAATGATTTTTTGAAAATTGTTATATTGAATTGTTTTTTATATACAACGAAGTCAGCAAACAATCATTTGATGGCCCACCTGATGGCATCACATTGACAGTATTCGACGGGCCTGTTGGCGTGGTTGGCAAATGCTTGCTTTTCACGCCGGAGGTCGTGGGTTCGATTCCCACCCAGGACAGATATTTGTGTGCATGAACATGTCTGTTTGTCCTGAGTCTGGGTGAAATTTATCTATATAAGTATGTATTTACACAATAAAAGTATTATATGTAGTATATCAGTTATCTGGTTTCCATAGTACAAGCTCTGCTTAGTTTGGGATCAGAGGGCTGTGTCTAATAATGTCCCAGGATATTATTATAGAATAATATCCTGGGACATTATCCAACTCATGTTCGAGCTAAAACTCTATATGTTCGCTTAAAAGTTCTAAATAAAAGAACTTTATCGTATGGGCCGAGTGTCAGAGTTGTTCAAGCCGGCCAGTAGGCTTCTGAAGTGGCTTATCGACTGTTGTCAGACGACTACAACCGGGACCGACGTCCTAACATGACCGAATAGGGTTTCCTTATCTAAAATCTAGGAACCAAGACACGACGCGTGAAAGCCTCAGTATTTGAAGCTCAGAACCCGGACATGTCAACAGTCACTGCCAGTGCCAGTGTCGGTTCATAAATTGTCCACACCGCGGCGCCTGAATCGAGCCACCACCGAAACGTCCCTCATGGGCGTGGCGGCCCAAGACTTTTTAAATCCACCCTCTAAAGCCCTCTAAATTGGGCCAAATCCAGGGAAACCCGGACGGATTGCAACCCTATTTCCGAAGCGCAGCGATTAAAGCCCTTAGAACCAATTTCTCCGTTAATACTAAACGCGATCAATTGACGCTAAACTCAGTTCAGCGTACTGTAGCTGAGTTTAGCTTCCATTGATCGCGTTTAATTTTTGTTTGTTTAATTTTATCGAAAATAAAACGCGATCAATTGACTCTAAACTCGGTTCTGCTTCCTGTAACTGAGTTTAGCGTCCATTGATAACGGTGAAATCGGCTCTTAGACGTATACCTATCTATAGACTGACCGCGTGCCTATGTGCTTTACGTCACTGATCTTTTACGGACCGGTGAAAGCAACTCAAAACAACAATTGCGTTTATTGGCTGATCCTTGTATACGTATAGACCTGTTTTCGGGCGTCTCCTAGTCTAAACTACACTATTAAGCTGGCTTATTGCCAAATCACCGGCTTTCTTCTAATGTAATGTCTGCTTCCCGTAATATATTTCAGGTTAGTTATCATTCGTTGGCCTGACCCAGTGACAGTGACCCAAAACAAAATCGAGGTTTATAACTACATCGTTGAGATTTTTATAGATTTCTACAGACATTACAGCGGCGGTAATGCCAATTGTCTGTATTATTTGTTTAGGTGTTTCACGCGTGTTATTATTATTAGACATAGCGTATTTAAATATTCAATAAATTAAATTGTGTTGGAACGTTGCAAATAATTAGGTATGTGTTTTCAAAAGTTTCTGATAACGATGAGTGTATATATATATATGTAATTTAATAGAAGCCAATCCGAAGATTATTTTAGAAAGTTTAGAATACGTGCACGTATGGCGCAGCGCTTAAAACAGTCTCCTTACTACTTCGTGTTTTGGGTTCGATTCCCGCTCTGGACTACTATATTTGTGGGACCCATAAAAAGTTGTTCTGTGTCTGGATGTACTTTGTATCCGTCAATTGTGTTTGATAAGTACCCCGCAACACAGGATTGATTTACCTAGCGAGGGAGATGCCTATAAATAATACTTTCAAGAATACTTTATATTTTGAAAAAGTGTCGTTAGTTTCTATTCTTAGTAAATCTTTAGTTTGTAATTAGAATGTCCAATTACAAACTAAGGATTGACTCTATAACAAACTAAATTTAAAAAAAACGAATCATTTCTAACGTCTACTTCATCAACAAAAACTAATTTTGTCGTCCCAAGGTTTCAGTTTATCTAAAATGTTCTAGTGTATAATCTGTGTTTCTCGTATCTGATTGTTTTCGTGTGTATAATCGTCATTTTTTATCTTTTTAATATCTTTGCGGCGTGTAGTCTGTTATTTGAAAATCAAGTTTAAAAACTGCTTGATCATTATTTTCTGAACGACATCTAAGTACCACTTTTTATATTCTATAGCTGCAGTGCTCCGGTAGAAGAGTATTTTCCCGTCAAGTTCACAACGACATTTTCAAATTTCTAATTGTTTAGGAATAAGGAATAGTCTAATAAAAAACTATATATATAGTAATAAATTAATAAGACATTTGAAGGACCTAATTAATCGTTATTGTCAGTTAACAAATTCCTAGTTTCTAGAAAGTGTTTTTATTTTTTACTAGCTGTGCCCCGTAGTTTTACCCGCGTTAAATATTATTTAAAAATTATAGCCTATGTGTTGATCCAGCGTGTCAGCTAACTTCATACCAAATTTTATTAAAATTGCCCCAGCCGTTTAGACGTGAAGAAGTAACAAACATACACAGTCACACACTCACAAACTTTCGCCTTTATAATATTAGTAGGAAGTAGGATTGTGTTGAGTCTAAATACGAATTACAAAAATGCCTATAATGAACAAATCAGTTAGAAGAATTTTATAAAATGCGTAGCTGTATCTTCTATTCGATTCGATTTGACACTGAACGTCAAAACGTTAGCGTTGTCACCTTGAACTAGATGAAACATTAAAGAACTACGTTTATGATATAGTCTAGCTGGCTCAATGATTATCAGACGTCAAAGTCTAGTTGTTAGTGAGAGTGCAAAGCCAGAGTTCGTAGGTTCTATTCTCACCAGGGACAAATCTTTGTTTAATGAACACGATTATTTGTTCTGGGTCTGGGTGTGATTTATCTTAGAAATATATGTTTATCAGTTTTATACCATAGTACAGTTTTTGCCTAGTTTGGGATCAGATGACAGTGTGTTAATTGTCCCAAGATATTCATTATTGTAGATATTTATTTAAGACTACCTGCCTATCCTTAACTGCATACACGGAGGTGTGCTAATACTCCTCCTGAATTTTGCAACATAATTACGTTAAAATGAAGGAGATTGAACGATGCTAAAATTATTTTTATATGTCCTACGTCTTACCACGTTTTACATGTTTTTGGGATAAATTTAAAGTCAAAAAATTACATATTTAGCGCGCTTAATAGTTTTAAATCATTGGTGTCTATGCTTCAAATTGATTATTCAGAAACATTTATGATTTTCATGTTAACAAAATTATGATAGACAATTTTCTAAAACGCATACAAATTAGTTTTTATACATTTTACAGGTATAACGAAAAAAAGAGTTTTAAATTGAAACGGTTTACAAACTATTAACTTAAAACCCATTTCTATCTACTATTGCCAACAAATATGACATTCAAATAGAACAAATTATTCCAAAGGAGAAAACGGTACATAAATAACGGTACGTAAATACGTTTTTTTTTGCAATTTTAATATCACATTTGGATTGCAAAAGCAAAATGTTTTGCGCACATCCCGCCTCAGTCCCGCTTAGTATGAATAATAAATAAAAATATGTTGTGACAAAATTCATAGGACGCGCATTACTAACGTCTATTTACGTAGAGAAATGCTCAGGTACTTAGAATATTTATAAAAATGTCAACAACTACATTAAGTAAATGATGACATGATTGGTAAATGCTTGCCTTTCACGCCGCAGATATTTGTGTGCATTAACATGTTAGCTTGTCCTGTGCCTGGGTATAATTAATTACATGTATATATTTACAATATGATGGTCAGAAAGATGGACCGATGACATTGTGCGGGTCCCTGGAAACTGGTGGATGCGAATAGCGCAAGACCGGCAATTGTGGAGATCTTTGCGGGAGGCCTTTGTCCAGCAGTGGACATCTATCGGCTGACATGATGATGATGATATATTTACAAAAAAAGTAGTAAGTATATGTAGTATATAAGTTTCCCGATTTCCATAGTAGGTACAAGCTCCGCTTAATGTGGGATAAATAATATCCCAGGATATTATTATTGTATTACTTACTGGCTGTGCCCCACGGTTTTACCCGCGTTAAATTGTATAAATAATCACAGCTCCTCCCCTGTAGGTGATAGCGTGATAATATGTAGCCTATAAATGTTGACCCGACCTCTTAGTAATATCCATGCAAAATTTGAAGCAAATCCATCCAGTACTTTTTGAGTTTAGCCCGGACATACATACAGACAAACAGACACACAGACAAAAATTCTAACAACTATATTTTTGGCTTCGATATCGATAGTAGATCAGGCCCGAAGTATCCTTTAAAGAATTTTCAATGTACCGTTTTGACTTTCCTACGATTTTATTATAAGAGAGATATAGATTCGTTCATGCCAGTAAACAAGTTCCTATTTTCTAGTAAGTGATTTATTGCTATTGTGTTGAGTCTAAATAGGAATTATTAAAATGCCTATAATTAACAAATCAATTAGAAGAATTTCATAAGATAACGTATCTGTATCCTAATATTTAAAAAATCCGGTTACTACAAGTAAAAACCATAGGACTTTAAACAGCTGAAGCTAGACTTTCATTAAACATTCCTAAGATTATTTCGATAAATAACACGGCCTAGATTCGGTGCGTTTATTTACGGTATACGAACCGCGAATACACTGTCACCAATTTTTTAATTCGATCCACTTTAGCCCAAGAAGGCTTGTTCAGTAATACAATCAAAATAAAATCAATTATCCAGTCAGAAAAAAAAAACACAAATTACATTAGAATATCAGTTATAGAGCTACAATTGTACATGCTACGGCTAATGGCACCTTTTTCCAACATTCCTATTTCTGATAATACAAATGACATTGTTATGTGACAGATTTACACAAGGATTGAATTGGTCGTGTGAAAGAGTAAACACCAAGATAGATGGAAAGTGAATACGTAGGCTGTACATCAATTTGATCGAGTGCTACTCGATCTATGGAGTGACATCAGTTGGCAGTAAATCGAATACGTTTGGCATGACAAGCCTGTTGATAGATTGCGTTGCAAACAATTATATTGTTACAACTTTGATGTTATTGGAACTTAAACAATGCAAAATTTCCGTCTAAATGGATCAAAACACCAACTAGGTTGCCAAGCAATTAGGCTCGCGGTCAGTCCATAGATTGGTGACCGCTATAGTGGTTTAATGGGGCTGTCGTTCCGGCTTGACAACTCTGACACTAGGGTACGATAAGTAAGTAAAACATTCGTTTCGTAAAAAGAGAAAAACAGATTTGTTTCCAATTAAATATATTATTTAGAATAGTTACTAGTTTTCAGTAATTTTAAGATAATTTGAAACTGAAGCATCAATTTTAAAACCTAGAAATGTACTGTGAAAGCATTGGGGTAATGCTAAAATTAAGCAATATTAATAATTACTCAAATTAGGAAAAGATAATTATCTAATGTGACTGTTTGTGTGAATGGTTATTTTAATTGATTTTTTTTAGTAATTACCATTTGTAGCGCTCGTTTAAATCGATCATGTTTACATATGTAGATTCTTGTATATTTTTTTCTTAGCCGTTTTATTATTTACTTATACTAATGTAAACTCTTATAAATCACCTTGAATTATATGCCAACAAGTATTTTGTTTTGGAAAAGTATTTCAATTTACTTGTGCCTAATTAAAAGCGTTTTTATTACTTTTCACAACTTAAAAAATGTTCTTTGTTTATTAACAGTCTTGCATTTATTCAGTTTTACATTTATATACTTTTTTATTTCCATCGCGTTGATTTAAGTAATCAATTAGATGTAATTCTCTTGTCACTTCATGTCGCAAAGTGTTGTCATTAGTGCAGATGTGGTCGATTTAAATTATAGGGTTACCGATGGTTTTTGTCAGTGACGAGGCGCATGCGTATTCGAAATGTATTGAGGCTTTTAATTATGAAACCGATTCGTGTGGTGATCTTTGTATGTGGTCTTTTACGTAATTTTTGTACCGTATTTTGCTTTAAACTGTTATATAACAGTTATATATTATGAGAATAACATGGACATGTTTTACGCATGCACCCAGACAAATTGGCCCAGATTTCAACCAGATGGGGTTCCTAAAATTGACCGACGCCAACGCATTAGGTCCAAGCGGAGATGACGTAATGACCTTGATTCATTTTACTAACATTTAGCTTGAAATGGCATTAAAAAAATGGAAAATAAAGGAAATCTGAAAAATTGTGTGAGTGATTTTATAATAATAATAGTCTTTTTTTTCAAGAATGTTACAGATACATAAGTTAATCAGAAAACAGAACGAAATTTATAATGATAATGTACCTAACAATATCATTATAAATTTCGGAGAAAAATTTGTGTATTTTATGCTCATACTTATGATGATGATCTGATAAAAATATAATAACCCTGCCTCTGTCAACGCGCGGAAACAAAAAGCATACAACATTTTTTTTTAATTCAAAATATAACCAGTATTTTTTATTAATAATAATAAGATAGTCCATCTAGCTTTGTCAGAATTTACTTTTTAAATTTCACGGAGTATAAATCACTTTCTCACTTTTCATTGAAAGCCTTCATATAATTTCATATCTACAATAAAAATAAATATGTATAAAACTTAAATAGCCCATTTGCAGAATGTATTGAATACAGGTCATAAGGCGTGACGACACAATCCTATCGAGGTCAATGTATTTAAGTATAAAGTGATACTATATTAATGAGATGGAGCTAATTTTATAATATCATCATAAGGCCGGGACTCCACCAAACCAGAGATGTGTGCTGTGCGAGAAGAGATGTTTCTAGCTCGGGGGACTCCAACAAAGCATAGTTGTGACACCGCTCACTGCACGCTGCTCACATCTCTCGTCACCACTGCGCGTCGTCCGCGAACATCTCACATCTCCGCTTCCATCGTGCCATACAAATATTACACATCTCCGCACAGCGATCTCTACTAAAGCTAAGCGGAGAGATATGTCAATAACACAATTCTATTGGTTGTTTAAAAAACATCTCCTCTCTGCTCGTCTCGTCTCCGCTTTGGTTGAGTCCCGGCCTAACAGCTATAAGTTAGCTTACTGCTGGACAAAAGCCTCCCCCAAGAATTATCTGGGGGCATATGCCATAAACACCTCGCTTGGTAGACGGGTAGGTGATCGTAGTAAGATAGTTATAGTACTCAGAAAGAAGCTGCTGCCCGTCCTCTCTCTGAAAGATATTCCCTCGGGTCAATTTCCATCCCCTCCACGGGATGAGGTGGGGTGATGATATTCTGATATTCATCTAATCTTATGATGTTACTAACAAAAATATTTTTATATTTATTCTACACCATTATTTGTGTTCAATGGCGAAGAAAGTCATTCTATGCATTAGTACTTAAAGTGTCAAAATGACGTCATTAAGAATAGATCTGCATAATGATCATTAAATAAAGCCTTCACTAAAATACTGCTAACTAATAAAGGCAGCGCTTTTGTCATTAGAGACAATTAACCAATCCTCGTTATAATTACCTAGAACAATATCTAGGTAACTGGGTTACAATTTGATCATTCAGCAGTAAGTACAAGTCACACGTGCTTCGTACCAATTAGCTCGTAGAAATTTTAATTTTCTCTCGCGCTTGGCTAAAGTCCAGTGAGTATATCGGAGTATATTGTCTCCCTCACCTTGGTCAGTACCGCAAATAAATTGTGACTTTTCTCTTCAAATGCAGTGAAAACTTCGCAGTGAAACCTAGTGTAATAAGCGCTTTTGTTTGTAGAAATGCATGAGTGAGGTGTTAGACAATCGCGTCAATATATGTTTACACGTATTATCTCAGTGAATTGAGTTTCGTGATTCTAGTTACAATACTTTGAGTGCATGTGACGGCTTCCAGCGAAGATCGACGCGGTGTGAGTTGTGTATGTATTTTTTCTTAAATTATCTAGTAATTGTTACAGTCACGAGTTGTTCAACTCCGCGAGTACTCGAGAGTAATCGCGGGGTTAAACAACCTGTTGCGCCTTTGACTATAGGTTTTATTACGTAAGATAAAATAAAAAAAACCCGAATTGGGATTTGCAGTTTGATTCAATCAAATGATGGTCACAAAAATTACGTTGGTAACTTGTACGAATATTATAAATTAATTTTAACGTATAACATTTTATATGCTCTTATAAAAATGGAATGGAATGGAATCTAGTACCTACCGGCTGATAGTTTCAAGAAAAATGCCCAGGCTAAAAGCCGTCAGGCTTTTAGGAACCATAAAGCTTCGAGAATATCATCATCAACATCATCACATCAGCCGTCTTCTTCTGCACAAAGTTCTACCCCAAAGATTGCCGGTCTTGCGCTATCCGCATACAGCGGTTTCCAGCGACCCCCATTTCTCGGTTTTCGAGAATATAAAATAACAGTATTTATATAATTCCTTTCATTTAGGCCATGTTGGATGAAAATACAACGTAGGTATGAAAAATGAGTTTTGTTTGTAATGAAAAAATCATACTTAATCTATATAAATAAAAAGACAAGTCCTGACTGACTGACTGACTCATCAACGCCCAGCCCAAACCCTTGGCCCTAGAAAGCTGAAATTTTGCACAGATGTTTTCTTTATAATGTAGACAAGGAATAAGGAAGGATTTTTCGAAATTCAACCCCTAAAGGGGTAAAACGGGGGTGCCAAGTTAGTATGAAACTTTGCCATTTTTGAAGTTAGAGGCATGAAAGTTGGTATTTGGCCTTGCAGTTAAAAATAAAAAATATGTGTTTCAGAATTTTTGGAAAGTACACCCCCAAGGGCGAAAAATAGGGGATGTAAGTTTGTACGAAAAAAGTTTCCATTTTTAAGTTAAACGCATGAAAATTAGCATTTGGCTTTTTTGTTAAAAATAAAAAATATATATTTCAGGAATTTTGAAAATTCTACCCCGAAGGTCATAAAATAGGGGATGTAAGTTTGTATGAAAAATGCGATATTTTTGAAGTTAAACGCATGAAAATGAGTATTTGGCCTTTATGTTAAATATATATAGCATTTATTTCAGGATTCTGGGAAATTACACCCCCAAGGGCGGAAAATAGGGGATATAATTTTATACTGCCTGACTGCCATATCAACGCACAGTCTAAACGGCTGGAGTTAGGGACTTGAATTTTGACAGTAGTTACCTTTTATGACGTAAGCATCCACCGAAGAAGGGTTTTTGAAAATACCACCCCTAAGGGAGTAAAATAAGGGATAAAATATTTTATGAAAGTCCTTAATTTTGATGTTAAAGGCATGTATATATAGACTTGCAGTTAAAAATTATAATATATATTTCAGGATTTTTGAAAATTCACCCCCAAGGGCGTAAAATCGGGGATGTAATTTATACGAAAAAAGTGCCAACAAGTTTTAAGTTAAACGCATGAAACTTGGTATTTAGCATTACAGTTAAAAATTAAATGTATACGTTTCCGGATTTCCGAGAATTCTACCACGAAGGGTGACAAATAGGGGATGTTCGTATGAAAATTGGTATTTCAGTTAAAAATAAAGCAATCAAGGGAATAATTTGTTGTTAAAAGGTAATCCATAACTGATTCAATAGGTCAACACCAAAAATTTACACCAACTTAAGAAATTCGTTTCTTATTGCTTAAAATGTCGTGTTCGTTGTCGTCTAAGTAAAGATTTAGCGTTAAGATTTGTAACTTCTTCTTTTTGGTATTTTTTATAACATATTAAGAAAACGTCAATTTAATAAAATTGGGATAAAAAAGTAATTTACCCAAAATTCGAGTTAGCGTAGTATAAATCTACAAGTTCACAATTTTGTAACTAGATGGTGTTTATATCGTTTCAGATCGCAGAACTCATTTGGCATATCGGTTAAAATAAATAAATGCTTGAAGTAAAAGGTAGTCCAAAACTGAATCAAAAGATAATCCCCTAAATCTCACCCAAAATATATGCCCACATCTTAATTTTACCGCTTTACAAGTTTATATTTTTTTAGTAGATGGTGTAATCATCGTTTTAGATCGCGCTATGGTTTCGTTCACAAAATGTGATGTATATTAGACCTATCAATGCCGTGGTCGCAACCTAAGCTAATGGGAGTTACCTTTGTGATCAATGCATCGTTGATTATTATATTACTTTATTGGACTTACTGACTTTACTTAAGGACAATTATTATGTATTCTTTGATGTTGGGATGTGTGGGTTTATGATATCGGGTCTTTTTTTTAAATAACAGTAGCAAAGTAGTCTTTAGTTTATTTCTTAGCTAGGTTATTTATAGGTTAGGTTTTCTTAAATTTATATTGCTTATTTCTTTTAAAAGTTATATTTTTTAGATTAAGCTAGAAGTAAGTAGTTACATTGGTAATCATTTAAAATTGTCGCGGACGAAGTCGCGGGCACCAGCTAGTTCCAAATAAAACTCATTTTTACATCACATATGGTCGCATCGTTACATTTCGCCATTCCTAGGTAGGGTTGTGGGTTGTGTTGTAGGATATTTTCCTGCTAGCCATGATTATATCTATAGTATTAAATTATCTGACGTAGCTCAGTATGTTTATCGTAATCCTAGTTGGTAAATCTTTTGCATACTGCATACTTAATACGACATGCACATTGCACATATTCAAATGTAATGTGTTAATACACATTTCAGAAATATAATTGAATTGCTTGAGTAGCAGAAAAAATATGCAAGTATACATAAAATGGAATTACCAAGAAACTGGATAGTGTATTGGATAGTGTACTCATATGTGTATAATTCTCGGTTACACACATATGACTAAATATTATATTACCTAGCGATTTGGTAATTCTGTTTTCTCAAAGACCTCTATATATTTTACATGCATAAACGTCATGAAGATAAGGTTAATTCTAATAATAAATCTTTATAATCCTAATAATAAATCTTAGCTAGTTTTATTATTTGCGGGATATTGCACACATAAAGTACATGATCGTAAAATTCAATCAGTGTAATGAGATGCAGCTCAAACTAACAGGTGTGGCATATATAATTTTAATTAAGTTTTTACGCAGAATATTCATTTTGAATAATTATTACGGGAATCATTTCAATACTAGTGGGATTTCCGTTTATCATATTTACTAATCCTAGATCCTACGATCTAATTATTCCCTTGCCATGAGATAAAATAATGAAATAATGAATTTTATTCAGCACTTGGGTATTAACATACACTTGAACATGTCAAGCTCACAATGCAATACATAAAAATAGTGAAATCTATACATATAATAAAATCGTACGAAAGTCAAAACTGTACATTGAATTTTTTTTAAAAGGATACTTGTGGCGTGATATACATTCGATATTGAAGCCAAAAATATAGTTAATAGAATTTTTGTCTGTGTGTCTGTTTGTCTGTATGTATGTCCGGGCTAAACTCAAAAAGTACTGCATGGATTTGCTTGAAATTTTGCAGGTCAACATATAGGCTTCAACATATTATCGCGCTATCACCTACGGGGGAGGAGATGTGATAATTTATAAAGTTTAACGCGGGTAAAACCGCGGGGCACAGCTAGTACATTATAAAAGTACCAAAAAATATTAAATTTAATTTGTCAGTTCGTGCAGTCTTATCACATACATATTTTTTTAAATCCTTAAATAAACCAACAAGTTACTAAGCTATTATTTTTAAATTTAGTACTCCAATATATTAAAATTAAAGAAATGAAGACAAAGAGCAGTTGGCTAGCGCAGACGGCTTACAGCCAGTAGCTTAATTTAAGCCACCCAACATCTTTACGGATTTGTTGAAATAGTCTGTTAATGCAAATTTATTAAATTTAATAATTAATTACAACAATTAAATAATAAATTAATGTTTATTCGACTGGCCTTTTGGTCTTGTGGTTAGGTTAGGTTAAATCTTTGTGTGATGAGCACGTTTGTTTGTTCTTTGTCTGGGTACAGTCTGGGTGTAATTTATCTACAATATGTATGTATTTAGAAATATATAAGTATGTTTGTCAGTTGCGTGGTTGCCTTAATACAGGCTCTACCCAGTTTGAAATCAAACGGCAGTGTGTTCGTTGTCACAAGATATTTATTTATTTACCTAATTCACGTTACGAATTTTTGTTAATTTTTATTGACAAAAATTATGAGCAAAGAACTGAAAACATCACTTTTGTGATGTTTTCAGTTCTTTGCTCATTCGCAGTATATAGGTATGTACTTATATCAAAAGTAGTTACATAAAACCGCTTAGACTACTCGGGGACATTTGTTTTCATTTTGAAAGTAGGCCCTAAATATTTACATAAGCTATATGAAACGTATCAAGATTTTTTGCATTCTTCTTGACCGTGTAAAAAGGGCTTACTACGAATGTTATGTCATGTTAAATTAAATAAGCGAATCAGAAAGCGGATTACATCATCAATTACGTCTTGTTTTCAATTTGCATGTATCAAACATGTCTGATTATTTCAACTCATGAAAGTTATTAACTCCACTTTTTCTGCATCAGTTAAATATGTTTTTAAGTGCTGCTATTCGTGCCAAGTAAGATTTATTTATTTAATAATTTTGTAGACACATAAATAACTAAAGTAAATTAATTTTAAAACTGATTGTAATAGAGTGATGGAAAAGAAATGTCTTCCAGTAGATCCGCGAGAGGGACGAGATATTAAAGTAAAATAGGCATGTAAATAGGTTTATAATTATTTATATTTATAATTTGTGGGTTCGATTCCCACCCAGGACATATTTATGTCTGAGTCTGAGTGTAATTATCTATATAAGTATCTATTTACAAAAGAAAAGAAGTATATGTATTATATCAGTTATCTGGTTTCCATAGTACAAGCTCTGCTTGGTTTGGGATCGGATGGCCGTGTGTTAATAATGTCCCAGCACATTATTATTATAATTACATTAGATCGATACATAACTAAGATGAAAAGTAGCAATGTTTAAATTGCTTTTAAACAGAGGTATTATTTTACTGTAGACTGTTAGAGTAGACATAATTCTACAATCTGACTGCCTGGTCCGTGAAGGAATTGATCGAACATGTTAGGCCTGCCGACATTCCCATTTATCTGTAACTTATGCTACCATTATCCGTTTTCCAATAACTTCTGGTCCAACCAACGCGTAACAGTTTAAAAAAGAACACTTTTAACGATAAGGCAACCTGTTGCATTAAAGTTTTATTAATAAATATATTTTAGTAGTGTTCATGTTTTTATCCAATAAAGTGTACTTCTTCTTCATATTATTCTAAAGTTGCCCCATTTGGATATTTGTATTTTCATACATATTTTATCATTTATGTGCCAAAATAGTAAATAGGAACGGATACAGCGACTTCATCAGTCCGTTCCCCTATCACATCTGTGTATATGTAGTCTGAACGAAGTTTAATATTGTTTTTAATATTTATTTCCCAACCTTGTTAGGATAAGCTGCACGCAGTACAGACAGAATAGTTAAACATCTGCTTCTGCCTTTTGTTAGCTTGATCGATGTTTAAATTATAAATGTTACGTCTAGTCGCAAACTTTAGGTAAATATAGACGAATGACTTATTCCAAATGACATATTTTATTAATGTACTAGCTGTTACCCGCGACTTCGTCCGCGTGTTATTTCGTTTTTCTAGATTTTTTTTTCTAAATTAAATGTAGCCTAAGTTACTCCTTATTACATAACCAATAAAAGTTCCGTCTAAATCGGTCCAGTCATTTCAGAGATTAGCCGGAACAAACAGACAGACAAAAATTGTAAAAAATGTTATTTTGGTGTGTGTACCGTATATATGTTCACATTTATGTAGTAAACAACGATTATTTCAATATTACAAACAGACACTCCAATTTTATTTATTTGTAATTTGTAATATACATTTAAGTGTTGTCCCGAATTTTGGGACCATGAATGTCCCGGAAAAAAAATAGTCCTAAGGAAGTCTCCGTTTCTTGTATCTGTTCTTCGAAGTTTAGGCAAATAGGCACGAACTATTCCTATCACTGTTGATCATAGTAAAAGGGTTAATTGCAATGGAGCTTTGCTAAATATTTGCAAGATATCAACGTACAGATATCATTTTTAGTGGGTTTTTATATTGTGGTATTGTAATATTTACTCATGACAAAACAGATTTTTTTTTTGTATAAAACATTGTATATTCAACGAACCAGATGTTGTTGCTTGTATTTTCATTTGGAATTGTGACTAATACGTATCTTTTTATAATACCACCAGCGGTCTCCCATTGAAATGTTTTTCACACTTCTAATATCACGCATGTATCTATTATTGTTGGCACTGCTTTAAATATCTCTGGAGATAATATTGCTGACGGCCGACGGCATAGACTATCGCCACCCCATCTCTTTCCGCGTGGGACGTAGAAATCGTCCCGATGGAATATCTATAAGAGAACGGGCAGCAACATCTCTCTGTTTACTATGACCATCAAACTGCGATCGCCAACCCGTCTTCCAAGCGTCGCGTTTATGAAATATCCCTTCAAATGATGGAAAAAACTCCATTGTGGAAGTCTTTTGGGGAGGCCTTTTGTCCAGCAGTAGACGTCATTCGGCTGCCATGATGATTATGATGATGAACTCCTTTCACTTTTCACTACATAGGTTGCCGCCAATTGTACTATTCTAAGTTGTATGTTTCTTCTCGCTTTGTATTATTTATTTAGGTGTACAAAAAAGAGTCTATCTGTCTATGGATGGAGATAATTTAGTGACAAATACTCGTAGTATTTCAGTATTTTTTCCCCATACTGGCACATATCAAATTTATTTACTACAAGTATTTTTGAATGTCAATATAATTGTCTGGTTCTGATACTGTTTGGTCTGCGTGGGTTCACTTCGTCTGCACTGCTTTGACACATTCCGAGAATCTTTCTGTCACACGAACTCAGGGTTAAACTCCACTCGATCATTAGTTATTGTTATTTTAACGAAAATATCACTATTATGTTTTAACTATGCGTATTGTTAATATGCCGTCATTCTATAAATTCCTGTCTCTATGGCGTTCAACCAATCTCATGCTCGCAGTCATAGATTCGTGTGTTTCGGGGTCGAACGCTATTGAGACATGGATGAGTCTCCATCGCCATACTTGCTAAGTAATTAATTATGTTTTATTTTTCGATGCAGATCAGCCCCGATAGCATGACAATGTCTTTTATAGACCTCTAAAAATTTCATTTTGGTTTCTTGAATGCCTTCAGAAAAACATTTTTAGAAACTTTTCCTAATTCTGTTTTGAGAATAACGCTACGTTAATAGATTTCGATTGAAGGCTTTAAACCGGCTAAGGTTTCAAACTCTGTCGCTGATCTAAATACATTATTCTCTTCAAGTCACTCAAGTCTACTGCTTTCGGTGGAATCGGTGCATCGCGTAATCATAGACACCTTTTTCCGCGCTTCCATTAGCCAAACGCAATGTCTACGTCGCCGCCATGCTATCATCATGCACATATAAGTTTAACCGCTTTAGCTACAGTCATTTTTGATAATATAAATATCAAAGATCTTAGATGATGAAAGGCTCTTAGTTAGTAAAATTGCTTAAGTTTTCGCCCCACAAGCCATCTTCATATTCATAATTTGGTTCTCTCCATTGAACGTGAATTTTGCCTATATCCGAATCTTCTGGAAGACTACCTTGTTGGTTACACCGTAGTTTACACCGTAAATACTGTCATCGAGGATTCGATTGCCGGAACAAAGTTGTTGTAAAGTGTTAATGTTTTTTTTCTGGCTAGTAAAAAATCTAGGAACAGCCTGATCGGAGTTTTGCAGTTGACTGTGTCTGACTACCGTGTCTGGGTTTGTCTTAAAGATGTGTCGGCTAGCCCCAGCCCGTATCGTTTCATTACAAAAGTAAGACAATTCTAGTCTTTGTATCTGTGCTTGTGCAAACACTTAGAATTAGTCTGTAAAGTAGCCTAATATTATGAGTTTAAATGGTCATTTAAAAAACCTTATTAGTATAAGTCCGCTGAAAGTAATTACTATAAAACGATCTAATCAAACGCTGTACAAGCTATCTAGCTCTGAGAATTTACGAGGCAATGTGCAGACGCATAAAACGGGTGGAGTTATCGCAAGAAAGTGTAGGGCGGCGGATTGGGTATTGGGTGTTTTATAGCTTCAAAGAACATTGCACAATATTGCATTGACCAACACAAGTGCTTATAATGCTCTCTTATAACAAGATTTTCAAATAACTGAACATTGGTCAGTAATTCATTCCTCATAACAGTTCTAAGAAGTCACTGCTGGACAAAAGCCTCTCCCAACAATCATCTTGGGGGGATGTGCAGTAATCGCCACGCTTGGCATGCGTACATAGTACTCAGAAAGAAACTGCTGCCCGTCCTATGCTAGTTATTCCCTCGGGTCGGTTTCTGCGCCCTCCGCGAGATGTGATGGGGTGGTATTATTCTGATATTCGTCACATTACCACACAGCAAAGTATAATAAAATAAATGAGAACGGTTTTTATTCATATAGCCTTTGAAAGCGTTTAAAAATAGGCAGCACATATTATTTTTTTAAATAACGTATACCGTATGCCTAGTACGCTTTCTCTGCGTCACCAGACAACAGAGGCTTCTTGGGCTCGATCCGTCTAGCAATGTAAAACTACTAACTAAGAATGCGCGCCGCAGGGCACTTCCTTTGGGGTTCGAACCCTGTCTCTCGGCGTCTAGTGACTTGTCGGTTGTTTTTGGAAAATTTGCGTTTTATATAAATGTCGCTCTTCGTTAATACGCAAAAAAGCAGGTCACTCGTCTGATTGGAGATAGTAGAGGGCATAGCATTGACTCGTATCAAAAAAAAACTGCCCGCCCCTATCTCCAATCAGACTATAGGTCATGGGTTAAAACTATACATAATTAATTTAAAGTATTTTATATCTGTTATGTTTGCTGTGTATCATGAGCATGTAATATCTGTACAAACCTATCGTGTGCATGTCTCTTAACAATTATTTTTAAGTTAGTCGATTTAGAAGTATAACTTTGTAGCAACTTTTTTTTTCTTGTGTTTGATTTTATGTATAAAATTCGTCCCTTCCTTTTTTTTTTCTTTCTGTTTCCCTATTGATCAAGCTATGTCGAATATAGAATGTCGAATAAAGTCTTGAAATAAAGTATTGAAGTTCTTTATTGGAATTGCATATGTCCACCACGAGACAGTATCATCACCCCATCTCATCCCGTTGGGGGCGTAGAAGTCAAAGGAATATCTACCAAGAGCAGCTTCCTTCTGAACTACTATTATGACCAGATGGTCATAATAGTAGTTCAGAAGGAAGCTATATTTACTCTTGGCGATCGCAGTAAGATTACTGCGATCGCCAACCCGTCTGTCTGCCATGCGTGGCGATTATGGCATATCGCCCCAAGATGATTACTGGGGAAGGCTTGTCCAGTGGTGGACTTCTTTCAGCTGTTATAATGATGATGATTTTATGTCCGTGATTTTCTTCTATACTATTACGTACTAATATTATAAAGAGGTAACGTTTGTGAGTTTGTGACGTTGTAAGGGGTAATCTCTGGATCTACTGAGCCGATTTTCAAAATTATTTCACCAATAGAAAGCTATGTTGTTGTGGAGTGTTATCGTGGATTCATCATTATTGGTTTTATTTATACTGAACTTTTAACCCGAAGTATTATGCGGGCAAACGGGCAGGGACAAAAATATTTATAACGCGGAACGAAGTCCGCGGGCACTGCTAGTTTTTAATAAAGTTACAGATATACCTCCGTGCATAATGCTTCACAGTAGAATGCCAGTAGTATTGTTTCTGGCGTGAATTGTTTACAATTTACAATACTCGGATCGATGAAAAAATCAATACGCGACTGAAAATTTTTCCTCTGTACTCTATTGTCCGCTTGTGTTGCGAAAACATTCGGCGCCCTACTTAGTCAAGCGACGCACATACAGCCTATATTTTAAACATCGAGTTTATGCCGTTTCTAACCTCGAATAAAAGTGATGGTTTTATACGTTTGAAATCAATGTATTAAAGAATAATAGCTAATCTGGGGACAACTAACACAATGATATCTGATCCCAAACTAGGCGGATCCTGTAATATGGCAAACAGACTACTGATAAACATACATATATATTTCTAAATCACCATTATATTAGCCGAAAGACGTCCACTGCTGGACAAAGACCACCCCTAAGGATCTCTAAAATGATCAACAATCACCAGGCTTATCACACTAATATTATAAAGGCGAAAGTTTGTGAGTGTGTGATTGTGTGTGTGTGTGGGTGTGTGTGCGTGCGTGCGTGTGTTTGTTTGTGTGTGTATGTTTATTACATCTTTACGCCTAAACGATTTTAATAACATTTGGAATGAAGTTAGCTGACACCCCGTATTAACATACTATACAATTTATAAATTTTAATGCGGGTAAAACCGCGGGGCACAGCTAGTTATAGATAAATTACATTCGGATACTAGACAAATAATCGTGCTCATCACACAAAGATTTGTGCTGGGTTGGGAACGAACCCACGACCTCTGTCTTAGCAGTCTGGGTCACTAACCACTAGATAAACAGGTTATGACGGATACGGTTTTTTTGTAAAGTTTGGAATCTATGTGAGTATATATCTATACTAGCAATGCCCCGCGGTTTCACCCGCGTTAAAGTAGTTTTGGCGTAAAAGAGCAACAAACATACATCCATACATCTATACTCACAAACAATAATATTAGTAGGATGTGTACCTCTAGCGGTTTTGGCAGTGCGCGCCGGTAACTCGCAGATGGTAGTTTTTTCATACTTACTTGACACTTATCGTCATGTTTTAGACAACTCACACAATATCTTTATAAATTGTAGCCTATGTGTTATTCTGATGTATAATCTATATTATTGTAAAGTTTCATTGAAATCCATTCAGTAGTTTTAACGTAAAAGAGTAACAAACATCCATCCATACTTACAAACTTTCACGTTTACAATATTAAAGAGGATCATTTGTAGATAAACTGCTTACATTCTGAAAGACGAAAACTGACCTTCTTTTATTTTTATCTTTATTGCGCCCGCCCGCTTTATTAATTACTGTTTTCATTAAGATTTATTCAGCCAGACTACGTACTTTTTAATGTCGATAAGACCAAGTTGTTTTCGATTTGCGCACGCCAGCGGTTTGGCGCAAATCAAGCCCAATCTAAAATATTTTTCCTAGAACGCCCATGGTAATGGTAGGGAAATCGCCGTACTCTATCGTTGCTACATTTATCTTACAATTTATTAGCTGTCTGGCCTACGCCTCGGCTAATGGATTGACTTGTAGTTGTAGCTAACGTAAATACATCTTCAGATGGTACAGGTTCAAGTACAATCGGCGCAACCTCGGTGGATACATTCCGATCTTAACAACGCCCTTATTATGTAAGCAGAAAGGACGGCTTTCGTAATAGAAGTGCATCCACTGAAGTAATGTCGACTGTACAACATAAAAACTGATAATATATAGGCGAAGTTGAAGGTGATGGCAGTTGGCTATATTTTATTGTAATTAGTGTAGAAACACGAAGAAGTTTTAATAACTACCTACCTATATTCTCTTTACACATTTAAATTAAACATGTGCCCACGACTGCATCTGCGTGGTCTTGCTATCTTTAGTAACATAACAGTCGAAAGTCCCGCCTCACATTAGAAATAATTACGGTTCTGTGAACATACTACCACCTTAAACTTTCGTTATAACCAGCTATATGAACAAAATTTCTAGAAACAGGAGCCGTTTCCCATCAAAGCCTACTGATATTATAAATGCGAAAGTTAGTTTTCGAGTATGTATGGTTGTGGTTATATAACAGAAGTAGTAGAAGTAGCTTATATAACCGAATAACATATGGGCTGTAATTCATAAAGTTTAACGCGGGCAAAACTGCGGGACATAGCTAGTAATAAAATAATTGTCAACATCGGTTCCCAAACAACAGCTATATCGGATAACATAAAAAGCAACATACCGTCGACTTGAATCGCCCTCCACGACCCTTAGTTTCCATAAGTTATACTTTAGTTTCGGTTATACTTTGAGATCGTTTAATGTTCTGCGTGTCCAATATAATAATGTATTTAGGATGTTGATGGGGCTGCCTCGATTTTGTAGTGCCTCTGGTATGTTTGCTGAAGCAAGAATAGATGGATTTCATGCCATCATACGCAAGAGACTAACGTCAATGATAACCAGGATACGAGGCAGCTCTAACAGCATCCTGAAAGTCATTGCAGATAAACAGGATTCCAATATCCAAAAGCGTATATTCGCGCTCAAATAGGATAGTGCCTTGTATTCTATTTTATACATATTTTATGTAATCCTTCTATGTATGGACTTTTGTCTGAAACAAAGATTTATTATTATTATTCCAAATTATTTATTTATAGTTCTTATTTTTAACATATTTATCTGTATAAAATTGAAACAAAAATTATTATTATTATTATTAGTATGGATGAAACGACCTCTCCGATTAGTTTGGTTATGGCTTGAGTTCGGGCTCGCCTCTATCGTCCATCAGTCAAGTTTGGCTATGACTGGACCTCTTGCTTTCGTCTGCTTAATGAAGCAAGGAATTTTAAGAATGAAATTTTACCAAGCATTTTCTTATCGATATTTTACGGTAGAGAAATACCAAAATCATTAACAATAATAATATCAAGTAACCAATAATTGCTGTTTTTAAATACACAAACGATTTGAAAAACATTTATATGGCACCACACAATATGATCCACATAGCACAAACAACGGAGAAATCGCTTAACACATACATACCAAAAAATTATTAAAACCTCTTTCTTTGTGAGTCGGTTAATAATCAGTTTCATATTTTCCAAATCATTCAATTGAATGAAACCGGTGGTTATTGTAATCTGAATCCAGTTTTCGCACGTCACACGGTTGCCGCCGCCGGGCCGCCGCCAGCGCCGCGGTGTTGAATTCAGTCTCGGCTCATTGCATATGCAAGTTCAACTTGTTGCTATTGCTAACGTTGCCAATTGAATTGCTACATACACATATACCGTTACTGTTTTGTATTTACTAGGTTTAGGTAATTACTAGCTGTGCCCCGCGGTTTTACCCGCGTTAAATTATATATACTTTATATATTATGGCTTATGTGTTAATCCGATATACAACATGTAACGTAATTAACGCACTTCCTGAAAATAGTTTGTTCAGAATCCTTTACTGAATCGATTTATATCATTTTTAATATAGGTAATTTTTTATACAAAAATAATTAAAACTACGGAAATTATCTCATATCAACCCTGTAGAGTCAAAAACAATTGAAATGGACCGTAAGTCAAAGTAATAAGACTTATAAATCGTAGTTTTCTTTGTATTCATACAAATTCTATCATTCAATACAAAATAAAGAAAAATAAACTCTATTCCAAGAAACTAATTTAGTAAATAACAATGTTAAAATAACAGTATTATGATTACAACATAATATTCTTATTGTTTGAGGGTGTGCGTTAATTACGTTACATGTTGTATAAGCTTTGATACTACAAAGTTTCATTAAAATCCGATCGGTAGTTTTTGCGTGAGGAAGTAACAAACATACACACTCACAAACTTTCGCCTTTATAATATTAGTGTGAATATTCACCGTCTATATTTGTTGGACAATATATTACGATAAACATAATATAAATGGTAGGTCGACAAAATTAATTATGCTGTTAGTCAACGATATATGATTATATTTTAATGATATGTCAACAAACAGATCCATCGGATTATGAGAGGGGCGAATAGAAAGTGCAACTGTGTTTGCGCACAAACTTGTGCGTACATTTTTCGGTGAAGCAGCGCCTCTTAAATGTACTCGTCAGACACTGCACATGAATAACGGAGGCATCACGTGGTATTTTTGCACAAGCAATTTGATAAGTGTAAATTTGAAGTCTATTTGTATGCTAATTGTAACTTCCAAAAGTATGATCTTATTTCACTGAAGTATTTCAGTAGCGTGGTATTTCTTTTATCTGCAGTTTTAATGATGTATTTTTTTTACTATTTGGAATGCAGCGCGACCACCAACGCCCTACAATTTGCCTGACATGCCCCTCCGATCTTCAATAGGACTAGGACCAGCCAGAGTTGGTTGCTCAAAACGTCCCTAAAAATGGACGCGAATGAGTCAATTATACGGCAGAGACATCGCAATACGCCTGTGGCTCTTTGACTAACACTTTTTTTAGCCAGCTTCATGACTGGTATAAGATTTTATAATAAAATTTCTTTGAGACTAAAAATTTGACATTTATATTGTATATTAATAGTTTGTAAATTGTAATAATAATTGGTCTAGAATTGTTTATTTTGTTTTATGTTATATAGCTTTGACTGCTGTAAAGTTTTAAATTTAACAATTGTAATTTTAAATTTTTATCAGATTATATTAACATCTTATGATTAATTAGTATTATTACATCGACATATTAATAAATTTAAATTTTGTATAACCATTGCATGCCATAATGGTAGTACATAATGGGAAGACACATACACTCACATCTGGAAATGTATTGTTAAAAAATGTATGTAGGTATTTTTTAACAATACATTTCCAGATGTGAGTGAATGTGTCTTCCCATTATGTTCTACCATTATGGCATATATATTCGACAATGAATAAAAGAATTATGAATTCATGATGTTAAGTCCAAGGCTTTTTCACATTTTGGCTTGTAGGTGAACTATGTATATCAAAGATTCTTGGACCATATGAAGTTAAGATCAAAGACTATTGACTGCCTCTTTGGTCTAGTGGTAGCGTGTTCAATCGCAGCTAATGAGGTCCCGGGATCGACCAAAAAGTGATTTTGGGATATTTCCGTAAAAAGAAATTTCTCAGTATCAGCCCGATATCTGGGAGTTGGCGGTAATACATCCCCTTGCCTCGGAGAGCACGTAAAGCAGTCGGTCTTGAACCTGACCTCTTTCGCTGTCGCTAGTCGTCCCACCGGAACATGATAGTGATGGATTAGAAAGTGCCCCTGTGTTTGCGCACACACTTATGCACTATAATATGTCCTGCGCAATTGGCTAGTTTCCATCGAGAGTGGCCGCCATGGCCGAAATTCAGTCGGGAGGACATTATTATTATTATTGATGAAAGATCACGTAACTCTTGATACTAAGCGGGCGCTCCCAATTATGATTGCTTGACAGTCAGGTTAGTTTCCAGCGTAGTTTAGTAAAAATATTTACCGAAGTATATCTAGTAGATAATCCATTTAAATTGACGTGACCAATTGCAGCTAAGTAGGACAGTACAACAATACGGTAACGACGATTGTATGTACCTTATGTATGTACATGTTGCTCGTATTACTGTCACGAGGTTGACTGGCTGCATATGTATGAAATTGCATACAAACGCATGTAAAGAGGCCGCGTCATAAATTGATACTATCTTATGTTAGCTAAAGGAAGGTAAACTCAATTTATGAGGTTATACGTGATAAAATGAGACTTGTGCTGTAATAATATCTGTGTATGTATTTATAAGAATAGTTTTGTAAGGCGGCCAACCTTTACGGAGACCAGCCGACTACGCACCAGATGTTGTGAATTATTATGAGGCACTCATAGCGTCGGTAACTACCCTTCCTGAAACGACTATGAGATAAATCAATTAAGTAAGTCTAGAGTCAGTCTAGAATCAGTCTATATCCTACTAATATTTTAAACGCGAAAGTTTGTAAGTATGGATAGATGTTTGTTAATCTTTCACGTAAAAACTACCGAATGGATTTTAATGAAACTTTACAATAATATAGCTTATACATCAGAATAACACATAGGCTACAATTTATAAAGATATTGTGTTAATTGTCAAGTAAGTAGGAAAAACACTACCATTTGCGAGCTATTCCGGCGTGCATTGCCAAAACTACTTTAACGCGGGTAAAACCGCGGTGCGCAGCTTGTCTTGCATAAATAAGAAGACCGTATCCTTATTTGCTGTTTGTTGTACAGACGCCAGCACATCCAGCTACCCCACTCTGTCAAATTTCTTTTATAGATTTTCAACTTTATCACATCAGCATATGGTTCAATTTAAATTAGGGAAATTTGACAGATTGATGGCAGCTTGATGTGCTGGCGTCTGTACTTTTGTTACAACTGTCAGTTCACAATATTTTAAGTCCGATTTGAGTACGGTTGACGTAAAATCTTCTGACTGACAAGTACTTATCGTATAAATATTATTACAGCCAGCAGTCCTACTTTAATAATATCTACCTTTTTTTAGTAGGTTAAATAAAAATTAAATTATCTAATATAACATAGACACAAAAGTTATAAACCTTTTTATCGCGGAACTTCTTTTCCTTCGAGGGTCGTGTGGTGTAAGTAACTGACCAATTACTTTATAAGGCATCGTTCACCTTTTACCTCCCTTCATAATGATTTATCGAATCTTTTATAAATATGTCCTTTGTCAGTCCATCTCGGCCTTATTTGGTCGTAATACCAATATGGGTGACTTTATTAGTGTGCGGTATTCGGTTTCATACATCAACATGTCATGTATGTTTGTCATGTTGATACGCCTCCGTTATTGGAATACCTACACATGTTTAACTGGATTGGCTCTTTTTCGATTTTGTTTGTGGATTTCTTTTATGTCCAGTTACTAAGCTAGGGTTGTATTTGGTGTCGGCTTATTCTATTTTAAGAGTAAAATGGTAAATTGCATCTAAAAATAGTACTTGGCCGACAGTACAACGTTTCAACCGGCAGTTTTTTTTCCCAGTGACGAGACGTTGCACTGCAATAGCCAAAATGGTAACAGCCATTTTCAAAAACTCTATTATAGATGTTCTTCTGACGTGAAAACATGAGAGTTGTATGTCTTTCACGCGTGGAAAGCTATACGTTATCAACGAGTTACAAAGGCTATATTCTATTTAAAAAATACTTAAGAGAAAATTAATATACTATTACCATCCAACCAAGGTATCAAAGGTATCAGAAAATTGCCAACATAAGTTATTATTTGGCGTGCGCTGCGAAAACTGTTGGTGATACATTATAATGTACTACAAGTTCATACTTCTCATCATTCCCCAGAACTAAATCTCTTAGGTTATGTGACTAACTATTATACACATAGATCACAATAATAGTTTTTTGTTCAAAATACTATTTTATTTTTCTGCTAGTGCTAAGCTGAGATGTGTCGCTAGTTTATTTATAATTATCTCAGTAGCTGTTTTACCCGCGTTAAACTTTATTAATTATAGCCTATGTGTTAAGGGTGTCAGCTAACTCCAAACCAAATTTTATTAAAATCGCTTCAGCCGTTTTTACGTGAAGAAGTAACAAACATACACACTCACTCTCACTCATTAGTGTGATTATAAGATTGAGGAGCCGAAGTAAACAATATCATATTTTCTTTCTTTAAATACACACTTTTGTTGTTTACGCTTATTTACATTTTTTGTTTATTATACTTAAAAGTCAAATGGCCTTACAAAGTTTAATCCCGACAAACATTTCTTACCTTATTTTTAAAGTAAAATAACTTTTATATTTACACATTGCACCTGTCAAGGTAAAAACGATAAAAATTAATAAGAAGTTGGAATTAACATTATCTTAAATCAACAGTGCTTTATATGGATATTGAGCTTTTAGCCCAATTTATGGTTTCAGCACCTTTACTGAGTGTTCCGCGTTATTTCTACTTATTACGTAAATAATAAAGGTTGCACATGAAAGTTTGGAAATATTTTTATTTTATCTCGGAGTAAACTATCATACTGGACACCGTAGCCTAGTTGGTAGTGCTCCTGCCTACGAAGCTGGTGGTCCTGGGTTCGAATCCCGGTAAGTGTAAATATTTGTGTGATGAGCACGGATATTTGTTTCTGAGTCATGGATGTTTTCTATGTATTTAAGTATTTATCTATCTATATAAGTATGTATATCGTCGCCTGGTACCTATAGTACAAGCTTTGCTTAGTTTGGGGCTAGGAAGGTCTGTGTGACATTGTCCCTAGATATTATTCGTCCGAAGTGTATCGTTCGTAGCTTAAAGTCAGAGCGTATACCCCGGTTTTATAAAGGGTGTAGGATTGACCCTCCATAAAATTTATAATTTCCTAGTACCATCAAGATTTTTCTTTGATTTGTAACATAAAAATGTTTTAAAATAAAGATTGTTGGTGAGGTATTACTGGACAACACTGAACACAATACTGGGCTTAATGTGTGTTGTTTATGCCCTGTAGTGTACAATCACATTGCTTAGATTTTTATTAATAACACTAGATATGAAGATGTTTTACAGAACAAATTTGAGGCGATATAAACACTTTAAAACATATAGTGAAAATATTTGAATTATTGCTTGATCAGTATAGCTGAGATTGCATTGCAAATAATGCTAGTAAAACTAATAATAATAACATCCTGGGACATTATTTACACACGGCCATCTGATCCCAAACTAAGCAGAGCTTGTACTATGGAAACCAGATAACTGATATACTACATATACTACTTTTTTTTTGTAATTACATACTTATATAGCTAATTACACCCAGACTCTGGACAAACAGGCATATTCATGCACACAAATATCTGTCCTGGGTGAGAATCGAACGCGCGACCTCCGGCGTGAAAAGCAAGCATTTGCCAACCACGCCAACAGGCAAAATGTAGTATAGCTCTACAATCACATCTGAATACAAACGCTCATACATATTGAATTCTCATAAACCCTTACGTGTCTTTGTAAATCTTATTAAACATCGTACTTTACATGTTGCCTTACATTATTCAGCAGTTGACATTTTAGACTCACGGTCACTGTCTGTACGAACCTTGATTCTGTGACTCAACCTTTATCAGTCAGCCATTATTGGCAATCCTTTCATTATTTTCATATTTTATTTCATCGTTATATCAACTTATATCATTTACAAAGACTTGTTTAATTATTGAGTCATGTCCGTAACCTTAGACTTTGTAGTGGCTATGATTGGAAACTTGGTCAAGTTCAAGCATCGTTTTCTTTTAGATACGGTATTTTAATTACTTTGTTCTATTCAGTGTTCAATCTGTTCAAAATTGGGGATGAACATCGAGAATATGTTCCAATTTTAAATATACATATTTTACACGTACGGAGACCGGACTTTATTATATAATATTATTATGTCGTCACATGCTAGTTTCCATACACATTAAAAAAATTGGTGATTCTTAGTTAAATGGGGTGCCGCGCCGTTGCTCAAATCCTAACAAAAACAAACGATATCAACATTCGTTTTTTTTATTTATAAATCCTTGTTTATACGGTTCTATTTTCAAATTTCATGACTTTAGTCAAATGTCCTCACAATATTTTTGTAAGACGCGATTGAGTAAGTTAAGTTCAACGTTTATATACCTTAACGAAATTTCTTAGAGACCCTCACGAAAGCATTCCATATAGAATAAAAAGGATATTAAAAAGTATCAACATCGATCCACAAACAACGGAGATATGGCGTAAACAATTAAAAAATAATATGCAGTCGAATTGATAATCACTTCCTTTTCCAAAAAGGTTGATAACTATGGAAAATGATATTCAATGCAAGCTTAAATAATTCACCCGCCCACACATAACTTGTAACTTAAATCAAATGATCCCTAACAAATACTCGATCATAATTAATTTGTCAAGGATAACTAAATTGCGTGTGAACTAATTACGTAATTTGTGATTACACAATATTTAATTAGACTTGATTACACGAATTAGGTCGATATCGAACACTACGATGTAAATTGTATTTTTCAGCTACGAGTAGTACTGCTACTGGATATATTTATTAATAGTATACGAAGTCCGTAGGCATTATTTCTACGTTAAAATAAATAAATATTATTTAAAATTATTAATAAATATTAGTTAAAATAAATAATATAAATAAACAAATACATTACAGCGCCATCTTCCCCAAACGAAGCAAAGCTACTACGGACGGATAATAAATAGACAATGGATAAAAATACTATTATAATTTATTTTTTGTAAATATACACAAATATTTAATATACTAACTCAGAACCTATTGATTAAGTGTTTTTATTATTGTCACTGTTTATTGGGAATAATGGTTTTTTCTTTGTGTCGGGCTGCCAGTTACAATATGGCACAAAGTAATTATCATAGTCTTTATCTTTTTCCGCAATAAAATTGACTATAAATGTCAAGGCATACATTGAAATTCATTCCGAGACATTTAATTTGATTCACACTAATATTTATATTTTCAGCGTTTTCTTTCCTCAATCCTTTTTGTTTTATACTTACTGCTAAGTGACTAAACAAGATATGTTCCACCGCTTACCATCATGTGGGCAGTATGCTATAGAACTGGGAACTAACATTGGGTCTACGTCGCGATTTTGACCTTTTGCCCACCCGACGAGTTCTAGCGACCGTACTAACAACTAGGATCCCGAGATTAACATAAAAAAATACTATTAGGAACCTACTCGTAGTGTTTTCTGTAAGGTGAAGGTACTTCCACCATCAACCTATTCGTAGACCGTAGTGTGACCTACATAAATAACAATAAAAAGGTTATGTTATCAGTATAACCAAAGTAACTGACATAGCCGTAAGAATTGCCAAGCTGAAGTGGGCAGGGCACATAGCTCGTAGAGCCGACGGCCGCTGGGGCAGAACGGTTCTCAAGTGGCGACCACGAACCGGAAGACGCAGCGTGGGCAGGCCCCCTACAAGGTGAACCGATGATCTTGTGCGGGTCGCTGGAAATCGCTGGATGCGGATATATCGCAAGACCGGCAATTGTGGAGATCTTTGGGGGAGGCCTTTGTCCAGCAGTGGACGTCTTTCGGGTGATATAATGCTGATGATGAGTTTCCATACCAATTCAACTGGGGAAATATTATTTCACTACGATAAGATAGCGGATTGAAACTTGATTTACGATGCAATAAATTGAGTTAGGTAATTGTAGCAAATATCAATAAAAATATAACAAACACATACAGTACAATCTTTATCCTTGTAATATTAGTTTAACTAACTATTCACGTCAATAATGTCATCATAAAACTCACTAAAACACTACGGATTATTTTATTATCCAATAGGTAATACTTTAATGTGTATAACCCATACATAAAACTAGGTTAAGAACAATAACCTTGTGCTGATAATTACTATGTATCCCATGATAAATATACGTACAAACATTTATCATGAAATTACACTTGAGCAAACTGAAATATATACAAGGCGGCATGCAGAGAGCATGAAACACAGATGTTTTTTTTACTACATAAATCCTTTTGAACCTACCTACCGCTTAATTCGCCGATCATTATGATCGTGATCGCCGTTCAAATAGATGAATATTAAAAATTACTATATAATCGGCTGCCATGAGCACATGTGACGTCATAAATGGTCCGGAATCAATGTTCAACTTTTTGGTCATTCAACGAATGATTAATCATTTTTGATCTTAATTTATTTGAACGCCGTTCACGTTCACGGTGATCTGCAAATTAGGCGGTAGGCAGTAGTAGTTTTAATCGAACACACTTAACTATTTATAAAAGTCGTAATTTTATCGTTTTTATATACACTGCTAATCTCCATCACGTTTTGCACATTGCGATGAGTCAAAAAGTCCTGAAACCTCAAGACAAATCCTGAGATATGATAAACCGCGAGGGACTTTACAAACATGTAAATAATGGATACAAAGCGCACCCAGATTCAAGACAACCATTTATACACACAAATAGTCGTCCCGTGCGGAAATCAAACCAGTAATAAGGCGCGGAGATGGTATTGAAGTAGCTACTTTTTTTGTTCAGGCAAGGGGAATGCCTTTGCATGCCACCCGCAAAAAGTGAGTGTGGGTGGGTATTTTGGACCCGCACCGACTAAACCTAACCTGCCGTGGGCTACTCTTGGCGCCTGATTGGGGAGCCCCGGGAACGCGAGTATGATGCTCCGGTGCATCGAAGTGGCTACCTTAACTACTGCTCCACACTTGAGAACCAGTGGGGAAAAATAAAACGTAAGAGCAATAATAAAATTCGAATAGTTGCTAACAATATGAATGTCAAGTTTGTAAATTCCTAAACTGCATAATTAATACCTGCAAGCCAATCCTACGCACCCATCCAGCCTTGAAAACAATCAGAGGTAATTCACACAAAAGCTAAATATATTCTTCATATATTGCGTAACGTTATTCCTTTTGGGACCAAACAATACACCCACGCGAAGTTCGTACCGTTAGCAAGTATATTCGCACAAATGGTTAACAGCCTGCTTCCTGGCTGGATAACATTGAACCATATCTTCGCCGGCCAAGTGCACCGAGGATGTTATTACGTCGGCGAAAATAGAACAAACTCGAATTATGGATATTAATGCTAACCGCAGGTGGTTCCGTGGGAAAGGAATATATATACTTTTCGTTTATAACGACTTTCCTCTTGTCTTTTTATATTGAGACGTTATATAAAATGTTACTGGTCTTTTGGTCTAGTGGTTTGTAACCCAGACTGCTAAACCAGAGGTCGTGGTTAGGACAAATCTTTAGTATGGTGAGCACGATTATGTGTTCTATGTTTGGGTGTAATTTTTGAATGACTAGCTGTTCCCCGAGGTTTTACCCGCTTTTAACTTTATACATTATAATAGCCTAAGTGTTATTTGGATATATAAGCTATGTTACTATAAAGTTTCATCAAAATCCGTCCGGTAGTTTTTATGTGAAAGAGTAACAAACATACATTCAAACACTCACAAACTTTCATAGATTTTGGCTAAGCCTAACGCCTCTCTTGATAGGTATTGGTTGCTGCTAACGGTCCCTATTGTAATATTACTGTTGTAACTAATAAGACGCTTATAGCCAGTTGCTAAGTAACGATTCTATTCTATTATATGTTTGTAAAGTACCCAGCGACACAGGGATTAAATTCACTATAGCGGGCGTTGTCTTTTACAAAACAAAAAGGTTTTGGTGTGGTAAATCACCTAGGCACGCGGTCGGTCTATAGATGGCTAGCCACCAAAGTGGTTTAATTTCCGAGTGTCTCTGTGGAGCGGAGGGCACGTTAAGAAGTCCGTCCTTGTCGTTGGCGCGAGACAGTAGTCGTTAAGCCATGATAGAGGCATATTTGGCGGCTTGAACAACTCTGACACTGCAGTAAACCCCTTTTATTTCTTTTTTCATGATGGGAATGCACTACGCACATCCAATCCATCCTGGTGACCTACTACAGGTTTTTCTAAACCTACTTCAGGCACCAGTCTCTCATAAAACAGGTTGCATACTTACAAATTCTATGTACATAGGCTTAACAGTGCGAGACATGTTTTTGTTAATGTATCCAACCTATTTGTGAGAGAAAATAAATACTTTTTATTATATTATTATTATTATAAAAAACTCTTGGGACGGCGGTGGGTTATGTGGGACTCCCTGGGCTAATCCCAATCTAGCCACTAAAACCACTATGGTAGCCATCCTTACAGTGCGTGTAACGGAGGCTCCGGGAAATCGAAAACGATCACTACCAGAACCCCCGCTAAGCAGTGCACTGCTTAACACTCTCCTTCCCTCATAACGTACAGGCGTGTTTAGGCAACCTAGGTTACACCAGATTGCCTCTCCTTTGGACCGCTATAGCGAGACGAACCACGACGCCAGTGATCCCCGTCTCTGACCGCCGTCGATCCAGGGTGCGGCCATCTAGCAAAATAGCTAGCCGGATGCCACATGCTCTCTCGCACTGGGAAAGTATATAAGGACAGGAAAGCAAGTAGGCGCCGGTGAACTGCATTTTCTCAATTTGACAAATTGAGAATATCCAGTTCACCGGCGCCTACTTGCTTTCCTGTAAAAGGAATCATTGCGCTCCCTCTCGCGCTCGGCGGCCTCCCTCTTGAGCATAAGAGCTTCGCAAAAGGAGACCACCGCGTTCCATACGGTTGTTGCCACCAGCAGTTAAGCTGGCGGCGAAAGGTCTTATACAATTTCAGCGTCCAGAACTCGCCTTTCAGGGTCCCAGATCGACTACAACCCTTGCCAATACGACAAAGTAAAGTAACCAATCTTTCCGAAGTCTCATTTAACAAACAATGTGAACGTAAAACCTATTCTTGGTATTAATATGGCTAACATCAACATTATGACATGTTGTTAATGTCTATTGTTGTACATAGGATGATCGGATCTATTCCTCGAAAGAAGTTACCGGAGAACTTATGCAACAAATTAACCCACAACAATCATAGGTAGGCAGTTTCCGAAATATTTATAGCTATCTATCTCTCTATCTTTGGGCATCAATTTTTAAACTGGATTTAAAAGAAGGCAGGTTCTTAATTCGTTCCGTTTTTATCCTGTATGTACACAGATTATTCCGCCATTTAGGGATCGATTTTCATGATTATTATAACACTCGCTGTGCCCCGCGGTTTTACCTGCGTTAAACTTAAGAAATTATAGCCTATGTGTTGTTTGTATATATAAGCTATGTTACTACAAAGTTTCATCAAAATCCGTTCGGTAGTTTTTGCGTGAAAGAGTAACAAACTCATCCATACATTTTCGCATTTATAATATTAGTAGGATATAGTTTCTTTCGAGGCGTAATAGATACTTAGACAGTAAAAAAATAAATGTGTATAAAAACTTTTCTAAAAAACAAAACAGCGCCTTATATATATAAAGTTTAACACCGAATTCAAAAGAAGGAGGCGAAAACCAAATTCTTTTGATATTCGACTGAATATTTTATATGTATGATGCAGTTTTTCCGTTCTGGATGGGGAAGGCTTTCGAAATCGTCCCATAAAAATATTTTTGAAACGGTTTGAAAATAGATGCAGAATTTTTAAATCATGACTGTTTTATAAGCATAACTGACAATAAACTAGTTGCTCATTTATATCTTGGATACAACTATCTACAGCCAAAATAGTTTAGCACTAAAATGGTTCGGTAGTTATATTTTGATAGACGTTTAAAGTGTTGTCTAGAAGCCGTTATAAATGAAAGGAAGAGCGTAGATACAAATTGCCGGGTAGCTGCAGTTGCAATAATTGGAGAGGTGGAAACTGTAATAGACCGCAGGGGACCGTTTGGCCGTATGTTATTCTGTCCTATATTTAGATGGCAGTTTGCGATCAAGGATGTTGTGATTTATATAGTATAGGACAAGATGATCTAACGCTTTATACTATCTACGTATCCTCTTATCGCCACGTTATACTTGGACAAGTTTGTATTATTACGTAACACGTATAGGTTTCAGAGCATCGGCACTTGAAAATTAAAATGATAAACACTAATATATTAGCAATGTGTATGTGTATGTGAAACCTCAATGCCATAAGAAGGTAGCATTATAAGGATAATATTTCTTATATTTTATATTAACAGACGAAGGTCGTGGGTTCGATTCCTACCCGGGACAGATATTTGTGTGTATGTTTGTGTAGGTTTGAGTCAGATGAAGCAATGAAAGCCTCCTAGGCTAACTGTAATCGTCATATTAAAAAAATATCTGCTTGTCCTGAGATCTAATCTGTAATTATCTATTTAAGTATGTTTTTACAAAATAAAAGTAGTATATGTAACGTATCAGTTATCTGGTTTCCATAGTACAAGCTCTGCTTAGTTTGGCATCAGATGGCTGTGTGTGAATTATGTCACTGGATAAAAAATATATAATCTAATTTGGTATTTTTCTTAATTCCAGGTGCTGATTCCAAGTCAAGATGGCGTGGTTTCAAGTATCGGCGTGCTTCTTAGCAGTATCGTTGCTTATAGCACCCACTCTAGCATCTGTCTGCCCTGATGGATGCATGTGCAGTACTACACGTGATGGCCTTCACAGGGCCACCTGCAGCAATCTCCAAAAGTTATACAAATTCACTCTTCGACAGAAACATCACAATATTAATATTTTGGATCTGTCACATAACAATATCACGAAATTAAATCACGAGCTCGACCGGCTTACTGAAGTTGTCACGCTAGATCTCTCGACCAACGGTATTCAAACTCTCAATAAATTCTTCAACAATGCAAAGAAGTTAGTCCATTTGAACTTAGCCAACAATAGGATACAAAAGCTGTCTTTGGTGCATTTACCGCCAAGTGTTAGCTCATTAGACTTAACAAATAATGTATTAAAAGATGTACCTTCAGATCTCGGACATTTAGTTGGCTTAGAGCATTTGGAAATGGAAGGGAATCCTATTGATTGTTCGTGTGAAAACTTATTGGCACGGGATCGTTTGATACTTGCAAACGTTTATATAGATAATGTCAAATGTGCTTCACCAGCAAAACATAGAGGAAGCTCCTGGTTGGAACTAAAAACAAAAGATATTTGTAAAGCCCCTAAAACAGATAACAGTTGGATGGATATGATGATGGGAGACCAGCCTATAGATGCAGTTCGTGTCGGCGAAGAAACTAGTGCTTTAAAGTCGATGCCTTTAGTGGCTAAAAGTGATTTAGAAGATGGAAAGGTATTACAAGGTGGCGCTGTTGTAGAAGACGATGATCAGCTACAGTTTCTGAATGTGGGTCATTCTTCACCATCACCTTATAGCCACATTGAAGGTTCTGGTGATAATGATGAACATACTACGATGATAATATTTACGGAGCCGAAAATCGAACCTAAACTAGCTGCAGATGTCTATAGAGCTGATGAAATTTTACCGGCTGAATCTGAACAGACGACTGAAGATCCAATTGAAGGATCTGGAGAAGGTTCTGGATTTTATCCGTTCGATTTTGGAAATCCCGAAGAAACTACCACGGAAACTCACCAAGAAACCACAACTGAGGCCTACGTAGAGTTAGATCCTGGGACCGTTCATCCATTAATTGAAGATGATGATAAAACTGTTACCGAATTTCCTTTACCTGAACCACCAACTCTTTACAAAGGTGGTTCTAATTGGAATAACGAATCTCCACCAGAAGTAACTTCCGAAAAAGTTATGACTTCATCAACACAGCGTGATACTACAGTGTCTGAACAAATTCGAGTAACGCAAGCATCTGAAGTTCATGGCCAAATGCCACCTGAAAACGAACAAGCACCTCATAAGACAGGAACGTACGTATGTATAGCTATTATAGTAATTTTGTTAGTAGGACTAATAGGATTCGCTATAATCAAGGGACAAATGAGAAAACGTAGAGATAGGAGGCTTTTACGGCAGCAAAAGAGAGATGTAGAAAAAGCATCGAAGGAAATGGTGGATATGAATAAGTCTTTGCTAGGTAAACCAGCAGCATTGGAAGCACCCGTCGACAAAAAAGTTAATGGAAAGTATGAATTAGTACCAACGCATGAAATACCTCAAAAGAAAGGAGAAAACGGAGACGTTGGAAATGGCATTAGTCACAGCAACAATAATGGCGTTAGAACAGATAGTCCGAGAGATACTAATCAAAATAAGAGCAGTTCAAGGGACAATAATTTAGTAGATGAAAAATTACCGCAGCACGAGACCTCGTTTGATTCTGAACCTACATCGCCTGATTCTAGAAAAGATACTAACTCCCTATCAAGTGAAGATATATTTGTACCTATAAATGATGCTGATACATCCAAACTAAACGGAACTGGTGATTCTGATGTATCTCAACCACTTATAAATGGGGACCAAAATACAGACTCAGATTTCTTATCACCATCGCGTGAATACGTTCCTGTTTACTCACCAGACATGGGACGAGTACGTATAAAGATGTCGGAGACGCCTAAACCTAAAACCCCGGTACTAGTCACCAGAAGTAGGTCGAATGCTGGAGACATCATTATAACTCCAACAGATGTAAATTCAACCACTTGAAATTCGGCTTCGTATGGATGGACAATAATACTTTGTTTATATCAGTGTCTAACAACAAACACTTCACTATTGGCGAATTTCTGTGATTATATTGTGCGCGTAGTTAGGACAATAAATGTTGAATATGAAGGATTAAAATCGATCGGTACGACTGTGTGTAAGTTTAGAACCTTTGCTGCCAAAGTGTGTTTGTAGTCGACAGTGCCTTTATTGTAACTTTGTTAGTGGTATAATATATTTATAAAAATATATTGCGCAATAAGTAATACAAATAATATTTTTATACGTGTAAAAATTGTTGCCATGTTCATGATAGGTGTTAAAGTCTTGTAAGTAATACATGAAATTCATATTATCGTGTAACTATGATCAAACAAACGACTCATGTTGTTGTACAAACATTGTGTTCTGTGTAACTGTTCAGTAAGTGATCCCATGTTACCTGTATGGTATAACGGGGTACAATTCTTGAATAGTTTTTCAATGGTTGTGTACTTACTCTACCATGAGAATATATATCTAAACAATTATGTATAACAACGTAAGGTCCAACTGGCTATGTTTAGTTATTTTTTCTCATATTCTGTGGAGAGATTCATTTTTTCATGGTCTGGCTAAGCATAAGTTCCTTAGTAATTTTATTGAGTATAGATTTTAAGAATGTGATACCATTTTATTGTAAGTAATCTGAACTATTTTCTCGTGTATGTATATAATAATAAATAACTAATTGAAACGCTGTTAGTGTATATTTCGAAGATCTTTTTATATTGAATTTATTTTATTTTGTAACTAAGATGCTTTTAAATGGAATATTATGTATCTGTATGCTTTTACTGACCGTATTTAAATTATGTTTATCAATGGTTGATTCTCTCAACATTTTTATTAAATCTGATTCTTTTTTAACTATAATGAGCAAACTCAGAACAATAAATAGTTCAGTAAGAAAATATAAATTAAATGTATTTTTATTTTGAAACTATTTTATGATATAAATGGTTGAATGAAGTTTTTTTATTGTTTTAATTACTTCGGTGTGCCCAGTGTTTTTTGGTATACTACAGTAAAGCCAGTAGGCTATTTAATGGAGAATGCGCTCAAGACCTCCATGAACTTACCCCTCCTTCCCCCTTTTTTCATCGGACTACTAGGCGTCGGGAGGGTTTTCACCGCTTTGTTGTTGACATCCCATTCTGCCGTACGAAGCGCTTTGCTTCCTCCTTTATCATACGCACGGATAAGCAGTGGAACACCCTCCCGAACGACGTGTTTCCAGACTCATACAACATGGGTTTATTCAAGGCTAGAGTGAACAGGCATTTTATGGGTACGCGCGGCCCATCTTCGACCACATCTTCACTTACCATCAGGTGAGATCGTGGTCAAGCGCAATACCATTTAGCATAAAAAAAGTACTAATGAACTGTATGTATTATATTAAAAACTGGATAGTATATTATCCGGATACCGTAGGTCTGTCTGTACCGTACCGTAAGTAGATGATAGGAGTTTGTCCAGGGACCCAAGAGAGACGTAGACTTATCACAGAATATTTTTGACGGACCGGTGGTTGGTAAATGCTTGCCTTTCACGCCGGAGGTCGTGGGTTCGGTTCCCATCTAGGACAGATATAGTGTATGTGTTATGTATTTACAAAAATAAATGTATATTATTATGTAATATATCAGTTATCTGGTCTCCATAGTACAAGCTTTGCTTGGTTTGGGTTCAGATGACCGTGTGTGAATAATGTCTCAGGATATTATTATTTTTATACAGTAAATATCTAATTAATTGTTGTAGGTTGAAGTTAATCAAAATAAGTCGACAAAGTGTAAATTGTTAACCTGTACTGTCTATCTATGGTTCATTATTTAAAATATAAATAGGTAGGAAAGGATCTTCAAAACTGATTGACTGGAATGGTATGCGACGCTGAGTTTTGCCAAATTGTTTGAAAAAAGAAACTAACTTCGATACCAACGCCAGTACATCAAGTACGCCAGTAAAAATTTACAGAATGGGGTACCATTCTGTAAATTTTTTCCCTAATTGAAAGTGAATCTTATGCTTATGTGATAAAGTTGAAAATCTATAAAAGAAATTTGACAGATTGGGGTAGCTGGATGTGCTGGCGTCTGTACATAACTCCTAACAGTGACGTCCGAGAGAAAGGATGTCGATTATTGGTAATTGGCATGGTTGTTAAATGCTTGCCTTGCCTTTCACTCGCCTTGGTTTGGGTTCGATTCCCGCCCAGGACAGATATTTGTGTGCATGATGTCTGGTTGTCCGGAGTCTGGGTGAAATTATCTATGTTAGTATGTATTTACAAAAGAAAAAGTAGTAGGTATATGCAGTATTCAGTAATCTGGTTTCTATAGTGTTAGCTCTATTTAGTTTGGGATTGATGAAGACGGCCGTGTGTGAATAATGTCCCAGGATATTATTATTGTGTTTTTCAAAGTGTCAGTGAGACGAAATCTAAAACTAATAGAGAGGGAACTTGAGCTTAAACACAGTCGAAGCCACAAACTTGCACTACGAAAATTGCTCTTATGGCCTACGTAATAAAGACGCCGATAAGGTCAAAATGTATACACTGACGTGCCGTCCATAAAACAGTAAGGTGTTCTAGAAAATGAGGAATGTGTTTAATGATTTTTTAAATATTCCCTGCATCATTATCTGCTAATGAGAAACCAATGCTAGGCAGCAATGACATTAAACAATGTTTAAATTCAATAATCCCATTCTACCCAAGGAATTGAAGACACTCATGTCTGTGATCAAATCATGCAAGTTGTTGATGCACTTCCCGGTTCCCGATTGAGCTGAAATTTTGTATGGATATGTCAATTGGATGACAAAGCAACATTTTAAGAAAAGCAGCTCACTCACTTTTAATGAATAAAATAACCAAGATTAAATAGACAAATATCCGGAATATATCAGACAGCGCCATCTAGGCCAAAGTAGGCAAAACTAGTACTATGAAAATTAAAAAGTATAGAATATTTTTTTTTGTAAATATATCTACACTTTAATAAATATACAATTACACAGAAAACACAAATATTGTCCGAGGACCAAACCCGCAACCTTTGGATCAGAAGACAGCTTCAGAGCTTTTAAAGAGAATTTACAACGCGTGAGTGTCTTGTCTCGCGGGTCTCTGAAGCGCTGTTTTTTGTTGATGGTATATCAACAGATTGTAAATAATTTATATTCGTATTAGAAATTTACTAATTGTTTCTTATCACTAAAACCGCTGATATTATTATTAATATAATCACTATAAAAATTACTTATCTTCATTACTATAGAAAAGATTTCGATAAGACAAATTACTGTATAATAGCTTAGCATTAATTTATTGTACAATGAAATGTTTCTTACAGAATTAATTACATATCTATTTATGAAGAGCAGTTTAAACCAGTAGCGTCATCTGTTATTACGCGCCGTAATGACTAACTACGTATCATCGTTTGTATCTTCCAAATTGACTAAATAGATGGCACTAAAACAAACCCGAGTTGCTTTTAATAGTTTTACTTGGCTTGGGGATGGAATTAAAGGATATAAGTAAGTATATTTAGTAAATGTATGATAAGTAGTAGTAACAAATGAGAATAAATAAAAATATTATAATGACTTTATTTTTAGTCGACTTCATTACTATAGAATGTGATGCTATTGTTTTTTCAGTACCTACGTAACTACAGTAATATGTTTTTTTATGGGATTACTACTAAGCGTCTAGCACATGCAGGTAATAATTGCGTTTGTAAAGGATCTTTTACATGTTTACTCTTAGTTTTCTAATAAGTAAATATCAGAACGTGTAAAATTATGTAATTATTTATTTATAAATTAACTTACCATTATAATTTTAAAAGCTAAATGCCGGAAAAGGCTTTTAAATACCTACACGTTACTAAAATACAATAATCTCCACTATAAGTCACTTTCTCTCAGTGCAGTTTCATCATTAGAATGCCTCCGAATCATGGGACGCAAGGGCCTTTCAAGTTCTGCTTCGACATCTACGGTCACACTGTCACCGTTTGGCACAGAATTGTATTCTGTATTGTACTCAGATAAGAGTCTGCGACGAACTCCAGGTGATTGTTCTAACTCAGCTACTTCATGACTACCATATCTACTAATTTCCCTTCGCGGCCGACGTCGACGACCACTGTTAGGTGCTTCATTAAGTTCCATATCGTCTGATACAGGCACGTCACCATTCCTTTCAGTTTCTTCCAGTAAGTCTCCACTGGATTTCGTTTTTCTTCGTCCTCTTCTTCTTTTATTCTTACCCGTACCACTTTCATTAAGAGACTGACATGATGCATTCAATTTAGGCATAGAGAGAGCTTCATCGTAAGATGGCGGTGCTATCAAATCCCGTGGATCAGGTGTGTTTACCAGTTCTTCCTGTTCTGCCCTCATTCGAAGTTGCCTGAGCCTGTCCCTAGCTTCTTCTACTTGTCTTTCTCTCTCAGCTTGAATAGCTGCTAATCGGCGGTTCATAGATCTCCTTATACAACTGACTAGTAAAAAACATAAAGCCAATCCTATTATCATAATAGTTATAAACCATATGACACCATCTGGATTTGGCGTACTCTCGGTGGGATTCCAAGCAAAATAACAAGCTTCTAGCCAAGTTTGCCCAATGACATTCATAGGACTGGCGCAAATTAAATTGAAAGACTCTTCTTTCTTATTTGGTTCTAAAGTGATAAATTCATAGAAATCAAACATATTACCATCACTACATTCGCACCTCCATGTGTTATCACTTAAGTCAAGACGTTCTAAATAAGGATTTGACTCGAAATATGATCTTTTCCAGATAGTTGTAAAACGATTTCCAGTTACGCTTAAACCCATTAGCCTTGGCAGCATGAAAAATGTATAATTGTTTATAAAACTGATTCGGTTATAGTTCAAGTTTAAAAACTTCAAAGTGTTTGACGATATGCTGTCGGGAATATGCGACAGAAGGTTATGTGATAAATCTAAATCCACAAGACTCTGCAGTCCTTCTAAAGAATCTTTACCTATATTGCTTATTTCACAGGAACTCATATCAAGTACTGTTAGTGATAATGATTTCAAATGAGATACACTAGTAAGGTAATTTCTTGATAATCTTAGTTGTGATAAAGACGGCATGTCGAGTAACGTATCCTCAGGTATAGTTGCAATTTCGTTCCAAGATAAATCTAAGTGCTTAATCATAGTCAGTCCTTGAAAGGTATCACTTTTCAAAGACCCGATGTTATTATATGATAAATCTAAATATTCTAGCATGGTGTTATTTGAAAATTCATTGCTTCTTAGAAACCGAATCATATTGTGGTTTAGTATAACTTTTCTCAGATTGGGGAACCCCTGTAGATTAGGTTGTAAAACGTTACAATACGATATGTCTAAATATTTTAATGAATCTGAAAACAGATTATATGCTGTTGCAGACAGTTCCAGACGATAATTCTGAGACATTTTTAAATACGATAGTGATGGTAAATACATTAATTCGTTGTGATTTATTGTACTAAGGGCACAGTTACTAACGTCTAAACTCTTTAACGTGGAAGAAACCAGACTTTGTATTCTCATCAGAGGATTTGAATTGAGTCTCAGTACTCTGAGGTTAATAAGACCACTAAGAGGTGATCTACCATGTATTGAATCTATCGCACAGTGATCTAATATTAAAGTTTCTAAAGAAGGACTTATAATAAGTTCTTGATTTGCTAAGTTACCCATTGTTTTGAATCTATTGTATGATAAATCTAATATCTTAAGATTAGTCGTTGGTTGGAACACATCATTGGGATTCAGATTGAGCCAGGATTCAAAGTAGTTGTTTGACAAGTTTAAAACTTCCAGGTTGGTGAGATTTTGTAGTGCCTTTTCTGATAATTCGGATAGACGGTTTCCACTGATATCCAGGGTAAGTAAATTGTAGAGTCTCTCCAAATTCACTGGAAACGTAGATATTTCATTGTAGGAGAGGTTGAGCTTCTTTACCTGTAAATAAAGGTAGGTATTTATAAATCTGTAAAATAATTGATGCTTTATCATAATGTAGGTATTTATTTTTAACATATGTTTTTGGCAAAAGTGCTATAATACAATATTATTATCATTGTTACAGATTAAATGCATGGTTTATCAATGTACTTCCATTTACCAAGGACCCGGATTGAATTTGAAATATAATATACTGGCAGTGCCCTGCGGTTTTACCCGCGTCAAACATTATAAATTATACATTTAATTCGGATATACATATAAGCTATACTACTACAAAGTTACATTAAAATCCGTTCGGTAGTTTTTACGTGAAAGAGTAACAAACACATCCATACTCACAAACTTTGTCATTTATAATATTAGTAAGACTTTTTATTCCATTGTACCTACTTTAACAAAGACGATTTAAATATTGCAACTAGTAAATAGTATTATTAAAACTGTATTAAAATTGTGTATTGTACGGATCATTAATTATTAAACTGTAAAGCTAACTCACATTATAAATTTTACATATTTACGTATATCGTACGGATAATGATTACCCACTATATCTATCTGGCTGATTCGTTATAGTTCAAAGACTTTAAAAACTTCAAAATGTGTGTGTGTGTGACGATATGCTGTCGGGAATATGCGACAAAAGGTTATGTGATAAATCCAAATCAAAAAGACTGCAGTCCTTCTTAATAATCTTTACTTATACTGCTTATTTCACACGAACTCATATCAAATATTGTAAGTGATAACGATTTCAAATGGGATACACTAGTAAGGTAATTTGGTTGCGGTGCGAATTCATCATCATCATCATATCAACCGAAAGACACCCACTGCTGGACAAAGGCCTCCCCCAAAGATCTCCACCATTGCCGATCTTGCGCTATCCGCATCCAGCGAGCGATTTCCAACGACCCTCGCAATATCATCGATCCGTCCTGTAGGTGGCCTGCCCACGCTGCGTCTTCCGGTTCGTGGTCGCCACTCGAGAACCTTTCTGCCTCAGCGGCCATCGGTTCTGTGCCCTGCCCACTCCAACTTCAGCTTGGCTATTCTTCGGGCTATGTCGGGTATGCTCCAGTTCCTGATACGATCTCGCAGGGAAACTCCAAGCATGCGGTGCGAATTCAACCTTGTGCAAATAACAAATAGGGAATTTAGCATACCTGAGTGCCCAAACCCTCTGGTAGTTCAGTCAAGCCTCGGCGTGAGCAGTCAACATTAGTCTGTTCCGCACTGCAAGCGCACTGGTAGCAGATGTCACCGAGCCCCCTGTCATATGCTGCTATATTTCCAAGTAATAAACTGACCAGCAGCAGGAGCGATATCGTCGAAGGTAGTTGAACCATCACGTCTCGTTAGCATTACTGCCTGAAAATAAATATAAAATGAAGGGTTTTATTCACGTAGACTTCAAAAAAGCGCTTGTAAATACATCGATCATTACAACGTGCTGCCATTTCATTATATGTATTGTATCTATTTAAATATTTGTATGTAAATTAATAAAAAATATCACGTCAGTTCATCAAGAGATCTTCATTTGTCTTGTAGACGGTTCTACTTTCTTTTGCAACTATCCCCTCGCAGATCTGCTGTAAGAGATTCCTTTCGAAATAAGCAGCACCTTTGTACCTCTACTTCATACTATGTTAATTTCTTTATGTTTATATTTTGTGTGTAAAAGTAAAAATAACTGTAACGTCTACAATCGGGCGTCGCATCCAGATGCGAACCATAAAGAGGTGCCCTCCGGCGTGGGTACTCAATTGTAGACGTTGTAGTGTTTTTTTTTCTTTACGAGTATATCCGCTCCGAGGCCAGATTCTGAGCGGATATTGTCGTTGAGATGCATAAGAGGGTTATAGCGTATTAGTACTGGCCTGTTGGTCTTGTGGTTGGCCAGAGGTCGTGGCATAGCAGTCAGGATCACTATGTGGGTTCGATCCTCACCCAGGACAAATCTTTGTGTGATGAAATTATTTGTTCTGTGTCCAGATGTAATCTACTATATAAAAATAAGTCGGGTTTTCCTTCCTGACGCTATAACTCCAGAACGCACGAACCGATTTCCACGGTTTTGCATTCGATGGAAAGGTCTCGGGCTCTGTGAGGTTTATAGCAAAGAAAATTTATAAAATTTAACGCGGGTTACACCGCGGGGCACTGCTAGTCTACTATATAAAAATAAGTCGGGTTTTCCTTCCTGACGCTATAACTCCAGAACGCACGAACCGATTTCCACGGTTTTGCATTCGTTGGAAAGGTCTCGGGCTCCGTGAGGTTTGTAGCAAAGAAAATTTATAAAATTTAACGCGGGTAACACCGCGAGGCACAGCTAGTTTATCTATAATTCGTATGTATTAAGAAATATATAAGTATGTGTAACAGCTGTTTTGTGATTGCCATAGTGATAGTGCGGGCTCTGCCTAGTTTGAGATCAGATAGCTGTGTGTCAGTTTTCTCAACAGTTGTTGTTGTTGATTACCACAAACATCAAAATGAAAATTTGTTCAGAATATATCTAATCAAGTAATCATGTTACGTCGTTTACACAAGTTTTCAGAGTTATTACTTTTGTTGACTGCTATGTGCGTAAGTAAATATATACTTACACAAAATCTTGAACGTTATCTTAAGATAAGATCACAGTTATGTGACCTTAATCTTTATGGATTAAAATATATAAGTGTTAAGTAAAGGGATTGCATATGAGTGTTTTAGTATTTCGTCATAATTAGTAGGTATATTAAATGTAATTAATATATAGAACTATACTAATTAATATAATATTAACTATAATTTGATTAGAATTTAGTTCAGAAGTCATTATGACCTGATTAGAAGGTAATGACTACCTACTTAATACGAACCAAATGTTTTCCGATATGCTCTCATAATATTGAAGATGAAGATATGTGTATAAAAAACAGGCCAAGTGCGAGTCGGACTCGTGTACGAAGGGTTCCGTACCATTATCTATAAAAACGCAAAGCAAAAAATTCTCGATTGTTGTATGGGAGCCCCCTAAATATTTATTTTATTTTGTTTTTAGTATAAGTTGTTATAGCGGCAACAGAAATACGTCATCTGTGAAAATTTCAACTGTCTGACTATCACGGTTCATGAGATACAGCCTGGTGACAGACGGACAGACCGACCAACACCCGAGTCTTAGTAATAGGGTTCCGTTTTACCCTTTGGGTACGGAACCCTAAAAAAGGACTATAATTTCATTTAGTGTGGAAATAAAAAGTGCCACCAGGTTTCTCTAGATCAAAATTTGATACAGTCTTAGTATAGGGACTAAATATACTTTTTACAGATTTATTTGTCAATGTCGTCCTGGTCGAATTTTGGAGATGGCGGCCAGGCGCAATGGAGATTAGCCATCTGTGTGTGACATGTAGTTCACAGGCATTGCGCAAACATAGAGGCACTTTATTTTCCATCACTCTCATGATCCGATGTGACGACTGGAATAAGGTAGGTAACAAGACCGATGGCTTTACGCGCTCTCCGAGGTACGGGGTTGTAATACCACCAACTCCCAGACGTCGGGGTGAAACTGACCTGATCGACTGTTCCGGTCTGACCTAGGATTTCAACCCAGGATATCATTATCTGCATTTGAACAGGCCACCGCTTGACCAACGATGCAATCAACTTATTAACATCAGCAGAAAATCCTTTTTTACACATTTTTAACCTTACCTACTTGGTTTCGTTAAACTTATTCAAGTATTAGGCCATAGGTATGTTTCAGAAATATAATAATCCTGGGACATTATTTACACACGGCCATCTGATCCCAAACTAAACAGAGCTTGTACTATGGAAACCAGATAATCGATATACATTCAGTCAAAAAAGTATCGAGAATGGATGATTTGTTTATGGTTACAAATTCAAATTTTTGTTTTTTTTTGTTGTTGTTAGATTGGCACAACTGTTTTCCATTTTGGCGCGGAGTTTGAGTTGCATCTGTTATTTATATTAAATACAGTGCTGGTTTTAGTAATATCATATATAGTGTGTATTGCGAATTTCATAATGGACAAAAATATCGAACAAAGAGTTTGTCTTGAATTTTGCATCGCTAATGGAATTTCGTGTTCGGAGTCACTGAAAATGTTACAGAAGGCTTACGGTGAATCGACTTTATCAAAAACTCGTGCTTATGAGTGGTTCAAAGCGTTCAAAAGCGGTCGAGATGTGATGAAAGATTTGCCTCGCTCTGGTAGGCCATCAACGTCTGCAACTGAAATTAACATCGCAAAAGTGAAGGAAATAGTGACTGAAAATCCTCATTCAACTCTGAGAGAGATAGCCGCCGAACTTTCTGTATCTCACGGTCGATTCGTACCATTTTAACTAATCATTTGGGCATGAAACATGTTACCGCTCGGCTAGTCCCAAAAGATCTGAATTTTCTCCAAAAACTCAATCGCATGAAAGTCGCTGAGGACATGGTAGAACGAGTCAATTCCGACACAGCATTGACGAGACGTGGGTTTACGAGTTTGACATGCAAACTAGTCAACAAGCTTCGGAGTGGCGCCTTCCAATTGAACCGAAACCGAAAATACCACGCCAAAGTCGATCAAAAGTCAAAGTCATGTTGACTGTTTTCTTTGACTATCGCGGTGTTGTGCACTCTGAATTCTTACTGGAAGTCCGAACGGTAAATAAAGAATATTATTTGAACGTTATGCGGCGTTTAAGAGAGCAAATTCGACGAAAAAGGCCAGATTTGTGGAAAGAAAATTCTTGGATTTTGCACCACGATAATGCGCCTTCGCACAAGGCCATCATTGTGAACGAATTTTTGACCAAACACTCAACAAATACCATCCAGGAACCACCATATTCACCAGATATGGCTCCAGCTGACTTCTTTCTTTTTCCTAAACTCAAATTACCACTTCGTGGTACCCGTTTTCAATCGGTAGAAGACATAAAGGAGAATTCGCGGCGAGAACTGAACTCAATTCCGAAAGCAGCGTTTAAAAATGTTTTGATGAATGGATTATTCGTTGGCGTAAGTGTATCGTTTCTGAAGGAGCATACTTTGAAGGTGATAAAATAAATTTGGATGAATAACAAACATTTTGTATATTATTGATCTTTTCCCGGTACTTTCTTGACAAAGTAGTACTACATATACTACTTTTTGATTTTTGTTAATACATGCTTGTATAGATATTTACACCCAGATTTAGGACAACAGACATGTTCATGCACACAAATATCTGACCAGGTGTTCTACCGGCTAAGTCGCTGAACTTCGATTTTTTAAATGGCGTTCAAATACATAAAGGTTAAAAATTACTTAATCAATCGTTAAATCGGCTTCCATGAGCACATGTGACGTCTTAAATGGTCCAGAATCGATTGTCAACGTTGAAGCCGATTTAACGATTGATTAAGTCATTTTTAACCTTTATTTATTTGAACGCCATTTAAGAAATCGATGTTCGGCGACTTAGCCGGCAGAGCACCTGGGTGGGAATGGGGGAACCCACGACCTGCGGCGTGAAAGGCAGCGTATCTACCAACCACGCCAACACGCCCGTAATACCAGCAACTCCCAGATTTCGAGCTGATACTGACTTGACGGACTGGCCTAGCCTGACCCAGAATGTCTTTATCTATCATTATCAATCAGAAGAAGAGGAGCTCATTTTAACCTTACTTGGTTTCATTACACTTTTACGCCTCTTTCCGGTCGTGTCGCTAGTCGTCCCATCGGACCATGAGAGTGATGGAATAGAAAGTGCCCCTGTGTTTGCGCACACACTTATGCACTATAATTTGTCCTGCGCAATTATCTAGTCTCTATTGAGACTGGCCGCCGTGGCCGAAATTCCGTCGGGATTACGTTATTACACTTTTACAAGGTTAGGTTAATTTTCAGAAAAACTTTTTTTTTTATATCTTGAGGTACACCTATTAGGCTATAGGTATGTTTCAGAAAAAACTAATTCTCTTTTATGATATCTAGAGGTGCAGCCATTTTTAATAATATCTAAGGACAATGTCACACGGATCATCCTAGCCCCAAACTAAGCAAAGCTTGTACTATGGGTACCAGGCGACGATATACATACTTATATAGATAGATAAATACTTAAATACATAGAAAACATCCATGACTCAGAGACAAATATTCGTGCTCATCACACAAATATTTGCACTTACCGGGATTGGAACCCAGGACCACCAGCTTCGCAGGCAGGAGCACTACCAACTAGGCTATCTACATCCGGCAGGTAACGGTGTCCTCTGCCCATTAGGAACGTAAACTGATTCACTGCACACCTGTCTACTATAATTTCTGGTCACGCACCTTTAATAAAGACATTTTGAACTTGACTGCACGTGTGGTGCAGCGGCTAAGACAGTTGCCACGCCGCTTCGTGTCGGGGGTTCGAGTCCCGCTCCGGACAACTATTTGTGTGACCCATAAATAGATGTTCTGAGTCTGGATGTAATTTGTGTCCGTCTATTATATGTTTGTAAAGTACCCCGCGACAAAGGGATTAGATTCCCTTGTGCGGGCGTTGTCTTAAAAGAAAAGACATTTCGAACTCAAAACAATACAAAACGGTACCAAAAGTATTATCCGACAAGAATAACCAACCATACATTAATACAGAGGTACAACGATTTTATCTTCGTTATCAGCCATTGATAAAACAGTAGGATACTTAAATTTGGGTCGGCTTTTCCGTATCTGCATCGAAAACGTGAAGTTAATTCAGGACACATGGTAAACATGGATCAGCAGAGAGATGGTTCTGTACAAAATGGTTGTGGAAAAGAGTACAACTTCACTTCTCAACCATGTTTGTAGCGTTTGCTTTCTAGTATGATGGAATTAAATAACTACTAACTAAACTGACGGTCAACGTAGCCTAGTTGGTTGTGCTACTGCCTACGAAGCTGGTGGTCCTGGGTTCGAATCCCGGTTCCGAGCGTGCTACGATCGAAATGACAGTTCTGCGACGTGTCTGCCTCGAAAATACCACCCGAGCTACCCGAAGACAGCCTCCGCGTCCTTAGCCATGCTTACGGCTGCCGAGGCAGCCTGAAGTCGCTCGACGCAGCTCTGAGTCGCCCGAAGCTGCCCGAGCTGTACCTATAGTACACAGGTGGCGCTGCTGCCCGACTGCCTGGTGTATCCTTAGTCGCCTTTTACGACACCCACGGGATGGTATGGGCCCTATTATTTTTTCTAGGCCGGAAATCACACGGCTTGATTAGATGGATTAGCTTCAGATTAGTCTTATGATTTAGGGTTAAAATGCACCTAAATGGGTCTTAATCTATATACATATAATAAAATCGTAGGAAAGTCAAAACTGTACATTGAATATTTTTTTAAAAGGATACTTGGGGCGTGTTCTACAGTCGACATCGAAGCCAAAAATATAGTTTTTAGAATTTTTGTCTGTGTGTCTGTTTGTCTGTATGTATGTCCGGGCTAAACTCAAAAAGTACTGCATGGATTTACTTCAAATTTTGCATGAATAATACTTAGAGGTCGGGTCAACATAAGGGCTACATATCATCAAGCTATCACCTACGGGGGAGGAGCTGTGATAATTTATAAAGTTTAACGCGGGTAAAACACAGCTGCACAGCTAGTGACTAATATAGTGTTAAGTATGTATTTACCAGTTTTAATTAGATAATTTCTAGCCATAGGTTGACCTCATTTGTGAAGTGTCGATTACGATCTCGATAGTAGTTGATATTACATTCATTACACACACAAGCTAATGTATGAAATCCAAATCGTCAAAATTCTTTTATCTGTCCTTTTCCAACAAGTATATAATTCCAGATAGCTTATATTGTGTTCAAGATAAGTAAAAGATGCGCTACTAAACAGAAAAATGTTGTACGCGCTTTAGATATTTCGAAAAATTTGGGTACGTACCTTTTCTTTGAAATTTAAAAGAAACTTCATTTATGTAAGTCACATTATCGGAACCCTTCACTTATCTCACTGAACAACTTGTGGCAAACACTTGTCGCTGTTAATAAGAACAATAACAGTTTTTATTTTGACGTGTGGTCCCTTCGACGCGTGTACATTGTGTGACTCAAATTCGTGACGTGTTATCATTATGATAAGAATGGCGAAAGTGTGCAAAGGGGCGCGGTAATCGGCACTTACGCAGTTTACAGGAATTATGTGTTTATGAAGTAGAATTTTTGAAGTTATACTTCTTTTGGCGCGATGGAGAAAAATGATGAGAGTGAATTTTTACGATGCGCGCGCACACCGACACCAAAAAATTTAAGAATAAGAATAATTTATTTCAATTCAATTCAACAGCATGAAGTTAGTTCTAGATGGTATGAAAATGTATACATCGTAAAAATAACAGCATGACGTTAGTTCTAGGTGGTATGAAAATTGATAACTATGTTCAAGTTGTATATTAAGAAGTATAACTTCTAACGCGTGTACATAAGTACACACAAGTTTTTTTTTTGAAGTTATATTTCTTTTGGCGCGATGGAGAAAAATGATGAGAGTGAATTTTTACGATGCGCGCGCACACCGACACCAAAAAATTTAACAGCATGAAGTTAGTTCTAGGTGGTATGACAGTGAATTTTTACACGCAGATGCGCGCGCATCGTAAAAATTGTAATATATAATGTAATCGTAAAAGTTGTATATTAAGAAGTATAACTTCTAACGCGTGTACATAAGTACACACAAGTTTTTTTTTTCTTTATTTTTGAAGTAGAACTTATACGCGCATTTGTCTTGGGGAGGAAGCTTGTGAATGCATGACGAGAGCATTACGAAAAGTGTGAACGGGCGAGGCGATTGGAAGTTGAGAGGGAAATATAAGCTAGTGAAGATAGAAATAGAGAGAGAGAGAGAGGGAGAGAGTTACGTTTCGTATATTACTGTAGGGGCAAGAGAGTGAGTGTGAGCACCAGTTAACTTTTTCTCTTACATAGCCGGTTACATTTTGTATAATAATATCTAAGTTTGACTTCAGTCGTGTCTTCTAACGCACACCCATCAAATTTTTATTTTATATCCTTAGAAATTGTACTAATTTGTTGTTATTAATTACCTACGTTAATAGTTGGGACAATCAACTTTTAAAGTGCTCCTTTCAATGGTTTGAACAAGATTTTTTTGAAAATATATTTTTACATATTTTAATAAACTTATTGTACCGTCACCAAGGAAATTCATTGAATTTTATGTTTTTCGTAGTAGCTGCGAAGTTTTTGTTATATTTTCGGATATTTTTTATACTTTATGATTATGGATCTCTTGCGTTACTAAAATTAGGACTTATTATTATGGAGTAAAACACAACATATTACTTATACAAATTGTATTAGTGGTTAGAGATAATCAAACAGTAGATATTAATATAATCAGACTTTCTTTTTCATTATATTATCACATAATAAATGATTTTTTAAGGTCTACGGTGTTACCATAACCATTGCGACAGCTTATTTTTTAAAATAATCACACTTGAACATAATCAGTATTAATAGTTATATAATATGACAACAAGCAGGTTTTAAGGTTTACATTTTGTTAGTTTTTATGTATAAATGAGTGAAAATCTTGTAACAAACGACCAAAACAAAATCGAAAAGGTAGGGACATTTAGTAACGCTAGAGAAAACTATTTGGTAACAACAGAGAATGTGTTGAAAATCCGCATGTTAAAAATAAATGAGATCTAAGGCCTAAAAGAGATCTAAGAAACCATTATAAAATGAAAAATATCTTCTCAAATAACAAATACTTAATATAACCTTCTTTATTATTTTCTAAATTAATATTTGGCGAGTAAGATCAACATAAAATTAAATTTGTGATTTTAAATTTTGTAAGAATCTGCGTAAATGTTAAGGAGTAGATCACCAACTGCGATTTTAGAATTTTCTTCATAGTAACTTGAACAAGGTTGTTCATCATCAGGAGAATAAATCGTCATATCAGCCGAAAGACGCCCACTGATGGACAAAGGCCTCCCCGAAAGATCGCCACAATTACCGGTCTTGCGTTATCCGCATCCAGCGACCATGGGTCCATTTTTTAGAGGGCCTGCCTACGCTGCGACTTCCGGATCGTGGTCGCCACTCGAGAACTTTTCGGCCGTCGGTTCTACGAGCTATGTGCCCTGCCCACTGTCACTTCAGCTTCTCAATTCTTCGGGATATGTCGGTTACTTTGGTTCGCCTGCGGATCTCAGCATTTTTGATTCGATATCGCAGGGAAACTCCAAGCATAGCCCTTTCCATTGCTATTTGGGTGATCTTGAGCCGTCTGATATGGGCCATAGTGAGCGACCACGTCTCTGTTCCGTAAGTCATCACTGGCAACACACACTGGTCGAAGACTTTCGACTTGAGACACGGCGGTATTTGGGACGAGAAGATGTTACGTAGCTTCCCGAACGCTGCCCAGCCGAGCTGGATTCTACGAATGACCTCCTTCTCGAAGTTGGATCGAATTAGTTGGATGATCTTGTCCTAGGTAAATATAGTTCTCTACAACTTCGAGTGCAGAGTCTCCAACCTAAACTAGAGTGGGTGATTCATGGATGTTTCAGACCCATTTGTTGAGAGACTCTGCTGACGCCATCGAGCATTGTACCGAGGTCTTCAAAGGTCTCAGCCATGACATTGATGCCAAAGCCTTCTTATTCCAGAAGCTTGAAGACATCTTCCAATGCAGCGGTGAACAGTTTCGAAGATATGACATGTCCCAGTCTCACACCTCGCTGCAAGTGGATAGGTTTCGAGTTCTGGTCCTGGAGTCGCATAGACATAGTAGCGTATTAATACAAACACTTTAACACCTCGATATACCGGTATTCGATTCCTTTGGAGAAACCTCATTACGGCCCAGGTTTTGATTGAATCCGAGGTTTTCTCATAGTCCACAAACGCTAAGCATAATGGCTGGTTATACTCCTCGGTCTTCTGTATAACTTGCCGCAGCGTATGTATGTGGTCTATGGTACTAAAGCCTTTACGGAAACTGGCTTGTTCGGGAGGCTGGAAGTCGTCAAACCTGCGTGCGAGACGTTTCGTAATGACTCTCGAAAACAAATTGTAAACATGGCTCAGCAGTGTGATGGGTCTGTACTTCTTCAGGAGGGTTTTATCACCCTTTTAGAAGAAGAGCACCGCCACACCTCTGTGCCATGCTTGTGGCGTTTGACCTTCTAGTATGACGGAGTTAAATAACTTCTGAGGGGCCCGTAGGGTTGGTGTACCACCCGGCTTTAGAAGCTCTGCTGTAATTCCATCATCACCAGGCGTCTTGTTATTCTTAAGCTGTTTGAGAGCCATTCTAATGTCGTACAGGCTGACGTCCGGGATGTCTTCGGTAAAGTGTTGGGTTAGTCGTGCTCTGGGAATATACCTCTTCATATATATTTTGCGCCTCTTATTAGTAATGTCCTTTGGTAAATTTGAGATCAACCAAGGGTTCATCATCGTCCGAAGATTTAGCAGTTTGTCAAGATTGGTGAGCATCATTATTTACCGTACCATCATTGGAGTGAATATAACAATGTTCATCATTTTCTGTGATTTTCCGCATTTCTTAAATCGTAATTTCAAGTCTCCGAAACCTTGGCGGTGTATTTTCCAAAACTCTGTTTAACATATTTTTCGTTATTTTCTTTTGGACTCAAATCTTTGACTAATCTTTATGTTTCGGGATATCGTTCCCTTGGCTTTCTTTGCCTCTTCGTAACTCTCGGAATTATTTTCCAATCGTTCTCTATAAAGTTACTGTTTTTCAGCCGCACTAATTGACATTTACACTTTTTGTTTTGTATTTTATTTCAATCTGAAATTACATATAATACAGTTATTTAAATATGTTGTTCAAATATTTTAAAAATAATAGAAAGTTGACGTTATTATTACAAATAAAGACGAATTATTATGATTAAAATCGGTATCACCTTTGCCATACATTCTCTAAAGTTACCTACAACGCCAGAGAAATTTACAGAAACGCGGGGGAAAAAGTAACAGAAAATCGATTATAAATTCAAATTTACGGAATGAAACGAAATGATAGTGGTCTAATTTTAAAATTAGAGCAAAAAGGCTTTAAATTTAAATAACAAAAGCAACTAATTATAAAATCTTAACCAAATTTATGTCGTAACTTAGTAGAGCGGTAATAAAACCACGCACACCTCTTGAGAGCTTGTCGCACAGTGACGGCCGACCTGTGAGACATTGATCTTGCTGCGGCTTGCCAACGTAGTTAGAGACAATCACTCTCGCTAATAACTAAAGCTTAGAGCTATTTCTCGAGAAATTTTGGATTTTTTTCATATAACGCAGTAGAATTGATGTTTTAGATTCTCTTTGGGGACAAACACTTAAAAAAATAAAAATGTACGTTATAATGAAAAAAATATGTATCAACTGTCTTTTTAGCTAAGCTTACTCCAATAGCTATCTAATAAAAATATTAAAAACCTATGTCTCTAAGCAGCTAAGCCGAAAAAAAGGCAAATGTTTGTTGTGACCCATACCTGGGGACATGCTGTTTTTGTACGAATATCGACAGTGTTCCCCTGCGTTTTTACAAAAAAGCGACTAATAATTTAAAAAGTTGTACATATTAACATAGTAACATAACATCTAAGCATCTTATTCCATAATATAACAACAATGTTTACAAAATATTCATATTTAATATTGTTTTTGGATTTTAATTTCATAGGGACACGAAAGGAGTACTTTAAAAGTTGATTGACCCAGTTACGTTATGCCTTTACGATAGCTGGTAGGGACCGGGACAAAAATATATGTTTATGTTTTTTAAAGAATGTTTTCACTTTCCTAACATAGGTATAATAGATATAGATAGGATACAAATTACATTCAGAGTCAGAACAACTATTTATGGGTCACATAAGTAGTAGTCCGGCTCGGGAATCGAACCCGGGACACGAAGCGGCGATGCGACTGTCCTAGCCTTGGTCATTGCATGATAAAGAAGCGAACACTAATTGACAGCGTCTGGGACATGCAACACTAAACGTAGGCTAATAGATATCCTGCCGTTCGTGTTTTACACGCTGGATTTTTTGTGGCGATGTATTTTTCAGGACCAATTGCCCTTGCCCTTTTACCCTTGCCCTTTTACCCTTGCCCTTGAGTAATTTTAAGTTTGAACTAAAGTTGTTAGGAATTTTAATTGTTAAATATTCAAGATAAATAAATCAGTAGTCATTACACCTGTAACTAGATCTTGAATAAAATTGACTGTGTCATTAATGTTGAATTTATATTTAATTCACTGTGATTCATTATTACTAATCATTCCACTACTCGGTGACAAGGCAGCTGAAATTACGGTCATATTGCTTGACCAAAAAGATTGCAACATCTTTTTATATGTTGATCCTAATAAGTAAATCATTGTTTTTGCGTAACCTATACTAGTTTCATTTTGATTAATTAAGAATAACTATAATTGGTTGGTGGTAATCTAGACAATTGTGCAGGGTCTTGAGCCAGATGCACAAAATCCTATTTAATCTTCATCTACTTATTCATTTAATTTTCACTTCATGATAAGTGTGTTTTACACGTTACCATAAAACTTGAACAAATATCAAAATACCCGTTAAATTTGTTTCGAGAACTTCATCTTATCCTAAATTTGCAACTCATTTTAGTGTATTTTTTAAAATAAACAATAGAAAGTGATTATGATAGTTTTATTGGTTTACTTTAGTTGAATGTACACATGTAATAGAATAAGTTTTAATTATTATCAATTTGTATTATTATTACATTTTACGATATAATTAAATATCTAGTCATCTTTATTGTTGTGGTTAGCGCCATCTACTAACTATAACACGAACCTAAGAACGTATTCTTTGCTAGCTTCTCTATATAGTTAATACAATGCATTACAGATGTCGCCACATGTACTGTTTTAGTTACTTATATAATACCATACAAGTAGGTTATTGTCCAAAACAGCATTTATAAGGAGTACTAGCATTTAAAGCAAAGATTTGCTTGTATTATTTATAAGTGTCCGCACTCATACTAATAATTTTAAGTTTGTATATTTTAATGAAGGCTCGCGGTCAGTCCATAGATGGGTTACCGCCAAAAGTGGTTAATTTCTGAGCGTCTCCGTGCCTCGGCGGGCACGTTAAGCTGTCGGTCCCGGTTGTAGCCATTAGGCAACAGTTGTTAAGCCATGTCAGAGGCCAAATGGGCGGCTTGAACAACTCTGACCTAGGGTACCCACTGCCCATAGGTACGCTAAGTAAGTAATGAAGTCTTACTTTCTTCTAACATTTATCATACCTATGTGTTTAGGTATTATCTTTAGCGTTTTGATTGTAATAATTCTAAAGAGATAGTTCCTGTATTGTATGTACTTACCTAATTAAACTTCATCATATACTCATGTAGGTACTCTACTAGGAAGATAATCATCTGATGATATCGTCTAGCCAACCAAAATTTATTTTTAATTTCCTGACATTACTGTCAAATTTAAACAAAAACAAATCAGCTAGCTCATGGTATTTCTACTATCAACATTGCTTGAGTGGTTAAGTTGCAGTAGCAAAGCCATAGCCTTATAGATAAGGGGTATATAACACGAGAGGCTGCCTGTAAATCACAAGTTTTATATTTATACCAAGGTAAAAAACAAAAACTGCAGATATATTTTGGTATATGCAACACAGCACAAGTGTATTCCACTTACAATATTTTACTTTAGTGTACGATGATGAGCGAGGACCCATCTTCATATTGACCTTGCGCTCTTCTTCATAATGATGAGCGACGACCAATACTTATATTGACTTGGCACTCTCATACATAACCTAGATACTCTCATCAGGATATTGTAACCAGCGTGCGACGACCAATTCTCATATGGACCACTCACTCTACATAACCCAGATACCACTCTCATCGGATGTAACCTGTGTAGTATGAAGCAAGCGTGGTAAGGACTTGTTGCCCAATTAAAAAGGGTGCATGAGATCCGAGAGGTATGATCTAATTAAATACTCTATGAAGGCGTGTTGTACTTACTTATCGTATGGGCAGTGGTTACCCTAGTCAGAGTCGTTCAAGCGTCTGACATGGCTTAACGACTGTTGCCTAATGGTTACAACCGGGACCGACAGCTTAACGTGCTACTTGCAACTTGCTATCACTTTGAAACACGGATACGCTAAGAAATTAAACTACTTTGGCGGTCACCCATGACCGCGAGCCCAGTTGCTTAACCTCGCCTAACACTTACGGACCGGTTAGAGCAACTGGCTATGGTTTGTAATAGCTATACTGCGCACATACGCGTCATAAAATGACATTTTTATTCATATCCTTGGACCTAGGTCTGAGATGGGACTTGATTTGGCCAAGTCACATCTCACTCCAAAATTTGAGTGTGAATTATCTCTTTATTAAAAGTTTAAAGTGCCACAGACGACATATATTTATTTACAATGATTTATTAACCTATACAAATATATACAAATTCACTTACTTAAGTACATTTCGTACAACAATTTCAATCTTAAAGCATTGTTTCTTAAGCCTAATCCTTAGTATACGTAATAATATAATAGTGAAGCTATTTTATTGTTATCGAACAGTCACTGCACAAGCATAGTCTTAATTATTCGAAATCAATATCTCTCACGATTCCTCCATGGTATTTCGGTTACTATGTATTTCTACTGGGCGTCTCACTGAACGTCTGTCACCAGTTCGCGGTCGAAAATCTGTGAGGTCACCAATAGATCTGGACCTACGGTAGTTACGACCAGGTTCTTCTTCATCATCTATAAAGTCTGGCAAAGAATGGAACGAAGCGTTCAATCGTGGCATCAGCAACGCTTCATCGTAACTTGGAGGTAAGTCTTCACGCAATGGTATTCTTAAAACAACAGATTCGGCTCGTGGCATTGTAGTTGTGCCGTTGAGATTCAGAACTGTCATTGCTGGTGATGATCTCGCCGGTGGATCAGGTTTATTCATCGCTACCAGACCTCGACACACTAACGACGTCAGCACTATGCCGATTATAATACCGATCATGACCGCTATAGAAGTGTAAGATATTGCATCTGAGTCTGCCGGGTGCCACGTCTGAATGTAAGCCTGCTGCCAGCTCAACTGGGTCACGTTCGACGGCGAATAACATATCAATGACTCCCTGTCCACTATTTTTGGCGGCTCCTTTGTTAAATATTCGTACGTGAGCAATAGATTTACAGTGAACCCTTCGCAACTCCATCGGTTTCCCTTCACATAAACTTCTCTCAAAAAAGGATTTGAAGAGAAGTGTGAAGTCGACCATACGTCTCTAAACTCATTACCTCTCAAATCTAATACCGCTAAGTGCGGTAATGACGAGAAGGTGCTATCCGTCAATGAATTTATAGAGTTATAACTCAAGTTCAGTTCTTGTAGCGTATGTGAAGCGAGATGGTCCGGAATTTCTTCGAGCTGATTTATTGACAAGTCGATTTCCAACAGCGAACCCATTCCGACGAGCGAATCGACATTTATATTTGCTATTTGACAGCTGCTAAGATGAAGACTTCGCAAAGAAGAAGATTGGAAACTAGGTACGTCGGAAAAGTAATTTCTGGATAAAATGAGGCTGTCTAAGTTGTGTGCTTCGGCAAACACATAGGATGGCAAATCGTTAATTCTGTTTTCAGATAGATCTAAAAAATGTAAGTTAGGCATTGTTTGAAACGCTCTTCCGTCTACTACTGCGATTTTATTTTTGGATAAGTCCAGGTATTTTATTGAGTATCTTTGTCCATTGGTTGTCCAAGTATCGTATAAGTTGTTTGATAAATTAAGTGTTTCCAAAAAGAGCCAATCTTGTAAGTAGTTGGGAATTGGGTGGCTTAGGTGGTTCCCAGATAGGTCTAGCGCCTTCACTTGAGAAAAATTCCCAAGCTGTGCTGGAAATGTCCAAAAATTGTTGTTTGATAAGAGTAACACTTGAGCCTGAAAAGAAAATGAAGTCATGTTAAAATCATACCATTGACATTATCTAATGATTTAATTCACAAAGAGCGTATGTCTCTTTGTAAATTAAATGATTATGAATAATGAAGAAACATGTAGCACATTAAAAGTTTTTTTTTCAACGGCATTTTGGTTAATTAGCTTAACTTTATTAGATAGTAAGTAGTAGTAGTAGTTAAGCTAATTAACCAAAATGCCGTTGAAAACTGGGGTATCTACACCTCAGTTTAAGGTGGAGGTCTTAATTAACAAACAGACATGTTTATGGATACAAACATTTGTCTTGTGCACCATTGGGACTAAGTCACGGCGGTCGACAAAGACGAATGTGATTTGTGATTCTTGCTTCTTTAAAATCGAGTGAGTTTGATTTATAAATATGAGTCTAAACTCTGTAAAAGTGAAAAGATGTTCTAGGTACAGACGCCAGCACGTCAAGCTACCCCAATCTCTCAAATTTCCCTGAACCTTATGCTTTTGTAATAAGGTTGGAAATCTATAAAAGATATTTGACAGATTGGGGTAGCTGGATGTGCTGGCGTCTGTACAAGTCTGGATACCCCAAACTATTGATACACGTTGATGAAAGTATTGTTCTACAAATTTATATATACGTTCTCAAAATTATTCACGTTTTAGGAAACTTTCTTGTCCCACGAATTAACAACCAATCGTACCAACAAACCGAATCAATCAGTTGCAATATCATTATATCATGTGACGGTCACCGTAGCCTAGTTGGTAGTGCTCCTGCCTACGAAGCTGGTGGTCCTGGGTTCGAATCCCGGTAAGTGCAAATATTTGTGTGATGAGCACGAATATTAGTTTCTGAGTCATGGATGTTTTCTATGTATTTAAGTATTTATCTATCTATATAAGTATGTATATCGTCGCCTGGTACCCAGTACAAGCTTTGCTTAGTTTGGGGCTAGGATGATCTGTGTGACATTGTCCATATATATTATTATTATATTATATTATTATTATTATATCAGCCAAATTACGTCCACTGCCGGACAAGAGCCTCCACGAAGAATGTTAAGAGGATATGCCATAATCGCCACGCTTGGCAGACGGATTCGCGATTGCAGTATGATAGTCTTACTGCTGCCCGTTATCTGAGAGATATTTCCTCGGGACGATTTCTACGCTCCCCACGGGATTAGATGGGGCGATATTCTATGCTGTCAGCGACACAGCAAAGTAAGTAAGTATTTAATTCGCTTAAACACGTGGTACATACAGGATGCAGACAGACAATAACTATATTTCGGTCACACAAATAGTCCAAACCCCGCGGCGAGAAGGTTCATTTACAGATGCAATGCATGCATTTGACGCCGCGCCGCTGCGCCACACGTGCACGTGTGGCGCAGCAGCTAAGACAGTCGCCTTGCCGCTTCGTGTTCCGGGGTTGATTCCCGCGCCAGACAACTATTTGTATGACCCATAAATAGTTGTTCTGAGTCTGGATGTAATTTGTGTCCGTCTATTATATGTTTGTAAAGTACCCGACTACACAGGGAATACATACCCTGGTGAGGGCGTTGTCTTTAAAAAAAAATCAATAGTGTGAATTAAAATGAATCCAGCTTAAAATATTTATGTCTAAATATACCCACAGAAGTGTTTTTATCTAAAATTACAAATATCTTAATGTATACGTCCAATTTGTTACAATTTTCTGAATCAAATTTTTTGCAATTTGTCGTTCAGTACATCCTTGAGGAAAAACATGCAACGTACTTATGAGAAATCATATTTATTTTTATCAAACATTCCTCTGATTACTAGTATATCAGATGAATAGATCACATGGTTTTACGCTTTGAAAACACTATATTTATAAATAAAATACATTTATGTCGATGATATCTACTTTAACAAACTGTAGAAAATAGTCTGTCTGAGATATTAAGAGAGCTTATACGTTGAGAACTTTCCTATTATATCGGGAATACGGACCTTTGTTGGAAATGATTTGCTAGAAATAACATTATAATTATTTAAAAAAACAGACAATGCCCACAGTAGGGACATGAAGCCCTTTATCATGAGGCATTTACAAACATATCATTGACGGTCACAAACTATGTAGTACATCCAGACTCAGAACAACTTTTCATGGGTAACACAAGCCCATGGACACTCGCAACACCAGAGGGATCGCGGGTGCGTTGCCGGCCTTTAAGACCGGCGACCTTACTCACACGCAAACACAACATTAAGGTATGAATGTTATTATTAAGGAATGTCTTCTGTAAGGAGTTCCCCAGTAGGGCTGCTCTTAGAGCGAATCAACGTTATGCCCTACCTCTCAGAAAGCTGCGCGGGAATCGAACCCAGGTCACGAAGTGGCGTGGTGATAGTCTTAATCACTGCGCCACACGTTCGTTATTGTCCTGATATACTTACATCATAATTCAAGTCATCAGGTAATTCCTTCAAACCGCGGTTAGAACAGTCCAAGTAAATGAGACCGTCTTGTGTGAACGTCCTGCAGGGTGTATCTTCGCCAATATCCTCAGCCTGCCGCCTCACTATTCCTCCGGAGACCACCACCGAAGCCAGCCATACCCAGAAAGCTGTTAGTATCACGTCTGGAAATAAAAGATAAAACTATGTTTAACATGTTTGTGCATACTCACTTTCTGTTATAGACTTCTTGCCGCTAACCTACATTCAGAGCAGTGAGTCTTTTACATTACAAATACAGAATAATAGCATCTTTACGCCTAGAGCGTCCAATACACATATGTACAATGTCAAGCTACCGCAATCTGTCAAATTTCTGCAATTGAAAGTGAGCCTTGTGCTTTTGGGATAAAGTTGAAAATCTATAAAAGAAATTCGGCAGATTGGGGTAGCTGGTTGTGCCGGCGTCTGTACAATAACTTAGTGGTATTTACTGATACCTAACTTAGGTTGATAACCGGCACAAAGTTCTTACACGGCCTCTAAAACTTTAAAATGTATCTAATTACTCCGTTAGACTCACGTATTTTCTTCGACAGAAAGACAATACAAAATGGCGGCCGTTTTCTTTTTTTTTTTTCTAAATACAAGGCACAAGCAGTTCGACCAAGGTGATCGGCTTGCGAGGTCATACGAAGTTCCTTTTTAACCAACCTATTGCTGACTCATAAGTTATTGTCAATGCCCGGCCCTCGAAAATCTAGTGTTTGTAGTAGACTTATTACTTACCACGTGAAACTACAAATGGCTGATAACTTGCTGTTTACAAGATTATACATATCTATATATGTATAAAAACATTATACAAAACATATTTGTATTTCGATTGGGGACATTGTACATCAGATTTGATGTTTCTACGATTTTTTTTCTTTTTTTTTTTAAAGGCAACGCTCGCATTAAGGTATTTAATCCCCGTGTCGCGGGGTACTTTACAAACATATAATAGACGGACACAAATTACATCCATTATATTTACTTTTAACTTTACTTATTTACTTTCTAATTTGTTCTAAAATAAATGCAATGGTTGGTTTTTAATGTTTTAACTGGGTCTGGAAATCGATATGGAACATAATATCTACGATTCGTAAAAGTTCCAGTTTTGAAGAAAGACTAACTCAAAAAACGTAAAGAAATCAACCTTGCCAATTGACGTATGTATCTAGCTTCATTTGTGTACCTACCTGGAAAGTAATGTTTTAAAGTGGTCTCTCCCATTTTAACTTGGTGTAATTATCCTATAAATAAGCTATAAGCTCTACTTAGTTTGGGATCAGATGATCGCGGTGTGAGAATAAGGATATTATTATTATTTTGTAATTACAAAGTTGTATTGTCCTGCACTTGTGGCGCTGTTAAGTAGTCGTTATTACGTCAGTGCCCTCGAGTTTCAGGTACAAGTTTAAGGTAAGTTCCCCGCGATACATGGATTAAAAACTCACCCTTCCAAGGAGGCCTCAATCAAAATTTATACACGAGATAGGTACTGTTCTCAAGCATTTTAAGTAATACTGTTCTTGATGTTATTGAATAGGCCATACTTTATTATATATATTTTTAGCATTATTAAGTAGTATATGTCCATCTCAAATGTTGTGCGAAAGGGTTTTCCAGTACGTTTTATTGTCAAATTATCATTGGTCCGCCTTTTGTCTGGGTAAATGTATAAAATATCAGTCATTAATCATATTAGCTATTACGTTGAATATTCCCAAGACCAGTTGTCCCAAGATTGTTAAGATGATCTATTTGAATGTAATGGGCAACTGCACTCCAAAATGTGTGTGAAACCCAAGGGCAATCCTATCTAGTATATATTAAAGATTCCGTTATCTATACTCAAATAGATCACCTTAATAATCTTGGGAAACCTTGTCTTTTCTTGGGAATATTCAACGTATATAGTTTCAAATAGCTCTGATAACTGAAAATAGTCAAAGTCCGCATTCTTAGAATATGTATAATACAGATGAACCCAGATGAACCTAGTTTTACTTAGACTAGATTAAAAATCAGAGATACTCACCGGGTGCCATTGAATACGTAGTTTTATTATATACATCCAAATATTTTCACATAGTCCACTAATAACACTGAACAATATTATCATACTTGCATGTTCACAGGTTGCGATAGTCCACTGATAGTCACTTTGGTATGTCCGTCCGTACTTTTGTAATGGTAGAGATAGTACTGTTAGCGATACTGGGAGGGTCTCACAATTCGTAAGAATAACACAGGTTGTTTTACGAACATCTATTTATTTTTTATTACCCATAGATAAAGTTTAAGTAACGAATTTTAAGGCATATAATTTATCTAGCCCCGTTTTGTAAAAAAAGCGATATCAAAACCTACTTTTCCGCAAGTCGCATAACGAAAATGACGACCATTTAATACCTTCTAAAAATTCACTTCAGCATATTCTGCACATAACACACAAGGGGACATATAAAATACTACTATTGCATTCAAATAAACTAATACAATAAAAAAGAACCTTACATTTTCTTATATTTCATTTTAAATTTGATTTTACTGCGATCACAAAGGTGTAGCATTTACACACAAAACTGAAATACAAATATTAATTTCAACAAATGTACACCAGCCTGTATTTTTTAATGTTATCTGAGTATCCTTATCATTGATTAGCTATCGACTTATCGCCAACGCAAAGAATAGTTTCACCTCGAAATAATAATCAACCAACTCAAACAACTGAGTCACTGAACACTTGACTGGAAATTTTCTATAAAATATTTAAGAGCAGATATATGTATCAAATATAATGGCTAAGTATTTACTTTTAAAGAACAAGTGATATGAGAAGAGTTGCTGTTAGAATGTTTTTGTAATCTTTTGGAGGTTTTTAGATTATCTGTAACGTGGGCCCAGTGTAATCAAGATAAGATAACTTCGTGTCATATAATTTGTTGTTGACACCTCGCGTTTGACACCGTAAAGCAGTTGGAATCATTTATATGAAGGCCATTTCTTTATATGGGAGTATTTCTATATTTGCTTTGTACCTACGTGTTTAAATAAGGTCTTTCGGTTTATTAGTACCCGTTATCGTTTTAGGATATTAATAATGACTACATTTTAAAATAAAAATAAAAATAAAAAAGGTTTTTATTCACGTAGACTTTAAAAAAGCGCTTGTAAATAGTCAGAACATGTTTGTAGTAATATAGTTGTATACATTATTATTTCTAGTAACATAGATATTTAGGTAAGTACACATTGTATGAAAACATTTATAAAATTTATTTTATTATAGCATTGATATTTAGCTAGCTCGTATCAAGTTATTGTCAAGAGATTATGTTTAATTATCTAGTTTAAGTCTAATATTTTTACTACATATTGTCAATGGTTCTGTCTATATTAAGGTATTATTATTATTATGACGGACCTTGTGTTAATAACGACGGTCGCGCTTTAATGCTACCACCGGATCCAATGCCAAACTGAGAAGACCCAGCGAAACAAACTCAGTGGGTTTATCTACTACCGGTTTCAACACGACCCAGAGGGGACGACATTTTCTGCTATTATGTACACGTGATCAACATCATTATATCAGCCGAAAGACATCCACTGCTAGACAAAGGCTAACCCCAAGGATCTCTACATGACCCGTCTTATAGTGCCCGCATCCTGCGGCTACCCGCGCGCGAACCTTACAAGATCGTCGGTCCACCTTGTAGGCGGCCTGCGCACGCTGGGCTTTACATATATCCATGTTTATATGTAATGGTTTTCTAGAAAACTACTCAAAACATTATAAATTAGTAACTGTGCCCTGCGCAAATCTTTATAGTTTGTGTGTTATTCGGATATATATATTTAAAATAAATACAACTAAATATATATAATAAATAAATATAACAAATAAATATAATAATAAATAATAATATCCGGGGATATTATTTACACACGGCCATCTCATCCCAAACTAAGCACAGCTTGTACTATGGAAATCAGATAACTGATATACTACATATAATACTTCTTTTTTTGTAAATACATACTTATATAGATAATTACACCCAGACTCAGGACAAACAGACATGTTCATGCACACAAATATCTGTCCTGCGTGGGAATCGAACCCACGGCCTCCGGCGTGAAAAGCAAGCATTTGCCAACCACGCCAACAGGCCCGTCACTGTAACAATCCTCCAATCCATACATTATTATTCATATTATCACACTCACAAACTTTCGTATTTATAATATTAGTATGGTATATTTTTAAGAGGTACAGACGCCAGCACATCAAGCTACTCCAATCTGTCAAATTTCCCCAATTGAAAGCGAACCTTATGCTTATGTGATAACATTGAAAATCTATATAAGAAATTTGACAGATTGGGATTGCTGGATGTGCTAGCGTCGTCTGTACAAAAATGATCTAACTAGGTCACGTATCCAGTAGAACTTGTTTTCGTGAGTTACAAAATAAAGTTTGGTGACCCAGGTTTAAAAAAACCACTAGAATATAAAGCTCATACACGATCTTAAAAAAAAACTTTTAGCCTCAATATCAGCCAGAAACAAGGGGTTGTATTTATAAATAAAAAATAGATATCTACGTAAAATACAATAATGTAACAGAATGTTGCCTATAAAAATAACATTTTAGTCGATACTAAATAATATTTGAATGCACGAAGTGTTACAATGTATCTTACTAGAACTGTTATTTAATCATTTTTAAATTACAGATTTTGTCAATGACAATTGTTTTAAGTTACAGATCTTCTATTAATTACAGTTTAAAATTTACATTTACTCTCTTACATTTTTTACTTTTATTCAATGTGATCTCAACGATTTCAAAGAAACACTTTTAAAGGTGACCCCTTCCTTATTAGCATTGGCTATCAGTATAGCCTATAACATCAACTAATAAAAAAGCTAAACTAATCTTTGCGCAGAGAAACACTCCATATTCGTTAAGTAATAAAGTTGGCGTCTGTTTTGTTTATATACCAAAAGGTTAAAAAAGATCAGGTTTCGACGAGTAATTGGAAAATATTGATTTCGTTAAATTTTGATTGAATGAATTCGATTTAGGCCGAACACACCATGTATCTTTTTTTGGGGTTCCGTACCCAAAGGGTAAAACGGGACCCTATTACTAAGACTTCGCTGTCTGTCTGTCCGTCTGTCCGTCTGTCACCAGGCTGTATATCACGAACCGTGACAGTTTTCACAGATGATGTATTTCTGTTGCCGCTATAACTACAAATCATCATCATTACAGCTTAAATAAGTCCACTGCTGGACAAGCCTCCCTCAAGAATCATCTTGAGGGGATATGCCATAATCGCCACGCTTGGCAGGCGGGTTGGCGATCGCAGTATGATGGTCGTAGTACTCAGAAGGAAGCTTTTTCCCGTCCTCTGGTAGATATTCCCTCGGGTCGACTTCTACGCCCCCCACGGGATGAGATGGGGTGATGATATTCTGATTCTGATATTTGTCGCCGTCACCACACAGCAGCTACAAATACTAAAAAACAAAATAAAATTTATATTTAAGGGGGCTCACATACAAAAAACGTGAATTTTTTGCTCATTTTTATAGATAATGGTACGGAACCCTTCGTGTGGGAGTCCAACTCGCACTTGGCCAGTTTTATTTCATTATGTTTCCAGTTAGTATAGCTGGACTTTACTGCTTTACTGGAAATGCACTGTTCGCTGAAGTCATTGCTCATATTAGGTCTTTACCTATGAAATTGCCGTTCTGCAGTACTGGCCATTTCAAATCAAAATAATTTTTGTTTGGCTAAGAATTCTAATTTCAAATTAATTTTATTTTAAAAACATGGATTCTTTTTTCCAAAAGTAGTCATTTCTTTATTGATTAGTGTTACATTTTCATCGCATTTCAATCTTTTTCGTCATCATGGATACGTTAAAAATTCGAGTAATTATGGAATATGAGTACCGTCGTGGCAGCAACGCGGCACAAGCGGCACGCAACATCAACGACGTTTACGGAGCTAACACTACAAACCAACGCACCACCTGTTATTGGTTTGCTCGCTTCCGTTCTGGAAATTTCGACCTGAAAAATGAACCTCGCGGTCGTCCGAAGACTTTGGTCGACAATGACGAATTAAAGGCGGTTGTGGAAGCTGATGATACACAATCTACGGCTGAATTAGCAGCAGCTTTCGACGTTAGCGTCAAAACAATATTGGTCCATTTGCGTCAAATTGGCAAGGTAAAAAAGCTTGACAAATGGGTGCCCCACGAACTCAATGATCGCCAGCGCGAAGTACGCGTCGAGACGTGCCTTGCACTGCTCAACAGACACACAAATGAAGGAATTTTGAACCGCATTGTTACCTGCGATGAAAAATGGATTCTGTTTGATAACCGCAAGCACTCAGCAAGTTGGTTGGATCCTGGTTCAGCACCTAAACAATGCCCTAAACGAAAACTTACCCCTAGAAAAGTGATGGTCACTGTTTGGTGGTCTAGCGCCGGTGTGATTCATCACAGCTTCTTACCAAACGGGGTGAGCATTACTGCAGATGTGTACTGTGAAGAACTGAGCACAATGATGGAGAAGCTGGCGCATCTCCAACCAGCATTGGTCAATCGCTCGTCTCCGCTGCTCCTGCACGACAACGCGCGACCTCATACTGCACAGCAGACGGTCTCCAAGTTGCAAGAACTGGGGTTGGAAGCTCTCCGTCATCCGCCCTACTCACCAGACCTTGCGCCTACAGACTACTACTTTTTCCAGAATTTGGATAACTTCTTGGCGGGAAAAAAATTCAATACCCGAGAGGCAGTACAAAATGCCTTTGAAGAATTTGTTGCCTCCCGTCCAGCTGATTTCTTTAAGAAGGGCATCAATAAACTGCCACTGCGATGGCAAAGATGCATTGATTGCATGGGTGATTACTTCGATTAATACAAATAAAAAAATTCATGAAAAAAATTCGTTTAAATTTTTTCATACAAAACGGCAATTTTATAGGTAAAGACCTATTATAATTATATTTTGTACATAATAAAGTCAAGGTGTATGTAATACTTATGAATCTCTACAATCCGCCAAAGTTAACACACAGTTTTGAAATCACGTCATAACTGAAACCACTCAATACAGTCAATGAGCTGTCGTGTTCTAAAATCCTAAGTGCCGGGATTAAAGGAACAGGTGTCGAGGGTTTGCAAAAACGCGACACGTTCACGACACGCTTGTCTGAACTCATTTGCCATCGGTTGTTTGCCGCCCTCGAGATCAGGGAGTTGAGATGTACTGATAAGCTTCATCGATTAGAATGGATGTTTGGAGGCGTGTTCGAATTTTCAGGCGTCGTTAGATTCGATAAATACTTTCGTGTTACTAAGTTTGTTTTTCTGTTAATCTAGATTTCAATGCTTTGTCTTATGGATAGAGTCCTAAATATTAAAATCAAATGTTAGTACTTAGCTTAACATACTTTTAAATACTGGCTCTTACACGTGGAACCAATAAAAACTGGTCCAACTGGTGAAACCCAGATGTGTAATGTGATCTTTCCATTTATCGTGCTGGATAGTTTGAGTTTGACAAAACCAGCTTTTTTCCCCTAGCGTTTAAGGAAGAATGCGTAGTTTATCATAGCCTTACTAACGGATATAATATGAGTGTTATTTTTGCTTTATTATGTAGGCAGTTCTTCCTGTGGTTTAGGAGTAGGAAGATTAAAACTTTTGGCTTTCCCTTCCCATGTCTCTACATCCTCGTAGAAGCTATATTTGTAAAATCAAATAAACATTTATTTGTCACCTTAAATGAAAGCACTAAACGGCATCGACATAGGAGAACATACAAATATGTACATAACAAGCCTTGATACTGACAGGGTTTGTTATGTACACACGGCTACATATCAAGGTATACATTGCCAGTATAAGCTGATCCCGCGTTATATAGGATTTCCATACAATGAGAGGTCAGCTTATATTAGAATAGAATAGAAAATTTATTTATTCAAGTAAAAGGAAAGAAGACTTATTGGATATGTATAGCTTGATATGTAGCCGTGTGTACAGAATCATATAAAACTACTGAAGAAAAAAGTAGTTAGTATGCAACCTATAATTTTAAACAATCTACCTAATAAAATTGAATATTAACGACTACAAAATCCAAAAAGTATTTACTGTGATAATGCAGTAAATACTCTAAGCTACCTAGCCATTAACCTATATAAGTCTTAGTTACTTACGTAAATGAATATTCTATTGGTTGAGAAATGTTATTATTCAGTTCAAGATTTATTAGCAGATTAGCAAATCCAGTAATAATAATATATATAATAATAATATATCCTGCGACATTATTTACCCACGGCCATCTGATCCCAAACTAAGCAGAGTTTATACTATGGAAACCAGATAACTGATATACTAGGAACATTTCATCAGACTTAGGACAAACAGACATGTTCATGCACACACATTTCCGTCCTTGGTGGGAATCGAACCCACGACCTCCAATCCAATTGAACTAGATATGATCACCACACCACACAATCAATATTACATGACGTATTTCCATGCTATACCGTTAAAGCAGAATGTACAAGGACTCTAAAACACAATTTTAACAGCAACTGTCTGTACCTAAATAAAAAAAAAAATTATGCTGAACAATCAACATATTATATTTTTTTCAACATCTACATAATATGTCCTATGACAAAAAGTTGAACATTGTGCATATGTATTAATATGTTACGACCACTTATAACCTGTGTTATGCAAAATAAACAATTTGATTTGATTTGAAAGGAAATATTTCAATTTCAATTTTCAATTTCAATTTATTTATTTATTAGCTCTAAATTTTTATCTTATTCTTATATGAGTCAATCCCAGTAAGTTAAATTAATACTTGTGTTGGGGTTGACTCGCTTCTTTCCTTAATTGCTAATAACAAAATTGTGAGACCTAATTAACATCAAATTTTTAAACATACTGCTACTTATATATATATATATATATATATATATATATATATATATATATATATATAGCTAGTTTGTTTTAGCTCTTCCACGTCTAACCAAGTCCAACCAACCATCCAACCACGTCTAACCAATATGAAAATATTCTATACGGTTCCAGCTTGGAGTGTAAGTTTAGTTTTCCTCTTCAAACTACGGCACAGTGCTGCAGTGTGCCCTAATGTTACAAGAACTAATGGAAGCTACTGACAACGCTACACTCGTAGCTGAATTCGAGTTGACTTAACCATTATTGCCATCGAACCGCTTAGAAGAAGATATTCTATGGAGGTTTCCAAAACACTGAAGACAATAATAAACGTTCTCATAACTCATCTCTATTAAGTTGAGATTGACGACATGCTCGATAGCAAAAAATAAGATTCAATCGCGAATGGATGACTTAAAAAAACCTCAAGTTCGAATCTCAGTTACTAGACATACTTAAGTACCTACGTGTATGATTTTTTTTTCTATTCTCCTATAATTTATATAAATGTTGCTTAGTTCTGTTTCCTTATAAATTCTGGTTTATCAAACACGCATCGCTCTTAGATATAATCTATTATATAAAAATAAGTCGGGTTTTCCTTCCTGACGCTATAAATCCAGAACGCACGAACCGACTTCCACGGTTTTGCATTCGTTGGAAAGGTCTCGGGCTCCGTGAGGTTTATAGCAAAGAAAATTTATCAAATTTAACGCGGGTAACACCGCGGGGCACAGCTAGTGTAATTTAAAATTTACTCTTTACGCAAACTAAGTTAAAAATATTATTATTTGGCAAGGCAAATTTGAATTAATACAATATTTTTGGCTACTTAAAACGTTCTCGATTGATGAGACTGCTACATCATATTGTTATGTACTATTTGTTTAATGTATTAATAATGGTAATAATATCCTGGAACATTATTCAGTCACGGCCAATTGATCCCAAATAACTGTTATATTACATATACCTACCTACTACATATTTTTTGTAAATACATACTAATATAGATAACCCAGACTCAGGATACAGGACATGTTCATGCACACAAAATATCTGCCCTGAGTGGGAATCGAACCCACGACCTGCGGCGTGAATGGCAAGTATCTACCAATCTCGCCAACCGGCCCGTATTCAATAAAGTGTACTTCTTTCACTTCTTTAATAGTGTTCATATCTAGAAGGACCGCCATTTTAAATACCGCGTAGCTTCACAGCTTTATGACATGGCATAAAATTTAATCAAACTTTAAGATATTTGGTAACGTTTCGGTTGCGGCATGTTCAATAAATAAGGATAAAGCCCATTAGAGACGGTCCAGCAAATCTTTGGCCACCGAACGCCACTTACTTAGACTTAAAGTGTTCCGGGGAGCTATTTTGTTGAAGATTTGGGATTGGTACGTCCATTTTGAGATATATTTTGCTACAACTAACAAGCGTAATTTTGTCTGCGTACGGATTTACGTAACCTTTATCAAAGTTATTCATCTTCTTAATAATGTTAATGGGTTTTATAGTTCGTGGAGATAATTACATTATAAAAATACGTAACAAAATTGATATTGTATGCGATCTAGCGATATTGTGTTCAAGGTGTGGGATCAAAAATTTATATCGAAAATTAAAAAATCTAAGTGGCAGCCCGCAGTCTGGACGTTGGCATTTTATCTCAGTGCCTTGGAGAGCACCTAAATCCAGACCTCTGCTCAGTCGTGTCGGATCAAATAATTTTTTTTCGAGAAGAGTGGCAGACTAGGCGGAAGTGGTACTTATTAAGTTACATTCATCACCACAAAATATACCAATTCCGTCCATTTGTAGTTCAATCCTATCGTATCGATACGGAAAACATAGACGTGTAGGTTTTCCGTATAATATCAATTTGGTTGTGGAGGAAAGAGAAAGAACGGTTATTTGCCAATCCTATATTGCTTTCTCACATTTTCTAAGGCTATTTAGTTTTCTCCGAATTGTGCCTGTTCATTCATTGTTAGAACTTCTTTATTGTGCGACAGTGTCGACCTTGGTATTCAAGAGCTGAAGTCATGGACAAGAGAGTGTCTTTTTGACATGTTAAGTCAGTCAATATTACAACTTATCCAGGTATTTACAGCTTAATTTAAAGCCGGTACTATAACTTAATATGCTCTTGGTTGAATTTCGGTCAAGAGGTCAGACGGTCTTAACGGGGATAAGCCATTTACGTGGAATAACAATGCGTGAGAAAACCCAGATGTAATCTCTATCCCTTCATTCTTAGGATGCAGGTCAGCGGATGAGCCGATGATTTTACGTATTGTTCGAAACATGGGGTTTACCACCACCCACTTCCTGTTCCGAGTTTCTACAGAGAATTATGAATCTGGACAGAAAAATCGCGATAAAACTTCTGGGTCGAACCAAGGAATTAGACCCATGAACTCATTACACAAGCACCATACTCATGAGGCAGCCAATTGACATGTTAGTAGTTGTAAGTTATAATATAAATACACAGAAAGCATTTGATGAATATCTAAATATTAATCTGTAATATATAAATATAAACTCACTATTCAACACTCAAAACTATATTGTGTTTTTGAGTAGTGAATAGTGATCGGGAATCATATTATAATACAGAATTGCAATAAGTTACCTGTGTTATAGCTAAATTAAAATCCTTTAAGCGGAAAAATAATGAACTTCTTATAAATTTAAACAAATATCTATATATTATCGTCAAATCGAAACCAAATGGAAACAAGGCTTAAAATCCGGAAAGCTCCTTAAAAAGAATACCCAAAACAATAAAACATCGTTCATATCATCAATTGGGGATCAAAACGTAGAATTATAAGGTCCGGCGATGTATTGCTGACCCTTCACTTAAGACGAGGGGATCAGGAAAATATGATAGGTAGTACCGGCCACCTTATTTATTTGTGCCCACTAAGGATTTGCCCTTTCCGATAAGCCGGTTGACTTGAAACGAGATGCCAATTTGTATTATTGACTTCTTGATCTGTGATCATATTGTTTACAAGTCTCATTTAAAACGAAACTAGACCGACATGTTTTAGTTGTATATGTAATACTAGTATGTGTAGTGGCAGGTCAGAAGTACCCTAAACGTATGAAGAATATAATGACAGTAATCAAGGCAAAAGAGGTGTGCAAAGATTGTGTCAAATGGAAATCCGTTGTCTCTGCCTACCCCTCAGGGAAACAGTTAAGTTACCCATAACCTTAATCCAAACAATGAAGTATTAATGACAAAAACTAAATAAACACGGTTTTGAAATATGGCTTTTTTTTGCGTAATATTATGTTGGGGAAAGTCTTTTCGCATTATAGTATGTATGAACTTGTCATAAATTCTCTTTGGCTATACTATTTGTATTTGGCAGTTTTTGGTATCATTGAAAGTTTAAATTTTAAAGAACATAATTCCAAATTCAAATTAGGAAAATGTGTGATTTTCATTTGTTTTTTTTACGTACTGTCAAGATGAGTGAATCTAATGAAAAAGTTCGATACATTTTAAAATTTTACTACAAAAAAGGTAAAAACGCAACGAAAGCCGCGAAAAAAAATTACGATGTTTATGGACCTAGTGCAGTATCTGTGGAATAGCACAAATTTGGTTTATTGTGCTACAAACTTATCTGGCCCGGTGGCCAAAAGTAGAACTAACGACGCCAGTTTGAAATGTCAATCCATGACATTACTGCCATTGATTGTTTGTTGCGCGTATTTATTTTTCTTTTTGTGGTTTTTAATTGTGAAAAATGCCGAAAGCTTTAAAAATTGATGCGGGGAACGTTATATTACAAGTATTGAATTATATGAAGGAAGAATAACGCCTTCAGGCACCAATTATACCCTTCAATAAGTTGTATGAATGCGTAGCTGCTGCTACAGGTTAGTGTTGTCAGCTTCTGAAAAAATACGAAACTCCCCCCCGCTCTTTAATTTAAAATACATATTTTAAATCATTCATTATTCAATTATTTTTTGCTATTTCCTTTGTAGGTGTCCGCGAGCGATTTGTAAGAAAACTTGTGAAAGAAAAAGAGCAAGCAGATGCAAAAATTTATAGCAGATCAGAATATTGGTAGATCGAATTCTGAAATCCTATAATTGATTGCAGAAGCTTTTGATAAAATAACAGTCAATTAATGGCAAAAGCATTGCGATCATGTAAAAAAATATTGAAAATGTGTGGCGAAAAAGGGATGGATACTTAGACGAGCCTTTCATCATTCATTTAGGTAGTGAAAGTGAAAGCAGTGATTCCGATAATGATGATGAAATGAATTCTGAATTAAACCACTCCGGTGACATAATAATACCTGGAGTAGATACTCCAGGTATTATTATGTCACCGGAATCCGGAGATCCGTTAGAGAACACCCAGCATACCTTTTATGTAAATGATCATAATTATTGTATAAAAATATAACGATTTGTAATGACAGTATTTGTTTGCTTTTTAGTGAAGTAACATTTACGTTACAATGTGCATATTATTTTTACCCACTTTATTGCAAAAAATAATTACTAGGAACACTAAATGCGATAACAGCGACGCTGCCAGCGGGTCAGATAAGTTTGCGGGACTGTAAGCGTTTCAGTCCGGAAATTTTGATGTCAAAGATGCACGTCGCTCTGGTAGCCCTATTACGGATAAAGTGGATCCAATTTTTTTAAAGAGGACCATGATCGGCATATCAGAAGTTACGACGTAGCTGAAGAACTGGGAATTGACCTAAAACCAGTTTTGGCATTTGAAAAAAACTGGGTACACGAAAAAGCTCGATATTTGGGTAACTCACGAGCTCACTGAAAGAAACCTAATGAACCGTGTACTCATTTGTGATTCTTCATTACGACGTAATGAAACCGAACCATTTCGAAGAAGCTGATAACTGGTGATGAAAAGTGAATCACGTACGACAAGAACGTGCGAAAAAGGTCGTGGTCAAAGGCCGGTGAGGCGTCACAGACTGTGGCGAAACCCGGGTTAACTCGCAACAAAGTGATGCTGTGTGTGTGGTGGGATTGGAAGGGCATTATTCATTATGAGCTGTTTTCTGTACCATCGATTCTGAACTCTACTGCGAACAACTGATGAGGCAAAATAAAGCAAGAAGTTGGAAGAAAGCGGCTGGAATTAATCAACAGAAGGGGTGTGGTTTTTGACCATGATATTATTATATTTAATCTTAAATGTTTTAACTTGCCAAATGTGTATTTTGAGTCAAAGATTATACATTTAATTTTCTTCAAGATTATTAAAACTTTGTAGTAGATATAACTAGACCAAAGCAAGAATAAAGGTGAAGTTACAATATCAAACTTCATTAATAGCAATTTAAGAGTTTCGAGTGAAATCAAACATTTCAAGACAAAATTTTGAATTCGAGCGCTCTCCCTACTTAGGTACTTACCTAAGATATGATCTGACAAAAGATAGATTTAAAATACCCCTTTTCGTACAAATAAAGCAGACAAATAAGAAATTAGTGAGTGTATTTGTATATCTGCTGAATATTTGCCATTATTAAAGGAGTACCTATTCGAAGTCGACTTTGTCTCCGTCTGAATCCGCTACTTCGGCGTCCTTCGCTTCAAATGTCAATCCTTTTATATTAGAACGGGGAAAAGTATCGATGACTTATAGATACCTACTATCGATGTAATAGTACTTCAAATATTAATACGGTCTGCAAGTGATTGGCAAGGTTAAGCTACTAGGCTCGCGTTCAGTTCATAGATGGGTGACCACCAAAGTGGTTGAGTTTTTGAGCGTCTCCGTGCTTCGGAGGGCACGTAAAGCTGTTGGTTCCTGGTTGTAGCCATTAGGCAACAGTCGTTAAGCCACGTCAGACACCTACTGGGCGGCTTGAACAAGTCTGACACTGGGGTAACCACTGCACTTGTCGTATGACAACTAAGTACCAAGAATACGTGGTATAATTGTAGTTTGCAACGGGTAAGTCTAAGGCCTAGCTACCATCGTAAATCATGTAATCATCATCAATGGTGTCTTAATTACATTATTGAACCTTTATTTTTTATATATTATTTTTAATAATAATAATTTCTTTATTTTCCAAAAGCCTGCATTTTACAATTCAAGATAATAAGACTACAAAACAAGGCTTAATACAATATTTTGTAAAAGGTGAATACCCTGACCCCTAAACTAAGTTTATGTTCCTGTGTCTTAACAGCCAGTGTTCTTCCATAACATAAAAGCCATTTAAAGTTGTGCAATAGTTTGAATTAAGTTTAACAAAAAATATAAATTATATAAAGAATAAAAAGAGAACGATTACAATTTAAATAAAAATAATAAAACATGAATGAACTAAACATTTATGAATGAAACCTATTCCAAATTTTGTAGTGGAATCTTTGAAAATTTAAGTAGTAGCTAAGGGTCATTGATGTCCGTTAGGAATTATGTAAATTAAATTAGTGATCACTGTAGGGTTGTCTCTGACATAGGCTAATGGCATGGATGTGTTTGTGGTCAGGGTATGTTAATTATTTCTACTGTCTACCGATAATGTTGATGCACTGTCAATACATACTCTAATTGTGTTGAGTGATTGGTGAGGATCAGCACCTACGGGGTGACTCTAAAGACTGGTGACCGTCTAGGTGGTTTAATTTCTGATTATCTCCATGATTTGCATACTACGTTAAGATGTTAATCCTAGTTTTATTCATCAGATGACAATCGTTAAGCTGAGGCAGATGCCTAATGCGAACTTAATCAACTCTGGGGCAAGGGTAACCACTGTCTCACAAGCAAGTAAGAAAGATTTATAAATATATGTGTTCCTGTAATATATTATAATGTAAAAGTAAATGTTATATTTACTATGGCAATAGATGCCGTCAATCACACAGCAAGCATTATATTTATAATGGTTGCTGTTGCATAGAATATCGCCACCCCCTCTCATCCCGCGGCGTAGAAGTCATCCTGACTGAATATCTCCCAGGGAACGGGCATCATCGTCTCTCTGTGTATGTGTGTATGACCAGCATATTGCGATCACCAACCCGACAAGCGTGGCAAATTATGGCATATCTCTCCAAATGATGGACACAACTGCATTGTAGAAATCTTTTGGGGAGGCCTTTGTCCTGCAGTGGCCTTCATTTGGCTGATGAAATAGAATCAATAATTTTTTTTGCATATTAAATTAATGCGATTATCGATAACAACCACGTCACTAAACCGTTCACAACCGTTTTAAGTATTGATGGCAGCAGAATAAAACAGCATTGAGTCGATGTCGCATCTCTCAGCCTGTAACCCTGCCAGTCGGGAAACAGGCTTATTCCTCCGATGAGTGCTATCGTTCGTGGCCTTTTAGACCGCCTCCCGCGGGAGCTCAGCCTTTTACAGTGTGTACCCGGCTTTATGCGATCGACTTTCAATATGAATTTCAGATGGGTTATAAGATTGTATGCTTTGTACCACAAACGTATTTGATAAATGGCATTCCGACTTCGCATTTTTGATGTATTTATTAGGCACTTCTTAGTAGTTGTATAGGTTATTGATTTTTTGTATTCGGTCGTAAAATGTGACTAATGGTCCGGCATCAGGTAATCGGGCAGCAGCGCCACCTGTGTTCTGGCTACCACCTAATTGCTGTGACTACGGCAAACCCCTCCAAATGGTAACGTTATAGAAACCTTTGGAGGAGACCTATGCCCAGCTGTGGACTATATCAGGCTGATGATGTAAAGCCGTATGGTTGATGCTGTGCTGAGTGGCTGACGGCAATGAATGTCATCACACTGAAAGTGGGCGAGGTAATATCTACCAGAGAATGGGCATCTACGTCTTTCTGCGTACTGTGACCATCATACTGCGGTCATAAATCGTGCGACAAACGTGGCGCTTATAAATATATTGAGACAACTAAAATAATGCCATGTGATCCTAAACTAGACTGCCTTTTCTATTGGAACCTGACAACTGATAAACATAATACATACATATTATAGATTAACTAGCTGTGCCCCGCGGTTTTACACGTTTTAAATATTATAAATTATAGCCGTAGATGTGTTAATCTAGGATGTCAGATAATTCCATACCAAATTTTGTTAAAATCGCTCCAGCCGTTTAGACGTGATGAAGTAACAAACACACACACTCACAAACTCTCGCCTTTATAATATTAACGTGATTCCACCCAGACATAGAAGAAATAATCGTACACATCACACAAAGATTTGTCCTGGATGGGGATCGAACCCACGAACGCTTAGCAGTCAAAATCAATTATCATTTTAATTGCCCTGTTAAACCTGCTAAAAAACGGCTACTACAAACATATATCCAGGACCATTTGACACTCAATGGATATGATCATTGGACACTCCCTAAAAATTTACATTAAGAAGTTGTCATGATATATTTTCGGTTTGAGGCGAATCTATGAACTACTAATTTGGGGATTTGAAATTCACATTTAGTATTCGAGATCATTTTTCGCCAGAAAACCTAATATATTTTCGACTTTATATAAAAACAACGTATAATTCACCGCTCCCCAATTTGTCCATCAAAAAAGTCAAAAGAAAAGTCGTAACGAAAATTAAATACGCTTTGATAAATTTTTGTTGGAAGTCACGTCTCACTTTAGTCAAAGCTCGTGTATAAGTTTTCATAAAGTTATAGTTTCTCAAAGCCCGTCTAGAAACTGTGGAACATTCCAGAAAATGAAGAAGCAAAGCATCGGAGTGAAACGTAGACTCCGGCTGAGGCGGAATAAAGTTGACATTTTTGCAAAGCTACGTTAGAATTTCAACAAAATTAAATGTGGCACTACACGAAATGAAAATAGTGTGCGCGTCCCCACGCCCGCCCGCCGCGCCACCTCGCTCGCGCTTTATTTCTGTTCACAATTTTCAGACGTTCGAGTTTGTTTTGCAGTTATTTTCTTGTTAGTCGACGGTGATTATTAACTGTCTATTCGTAGTGGATAATTTAAAAGGTTTATTAATGTACACAAAAAGATAATTTTGTATATTATGTATGAACTGACTAGTTACTTATTTAAAAGATTTATGAAACATAAGTCAAATAATATTCATGGTTGCAAGTAGCTGGACGATTTAAATTATATTTTTGGGCTATGACTGATTAGCATATATTATGAAATAGATAAAAGACATAAGGTATTCGATTCAAATCCACTTGGATACTTGAATAAGGCTTCCTGATAAACTTAAAAATAAACTCAACAGAAAAGAGGCAACCAACTAAATAATTTTATTACGTTTCAGAATAAATAAACTCAATCATTTTTATTTACCTACCCAGGTAAATAAAAATGATTATTAACTTTACTCATTTATTACACGTAATTCAAAAATACTGAAAGGATTCAGAAAATATAAATAAAAATATAAGCATTATTAGCTCTGCTAAGTTTGAGATCAGATGGCCGTGTGTGAATAATGTCCCATGATATTATTATTAAATATTTTCAAAACTCTATTGAAAAAAAAAACGAAAATTCGCCATGTACCTGCTAATATAAAACACAGTATACCATAATATTCAATACATCAAAACAGAAAGATTGAGTTGTTATCATAAGTTTTAACCAAACATTAGGTCCTACCAAAACGATGCAAAATGCAACCGAGATGCAAACGAACATTAGCACAACGAATAACCTCTGTCGAGGCGACTATCGCGACCGACATAAACTACTGAGCACATTACCGACAACACACACACTGTCTACTAGAACGGACAACATGAGACACACATTCATATACTTCCGTATTTCATACATGACCAATCCTACTAATATTATAAATGCGAAAGTTTGTGAGTATGCTTGTATGGTAAAGTTCTTATTTGTGGTAATATAACACATAGGCAATAATGTATAAAGTTTTTTTTAAATGAACTAGGCCCGCATTAGGCATGGAATTCCTTGTGTCGCGGGGTACTATACAAAAATATCTGACGGACACAAAGTTCATCCAAACTCAGTACAACTATTTATGGGTCGCACAAATAGTTGTCCTGCACGGGAATCGAACCCGGGGCACGAAATAGTGAGGCGATTGTTTTAACCGCTGCGCCATACGTGCATAGTTTAAAGCGGTTGAAATCGCGGGATTCAGTTAGTAAACAATTATGAAAATAATATATTTTCATTTCTATTTATAAACTTCATTATTTTTTAAGCTATGGCAGCTTCTATCGCGGGCCTTGAGCGTGGGGACCGAATCCAGAAATTTCGTAACGAAAAAACCTAACACCCCCACTCCGACCGCCATCTATCGATAAATACCAGAACTTTTAATGACTTTTTGAAATATCACGCTTGTCTCTTTATTTCAGCAACCCGCCTTTAGGTGGCATTGGTTGTATTGGAAAACTACCGTAATCAGCTGTTTGTGAAAAAGTATATAGGTGTATAGGTATATATCATCTACGTACAACAGTGGTGAATATCTGTACTCGTATAATTTGTGTACAAAGTGTTTTAAATATGAATAAACAAAGTGCATTTATTAATGAAGAAAGTCACGAAAAAATAGTGAAAGAAAATGAGTTAGTACCTATATACATTCATTTTATTATTATTATCACAAATGCAGTATTATAAAATAAATAAATAATTATAATTGCATAAGTTGATAAAAAATGCTATGCAATAGCTTTACCGCGGCAGTCTCCGAGTGCCACACGTCTTTTTTTTGTATAAAATGTCGTAAAATGCGAAGTTAACACAGTTGGACAATCTTCATGTTTCTATGTAACACAAAAGACCATCAAGGAGCGCACTATCGTAAGGCTAATGTGCTTTGATCATAGCTTACGAGTTTCATTGCAGTAAAACTGTCTCTGCTTACAGACTACGTTACTTTTATTAGTCCAGTTATGTGACTGGGTGTCGGTAAAATGTTAATTAATTCTACAATAACATAATCGTTTCATTCCAATGTGGAAATTCAGAACCAAATTTTGTTCAGAATTCAGTTTTACTAACAACATAAACATAACAATAGCTTGAAAAGTCAGTTACTCAATGGCTTATTAGGAAAGTTTGAGATATCTTTAAAATGAGTTGAATACATTTAAGACCAGCTGGGAATCGCACCCACAAAGAATTTGCGTTAACCGTTCCGCGGTGTTCGGATTCGAATTTATACAATCCATTAACTAAACGCAATGAAGACGCATAGCGCTATCTTTAGAAACTATATCAACTTAGATTGGACCATTACCGACAGATGGAGCATTTTTAAATAACTCTTTTTTTGAATTGTTCTTCAATCATAGTTATATAATTAACTACGGTTTAATTATTACTTTTAGCTTTTTAAATATGACTTAACTGAAACCATGTGTCAGATATCTTTAAAATGAGTTGCATAAAAATGTGAACGGGAATTGATCCAACGAACCTCGGGGTATCCGACCCTATGTGCGTTAACCTGTTTGTTCTTCAGGCACCAGGGCTACCAATGATATTTTCAAAATGAAAAATATAGCAATCCGGTAGTGATATTATATCTGCATACATTCGTTCCCATTTTGCTAGGTTTAGTAGTAATTTAAACGTTTTTTTTAGGTTTTACTTTTGGTGTATCTTGTGGTGTACGTTTGGCCTCAACTTTTAATTGATGTACATAATGTTTTGACTAGTTCATAGGCCATTAGTCATTCAAGCATCAGTACTAAGTGAATAAGGTATCTGTACCATTTATCGGCCCAGTTGAACTCGCAGCTAAATGTCGCCCATAATTGGCGCCGGTCCATCTGCAGGCAATTAGGAGGCGGAGCGTTTTAAAAGATCCATATTTATTCGCCAAGCTGTACCTACCGCTGTAAATGTTTTGCACTGCTCTGATTACACTGGTTACGCAATAAATTGGTGAATTTTCCACATTTAAGAGCATTAAGTGGGATTTTGAAAAATTGTAAGACAGACTACTTTTTTGTATTAGTTCTTAACTTTGGAGGGTTATCGTCGTCATTTTCCAAGCTAAACAATCCGATTGCAAAATTAGTAACTTAAATTATGATACCATAGGTTGCCTAGCACGTTACCAAAGATGCTCTAACGGTCAAATCAAGAAGGTCTAATGCACAAGACGATGCCGCCATATTGAATTAATAAGCTCTCAACGTTCCAGATTCAAAAGCTTCCTCACCGCTTTCTGGATGATAATGACCTCTTGCATGCGGCCAGTAACTCAAGCAAACTTGTCTATACCTTAACAATAATAACGTTTCATATTCGGAAATACATCTACGCCTTTATTAACTTATCATAAAGCTGAAATTTCAATGCTAAAAGACGTAGTTGACAGCGCATATTAATTTGTTATTTAGTATTGGACGTTAGAGGCACAATGCACTAATAATATCAGTATCTTAGAAAGCCCCTAACCAGCCCCTTAACAGTTTTCCACGGTATCGAAGAGGCATTAGTGCATTTCTGAGTAATGCTTCTAAAGACGGTTGCTGCACGATGACCAAAGAGATCGATCGATGGCACAATTTAAACGGGAGGTTTGTAGGTCACGCGTTTTGTTATTTTTAAAGAGTTTTATCTACAAGTAAGTTCATAGAAAATACATTTTTCTCAATAGACAGGCATTTTAGTAAACAAACTTTCGGTTGTAGAAACGGGATTTCTGGTTTAAAAGTGTAAATCGCTCGAAGGTAATCTTCGTTTTTGATGACTAAGACACTTAAAGATGATTATATATTAAAAGCAAATAAATGCTTCCTAAATCCTGGTTCTACTGTTTATACTTATAGCGGATAATAATAGTGAATATGAATGTGCCCTATACAATTATCATTTATACTTGACCGGCCGTATATTTTTGACTTTACTGCGATAGAAGGAAGGATTTTAAGTTCTCAGTAATTTTAGCTGTTATAAGTAGGTTAAACGATTGTACCCAATGTTGTGTTATTACATTTCTTTGATGGAGGACAATCTATAAAAAAACTGCAAAGACTTTTTGATAATTAGGAACATTGCTTAATAAACGTTTTCGATAGTTAGAAGTCTTACCTCTTATATATATTGATTAATAATTTGTAATTTTTTCGATACATTTATTATGATGTTCGTTTCAATATAATTCTTAATAACTCCTGACATGTACGGGAATCCAATGCCTACGCAATTTACACTTTTTCGCCTTTTGTATGTGAGATTCATGAACTAAAAAGGAATTCACTTGAATTTGGAAGTGCCACCTTAAGCGAAACGAAATAGAGATGGGGATCTAGCGCCTTCAAATTTACATTCAGAATAATATATTTTGTTGTGTTAAACGGCAGTTAACTTTATAGTGTCATTCATCCATGGCTCATTTAGAACTAACGCCAAGCAAAGTGGCCGGGGCGTCTTGCCCACAGAGTGACCAACTCGCAACCAAACTATTCTGGGTCACAGCTCCGACCGTAATGTCAGTATATATGATCTTTAGATTGGGTCCAAGTAATTAAGTATATTACTGAATTGATGTAGCAGGCTGATAATATGCTAACCACAAAAATTCCAACCACACAGTCCTATCCTTAGCACATAATTTATTCAAATTCTGAAAAACAAAATAAGTTATAATGAAAATTCGTAAAGTTGCTTAAATTAACAATCTTCTTTTTATTTTATGAGACTAAAACTATAAAAGTGCCCCCTCACGAATGAAATCATAATTAAATTGAAACTAATAATGTAATCTGGAATAATATGGAATTCAAGTCAATGTTAATCTGGAATATGAATCTAATCTAAAAACGATTGTATAAAAACAAGCAACTTTAGGTATAGTTACGTACATCTCTCATGGTATCTTTGCAAAAAATCTTAACAATGCTTAACATTTTGGGAATTTAAATAAATTAAAAAAAAAATATTCCGATATTTTTACAGTCTAATGGAAATAGCCAAATTGAATGGACTATTGTAGTACAATATTCACAATTTCTTTCTATAGACAACGCCCCCACTAGGAGGGAATCTTATCCCTGGGTCGCGGGGTAGTTTACAAACATATAATAGACGCACACATATTACATCCAGACTCGGAACAACTATTTATGGGTAACACAAATAGTTGTCCGGCGCGAGACCGAACCTACCTACCTAAACTAGTCATTTTTAGACAAGGTTACTTTTACCTAGCAAATATTAGGTTCCTTCGTACTATCATCATATCAGCCGAAAGACTTTCACTGCTGGACATAGGCCTCCCCCAAAGAACTCCACAATTTAAGTGGTTTCCAGCGACCTCACAAGATTGTCGGTCCATCATTTAAGGGGCCTGGGTTATCTACTTACGTACTGTGATTTTGTGTAAAAAAAAAAATTATAATTATATCCATACATGTATGATTTTTTAGCCATTAGATTCGAACTTAAAGTGATAAATAATTTGTTTTATTTTATTTTTACACAAAATCAAAATAATACTGTCACAATTTTTTGTTAAGATATATAGGTATAAAATAATCTTTCGTTGATCAAATGGAATAAATTAATTTCTCAAACTGTTATTTTAAATTATTGGTTAATTGTTTTCATAATTACGTTGTTAATAAATATATAAAACGTCTGTACTTAATTTACAATAAGTAACTTAACCTACATAAGTTAGAATTCTGCTAAAACCAATTCTGTTAAACCCTTAAAGAGTTTCTTAAACAACCCAGTGTTAACGTGTCAGAATCTATACAAGAATAACATCAGTCTAGCTTAAACAAACTTAATAATTAAGTCTACGTAATTACATAGTATGAAAATTGTTTGACTAAATACTCTTAAATCATATATCGCTCCTATTTATTTGGGTAATAAATAATCAATGAAATATTACTTTCATTCACTAAGTATTATCACGTGAATACATCGGAAATCAATTAAGATCAAAACAAAACTTAACCTACGTAAAGACATAGAAGGGGTACATATTAAGAGTAGTATCCTTAATTGTCGAATATCGCCTGTCTCGTTGGGGATCGCATCTTCACTAAACCGTTAAAAGGATCCGTGCTAAGTGCAAGATCGGGGTTCGATTCCCCATTTTGTAATTCGATTCGGTGCCAATTAGGAGTTTAGTTGTCGTCGGTTGGACGTCTTAGAGGTAAGATGAACTATTTAGTTGTATCGTCCATTTGGCCCTTTGTCGATTTGAAGGGTGTCTACTGTCTGGGGAAGGGGTTTTAATAAGTTCAAATTGTATTAATTAAAAGCTTCGGTTACTTTAGAGCGTTTTAAGTAATTAAACGTACTGGCCATTCACGAAGGCTATTCTGAAATTTATTTAGAGTTTTTTTTTTATAATGGTTTGGTAATAACATTATCTGTAGTTTTATTGTTCACATTTATGTTTTTCATAAGATATCTGTACTTACTTTTGTAAAGGAATTATTCCTATTAAGCTTTAATTTATTATTAAAATTATCTTATTATCCTATGTTTACGGTATATTTTATTTTTGTTAAAATGTTTAATTGCACAATTTGAAAGGATAAAGAAATGTACAGTGAAATTAAAAAGAGAATATGCAAGCGGATAAAAGAAGCATCCATCGGGGCGCATTGCTATTTTTGGTTATAAACTAGGAGACTTTATTGTGCCAAATTTCCTGTGAGTAGATTAAATAGTTAACGAGATGTAAGGGGGAAATGTTCGAAATAGTCCGAGTGTAATAATATACACACGGCGCTTTGCAAAAGCAAAGCAAACTAAAAATAAATTGTTTTTTTTTTCAGCTTGGCTGGACACACTGCCGCGTGTCTCTCATATTTGGTGCTGACTACGTGACTTGTATCGATGTACTCATCTAACATTCATCTGATCACCCGAATTTAAGAAAATTTATATGGGTTAGTTCCGAATGCATTCCCTACCGAATAATAAAATTATCAATAGCGCTACACAAACCCAGGAGAAATATAAAAACGCATACAGTCAAATTCATAACCTATAACAATTTGATATTGAACTAGTCAAAGTGATTTTCCGCTTCTTTAGTTGATCTTCCGATTTGATTAAAGTGGTCATGTTCCTTGTAGTTCGTTCCTGATCGTACATACTTCACCTGAACTATTGACCTACTTGGTAGAGACCATACTATTTCTGAATTCATAAAATACGCTATGGAAGTATAATTACCCAAAAAAAAACAATTATCAATGACGGGCACGTTGGAGTTGTTGACAAATGCTTGCTTTTCACGTCGGAGGTCGTGGGCTCGATCCCCAGCCATGACAGATATTTGTGTGCATGAACATGTCTGTTTGTCCTAAGTCTGGGTGTAAATATCTATATAAGTATGTATTTACAAAAAAAAACTAGTATATCAGTTATCTGGTTTCCATAGTACAAGCTCTGCTTAGTTTGGGATCAGATGACCAGGTGTAAATAATGTCAAAAAAGATATATTTGAAATCATGCAAAAGTATACATTGCATTCAGCTCAATTTTTGCAAGCAGTATTTTAAGTTAAAGATTACCTTTCCTACTAAAACCATACTACTATGATTTGACTTAGTTCGGGAAGCAATCTGTATACTTGGTGAGCCCAATTCTCATACATACATAAAGCTGAATCTAAATCCTTGAGCTTTTCAGCAAATCTACTCCGTAGGGCGGCGCGAGGCGTGTCGCGGATTTCGGCGTATCCGTATATCCGCGCACATCCACAGGGGCGGATCAGCCGGATCACCAACAGGTGGAGGATGAGCCGAGGGAGTATCCGCCCACCGGCCACGTGGACTATCGTATTCTTATTTTGGATTAGTACTGTAAGTACGGAACTGTAAGCTGATTAGATACCCAGTCTAACAAAGCGAGTACCGTTTCCGTTACAGGTAATATTGTATGAAGCCGGTTTTAGGTCTACAATACTAAAATCTGCTTTTTTTAAATCTTTTTTAAAAATTTTAATATAATCGAATAAAATATCGTTTTTATTGAAACTCATTTTTATAAATATTTGTATTATATTGAACATTTAAAAAATAAGCGCAAGGTCTTTCCAATCCTGCTATACAAGGACTCAAACCGCATCAACTTATAACCATTATTATAAATGGGTCATACATAGAAACGTGACTGCACGTGTGGCGCAGCGGCTAAGACAGCTGACTCGCCACTTCGTGTACCGGGTTCGATTCCCGCGCTGCAGAACTATTTGTGTGACCCAAAAATAGCTGTTCTGTGTCTGGATGTACTTTGGGTCAATTAATTATATGTTTGTTAAGTGGCCTGCGACACAGGGATACATTTATCAAGTATGGGAGCGGCTTTTAAAATTAAAAAAATATCTTTGAATGCTTTATACGTGATATAAGAAACTTATAATAATTTATTCACCCTTAAATGAAGTACCTTAAAAGCAAGAACCTGCAGTCCTCAAGCAACTTCTAATAACCTAATAAATAAAAACAGATTTACTTTTCAAAACAATTAAAATAAATCTAGAAATGTAAACTTAAATATAAGTTGTGAGCCGAAATAATCACTGGAACATAATTTATTGTGCTAATTTAGCATTTAATGCGTAAAATTGACGAAAGCAGTCGTTTTCAGTGCGAGAACTTTGGTCGAAAGTCATTATAGTCGAATCAATCAGGTCGTAATGGCGCTCTCAATACGCTAGGGATGGGAAATGGCTATTAGTATGACGCGATACTTATTTATGGTAATCACTAGTATTGTGAGGGGCCTTGCTAAGGCCTTGCGCGGTCAATTTATTTTTGGAATGGTCTCTATATGTAGATAGGCGGTGATATCATGATAATTTGTTTTAGATACGACGTAATTTTTAAAGTATCATTAACTAAATAAGTTTGGGATTTTTGGAACATGTATTAATTCATTCATAGCTATTAATTACAAGTACAAGTTTAAAAATGTAATAATAAAATGTCCTTCTGGTCGAATTCCGGTCATGGCGGCCAGACTTAATGAAGACTAACCATCAGCGCGGGACATATTGTAGTGCATAGGTGTTTGGATCCGATGGGGCTACTAATGACATGACTGGAAGGAGGTCAGGATCAAGACCGAAACCACCAAGACTTCGGGCTAATACAGAGAAATTTCCTTGGTTATTTATTTGAAAAGCCGCTCTCAAACTTGATAAATGTATCCCTGTGTCGCAGGTCACTTAACAAACATATAATTAACGGACCCAAAGTACATCCAGACACAGAACAGCTATTTTTGGGTCACACAAATAGTTCTGCAGCGCGGGAACCGTACCCGGGACACGTAGTGGTGAGTCGGCTGTCTTTACCGCTACGCCACACATGCACATGTTTCTTTGTATGACCCTATGATAATAAGGGTTTTGCTTTGAGTCCTTGTATAGTAGGATTTGAAAGACGTTGCGCTTATTTTGATGTAAAACATCTATAGCCGCACGTAAAACAGATTTCTGGCGTGGCGACGCATGCCGTGGCGACGCGTCGCCACGCTATACGATAGTAGTGTGTACGGTGTGGCGACGCGTCGCCATGTGCAATCGACTTTTTATTTTATCATTATGACATATTTAGTTCCTATCACAATATGTTCTTTTCTGCATATTACTTTTACAAAATAATGTCGAAGTTTCACATCTGCCAGGCGTCCCGTGACGGCACACATTTTTCACTATTTGGCCCGACCCGGGCTTTGAACTCATGACTTCATCATCTAAGGTTGGACACGCTACTGCTAGACCATCGAGGCGAAATAAGAGGGTAGTTGATAGGAACTAAAATTTATCTTTACTTTTACAATTTCCCGTTAAAATTGTGTGGCAACGTGTACTCATCTTATTTAACGCTATAAGTGCATTTTGATTATATGTATATGATAATCTTATGTCGGACTTGCACCGACTAAACCTACCTGCCGTGGACTTCTCTTGGCGCCTGATGGGAGAGTCCCGGGAACGCGGGTATGCTGCTCTGGTACCCCCCCTCTAGCGCCATGTCCCAGATGGTCGGGACACGTACCCTGGGAGGGCTCCTTTGGATTGCCTATTGCCGACTCCTGCCGGTACGGCACAGCGACTGCGCCACAAACAGATCGCTGTCATCCCGGAGCCGCTTGTACGTGGCGACAGTAGAGGACACTTCTCACACTGCCGCCGGTACCCCAATTGCCTAATTTCTATTGATGTAGATATATATTCTTTCTTTCTATTTTTACTGACACGGCCAGTTCTTGTGTGTATCACACATTAAATTTACATAGACTCTTAAGGTATTTATTCGATATAATCAGTGTCCACAGAAATTGCCTAAAGATTTATCTGGAATAAATTAAAAAGAAAATGGTGCAGAACTATAAGGCATTAACGCTTTTAAAATACTTCAAAATCGCTTTAAAGAAACTCAATCTTTATCCGAAATATATTTTTTTCTTTTATTTCTTTTCTTTTGGCAACAAACAGTTATATACATTTACAATACTTATAAATATATGGCTTTGTAAATGTATATAACTGTTTGTTGCCAAAATAAAAGAAAAAAAAAGAAAATTCGGATATATATATATATATTAATAGTTAATTCCTAGTCTTACATCAAAATTAATGCTATACACACACACGGACCACGTATTATTTGTCGCCGTTTGTCCTTAAGACCCAAATTAATAGTCTAAACTTGGGTGTATCCGCACGCGTGATCCCGTCTTCCTTCCAACTTAGTCGCCAATTAATTTATTACGGCAACTTTACTTTCATTCTTTACCTTACCACTTATACATCTATGGGTTAACGTGTTGCCAGCTTATTGTGATTTATCCGCACTTTTACTTAGGAAAATAAATGGTAGTGCACTATGCAGTATTTTTCTTTATATAAAACTAGCGGCCCGGTACGTGCTTCGCTACGTGTAAGGCATGTTAATAAAAAAAATGATTATTAAGTTAATTTATTCAAACAAAATAATATTTTAAATTGCTAAAAAATGTTGATTTTACACTTTTTCAATGCTTTTTTAAAATTTTCTCTACCTACAAACCTTCCCTGGACTTCCATGAATAATTCAAGACCAAAATTAGCCAAATCGGTAAAGGCGTTGTTGAGTTATAACATTACAACGAAAAGTGGCATTGATTTTTTTATATATAGATGTACAGGCAGTTTATAAACTATGGATGTACTTGTTTGTTTGATAATAGTTTCTTAGACAAAAGAACTAAAAGGCTTCGGAAAACTATTAGGGTTAATTTTCAAGAAAGCTAGAAAGGAAAATGTGGAAGTGGGCACGTTCACTGATATCACATTAATATGTTAGTGTAGAACAACTACCTCTATAACGAGTTAATTTAATTTATGACGGGCCTGTTGGCGTGGTTGGTAAATACTTGCCTTTCACGCCGCAGGTAGAGGGTTCGATTCCCACTCAGGACAGATATTTCTGATCATGTCTACCTACTTGTCCTGAGTCTGGATGTAATTATCTATATAAGTATATATTTACAAAAAAGAAGTATGTAGTATATCAGTTATCTGGTTTCCATAGTAAAAGCTCTGCTTAGTTTGGGATCAGATGGCGATGTGTGAATAATGTCCAAGAATATTATTATTATTATTTAATTACGTTATACTTGTTAAACCACCATACCAGTTCTTGAAAATAATAGATTACTATGTGTGAGATACATAATTTACCTCCCATCCAGCTATTGAATCACAATTAATTACCCTTAACCATTACGATGATAAATATCTGGCAACACCGCCCGCGCCTACGCGCTACGCCGCGCGATAACCGCGCGCGAAAGAGATTTATTTGGCAAACTTGTTAAAACTTCATAATTTGTCGGTATTATCGGCACACAGTATGTGCCAGACTGCTAGATACTTTTATCAGATGCTCATGTGTTGTTCTTTCGTAACTTTCGTAATTATCGGCCGTGGATTTCTGATTTGTTTTGCGAGTTTTCTTCTGACTAGCTTTTCGCGTGACTACGCTTGCTACGTCTTTTCTACGGCGTAGAATTTATAATGACCACCGTACGGCGAAATGAAGTTCAAATAATATGCTTTTACGGTAGTTAATAGGACTACTCCATGCTCATAATAATAAAATAGCATTGGAAAATGGTAGGAGTTAATATACAAAACAGTATTTCGTACGTATTCTAGTGCTCATGTACTGTCCTAACGCCAAAATATACACTTTAATGCACAATAAATGCCTTTTTCACTAAATACTTACATACACGCGGTACGTAGTCTGTCGTTTTCCGATATTCTAAATAAAAAAGGTTTTTATTTACGTAGACTTTAAAAAAGCGCTTGTAAATAGTCAGAACATGTTTGTAGTAATATAGTTGTATACATTATTATTTCTAATTACATAGATATTTAGGTACACGGATTGTATGAAAACATTTATAAAATTTATTTTATAATAGCAATTATACATATTTAGCTAGCTTCTACTGATATTATTTCTATCAATATGTAATTAACAGAAAAGCAAATGATAGACGGACAGCTGACCACAGAAAATTTTATATACCGATAAGAAAAACTTAAAATACCAGCTTCTCTTAGTTCATAAATTATTGATGAGTACTCCAGTTGTCCAATTGCAAAATTGTCTACTTCTACAACTTAAAACTCTTCAAACAAATCTCTAAGTAATAGCGTAATTATTTAAACACACCCGCAAACTCCAAATATAACTTATTGCCATTCATATAGCCTCTATATTTCATAACGTAACCCAATTAGTTTCTGCGTACGACATTAAATAAAAGCCTATACAAAATCGAGCTAGCTGCGTTAAAATCTAAGTGTATTCCGTAGCCGTATAGCAATTCTAATTAGCCCCGCTTATTTATGATTCATAAGCCGAAGTACAATAAATTCTGGTGAATCTTTCCGTCCCACATGTGCTAGTAAGCCGTGGCATTAACCAATGTTGAATGTAGGTTCTCGCCTAATAAGAGGCGGGATGTAAGGAATCGCACTGATTACTATATTATTTATTACGCTACGTGCCGCCCGTGTAAACGCTTCCTAATACTCCTATCTACGCTCATGTCTTACAACCTTTGCAAAGTGAACTGAACCCTACTCATTTTATACACTGTATGGAAGATACTTCTTCATGTGGTTTGAGAAGGTTCTAACCACGTTGAAGGTATAAAACCATCTATCATATGGGGTAACGATTAAGTGAGTTGCAGCGCGCGGCACCTATGAGATTTTTAATTATTGCTAGTATTAAATCTTGATTAATGTGAACCTTGCTTTATGAGGATGGTTTTAAGATGTTTATGGGGCTATTAGAAACAAATAGTTGTTTACGTAGAGTCTTTGATTACTTGGTAGGCGTTTCAAATGAAGGGTTAGAAAAATCTAATTAGTTATTTAATAGTTTCATATCGAACTAGAAGTTCGATGTTCGATGCATAGTATTTATATAAAATTAATTATTTTTGTATGGAAGTCAATTATTCGAAGAAATTAAATGACATTTATTCAGCACTTGGGTATTAATATACACTTGCACTTGTCAAGCTCGCAACGTAAGTAAGAATATTGATATGATCTTTTAATCAAATTAGTTCAATCATGTAAAAAACATCTAGTCATAATTAGAGAGTCCGAATTCCATATAGGTACTAAGATCATAAGTATGTAGCAAATTATGTGAGGGTATTTGAAAAAGTAAATATAAATTTATACTATTTATTTATACACATAGCAAATGGCAGTAAATAATGGCAGTTATCTCGTTACATGAATATAAGAAAATCATGGCAACCGAAATGTAATTTTTCCCTAGGTCTTTGTCTATTACTCTAAAAAAGCTTGCGACTTATTGAAAAAGGACATGTCAGCTGTAACTCATATTTCTTCGTTACGAACGAAACTTGCGGAACTACAAAAATTGCGCATAGTGTCTTTTGTCTCGAAAAAATTATAATAAAAATTGCTCCTATTCAGTATTTATAGGTATTTATCCAAATACATATATTCACTGACTGGACACGTTTGGCCGACACGAACCGCCAAACATATTACTATTCTCGCGCCCCCGCTGCAGTTATACGTAACCCTTTCGCGCGTTTCTTTCAAATGTTCATATTGTGTAATGGGAGTTCCGTTTAATTTTTTCACTTCAGCAGCCGCCTTGAGCCGATGTTCTAACTTCAATTGCCGGATGGCTTGGGCCGCCGTTAGCCCCGTCCTAAGTTGTAAACGTTGTAACCGTCATTTGTTTACGTTATTTTTTTTAGAAGACCATTTCCGTACTAGAGAATCTAATCCCTGTGTCGCGGGTTACTTTACAAACATATGTATAATAGACGGACACAAATTACATCCAGATTCAGAACAACTGTTTATGGGTCACACAAATAGTTGTCCGGTGCGGGACTCGAACCCGCGACACGAAGCGGCGAGGCGACTGTCTTAGCCGCTGCATTCAGTCAACATCTTAAAATAAGGCTTCACATAAGTAGATAAATTCTTAAATAATAAACACCATTACCGTTTACAGAATTTTACTCAATTTAAAACGTATGTAATATAAATATTCTTATGGTAATTTTAAAAGTCCTACCTACTATATAAATTTAACTGCGTGTTCAAGTATGAATCTTCAACTCCATTACCGGCAAGCTTGCAAAAATGATTATAATAAAGTATAACCCAGCTAATATAAATTTATCAAATGCATGTTGACAAAGGACGCTGAATAATGACTATCATATTTCGTGGTATCTTCTCGCCTGATTGCCGAAGGGGATAAAGAATAGAAATTTTGCTTTATATGCCACTTTTGAGCTCACATCGTGAAGCATCTATCGAAATGGATACGTATATTTTAGACTTTATTGTAACTGCAGGAAGGTGTATTATCTTTATAAGTGTTACCACTAATAAGTTGTTGTATGCAGCTTTATATCACGATAATTTTAATGAATATTTATAGAGCTTGCTTTGCTTTAAGTTTTCAGGGGATAGAAAGTGTGTAGTGGAACGTGCTTAGTAGGAAAAGTTTAATATCTTAATACGACGAGAACATAAACAAAATACTTGAAAAGAAAATCAAACATGTATCAGTACTAGGTACCTTTATTTTCTATACCAGCCTACTATAAGTCGACAAACAAAAATGAAATGGCAAAAGTATTTACCAAAATTTTCCAATTTGGCAAAACAATATTTATCAAAATAACTTATAACAAATTTTCATTTAGCTAATTCTTTACTGGTTATAAAATGATTAACAAAAAATAACTTGATCATCTTTCATTTTGGCACAACATTTTCTTCCCAAGCAATTCGTTCTGGTACTTCGCGGCTGCGCCGGCGGCACATTGGCTTCGTTCGCTCGGCTCGCGCGGTCGCCATTCAAACCTGCCCTACTTTTCTGGCAGCAGTTAATTTTACCGAAGGTTACATTTCCACCAACGAAGCAACCTATAGTATTAACTATAGGTTGCTTCGTTGGTCTAGCGGTATCGTGTGCAACCGCAGATAATGACGTCCTGGGTTCAAAGCCCGGGTAAAAATAAAATTTCTCAGTATCACCCCGAAGTCTGGGAGTTGGCGGTATTACACCCCCGTGCCTCGGAGAGCACGTAAAGCCGTCGGCCCTGTACCTGACCTCTTTCCGGTCGTGTCGCTAGGCGTCCCATCGGATCATGAGAATGATGGAATAGAAAATGCCCCTGTGTTCGCGCACTCACTTGTGCACTATAATATGTCCTGCGCAATTGGCTAGTCTCCATTGAGACTGGCCGCCGTGGCCGAAATTCGATCGGAAGGACATTATTATTATTATTATAGGTTGTCTATAGAATGTAAAAAAATTCTGTCTAAGTTCGTTATTACTTGAAGTGTCTCTAAGGTGAAGCTATTTGCCCAGCTGATCATTAAAGCCAGCATATTAAGTTTACTGCTTCTCACTGTTTGTTAATTAAAACAGTGGTATAATAATTGTTCGGACACATATTACTTCGAACAAATGTAATTTCGGCTAAGTGTGACTTGGGAAAAAAGATTTTCGTCTAATGAAACGAAAAAGTAATGAAAAAAACCGAGTGTGCTTTAGACCAGACGACTGAAATAAAACTTAGATATACGAATGATAACTGGCTATGAGAAAAAGAGAGAAAGAAAATGTGTGCTCGCACCTCTCTTTCTGACCCCTACAGTAGTATACGAAGTGTACCTCTCTGTCTTTCTATTTTCACTAACATATAACTACCTCTCAACTTCCTTTTACCTCACCAGATCACACTTTTCGTCACGCATCACGCACCAGCTTACTCCCCAAGTCAAACATGCGTAAAGAAGTTTTACAAGTCGATTGATACAGAGGCCGAAGTAGAAAAAAAAAACGAAGCAACAATAGTTTAAAACTTTTAGGTAAAATTTAATTCGGCCAAATATTTATCGAATTTATGTTAGGTATGCCTCTCGTTAAAAACAACTTCTAACTAAATTCAAGATTTCTAAACACAGCATCTAATTAAAACTTCTAGTGAACAGGCGTAATGCTTTTATCTCTAAGTTACCAAACTCCAACTACGCGACAAAGGTGTAATTGAAAGATTGGAAATTCCCTAGCAAGCACATATTTCAAAAGCTCTTCTCTCGGATAATATAAGAAGATAGAGGACAGAGTCGGATATAAAATATGGCGGCCTTTCATGAATCTTATTAAGATATCCTCCGAAAACAGACAGAGATGGTAAATACCGGTTCCACTGAAGTGTAAGGAAGAAAGACCTATTATTCGGTTTACGTATATTAAAATAATACAGATACGGTTAAAGAGGTACGCGAGTCTTCGCTGTGAATTTATCGCCTCTATGAATATGATTTTCTTTAAGAAGTGGATACAGTTCCCTTAAGAGACGTTTAGTGTCAAAGTGCTGTTATGATAAAGCAGGTTATTTTAATGAACACCTTTAAGAACCTTTTCAGTTTTATTTTGTTTTTATTTGGTATTACATAGAATGTTCTGTATGTGTGCTATATATAACGTTTTAATTGTGTAAAGTGTTTTAATGTGTCTCGTATTATTTTGATTTCACGTGTTAAACAAATACTTATTTTGTTACACACAGTTTATAAATATAGAAATAATTACAGAGAAACAAAATGAAACTGAATTTTATGATATAATATGATATTACGTAGAACAAAGTCTGGACCAGTATTAATCATTCGATAAGTTAAAATTTAGGTTCTTTTGTTGAAAACTGTAATTGAAAAAAAGTTTTAGTTGATATCCTGGGACATTACTTAGACACGGCCTTCTAATCACAATCTAAGCAGAGCTTGTACTATGGAAGCCAGATAACTGCTATATTACATGTACCACTTTTCTTTTGTGTAAATACTTAGTTATATATATATATATACTAGCGGCCTGGTACGTGCTTCGCTACGCTTTTAAGTATAAGTACAAATTGTTTGTATATGGGAGTATAGAAAGATGTTGATTTTACACTTTTTAAAGACATTTTTAAATTTTCTCTACGTACAAACCTTCCCTGGACTTCCACGAATAATTCAAGACCAAAATTAGCCAAATCAGTAAAGGCGTTGTTGAGTTACAACATTACAACGAAAAGTGGCATTGATTTTTATGTATCTAGATGGGAGTATAGAAAGATGTTGATTTTACACGTTCTCAAGACTTTTTTAATTTTTCTCTACGTACAAACCTTCCCTGGACTTCCACGAATAATTCAAGACCAAAATTAGCCAAATCAGTAAAGGCGTTGTTGAGTTATAACATTACAACGAAAAGTGGCATTGTTTTTTATATATATAGATATATATATATATATATATATATATATATATATATGGCTTTGTAATAATGCCATAATTACAAAGCCATAATAAATGTATAATTTATACAATAACAACATATTGAAGAAAATTAGATTATACTTATTGTTAGCGGAATTAACACGACTAAGGCTAAGAACCGTTAATTTGATGGGAATTTATCGCAATCAAAGTTCCAAATATTGCTGGTCTATCATATTCTATGACAATCTATTGTTTTGGCTGATTCCATCACTTAGCCATGACTTATTTAACTCATTCTATTATGCAAAATATGTGTATGGTGTCTCATAATTCATAAAGTTCTTTTGCAAGTGCAGCACACGCCCTATCGGCTAACATGCAAAATAAGTTTCGAATACATCGGTTAGCGGAAACGATAGTAAAGTTTGAGACGCTTTAGCTGTCACGGGTTAAAATATTGTTATAAAATTCATTTTGAAAATGTCATTGTTTCCTCGAACGTTGTAACGTTCATGGTTAGGGGTTTTGAGCAACTTAAGTGATTATAAGAATATAATATAATATATACATTTTTCATCAAAAAAATCGTTACAATTCTGAAGTTCGGTTTTGTATGAGTTTTAAGTATATTTTTTTTAAATGCTGGACAAAGGCCTCCACAAAAGATCTCCACAATTGCCGGGCTTGTGTTACCTGCACCCAGCGGCTTCCAGCAACCCTGACAAGCTCACTGGTCCATCTTGTAGGGGACCTACCTTCGTTGCATCTTCAGGTACACATGTAATCAAAAACGTAATTTTTACAATTTTATCTACATAATCTGCAATATAATAGTTGACACTTGACATTGAGATACACAGTGTACATATAGCTCATAGGAAGCGTGCGGTGGCGATGACTATCACGCTTAATGTTCACCTTAAAAGAACACATATATGTATATATGTAGGGAATAAAATTTTCCATCTTTTATTTAATGAACCGGTTTTCCTATCTCGGCCGATAGATCGGGGAAGAAATCCGGGCTGTAATGACTGCTTCCATATCCATTGCTTAGAAGTCGTTCCGAGGGAATATCTCCCAGAAAATGGGCAGCAGCGTCTTTGTTACCTATTATATATTATTGCGATCGCCAACCCGTCTGCCAAGCTTGGCGATTATGGTATATCCCTACAAATAACATAACTCCATTGAAATATTTTGAGGAGGCCTTATTCCAGCAGGTGACGTCATTGGGCTGACATAATGAAGCGAAGGTTAGATACAAGAAAAGCAAGTAAATATTTTTCATCAACTCTTATGACTCCCGCAACCGCATCTCTGCTGTCGATAGATGCAATCTTGCAGCTACAAAACGCTATGTCTTGAATCCAGCAATGCCGCGACTTGGACGTGAGAATTGTTGTTATCTTACTCGTATATCTGTCCAAACAATAAAGTGTATGTAATTAGGTACATTACATACACTTTATTGTTTGGACAGATATACGAGTGCAATAAATATTTTTGATTTTGATAAAAATAAATTACTACTTAATCTTTATATCTATTGTCCCGTACGAAAACGGGTTGACACGCTAGTGCCTAATAAGTTGGTTGCACTATTGGCCGCTAAATAACTTATACTCAGTTGTAGAGTTGAATTCATTTACGGATTCTTTGGATTTTTTTTCTGATGTCAGTAACTTGTTTGGTAGTCAAGTGAAGTCAATATATCGTTAAAAATATAGAACAATTTTTATCTTATTTTTACGGCATTCGTGAGTGGCTTTATACAGACTTTAAAATATACTTAACTGCAACGTAGGTATTGGTAATATTTTAAAGCCACACGACTAAAGTCACTAGATTTAATAAATCGATGACTGGGACATACAATTTCATAGATTTTATGAGTAATAATTATATGTAACTTACATATAATTAATAAGTTATTGTTGCCATTCTTCTTTTGATACCTAAGTAGTTTTCCAGACTGAAAAATATCATGAACAAATGCCACATTTTATTCAGTTATCTTTAAGTTTTTTGATAATCTAGATACAAACCTAACAAACACCAACAAGGCTGATAAAGAAGATAATAACCAAAACGCTATGTACTATGCCAAATCGAATGCCAAATAATTAATCGACCACTATGAATCGAATGTCTATATAATCGAACGTTTACAATATCGAATTAATCGAAATTGAACATTCACTACTAGAAAAGTAGGTAAGGTAAACTCGACCTATTGATATCACACTATAATTTTATAAAGGTGAAAGGTCGGAGTAGGTGAGTGTGTATGTTTGTTGCTTATTAACGTCTAAACGGCTGGAGCGATTTTATAAAAAATTGGTATGGAGTTAGCTGACACCCTGGATTAACACATAGGATAAAAGTTATAAGGTTTAACGCGCGTAAACCCGCGGGGCACAGCTAGTTCGATTATAAGATTAATAGTCTTGTGTCGCCTTTAATTCAGGATCAGAACATAGTATTTATTTAAACATGACGCATCCATGAACCCCTTAGTCTAACTGTGAAAGGTTTCACTGCTAAATCGGGTAATAGAAGCGAGCGGGGGTACAAATCATTTAGCAAAACAAAACTACAAACTACGCTTACTACGACAACCCGTGCCAGACAACACTCACTATGGGGTCGAACTTCGACAAAGGAATGCATGAGAGAGTGTTATAATAATAATATTCATTTGCTAACATTAATACAAATACCACTCGAATATGAAATATGTATAATATCAAATAATTATTAGAACTCAACGTCTATTATCACTCAGTTAAGACAGTTGAACGGTTAAAAAGAAATTAATAATTTATAAAACTATAAAAAAATATTCTTTCTCTAAATGTACAACAATACTACTTACAACAACACGTGGCATCTCCACGTGTAATCCAATCTAAGTCTCCTCTATCTTGTTCTAAAAATACTGCCAATGTCTCAGACGTTATCATTCAATTTAGCCAAGAGGCCATGCAAAAATTCCTCATAGTCGTTTATCCCCACATAAATAACATTAGCTGGAAGTAAGATAGCGTGTGAGAGTGTTTTTGTAATTACCTTATAAATAATAATTCAGCGGGTCGTAGATTACGGTTAGGTTATGATTCATGCAGCGGGGAGCGATTCAGAGAGAGTTTTATGATGTCAAATCTTAGAGTTGGAAGACGTTGAGATTTTAAATCAATCTGACTTTCTTTGGTGTCATTAAAAATGATTTAATGGCTAATTGTGGTGTGAAAGAGGATGTAGTCACAAAAATTGAAAAAGGAATGCTGAGATGGTTTGGCCATTTAGAAAGGATGAATGAAAGAAAATTGACCAAAGAAGTATACCTGGCCTGTGTGAGTGGAACAACCGGAAAGGGAAGACCTCATCCAACATTCTCTGACCAAATCGGAGACGTCCTCAAGAAAGGGCAGGTCAGAAGTATCCTAAACCGGCGAGCATGTATGAAGAATATAATGACAGTAATCGAGGCAAAAGACGTGTGCAAATATCGTGACAAATGGAAATCCGTTGTCTCTGCCTACCCCTCTGGGAAACAGGCGTGAGTCTATGTATGTATGTATGTATGTAATGGCTAATATCATTACAAATCGAGTAGCTTATCTGGCAAGAAAATTATACATCATCATCATCATCATCATCAGCTGAAAGACGCACACTGCTGGATAAAGGCCTCCCCCATATATCTCCGCAATTGCCGGTCTTGCGCTATCCGCATCCAGCGAACCTTACAAGATCATTGGTCCAACTTGTAGAGGGCCAGCCCACGCTGCGACTTCCGGAAGAAAATTGTACAAGTGTGGTTAAATAATTACTGTTTTAAAACCATACAACTGATCTACACTCACTGGCTGATGTTCAATTAAAAAAATATGCATATATTTTTTATCATATATCATGCAATCTCTACCACATTAGAGAAATAAAATAATTATAAAAATCATTCACAAACAACTTTAAGTCACGTAAAATACATACAAAAAACAAACAGAGGTATATTAATGTCTGGCAATTTTATTTTTAGGCTTTTAGGCATTGTGCTAGGCATTGTGTTTTCTATTTATTGATTAAGGTAAAAACAAAAAATAACAAAAGAATTTGTTTAATACTTTTATAATGATAAAACTCTTTCTTAACAGAGTAACTTCTCTTATAAATCCATAATAATAAACCTAAGTAATATACAACTAGTTTACGCAGCTTAAAACTTTTTCTTAGGGGCCAGGCGGGTTACGCCGAGTTATTAAATAAAGTTTAAGCTATAAATATTTCTTCGGTTAACTCCGTAACAACGTAAAAACGAGGCTTATATGGCGGATGGATTTATTAAATATGGGTATCATAATGGGTTCACATTAATCATTTGGAGCTGCATATTAAACAATAAAATTATCTATCTATGTTTAAGGAATCTGCGTTGTTTTAGAATTCGGTGATAATAAACTAGAAGAAATAATCTGAAAACTGTAAATTCTTGAACAACCATTTTTGGTTGTATATAAAGTTGTTAGACCATATTATATTATATTCAGAAAATGTAAAGATTGTCAAAAATAAAACAAATATCACAGTGGGCAGGCCGGGATGTCTGACCTGTTAGTTCAGTGGTTAGTGACCCTTATTGCTAAGCCAGAGGTCGTGGGTTCAATTGGTCCAATGACAAATCTTTGTGTGATGAGCACGATAATATGTTTTGGGTCTGGGTGTTATTTATGTATAATATGTATGTATTTAGAAATATATAATCTATCTTGAGCAGTTTTCTAGCCATAGTACAAGCTCTGCCTAGTTTGGGATTCGATTGCAGTATGTTAGTTATCACAAGATATTAATTTATTATTTTTTATCGGTTATTTACTAACGAATGTATAAAAATATGTTAATCGTGATCTAATAAAGATCTTAATTATAGAACTCAGTATTTTTGCTGTCTCTTTATAATACAAAATTGTAATTGATGCTTGATTTTAAATGAATCAGGTTGAATGTATCTAAGCCGGTTCAAGGCGGCTTGATACTAAAGTAATAATCGTGGGTATAAATAAAGATAATGATCAATCTAAATCATATACATACACAATTATTTTGATATGTTTTATGTATAGAAGGTAGATCGGGGAAAATCGTATTTTATGGACGCTTTGCCACTGCGATGGCATTAATTGTAAATTTTTTCCTCCTCATTCTGACTTCTCTGCTACATAAATACTTTAATGGTTTTAAACGTATTTATAGTATTAATAGTGTAGTTACCAATTCTAAATAAACTAAATATTGCTATCTTCAAGGTGAAATAAAAGATACTAATTATTAGGTATATTCCAGTATAAAAGAAATTCGCTTTTCTTTTATCGAGGCCGCGAAAAATCGCAGGCAAATTTTTGGTTGAGTTACGCAAAATACTAGACACATGATGCAAACTTTTTTCATAGACTCACGTAAGCTTATTTCGCGGGGGCGGCAATATAATTCCTTGGGTCGTAAATCTTAACTTTAAGTGAAGCCGGGAGGGGGGATTAAAGATCAGTAATCTTAGGTTCAGATGAGTTATGGGCCCGCCATCCTCTTTATTGTGACTTTAAGAAACTAAGAGGAGATTTTGTTAAACGTTTGAAATTAATTTAGATAATGATTAATGGAGCCTCCCTTGGGGAAGGTAGGTATTTGCATATTGGGTTGGTAGTTGCGTAAGTTTTGTGGTCTCTTGTGGTTGTGTAGTATTGTTGTTTTATTAGCGGTTTTGTAGTTTACGTTTTAGGTGTAAAATCGATAGGTTATATTGTTTGTGGTTTTCAATAATGCTACGCGTTACCATGTATTGTGATGTCCTTATAGTAAGTTTCGAAATGGACAGTGCATGTACTCACTGCATTTTGTCCAAAGAAAAACCCTGTCCGTGAGTTTTGTTTTTGATGAGTTTAAAATTTGTCTAGATAAAATATAATATGAAAATACAGAAAGATATAATAAATAGATATCTAAAGACGCATAATATTTTCTATTCATATACTTAAAATAGTTTACAAGATCGAAAAGTGACTTTTAAAATCTACTACAGACCAGAAACTGAGAGTTTGGAGTCATACAGAAATTGATGATTATGGTACAACACTAGTATAAATTATTCTTTAGGAAATTATTTTTTGGGCCACTCAATAGATACGATTAAGTACATCATAATTCATTTCAGCTTAATCTCGCGAAGTAAGCGAGCCACGAAATTAAGGGATGGGCCCTTTATCAGCACCAATCAGGGTAAAGACAAACGGTATTATTCATAAATCTCGGGCCCGCATTATTTGGGAAGGTGAAACAACAAACATTACAGACATAAATCTGCAACCTATCGCGGTTGCGAGTTATAAGTGCTGTATATGAACGAACTTGGGAGCGAACAAGAACGCCAACTTGTGCGTATGAACAGAATTATCACATTTGTGGAAAAATAAGTATTATCTTTTATCTTCACGTGTGGCGCAACGGCTAAGCTATCGCCACGCGCCGCTTCGTGTCGCGGGTTCCAGTCCCGCTCCGGACAACTATTTGTGTGACATATAAATAGTTGCTCTGAGTCTGGATGTAATTTTTGTCCGTCTATTAAATTTTTGTAAAGTACCCTGAGACACAGGGATTAGATTCCCTAGTGATGGGGTTGTCTTTAAAAAAAAAACCAAAACAAATACATTTTTATAAAAGTATTGACTTAAAATCTTCTGAAAATTGGGGTAGTGGCTTAAATTTTAATGCTTATTTCCTGATATATTTTAAAGTAATTATAGGTAGTATACTAGTCTTTTGGACCTTACGCACACGCAAGATTCCAAGTCTGAGTCCTAATAGTTTATGTTAACTAAATCTAAAAAATAAACCGTTTCCCTGAGCGAGGAGAAAATCGAGCCAATAACATTGGGGTTAAAATAAAATTCTGTCAAAGTCAATAGACTCATATTATGTAAGTACATAAGAGTCATTAGACATTTTAATCATTAAAAATATTTTAAAAAAAGAAACTTGGATCCAAACTATTAAAAAAATAAAAACTACTATTTTTTTACGAAATCTTCCACAAAAACATCCACTGTGTATATTTTCGCAAATTTCCAACACGCATATATTTTGCTTGCCAAACTTATGCACAGTATGTCACCTCTGTTATCTGCTACCGTCGCGCCATAAGACAATAGTAACGCAATAATAAAAATGTTGAATAGCCCCCGTAATGATATTGTTACTGCCGGTAATGCATTGCGCTGATAACGGATAAACTATACCCAGTAGACGAATATACGGAGGTTATATGAGTTATGGAGAAGCGGAGAGTTTATCTACGGCGTAGGGTTAAAGATTGGTGTAAAGAAAATGTTTTCTACGCCTTTGAAAGTTTTAATCAAAAATCTATGTGTGTATTCTAGATGCATGATGTCTTCCGCGACGTGTCCGTCGATGGCGAACCAAATTTCGTTTTAAATACTCTATTGCATGACACACAGTACAGCTGACTATTAGTGTTGTAGGTATAGTTATATACTGGCTTTGGCTTGATTTTTTTGTGTTGGGGATCAGCGTCTAGGTTTTTAACTTGGCAGCCTCGTATTGCACTGCAGCTTGATGGATAGTTATGGCGCAGAACTATCCATCAAGCAAGGACGTCGATGTGCGTGTTTCTCCCGGTGTTCACACGAAATATTATATGCAAACAAGTGCCGTTTCAGGACATCCTTGTACCGTAGAAACTGTCCCCCCGGTTTGCGCTCCCCGTTACCTTACAGACGACATTTCTTTATAATAACATTAATCATTTTATTGTTGTGTTTCTGCGTGTAAGTAAGGTCGCCAGAGCTAATCGGGGTGTGGGAAGGGTCAGCAACACTTGTTTGGTGACTTAAAGGCCGGCCACGCACCCGCGACTCCTCTGGTGTTGCGAGTGTACATGGGCGGCGGTGATCACTTGTAATCAGGTGACCCAATTGCTTGTTCGTCACCCTTTGATATGTAAAAAAAACATAATTGTAATTATTATATCCTCCGGTTTAATTGAACACATACCAACCAACTGCTTACATACAAGTGCGTAGGCAAATACAGGTCTACATACGTCTGTCTGTTCTTTATCCTCATTCTCATAATACGTCAGATTCTCAAAGTCACGGGGTGCAACAAACTATCTTAAAAATAATCAATTTTTGAACCTAGAAAAAGAACAGAACCCTAGAATATTTACGAGGTATTAAATGTGAACATCTTCAGCATAAGTTTCAGAAAAATGGCTCTTTTTAACATTATGATGAACTAGAGTCATTTCGATACAATGTTTTTATTTTCTTTATTTTTTGGACATTATGAAATGAAATAATGAAATTTATTCAGCACTTGGGTATTAAAATACACTTGTACTTGTCAAGCTCACAATGCAGTACATAAACATAGTCGAATACAGTATAAAAATTACAAAAAAATAATTAGTCCATCCGTGCGGTCTGTTTTATCAGATATATTATTCACACACTGCCCTCTGATCCCAAATTATGCAGAGCTTGTACTATGGATATCAGATAACTGATTTACTACATAAACCACTTTTTAGAGTTGGGTAAATAGCCGGCTGCTTTGGGTTATTATCGATTATAATCCATTAGTAGCCATTAATAGCCTTGCAATGGATGATAACCCTGCTATTAATGTATTGTTAAAAAATAAATGCTTCCTTTTGTTTTATTGTAAAATGTACGCAGTGTGATTCAATGTATTGTTATTCTTTTTATTTATTTATACTTTTTATATTAGAAGAAGTGTTAATAATAAAATAAATACACATTTTTCGGGAAATTCAGTTTGTTAATTTGAGATTTAACCCTAATTAATTACTTGACTTAACAAAGCGAGCTAAAAATGTATGTGTACGTACGTACAAATACATTTTAACCGATACGTAAAAATGTAAGGTATGTAAGTTACTTATTAGCTCTTTTCTGTGAATATGACGTAGGTAAATTATAAACATCGGAGGAGGCGAGCGAATGCCGAAGAGGCTGCCAGAGCGCTTGATAGCGCCTTGACGGTGACTTTATAAGCACTATTGCTTATAAAGTCGCCGTCAAGGCGCTATCAATTGCGATAGTGGAAGCCAAAGCTCGGTCCTGGGAGCGCCCGTACAAACTGGTACTGGGCAAGCTCAGACCGTGGTCTGGGTCCAGGGTACTTGTCAACGGAGGTCCCTCCGTTGACAAGTACCTTGGACCCAGAATTTCTGGAGGAGGTGGTGGAAACCCTCCTCCCTAATGTCCAGGACAGTCCCTCGGACCCTCCGTTGCCTTCACACCATGATTGGGATGACCAATCTGAGGTGACGGAAAGAGAGTTGGACCGAGCAGTACGGCGATTTGCAGCCAGAAACACCAACTGTTCATAAGCTGCTTCTGTAGTACCGTGTTCCTTACCTGCTGGAAAGTGGTCAGGCTAGTGCTGTTGCACAAGCCGGGCACCCTGCACCCTGGACGAGGCAGGCAAGCTCTTTGAGCGGATCATTGCTGCCCGTCTCAGCGAGCACCTGTAGCGCGTTGGCCTCGACCTATCGGATTGTCAGTTTGGCTTCCGACGGTGCCGTTCTACGCTGGACGCAATCAAACGTGAGCGCGCCTTGTCGGAGCCAGCTGTTCAGGCGGGCGAAGTGGTGTTGGCGGTGAGTTTAGACATCGTCAACGCCTTGGACTCCGTCCCTTGGCAGGCTATAAGAGAGGCACAGGCCCATAATAACGTGCCCCCCTATTTGCGCGACATAGTCGGGGCGTATTTGCGCGACAGGACGATTAATTTCGTTGGTCGGAACCGGACCGTTGAGATCCAGAGGGAGCTCTCCTGCGGGGTTCCTCAGCGGTCCATCTTGGGACCTCTGCTTTGGAGCGTCGCCTATGATGCGGTCCTGCGGACTGACCTTCCTTCCGGAGTAAGCGTGTCATAGGCCATAGCCCAGGAGCAATGTTTCCAGCGTCGTCACTGTCGTTGCTGCTATTAGAAGACTGGACCTTCGGGTGGCACCCACCTCGTAAGATCGACGCACTATGGTTCCACGGTCTACGCCGTAGCATGGAACCACCCAGAACGACGTTGCGCGTAGGTGACGTGGAGGTCAGGGTTGGGCCTGGAGTACCTTGGCCTCATCCTAGACAGTCGATGGGGCTTCGAGTAGCACTTCTGGCACCCCGAGTGCGCCGGGCAACCGGCGCGTTACACCGGCTTTTGCCGAATCTCGGGGGTCCTCGGAAAGAAGTTCACCGTCTCTTTGGTGGTCTCGTGCGATCCATGGCCCTTTATGAGGCACCCATCTGGTTTAAACGCCGGACGGGTGCCTCCCGCTGTAGAATTTTACGCAATAGCCTGCAGCGTGTGGTGGCCATACGGATCGCACGAGGATACCGTACGGTATCTTTCTAGGTGGTGACACTCTTAGCGCGCCTCCCACATTTGACCTCTTGGCGGCAGTTGACGCGGCGGTTTTTATCGAAATCCGCGCCCGCCAGGAGAACGGGGGGCGCCAGAACAGACGCTCATGCAGTTCAGACGGGATGTCCACCGGCACGTACTAGCGCAGTGGCGAGCATGGCTAGAGTTACGCCTATACGTGCGCCAGCGTGCCGTCGGTGCCATCCTGCCTCACCTTGAGGCCTGGGTGGGCAGGTGGAGTGGTTGCGTCACCTACAGACTGACTCAGAAACTCACCGGATATGGGTCGTTCGGTGAGTATCTGAACCGGATAGACCGAGAAGCGATGACACACTGTCACCACTGCGGGAGCGACTTAGACTCTGCCGAGCACACTCTCGCCGAGTGCCCGGCCTGGGAGGCTGATAGGCGAGTCTTAATCGCAGAGATCGGACGGGATCTGTCCCCGCCGGCAATCGTAGGGGCTGGTGGGTACCTCCACCAAATGGGACGCCGTGGTCTCCTTCTGTGAGGCAGTTATGCTCCAGAAGGAGGCCGCCGAGCGGGATCGGGAACGGCCCGATCCCACTCGCAGACGGAGGAGACGTCGGGGCGGCGGCGGCAGCCGGTAGCCCAACTCCCCTCGGAGCTGCGGTGGCTGTAAGAGAAGTGTCCTTTACTGCCGCTACTTGCAAGCAGCTCCGGGAAGACAGCGATTTGTTTGTGGCGTAGTCACTGTGCCGAACAGGCACCAGTCGGCAAATAGGGAGGGCCATTCGAGCCCTCTTAGGGTACGTGTACCGACCATCTGGGACATGGAGCAAAAAGGGGGGCACCGAAGCAACATATCCGCGTTCCCGGGGCCTCCCCTTCCGGTGCTAAGAGAAGTCCACGGCAGGTTGGTTTATTCGGGGCGAGTCCGACATACCCACCCGTAGACATTTTTTGGCATGGGTGGCATGCGTAGGCATTCCCCCTGCCTAATCAAAAATAAAAACAAAAAGGTAAATTATTAACAATGGAAAATACTCGAACGGTAAGTAGGTAACATGCATTCCCGCACTCCCGTTTCTCGTTGTCCCGATGAAATATCCTGTGATTGAAATGAACCTGTACTTCTTAATACACCAGAAATAGATCCATTAGCGTCCTATCCAACGGAAGTACCAAACATAGGAGATTTTGAAGAATCCAGCGTTTCTAGCAGTAATTACTTTTAGCAACAAAAAAAAACAACTAAAAGCGAAAATAAAATAATGGAAATTCCCAAAAATATTTCCCAAATAAATGACTATTAGACAACTAAAAAAACTAAGTACATAAAATCTAATTATCAAAAATCAATGTAAATAGCTATTGAAAATTTTTAAAAGAGCCAGAATAATTAAAAATGGTACATTTATTTACTTTAAAGAAAGATGATGAAAATGAAGTCTAATCTGACAGTCCTGTGGCTGAAAACCATGAAGGGAAATTGTCAATCAGTAAAATAACATTAACAGCGGGGTTTTCATCCATAATGGCTATTAATGGCTATTAACTGGCTTTTAATCGATTATTAGCCAAATGATATTAACTGGATTATTATCATTGCCCAACACTACCACTTTTCTTTTCTAAATACATACTTATATAGATAATCACCACACTGAATTAAATATATCTGTAGGTTTTATACTACTGCATTTCTTTTTGTGTTATAGTTGTCATGGTCTTATTCTTATGTTATTCATGTTACGCTGTCGTTTTTTATTATTTTTAACCGACTTCTTCATATTCTTTATGTTTTATATAAATTTCTTTACTTCAAAAAGAGATTTGCAACAGATTTAGGTTTCATTTTAACTAGCCTATAACAATAATCTCTGAATGAATATATTACTGCCTTACGTTAGATTAGGACAATAAGTAGACGGCAAAATTTAATATTGAATATTATGACTTGTGTATATAATGTTTGTTACAGGCTTTATTTGTTGTATATTCACCAGCCTATAACTTTCTTTTCAATTTGCCGCAATATCCGCAAGCCGAAACAATATAAAAAGCGCCAAACAAACTTCCAACCATGTCGGCTTATTTACGACACAACATCAAGATTTTCTTTCAAATTTCCCCGAAGTAAACACGTATATTTTCTCCGTTTATTATCCGTCGACCTCCTTACTTATCTACTGAGTATATTGTTAAAAACATGATGACTTAGGAACTGAAAGTCCCATTAAGTAGCGTCTCTATTCATGTGGTAACACGGGCGCAGGATGGGGCGGGCAGTGGGAGGGGGGCGTTGTGGAATAAATACAAATAAAGAAGTGAGTTGTTTAAAAAGCGGGTATTCTGCGAGATAAGAGTGCGTTTCCGTCGTCTCCCCCGACAGCCAACACTGCGGAATTATTTCAGCGGTTCGACGAAACCCGATGTCGTGGCTGTCGCATTCAACACTCTATTTTTAAAATTGTATAGTGTTGAGGTTTTGGTGTATCGACTTTCTGTTGTATAAGATAGATGACAACACTGACCATGTTTTGATGTATCAGATTGCAGTTGTAACAACTAAGTATTGATTCATGTTATATACATTAAATATTTAACTATGTAACGAGAATTTGATAGATATATGTTTATAATATACCCATTACTTCATTTTTATAAATTCGCAATACTAAATATAATCTACAATCGCTTAATTGATAAATTTGGTGTGTTACATAATCTGAAAATCTACAGAATATAATGTAGAAAAACGGCTTGCTTTAACTTATGTAGTAAAACTATAGCATACCAGGCAGATTAAATAGGTCTCTATCTAATATGCCTGGTATGCTATAATTTTAGATAAAAATTTAATAATTAAAGTAATTATATATCCAAAAAGAAAAACCTTATTTAAACCATGAAAGAAAAGCTAAGTATGTATATGGTTGCATTATTGTCGATCAACTAAAGAATTCAAGGAAATACTTTTATCGATACTTTATAAGGTCGGTGGTCACCCATCCCTACTGACAGATCTGGTAAGACCCGCCGTGTCAGATGCCCACGCTGTTTCTTAATTTCCTCTCGCCGAGATAAGATTGGCTTTTAGCTTTTTATTGAATTTTCTATGTTAGACGTCGCACTTTACAACTTGTTCTTATTTGTTCATTATTAAGAGAATAGAAGCAGATATAAATTTAATTACTGAGTTTGAGGTGTACTTTGTCTTGTATTCATTTCTTGTTTAATAAAAATTAAGTTGATTAGCTACGTTTATCTTTGGGGTATCTTTATGTTATACTTAACTAATTAAAGACGGTGTTTTAATTAGTGGTGGTGTTAGTAATAATTAAGTTGATTTATGAATTAAAAAAATATCATTTTTGGAGGGAATTGTTACAAGGGATCTGCTACTGCAAATTTGGGTCCATGTTCATATGTAATAAGCGTATTTCTCGAAAACTATGTGTTAGAGGGCTTTTAGAAATCCTACTGAGTTTTTTGGCAGCGTTCCTCAGTAACTGACACGTCGTGCACTTTGCGCCACCAGTATTTAACTTTTCTAGAAGTTTACGTGTCCTTGAGTTCATTGTATTTTAGTATTCTAAAATAAATTAAGCAATTTTAATACTGTTCTTTCGTGGTCCACAAAATTTGTATGATTAAATATTGTATAAATCATATAATATAGAGAAGTATACTTTTAAGCCTGGTACAGGTGGCCAGGTACTGGTGGTACAGGTTTACCCTGGTACAGGCACCAACTTTCTATAGCTTGGCTTAGTAATAATTATATTTAAATATAAATACATAATTTTGTACATATTTTTACTAGAACCATAGATTTATTATAATTGTAAGGTAGTATGTGAACAATGAAGAGCACATTTATTATAATCATTAACATAAATAATGCGTTATGTCACATATTCATGTAGTAGGTATTTGCCTTGTGGTATCCAACCTAGAATGAATAACAAAACCGCCCCATACCATTCCGTGCGTGACGTATCCGTCAGGTGACTAAGGGATACACCAGGTAGTCGGGCAGCAGCGCCACCTGTGTACTAGTTACCACCTAACTGCCGTCAGCAATTCGCATGCCAAGCGCAACGACTAGCGCAAACTCCTCCAAATATATTTATGACCAGGGGCTCTACCGGCTAAGTCGCCGAACATCGTTTTCGTGAATGGCGTTCAAATAAATAAAGGATAAAAATGACTTAATCAATCGTTAAATCGGCTTCCATGACCAGATGTGACGTCATAAATGGTCCGGAATCGATTGTTAACGTTGAAGCCGATTTAACGATCGATGAAGTAATTTTTAACCTTTATTTATTTGAACGCCATTTAAGAAATCGATGTTCGGCGACTTAGCCAGTGTAGCCCCAGCTGTGATCGACATAAGACTGATGATAATAGTGATGATTTGCGTGGAATCAGTCTTAGATATTAGACTGATCCTGTTACCCATCACCGTAACTCTTATTGGCGGGCCTGTTGGAATGGTTGGCAAATGCTTGCTTTTCACGCCGGAGGTCGTGTCGTGAGTTCGATTCCCACCCAGGACAGATATTTGTGTGCATGAACATGTCTGTTTGTCCTGGTTCTGGGTGTAATTTACCCATATAAGTATGTATTTACAAAAGAAAAGTAGTACATTAGTTATCTGGTTTCCATAGCAAGAGCTCTGCTTAGTTTGGGATCCGATGGCCGTGTGTAAATAATGTCCCACGATATTATATTTTTATTATATTATCTTATATCAAGACGCCAAGCGAATGCTACTCCGTAGTTTAAAAATAACAAGAAAAAACAATCTAATACATCTCTCGCTCACAATTTACGTCCCAATATAAAGATATGCGCACATTTGCGTCTGCACTCTTATCTGCGGCATAAACCGCGTTAGCTATCGCTGCACATTTCCGTTAGCGCGTCTGTGTGTTTTATTCCTTAAGTTTCCGCAACTGGCTAAATGTGAAAGAAATGAAATGAAGGGGGATAATGGGCGTCATTCCAACGTTTTAAAGTTGATGTGATATTAAAATGGAATATAAGTATACATAGAGATATGATTATTCGGAAATGAAGATGTTTTGTGCCTCGTACATCCTGTTATATCTGTTCATGTACTTGCTTGTGCTTTTATACAAATGTATTTGGCCTTCGTTATGAACTTATAATGAATCCCAAGACTACGCATGATGTACACATTAAAATATAGGAAGAAATATAGCCTGTTGGCGTGGTTGGTAGATGCGCTGCCTTTCACGCCGCAGGTCGTGGGTTCGATTCCCGCCCGGGATAGATATTTGTGTGCTCCATGTCTGTTTGTCCTGAGTCAGGGTGTAAATTATCTATGTAAGTATATATTTACAAAAGAAAAATGGTATATGTAGTATATCAGTTATCTGATTTCCATAGCTCTGCTTAGTTTGGGATCAGATGGCCGTGTGAGAATAATGTCCCAGGATATTATTATTATTATATAGAATTAGCGATATTATGGGAAAATTTTTCGGTATACAACCAGGAATCACAACCCTGGTGAAACCCTAGGCACAAGCTATCTAATCATTCTTTCATTATGAGATGGCAGAACAAGCTTTCAGAGGGGAAAAAAATCTTATCATTTACATTGAGTTTAACAGAACTCATCACATTGAAGTGCAACGGAAAAGGCGCTTAAGTACCTACCTTCGAACAAAACAAATAAAAAATATGAAATTCTGACAGAAAGTTGTTGTATTATCTGTGCAATGTATCAATTATGAAGAACATACTTTAAAATAAACTGCAATTTACTTATCTTCAGACTTTTTTTTTTCATTTGTGAGCTTTTTCCGGTGGAGCTCCTTTTATTTGTCCCCATTGGCAGGTGCCTGACTATCTGATTTTGCACGATTTAATTTCTCTTTTAGTGACCCATGTTTATTTTTCCTTGTCAAGTTTTCAGTGTCACCCAAGAGCATCTCCAGACTCCCACGCCTGAGGCAAATGGTTCAGGAAGTGGAGAACCGAAGAGAACCCGACAAAAAAGCTCACCGTGCTCTTCCGTGCTAACCTCACTTCACTAATCGAACCAGTCCAAATGTTCGACGAGTCTATCCATGGGGTGAGGAAGCAAATATTTGGGTGTGTTTAGAAGCAATAAACTAAGAGATCAAATTATAAATGGCTCTTGACTAACTTGTAAAAAATACTGTTTTTAATGTGATTTCTGTAAAAGTACTAAGTACAGTAAAAAAAACTTCATTATGCAAAGCAACTAGCTTGACTAGACTGCAAGTGTGGCGCAGCGGCTAAGACAGTCGCCTCGCCACTCCGTGTTGCGGGTTCGAGTCCCTTGCCGGACAACTATTTGTGTAACCCATAAATAGTTGTTCTGAGTCTGGATGTAATTTGTGTCCGTCTATTATATGTTTGTAAAGTACCCCGCGAGTCAGGGATTAAATTCAATAGTGCGGGCGTAGTCTTTGTAAAAAAAAAGCTTACAATAATTAAACAACCAGTCTAACTTCAGTTCAACAATAACTCCACCATTACAGTCGAGACACAATATTTTTAAGAGCTAATTTCCTGATTGTGCCATCACTAGAGGGGGCGCCACCTTCTTTATTGTCGGTATGATTGTTGCAGTTACGGTTGCTTTCCAAAACGGTTGATTAGACCGTTTCACGCTTAGCTGTCCCTTTGGGATGTAATTAAACAATTTTGATGAGTGCCCATTAAGAATTAACTTGTTTTGTCTTTGGTTGTAAATTCAGGGGTGGGTAATTGTTATAGATTTTGCACTGTTTTGTTAAAAATAGGGTAAGAGTTAGATATAGAACACTCCGCACGATGAAAAATCTAAGTTATTATAAAATTAAATTAAAGATGTCTGAAATAAGTTATTATAATAATATATAATCCTGGGACATTATTTCCACACGGCCATTTGATCCCAAATTAAGCAGAGCTTGTGCTATGGAAACCAGATAACTGATAAACTACATATACTATTTTTTTTGTAAATACTTACTTATATAGATAATTCCACCTAGATTCAGCACGAACAGACATGTTCATGCACACAAATATCTGTCAATGGTGGGAATCGAACCCAGACGGCCCCTGCTGCGTGAAAGGCAAGCATTTACCAACCACGCCAACCTCATATATAACTTTGGAAAATAATAAAAATCCTTTTACTTTCATTAATTAATTTATTTTTGACCACTGAACTACAGTTTGATGTGAAATTACAGTACAAAACCAATTTTGCAAGTTTTGATTTGCTTTTTGAATCTAAGAAACCCACAGCTTATAGTAAGTCCAAAAAAAAACCGGCTTAAACACAGCACATTGGACATTATGTTAGTTGATGATAGATACGTATAAAATCACATCAAGAGAAGTGATCGTGTACGTTTTGATATCCTCTATTTTGTATGTGTAGATGACAGACTTGGTATAACAGCAAACAGCTAAGCCAGACAGGTCGTGGGATCTTTTCACCTGAGGACGCGGTAAACATACCCTGAACAAAATTAACTGTATGTTTAAAGAGTTGTTACTACCACGACCACGGAAAATTTATAAACGATCACCGTAGCCTAGTGGGTAGTGCTCCTGCCTACGAAGCTGGTGGTCCTGGGTTCGAATCCCGGTAAGTGCAAATATTTGTGTGATGAGCATGAATATTTTTCTGGGTCATGGATGTTTTCTATGTAAATAAGTATTTATCTATCTATATAAGTATGTATATCGTCGCCTCGTACCCATAGTACAAGCTTTGCTTAGTTTGGGGCTAGGATGGTCTGTGTGACATTGTCCCTAGATATTATATTATATTATTATATTTAAACATTTTTAAATCTGAAATAAAAATAGGGGCCTATGCCTGTTGTTCTGACAACGGATAGACAGGGTTATTATTTATGAAAATAAATTTTAATTGTGATGGTGTTTGGGTGTATGTAGCACTACTATTCTTCCGTTACTCAAACTTGGTGACTTATATAAATATTATTGTTTAAGTTAAAATATAAAACAAAACTAACTTATAGCTAAAATTAAATGATAACAATAAATTATGAATCCAGTATAAATGCACTGGAACGTCTAGTAATGAACTTAAATTATAAATGAATTGGTTAAGTAATAAAGGATTTGCTTGAATTGTACATAATTTGTTGTTTCGTTCTTATGAGGACCTTGATAGATTGCTTATACCCCGAGCCCCTTATCTTCTTCTTATCGTGTCGATGGTAAGAATTTAATTTTACATTATAAAATAAAATTGGGCAACGCTGACAGCTTTGGCTGAAGCGTCATAAAAGTACAAGTCTTGAAGGGACCAAGAGACTGGACAGGGACAAGCAGATAATAATTAAAAGCTCACATTTTCTCTTATATTTTCGGTACTGTCAGCTCATGAAAGTGTCCAAGTGATGGTGCATAAGTGCGATTTAGCTAGATGTCAGGGCAGGCGGTGTTACTCATGCGTTAATTTTGCACGACACATTAATTCTTGCGCAGATTCGTTCACAACAAAATGTATTAAGTTTTGTGTGGTTTTTGCATGTATGGAAACTGTATAGATGAGCTTTAAGGAGTCTCGTGAACAAGAACATTTTAATATAAATAACCAAAATGTTTTTTTGAGATCAAAGTATTTTAAGATGATACACGCTTTTGAAGTTGTGAATTTCATGAAATATTTTGTTTATGTCTCATAAAAATGTCCATCTGTGTTTTTATTGTATAATATGAAATAGTATAATGTAATGAAATAAACCCTCGGATCAAGTTATCAAAAGCCTATAAATGTATTAATTTAACCGAATAACGACGTTTAATTAATTATATTTTATTTATTGTGATATACGAGAACAAAATAATATAAGATAACGGTTCCGAGATTCTCATAGTATAGTATCATACACGCATTGAAGGAAGACGATAACAGTAAGCGATAAAATAGGTGCTCAGATGCCGCATTACCGTTATACGCGATTAGTGGCGTAGTGGTGCGATAAAAATAATAGTTTATATGCTACGCCGTAGCAAATTTGTTGTTAAGATTTAGTTAATTAATATTCAAACATATTGAGCAACTGAAAAAATAATATCATTTACGACGCTCAGACTTTAATAAATATCGTAAGGATTTATGGAAGCTCACTTAGAGCTCACATAAGTCTTTTTGTTGTCAGTCTAGAGTTGCTTTGGAAGAAGTATAGAAGCGTTTATAAAATATATTAAAATACCTAAGTTGAATCATTTATTAAATTGTATTCTCTGCTAAAAGCTCAAAACAGTATCATGTGTAAGTTTGGATGTGTCAGCTGAGCGACAATGTGTGAGCGCGTCCAGGTAATATATATTACTTGAGTACAAAGGCAGATTGACTGATTTATTGTTATATTTAGGATTTTTGTTTGGTATTAAAACCAAGATAATTATGATTTTTGTTGAGGAACCATTCTAGCTACTGCAATGTTTGGATTATAATCGGATTTTATATATATTTATGTTTTATGTTTAGTTATACTTCTCATACGGAATAGGCTAAATCAGAGACAAAATATACATATAAGGTAATAACAATATGTATATTACCAAGCGGGATATACCGCACTAACTTTGTAATATGCAATTATTTGTTTAGTACTGCGATGAAGATATTAAATCATCGTAGTCGCTACGCCGTAGCAGTGACACTTCGATGGTCATTACGAGTATAAGCTTCAAATTATGCTGCTTCAGAAAATCTTTATTAGTTAATAATAAATATGGTGTAATCTTTATTATTGTTTTAAAAATATTTCCTAATCTTTTGAAAATGAGTATCGATTTGATAAAAATGGGTTTTATAAATCTCTGTTCAATGATGTATCTTTACAGATATCATAAAATAAACCAATTTTATTACACTAAGTATGCTCATTTGTCCCAATCAATACATAAAACAGTAAATTATAAATACTGGTACTCTGCATTACGTCCCCGCGTTTCTAAAACACGTATAAGTGTCACTAATGGGCCTTATTTTTTGACTGACTTTCTTGTCAGGCACTTTAGATAACAGCCTTGAATCCTTTGGGACCAAAGATATGTGATTGAAATGAAAAGATAAAGTTTTTTATTGCAAATATGCTTGACATTAAAGGGAGTAATTATTATAGTTTTAGGTATTGAGTTTTTATATTGAGATATAAATAACATATTTGTACATAACTCACTTACACTGTCTTATCAGACGAGACTTGCGTAGGCTTGACCGATAGTAACCTTACAAGCTCTGAGACGGAATGCTGATATTTAAGTAATTATTTTTTCAGACAAAGTGAGATCTATACAAGAAAATTAAAGTACTTGGCCCCGGGCTTCGATATTGAACGGCCAAGTATTAATTAGCTTCTTGCATTTTACAAGATGCATTTTTTCTCCGTGGTAAAAGATTGTTGTAACAGGAACTACCAAATTGACGGTTTCTGTTCTATGAGTTCTTGGAAACTTGGCAAACTGGGAGCAATAGAAATGAGAATAGGGCGAGGATGAAGAAAAGTTATTATACATAATTTTCATACGACTATACGACATACATAATTTCGTACGACAGCCGATTTTTGACTTTATGTTTCCTTACGAATCAAATAATTGAATCGCAACAAATGTTCGTTAGCGGAATCATTTTGAACAAACGTAGCTTACTTAAACAACTGTTTTCATTCAATATCGCTTAAATCAACCAACTAACAATGCGACTGTCAACCTGATTACCTCAATCTAACTTAACAGAATGAATTGAGATGAATATCCACCCCAATGAATAAAAAATAAGCCACGGCTCATCACAAAAAGCGAGGGAGTAAAAAAATAATATTATCCTGTGGAAATGAATTAAGCAACTCACAGATACTGTGGTTGGATACGAACTGAACCGGATTGCGTAGAATTGTGGAGACGGACCTCTACCAATTGAGAATCCAATAATGTAAAAGTAGAGATGGGGCAGCAGTCCTTTAACCCCAAATGGTTGAAAATGTATGTAACAAAACAAGTGGAATAAACGAAAGTATATTTTTGTTAAACACAACGCCCGCATTAGAGAATCTAATCTCTGTGTCGCGGGGTACTTTGCAAACATATAATAGTCGGACACAAATTACATCCAGACTCAGAACAACTATTTATGGGTCACACAAATAGTTGTCCGTCGTGGGACTCAAACCCGCGAAGCGACTGTCTTAGCCGCTGCGTGCCAATCGTCGAAACATATGGTCGCGCTTAGTAAGTATTAGTAAATACGTTTTGTTTTTTTAACATGGCGATTCCAGGTAGCCTAGGAGGCTTTCACTGCTTCACCGGACCATAGAGGCGAGCGAGGGCTGCAACCATCTAATTACGGTCTGAACTATAACTACTACCAGACTCTAAATATCTACAGATATCTAAGTGACCTAAAAATAACTATACCGGGTAAACTTTTGTATTGTTTGTGTGTAATAAATTGGATCAGATGGCGGTGTTTTAGTTGTCCCAAGATATTTATTAATTTATTTTCATATGTCCATAATTAGACCATGAGATATAAAATGGTTTTCAGTGCACAGGATTCCAAGAAAACTGAAAGCTGTACGAATATTCTACGTCTCCCTCTGAGTCCCTCTATCTATAAAGCACTAAATAACGTCGTTGCTATTGGTATGCGATGACGCTTCTACTGCAGTTTGATTGTAATATTTGCTGTTTGATTAATTTAATTGGTTTACCAACTGTGTTCGTTATTCTTATGAGTGATGTAGGTATTATGCGTGAACTAACTCTAATTAAATACATATAGAAAATCACTCATCTTTTATTAAAGCCATCTCCATATACGAAAGCGGTTGTCTCCGATCTTTGGCGGGGTAAGTAGGGAATAAAATTAACCGAGGATGATCGCTAATGAAAATAAATTGGCGGCGGGAGATTTGAGATTACACCGACCGCGGCCGACCGAGGAAAAAATACTCGCTGTGTACACTACGAGCACTTTTGAGCTACGTACAAGACTTACATTTAGCTGTAGTAAGTTTAGTTAGTTGTGAATAAGAAGAGTTACTTGAGGTTTAATTAAGTTTCTTTTTGTTTGTATAATTTATTTTCCCTGCACTCAGTTAATCAATGTAATTTAAAAAAAATTTAGCCCATTGTGAATGCTAATTGAAAAAAATACGGTTTCATGCGTTATAATAATTAAATACATATCTTTAACTAACACACCGGATCCTTAACTAAGCAGAACCTGCCTTATGGTAAACAGAAGACTGATAAACATACTTATATATTTCTAAAAACATATCATAGATAAATTACATGCAGACACAGATAAAAAATATTCTTTTCATACAACGTGTGGCGCAGCGGCTAAGACAGTCGCCCCGCCGCCGCTTCGTGTCACGGGTTCGAGTCCCGGACAACTATTTGTGTGACCCATAAATAGTTATTCTGAGTCTGGATGTAATTTGTTTCCGTCCATTATGTGTTTGTAAAGTAGATATATAGATAGATAAACTCTTTATTGTACACCTTAAGAAATAATACAAAGCGACAACATACAAATTATTATAGTACAATTGGCGGCCTTATCACAAAGTGTGATCTCTTCCAGGCAACCTAGGTAGTGAAAGGAGAAAGGAGTTACAGAGATGGGGCAGTTGCAAGTGTACAAAGTACTATATTATAAGGTACTATTTGTACCATACTTAAAACTATATATACCTACTTACTAATTATATGTACGTTCATAATAATAATACGTGACATTATGTGAACTATGTAGTACTCAAATAGTGATCCTTAACAAGTCTTTGGAATGTATTTAATGATTGTGCACGCCTAATAAATAATGGCAACGCATTCCACAAACGAGCACCTTGAACAACAAATGCGTTATCAAGAAACTTTGTGGAGTGCGTCGGTATTTTTAACCGCTGATTGTTAATGGATCTCAAGGCTTTCGAATGTGATTCATGTAGGAAAGAAAAACGTTCTTTCAGATAAGAGGGAGTGGAAGGAATAAACAGAATACTGTATAGAAATGACAGAATATGAGCATTCCGGCGAAGGCGTATAGGTAGCCACTTGAGTTTTTTGCGAAATTCAGAGACATGATCATATTTGCGAAGGCCAAATACAAATCTTATGCAGACATTCTGGAGACGCTCAAGTTTATCCAGTTGGGCTTCAGTGAGATCAAGATAGCTGACATCTGCATAATCTAGTATCGAAAGAAGAAGGGACTGAGCAAGCGCAATTTTGGTGGGAATAGGCAGAAAGTTTTGAAATCTTTGCAAAGATCCCACTGACGCATAAAGTTTACGACTAGTATTCTGCAGCTGCGGACCCCATGAGAGACAGTTATCAAAATAGACACCCAAATTTTTAACAACTCGGTTTATTTCCAAAATACTCCCGTCAAAGATAACTTGAGGTAGTTGAGAACAAGAAATCTTTGCCATCATCCTTGAGCTTCCAACAATAATTATCTGAGTCTTAAGGGGGTTAACTTGTAAACCGTACGAACGACTCCATTCATTTATACTAATAAAATCTTTATTAATGATAGTAATAGCATCCGACAGCCTATTAATCGGGGCCTGTGAGTATATCTATAGGTCATCTGCATAAAGGTGGTAGGAGGAGAGAAGTCGATCTGAGATAGAATTTATGAAAATTGCGAAGAGTAAAGGAGACAAAACGCCACCTGCGGCACGCCGGCATTCGTATTGCACCAAGAAGAGACAGAGTTATCAATACGTATACGTTGCCGGCGACCAGACAGGTAACTATGAAACCAGCCAATGACCGTTGGAGATACATTAAGAGTGCGTAAAATTCCCAGCAACACGTCGAAGTCTACAGTATTGAAAGCATTACTAAAGTCTAATAATGCAAGCACCGTTAGATTACCGTGTTCCATGCCAGTTCTAATATCATCCGTAATATGGACTAAGGCTGAGGTAGTACTATGTCCAGGGCGAAAACCAGACTGAAAAGGATTAAGGAGGTTATTATATGAGAGGAAAGTACTGATTTGATTGTGACCAAGGCGTTCAAGGACTTTGGAGAGGAAAGGTAATATCGATATAGGACGATAATCGGAAAACGATGCCGGATTGGATTTTTTCGGAAGGGGAATGATTAGTGCATCTTTCCATGAAGATGGAAATACACCGCAGGATATAGAGGTATTGAGGATGTGAGATATAGGGAAAAGGATCTCGTCAAGTATAGGAAGAACCATATTACGGGTGATATTATCGTTGCCCATTGCATTTGATGCTATGGACAAAATACTCTTCTTAATGTCACTAGCAGAAAATTGGCTAAAATTGAAAGAAGAATAGTTGGGAGAGGGAATGGATGAAAGATAATTTAAAGTTTTTGTTTTAGTTGCCCTGTCAAAAATAGGCGAAGAAGAGAAATGACTATTTAGTGAATTACCCCGTGACACAGGGATTAGATTCCCTAGTGCGGGCGTTGTCTTTTTATAAAAAAAGGTTTTTCCTGGGTGGGGATTGAGCCCACTACCTCTGGCTTGACATTCAGTGTGAATAACCACTAGACTAACAGGTCTGTAAACATATCTAGCCAGTCAACAGTCAATTCGTCATAGTTGCCTTAAGTTATAATTTAGAGTTGGTAAATCATAACGTGTAAACAAAACAACAACAATTGAGTGTTCCAAATAATATTAGAAAATGTATGATATATAAAAATATTAGTGCTTAATATTTTTATAGGGATAATTGACTAGCTCAAAATTATTATGGCAGTTTTTTTTTATTTATTTTATTTTGGTAACATTTCCATTTTCGTTACAAGCAAGAACATTAAAATATCTGCCTGCGAATTCTTTAATGTTTTAAATTCCATACGATAGAATAAAGTCCTCAATTTAAAGAGAACTAGGTGGTCCTATTTAAAATATTTGACACTAATATTGTTACATGTTATATAATAGGATGAAGTCGAGTAAATCCAAATTTGTGCCTTTTGTTTTCGTTGAATTAATTTTCTACAGTTATTCTTCAATTAGTACAAAAATACACTAGCTAGTATAAATTAATACGTTCTGCGGTACTAATTCCAGACACAATAATTAAATAATGCTGTCTATCGTTTGTTACTTCAACAATGGATAGACCATCAAATTAGATTGTTATGTTCTGAACTCGTATTATTTAATTTTATATATTTTGCGTTAAAGTTACCGCGTTTTTGATGAAGTTTTAATAATTGTTAATTGATAACGTAGTTATTCAAGAAGTACGTTTGTTCAGAAGCCTCTCCAAACGTGGACGTAAATGAGCGTAAATGAGCCAATACACCCAGGGGTTCATCTCGAGTCGATGTGGGATTAACTTTGAGTTATGGAGTCTCTTTGGTGCTCTTATTAAATGTATATGGGCGTACTTTTCTTGCAGAATTAAGTAGATCGGTACAAGAAGAATTACTGTTTGTGTTTCGTTTTTAATTATTATAACGTTGTTTCTTCTTCTTTTTTGGTCGTTGTTTCTTTAACACTATTTTTTTTTCTTTCATGAAGGAAAGCCCAAAAATATTGTGCAATACAATGCATTAAAATATTAAATCAATATAATTATGTGCAATAATTCAGCCATAGCAGAAGAAAGTAATCTATTTTGAATATAAGTTATCAGAATAAAATTTGAACACTTTGATACAAAATATTTTTTTTGATATGTTTAACGTACGTCCGTTATTTAAACCTATATTTTTTAAGAATTATCGTTACTAGAGAATCATCGGTTATAAATGTCCTTATACAAACTGTTTTTTTTGTTGACTAGCTTTATGTAATTTAATAATTACATAAGTCATATTTACTTTTAGATTTATCATAAAATATAGTAAGCAACTGTCAGCTAATTTGTTTCATCAGCAGATACTATGTTGTAAGGTAAACGGGGTCAGGTCAATAAAAAGCCAATAAGAGGTACAAAATTTCTTTGTACCTATAAACTTTTTCAGTTGGTGTCTGGGGTAAGATAGTTGCACTAGATCATTGTGCGTCAAAAAATACTTAAACTGTTAATAGGTTCTTTGCCTGACCTCTCTATTCAGATTATGATAGTGTATATTGTGTTTATGCATACATTAGCGCATTAATATGCCCTGTGAAGATAGTTCCATTACATATAGACACTATGGCTGAAATTACACTTTTTTTAATAAACTACCCATCGAAACTTTCAAACACTAATTATAAATCTTCATCTTGAAGCATTGAGAAGTGTAGTACAAAGCCGACTGCACACTGTCTGACATCGACGCTATAAGACAATATAACTCTTAAGCCTAGGCCTTCGCGTAGCGGAAAGATTTACTCGACCAACTTAATATAGCGTAACATCGTTGTCTGTACTCTGCTTTATGTAGCGATTAATAACAAATGGGTACTTCCTTTTATAAGGGTTGTTATGATTTGATGTTTTGGGTCGAGCGGATCGAAATTTTATTATTTGACTCGGCAGCATTGTTAAAACATCCATGCCATTGTGATAAAGACGCTCAAGTCCAAGTGAGTCAGATCTGATGTCAATCTGTAGTACAGTTGATATCGTTATAACGTAATTATATTATAAACTTTGAAAAAATAATTTTAGAAAGTTATTGAATAATATTCTACAAATAAATAATAATTAAAAATTGACCATCTGATTTCAATTATGTTGAACTTGTACTATGGAAATCAGATAACTGATATACTACATATACTACTTTTCTAATACACAAATTTCTTTTGTAATACACAAATACATACTTATTATATAGATAATCACACCCAGACACAGGACAAACAGACATGTTCATGCACACAAATACCTGACCTGGGTGGGAATCGAACCCAGGGCCTGCGGCGTGTAACACAGGCATTTACCAACCACGCAGGCCGGCTGGTCATTTATATGGTAAAAATTTGTAAAATTATTTTCTCAAAATTTACAATATGTATGGCAGTATTACGAGGGTGATAACAATGTTTATAAAAAAATATGTATAAATACAGACTTTTTTTTATTAAATACAGTTTAAATTTAAACTGCAGGTAAAAGAAAATACTAGAAATAAGCAGTGGAAAACGAATTCAAGTATTTAAGTTTGTTCATATTTAAATCAGTAAATGTATCCTTATAATATTATTAATGCGATCGATTGTATGATTGGATGTTTAGATGTATGTTACCCGATTACCCAAAATCCGCGAGACCAAGTGGCGAGACGACTGTCGCTACGCTTCACGTGCAGTTCAAAAATAGCCCAATTTTTTTAAAATATGTTTTTAAATGTTTATTATATAATGGAATCCTGGTTCATAAACTGACTGACTCTTAATCAATTATCCGAAAACTCTACTAGAAAAATAAAATTCTGTACAAATACAAACTTCGATGCACGTACAAATCTACTTGTTTATTTTTGGTTAACATAGAGGGCAAAAAATGTCATGTCAATTAATAAAATCCACCGTAAGCCTTGGCTTAGCCTGCCTCCTTGTTATATCATAACTAAAGCCCGATGGGGCAGCCGGGCAGAGAATGCTCAACTTTACTGAAGATTGTTTGTTGTATACAACGTGGCTTAGTCGATATAGCTACCTACTTAGCTACAACGATACATAGGTACGTAGCGATTTTAGATATCGTATTACTGTATTGTATCACCTTAAGGATTGCACACGGGTTCCACATAAATATTCGAAGGTCAACGCTAGCCTTTCACTTCGCAGGTCGTGAGTTCGATTCCCACCCAGGAAAGATATTTGTGTGCATGAACATGTCTGTTTGTACTGAGTCTGGGTGTAATTATCTAGTATGTATTTGTATATAGTATACTTGTATGTAATATATCAGCTCTGCTTAGTTTGGGGTCAGATGGCGGTGTGTGAATAATGTCTCAGGATATTTAATAGTAATATAATTTATCTTAAGAAAAAAACATTATTTTTACTTCGAAAATTTCAATTTTTTATCTTTATTTTTAAATTATATTGATGTTGTGTCTGGTTTCAAATATGGTTAATTTTTAAATTAGTGCAATCTACTATATAAAAATAAGTCGGGTTTTCCTTCCTGACGCTATAACTCCAGAACGCACGAACCGATTTCCACGGTTTTGCATTCGTTGGAAAGGTCTCGGGCTCCGTGAGGTTTATAGCAAAGAAAATTTATAAAATTTAACGCGGGTAACACCGCGGGGCACAGCTAGTCTACTATAAAAAAATAAGTCGGGTTTTCCTTCCTGACGCTATAACTCCAGAACGCACGAACCGATTTCCACGGTTTTACATTCGTTGGATAGGTCTCGGGCTCCGTGAGGTTTATAGCAAAGAAAAATTATAAAATTTAACGCGGGTAACACCGCGGGGCACAGCTAGTGATTTAGATGCTTGGATGTCTCGATGATTACAGTCCCGCAAACTTATCTGACCCGCTGGTAGCGTCGCTGTTATCGCATTTAGTGTTGCTAGTAACAATTTTTTGCAATAAAGTGGGTAAAAATAATATGCACATTGTAACGTAAATGTTACTTCACTAAAAAGCAAACAAATACTGTCATCACAAATATTTATATTTTTATACAATAATTATGATCATTTAAATAAAATGTATACTGAGTGTTCTCTAACGGAGATACTCCAGGTATTATTATGTCACTGGAATGGTTTAATTCAGAAGTCATTTCATCATCATGATTATCGGAATCACTGCTTTCACTTTCACTACCTAAATGAATGATGAAAGGCTCGTCTAAGTATCCATCCCTTTTTCGATACACATTTCCAATATTTTTTTACATGATTGCAATTATTTTGCCATTCATTGACTGTTATTTTATCAAAAGCTTCTGCAATCAATGATAGGATTTCAGAATTCGATCTACCAATATTCTGAATTCTGCAATAAATTTTTGTATCTGCTTGCTCTTTTTCTTTCACAAGTTTTCTAACAAATCGCTCCCGGACACCTACAAAGAAAATAGCGAAAAATAATAAATAATGAATATTTTAAAATATGTATTTTAATTTAAAGTGCGAGGGGGAGTTTCGTATTTTTTCAGAAGCTGACAACACTAACCTGTAGCAGCAGCTACGCGTTCATACAACTTATTGAATGGTATAATTGGTGCCTGAAGGCGTTTCCTTCCTTCATATAATTCAATACTTGTAATATAACGTTCCTCGCATCACTTTTAAAACTTTCGGCATTTTTCACAATTAAAAACCACCTAAAGAAACATAAATACGCGCAACAAACAATCAATGGCAGGAATGTCATGGAATAACGGGCCGATTGACATTTCAAACTGGCGTCGTTAGTTCTACTTTTGGCCACCGGGCCAGACAAGTTTGTAGCACTATACATATGGTGATTTTTTTTCATTCAGCTGTCATCACGCCATCATGCCATGATCTGTCATTGCTACATATCCATGTTACGCAAAAGAAATGATTTGATTTGAAATAAACGAAATGGTACCGCGTTCGTAAGCTTTAGCTCTAATAGCCCCTGAGTTGTCCTAAACGATAGCCATATATGAATATGTAAGTGTGGTAGATTATAGATGTACTTTAAAGTAACAAAATATGCTTCAAGTAATAAAACGCATCATCATGTTAATATTGCGGCTTTAAGTGTGAAGTGATGGCCACCTATCTACAGACGCCAGCACTTCAAGCTACCCCAATCTTTCAAATTTCCCCAATTGAAAGTGAGCTTTATGCTTTTGTGATAAAATTGAAAATCTATTAAAGGAATTTGACAGATTGGGGTAGCTGGATGTGCTGACGTCTGTACAATGCATTGTCTGTCGATACGTTACAGGCTATGGTAACCGCTTTCAAGTGTGGGTCGTTTGTTTAGGTAGTGTAAAAGAAAAAAAAAGCATTCCAAATTCCTACTACCTAGAAGATACCTAGGTAATAAATAGCATTATTAAAAGCGCAACATTCCATGGCTAACTAACATAAATGCTTTGCTCCGTCCGCCTACTTTGTTTAGATTAAAACTTAATGCCCACGGATATTAACATGACAACAGCAATATTTTTTACTCTATTGTGTTTGAAATAGAAAGATTGTGAGATATATGAGCTGGTTTTCCTTGTACTTATTATGTTTTCTTTAAGTTTACGTTATCCTTGAAGGCTTACACTGCTTTGCTTGCTAGCAATCGTGACTACGACGTATGCATTAGAGGGTTGGTTTGTATGGACTATTAGTGCAACTATTGCTCTAATTTATACACATAAATGTTGGCTCCATTGTGGAATTGCACGTTCGCAATCGGACTTTCAGCTGGTGAGTATGATATACAGCACCTCGAGATTTTCTAATAGTATTGACCTGCCCTAGGTAAGTCGAGATATAATTATCCGAATGATAGACAATGGTGCTGACAGCCCAAGTAAAGTGGGTTACCAAATATTGCCGTCTTACAAAATAAAACCTCTTTTGAAAGTAGAAGCTAGAAAATTCCGTTCATCCTTTTTAAATAGCTGGACGAATAGGTTTTGAAAGTGGAATAGAATTTGAATACTTAAAAACAATTTAATGTTTGATAGTGGATCATTGTTAATGGTTACAAAAGTGAAGTACTAAAGAATAGTGATGTGTTGTGAAAATAGTTTATTATTATAAAATAGAATACGTAGTTGGTGTTTCACCCGTGTGTTATCATTTGAAGATCTCCCCTAGATGCCTGATAGGAAACCCTCGCTGCTGCGAGTGTTACAGTACCTAGGAGGAATGTTCTATTAATAACGTTATTACCAGTTACTACACAGAAGTATTTGTTAATATTTGATATAATCACACTTTACTCACACTGTGCAAATATGCTCCACATGAAGAGGAAATTGTAAGTAGGTAGTTTTGCCGTCAATGCAACGGTCCGTGAATGATCAGAGCGGTTAAGCATCTAGGTGCGCGGTTCATATATAAAGGGGTTTCCGCCAAAAAACTAATAGTTAATTATGAGCGAGCTCATAATTATTAGTGTTTTGGCTCTCCATGTTTCGGATGGCATGTCAAGAAGGCAAGCTGTTCCTCTCGATATATCTTAGAAAACAGTTTTAAGTAGATAAGTGAAGTTTTAGTAGCTGTAGAAGTATTTTTTTAATGTATCTATATCTCCAGGTTGCTTCTGAGATATTTTCTAAACAGAAGAATTTCTAGCTCGACCTCGGCCAACCACATTTTCTACGAAAATCCTACCGCCAGACTATTTAAATAGAAATCAATGTTGAGTGCCTACAATAATTATGATAGCAAACACGCCTAATCGAAACCAAACATCAATCCAAATTTATATTTATTTGTTAATGAGACTCTGTAAAACAACATCAAATGAGCACCTTACGGTAAATACAGGTCATTAGCGCGTACTTTCAGAGTTCTACTTGAGAATTCTTAATGAGTTCCAATAATAATAATAATTAAGAGACTCAAAAGCAAATTCGGCGGATAAGAATGTTGGACGAGTATGTACGATCAAAGAATGATTCCGCGAACGAACTTTAAATCTCCTTAATTGGTATAATCCGTTTCGAACGATGTAGCCCACTCCTGCATCTAAGTCTCTTGACTCAAGATGTTTTCATACAAGAAGAAGATAATACATACTACATTGGCAAGTCAACGCTTCATCGGTGAACACACTTGCAATACGAAAAATGCTCTTACTACTAATGTAATAAAAACGTTTTTAAGCTCAATTTGTATCCACTGGCATTGATTGTACTTTTCAAATAAATTGAACATCAAGTTTAAAAATCATTTATTCCGTTAAAATGTTAGATTAATATGGAACGCCTATTTCTTTTCGTACCGTGCGGTAACGTCGTGGTTAGTCGGCTACTGAGAAACACTGCCAAATCTTAATGAAAAGAAACACCTCAGAATTTTCATTTTTTATTTTTATTATGTGTAAGACACATAATAAAAATAAACGACTGAATACAAGCATTTTCCTCACTTAATGAATCTGATTTTGTAACATGCCCCGCTTCACGATTAGGTTTTTAAAATTGCATTGAACATACTTTAGGTGTAGACAATCGTCTAACACTGTTTCAAAGGTAACACTGTTATCTATGTATATTGCCCCATTTAAAGAGTTACTTACTTATTGGCGACGAATTGTATGTAGTATTTAGGTACGTTACGTGTATCGCACCTTTAAAAAAAAATTTATATTCGTTAGCTCTAATTTTAAAGGCCAATGATAATAGCCCGAGATCATATAACCTAACGTTAGTCTGACAGTTCTATTAGGTAACAAAAGGTATATGTAATTAATATAATATACCAATCTGCGTCTATAATGAGTTGTTAAAACAGAATATACACATAAATATATTTCCTAACCTTATTAACTTTAAAAATAATTGTTTTTAAATTAATATCACGTCATCATCATTACAGCTGAAAGAAGCCCACTGCTGGACAAGCCTCTTCCAAGAATCATCTTGAAGGGATATGCCATAATCCTCACGCTAGGAAGAAGGGTTAACGATCGCAGTATGGTCATAGTACTCAGAAGGAGGCTGCTGGTCGACTTCTACGCCCCCTACGGGATGAGATGGGGTGATGATTTTTTGATATTCGCCGCCGTCACCACACAGCAATAATTAAGGTCTATGTATTTGTTTATAAATTAAACAGACTATCAATTAATTAATTAGATACTATTAAGATTATGTTAGTTTATAATATAAAAGGTGCGCCTGCTAGAAACAGTGGGGCAACCATTTGCAATTGTGTGTATTGTGTGTTATGTACTTATGATTTTACACAATCGTACGTTTAAGTATTTAGTTCTGGTCTGCTGCGTTGGTCTAGCGCTAGCATGTTCATCCGTATACAATGTGGTCTTGAGTTGCAATCCAAGGTTGATTTATAACTCAAAATATACTCAAAATGAATGTTCTCATTGGCATTCCGAAGTCAGAAAATTGGGGATGTTACACCCGGTGCCAAGGACACTTCACAAAACCTTTGGTCGTAGGTACACCTTATATATTTCCATTTATATCGGCTAGCTCATCCCATCGGATCACGAGAGTAAGGGACTAGGGGCTACACCTCGTTTGCGCACTGCCTTGTGACCATAAAAAATACACCGTGCAGATGGTTTGTTTCCTACAAGACTAGCCAGTATGCAATTGGAATAGGAGGCCATGAAATTATATCTTTTAATGAATGAATGAAATGAAAAGTTTATATGAAAATGCTAAGATTTATTGACTACTAGCTGTGCCCAGTGGTTTTAACTGCGTTAAACTTTAAAATGAGGTATAGCCTAAGTGTTAAATCAGGGCGTCAGCTAACTCCATACCAAATTTTATTCAAATCGCTCCAGTTGTTTAGACGTGAATAAGTAACAAACATATACACTCACACGGTCGCAAACTTACGCCGTTATAATATGAGTGTGATAACAGCTGTTTGATTAGTATTTTATATGACGTTTAGAGGCTTTCACTGCTTTACCGGATTTTGGAAGCAAGAGGGGCGGTCAAGCTATCTCGGGTTTGATTTTCTTTAAGCAAATACATCATATACACTAAAATTCTCTTTAAGATGAAAGAATGTAATGAGCTTGAAATTACACATTTAAGACAATATACAATGTGTAACAGGCTTAAATCAATTTCAGCGTCAAACATTATCAGGAACATATCAATCGGTTAGTTTAACTCAATTGTTAAACTACATGTGTCAATAGTTATCTCCAAAATATCCCGGCGGAAGCGGTCGGCGGGACCCAAATCACCTGTCAAACTCGCAAGACTTGGTGTAATCGCAGACATCAGTAGATTCTGTAGGCATCTTTGTCCCGTCTTCGATCTTTCGCACCCTTAAGACGAAAGCGGCTCATCGCGAAAATTATTTTTTTGGTAAGTGTTGAGGAATAATTGCGATAGTTGCGGCGATGGGCAATTTTTATAAGCCGCTTATAATTCTGTGATGCATCAGTTTTAACCCCCGAATAGGTAGTATCTAAGAAACACCAATGTTAATAACAGAAGCGAATGATCAACCACTTCTTAATTATTATGAAATAACTCTGAAATGCCTTATTCCATAAAAAATATAATGATCCTATTCTCTTTTTATTGTAGTTAACTAAACTATTCAGAAGTAACACAACTAACTTTTGAATAGTCGAAAATAATTATATTCGTATAAAACCATCTAAAGAGTGATTTCTTAGATGGTATTATACGAATATAACAACTTTCTATATACTAAACTTATCTGAAATATAATTAAGATAGCAGCCCTTGAGAATGGTCCGTGGAGGACTGAAACACGTGTTGGGTATCGTACTGGCGCATGTAATTTGCTTTTTTATATTGTTCCTCTTGCATGTGCACATTATTGCGGGTGGCAGGGCGGTGCAAATTGCATCCCGGCATGATTAAACTGACAATTAGCGGAATTAACATTACATATTGATTTTGTATTGTGATAATTAAGCATTAAAAAACTAATATTTATTCCTTTACCCATTATGTACATAGCTATGATAGAACAGACGGATAAAAAAGCTGACAGATACACATATATGTATAGGTAAAATTTTAATTTTTAACTTACAATGGAGAAAATCTTTGCGCAATACTGATTTATTGTAGAATGTAAAATAATATACGTACGCATAATACGTCACGTATATTGCATACGTAGTATTATATTTAAATATTTTTCATAAATGAACTTGATTTGAAAGCCTTGTCTGATTATAATATATATATAGCTCTTCGAACTGATTAGAATTTTTCGACGGATTATTTATTACGATTTGAAACAGGCCTACGATTCTGAGTTGTATTATTATTTTATTGTTTGGCATGAAATAGTTTGGAAAAAGTCATAAGTTTATCATAACTTGATTTCGTAAAATTTTGAGTTGGGACGGTTTTGCTCAAAGCGCGAGATTTGGTGAATGACCGGCTAGATGTTTCGGGGTTTTCATAGAATACACCATGCCTAAGTACATGCAGAACAAGTTTCCAAACTTCGACTTTGAGACGTTCAAGTTTGGGTTAGTTGACGGTAAGTAGGTAGGTACATATTTGCTCTTTAATATTGGCATATTTTAGTAAGCAGATATTGTTGTGCGCTTTTTTAAAACTTAATATAATTCATTATAAAAATTTCAGATATTTTTAGCAGGCGACAGTTTTTAATCTTGTTGGCGTACATATAATATTGAAGCATCCAGCATAGTATTGGTAGCTGCGATTTAACTTTCTTCTTGCTAATATCTTCAGTACCGAAATTGCACTGACTATATTTACAAATATTTTCTTTAAGACGCTATATACCATGCTTGGTTTACCTGTAGGTAATATAGACATTTTCACAATCGACTGTCATCAACTGTATTATAAATTGTATTTACAATTATAATTGTTTGTAAATTTTGTAAATTTTGCAAGTATATTGGAATAAATATGACTCTGATCCCTGTGATCCTGTAAGAGTTTCTTGTTGTCACCTTAATGATAATATTGAGAAAAGGGGAAACTCTAAGTTTATTTCAATGAATGAAGGGTTTGGCGAATTCAAACAGATATATAAGAAAATTGGATTAATTCTTAGAACGGATCTTAGGTCCAAAAATGATTTATTTAAATGATTATATGATATTTCACATTTATAGTGAAAAAATGGCTTTGTATCAAACTTTCATAGCTGATTGGACTCTTGCAATAAATCTTCTTTCATTGAATATATTTTCGTTTTTTTTTTAAATTAAGTATTTTAGGTAACACCTAAAATACGTTACCCCTTAACTATTTAATTGAAAATGGTTAGGGGCACTGTGGTTAACGTAGTCACCTCGCGCGTACCTACTACCTCGGCACCCTAGTTTCAACGTTCAAACCCCGCACTTGATAAGCATTTGCTTGACCCATACATAATTTGTTTTCTAGTAAACAACTTAACTTGAAAAAGCACCTGTCCTCCCGCACGGGTTTTGTCTTTTTGACTATTTAAATTTCATGGTTTTGAACACTTTATTATTGCATTCTAGATGTATAAAATGGTTTGGAGATCCACTCTGCGTTTACGTAAGCAGTAATCATTTATTTATGACGACAAATTAGCGGTACAAGTTTATTCATCTGAACGCAACTATATGATTACTGCTAGTACTAATTTATAATTATACCTTACTATTAAAAAATAAAAATAAAAAAGGTTTTTATTCACGTAGACTTTAAAAAAGCGCTTGTAAATAGTCAGAACATGTTTGTAGTAATATAATTGTATACATTAGATATTATTTCTAGTAACATAGATATTTAGGTACATCTTGTATGAAAACATTTATAAAATTTATTTTATTACAGAAATGATATTTAGCTAGCTCGTATCAAGTTATTGTCAAGAGATTATGTTTAATTATCTAGTTTAAGTCTAATATTTTTACTACATATTGTCAATGGTTCTGTCTATATTAAAGGTATTATTATTATGACGGACCTTGTGTTAATAACGACGGTCGCGCTTTAATGCTACCACCGGATCCAATGCGCCCCAACTGAGAAGACCCAGCGAAACAAACTCAGTGGGTTCATCTACTACCGGTTTCAATACGACCCAGTTGAGACGGTCCGGCGAAACATACTCAAGCGGGCATGAACACGGGATTTGGTCCAATTAGAGTAATTATTTAGTAGGCAAACAAAATATATGCTCGATCGGTTGTCTGAATGCTTATTATTTTAGATTATATTTAGGTATACAAAAGAAAAACTTCGAAACCATAACATTATTCATTTTGAGACAGAGTCAATAATTTTACTATCCAATCTATACATATAATAAAATCGTAGGAAAGTCAAAACTGTACATTGAATATTTTTTTAAAAGGATACTTGGGGCGTCATCTAAAATGGATATCGAAGTCAAAAATATAGTTTATAGAATTTTTGTCTGTTTGTCTGTATGTATGTCCGGGCTAAACTCAAAAGTACTGCATGGATTTACTTCAAATTTTGCATGAGTATTACTAAGAGGTCGGGTCAACATAAAGGGTACATATTATCACGCGGGTAAAACCGCGAGGCACAGCTAGTATGTAATAAAAAAATATTATAATCGCTAGAAATATCTCAAGAAGCTTACCTTTTATTTTTAAGAGTACCTCTGCCTCAGCAGTGTGGTTGACGGCCAAAAAGAAAAACTCCACCCCTTCTCATTCCGTGTGGTGCGTGGAAGTCGTCCCGAGAGAATATATTCCAGAGAACGGACAGCATCGTTTCTTTTAAGTACCAAGACTATCTTACTGCGTTCGCCAATCCGTCTGCCAACGGTAGGGAGTATGGCAGACCCTCCAAATGATGGACACAATGCATTGTGGATATCTATTGGGGAGGCCTTTGTCCAGCAGTGAACGTCATTCGACTGACATGATGGATGACCTCGGCCTATTCCACATAATATTTATAAAAAAATCCACAGTAAAGTTATGTCATTTATAGTATTTATTTATATCATTTACTGTCTTGTGCTCCACGGCTAGAGAAACGTTAACACTTCATAAATTTATGAAATAATTAAATAAAAAATATGAAACGCTTCCCTCACGAACTTGCCCTATATTATCGATTAAGAATGCTATCGTACGGATTATTTTGTCTGCTGATTCTTATGGTGATTCTTGTGAGGCTGATTCTTATAAGCCACAAATTTTCAGATATTTATAAGTATTGAAAACGTTATCAACTAAATTAAAGGACTAGCTTAAGGAAGCCGAAGCAAGACCAGCTGATGTATTAACACATGATGATTGTTTCCTTTGTTAGAAAGAATATTTTATAAGATTATAGTTTCCTTGCGAAGTATTGTTTCTATTGTGATTTATTTTAGGGAGAAATAAAATAAACAACTCAATTTCATATTATATTCAATTAAATTTTCGTTTATATAATTGAATCGAATAAACATTTAGCCAATATTTTCGTTACCTAAGCGGTAAATGCTTAAATTGTTCGTGTGAGCCAAGTGACGTATGTAGTTTTACAATAAAACTTAATTAACATTAATAAAATATTTACAATATTTGGAATTTCATCACAGCTTCACGAAAACAAGCATAACATTGGAACAACAAAACAAACTGTCGAACTATATCTATGATGCGTCTAAAACTATAAAACAAGAATGTGACAATACAGCCTCAATCGATAAATGCGTAAATACTGTAACAGAATGTTTATTGAAAACAGTTTTACTGAACAAAGCAATATTTTTGAACTGCGATCCACTATCACCAGATAACCTTCACATTAACCCGAACGCTATGCCCTTTCATTAATATCTACTTATAATACACTGTAACCAAAAAGGAACCAACCGTTTATTCTATACCCATTCTCTGTAACCAAACACTGCTTTGCCCAGGTACTACAGATAAAATAGAATTGAAAAAATATATTTAAACTAACCCGTGATTGATGTATTTAGAATTATGACAGATCTTTTTATAGGCAATCTGTCAAAATTTATTTCTATTCATTACATTTTGAAACTGATGACGGAAAAATTAAGCATAAGTATCTTAGTACGAAATATTTTCAACATAATTAAACATACATATTGAATTAAATTAAATTAAATTAGTGACGAAACTTTTGCAGTTATGTTAGCAATCACTTATAAAAAAGAAATTAAATAAGACTTTATGTTCGAGGCTCATCAACTAAATTATTTTTAACCTGTTCCGTAAACCTGTTTAATTATCTTACAGGTGAATTTGCATTTGACAGTTTATAATAATCGAAAAGCAAGTAAAAAAGTTGTTGACATAATTAGTCTAAAATCAAAAAAGTAAACAAACATATGTTCTTTTTATGTTTTTTTTTTGGATGGATGGTAATAGATAACCTCGTGTTATTGTTACCCAAGGTCAGTCGACTGTTGTTTAATTACAGCCCAGTTCGACTGTTAAACATGTTCTTGAAAGTACAGGGACGCGCCGAAGTTAAACCACCTAGGCGGTCACCCATCTATGAACTGACTGCGCACCTATGCGTCTCTATTCTTTCTTATTCTTAAAAAAGACAACGCCCGCAGTAGGGAATTTGATCCCTGTGTTGCGGGGTACTTTACAAACATATAATAGACGGACACAAATAACATCCAGACTCAGAACAACTATTTATGGGTCACACAAATAGTTGTCCGGCGCGGGACTCGAACCCGCGACACGAAGCGGCGAGGCGACTGTCTTAGCCGCTGCGCCACACGTGCAGTCATGTTTATAGTATATTATGTTTACTATGTTTTTAGTATATTATGGATACCTAGCATCGCCACAAAGTTCCGTCCCGTAATTTAATTTGGCCTATTTGGTGGTGAAATGAGGGAAATGATTAAAAAAATATATTTAAAATTTGATGTATAACCTCTTTTCAACACTAACCGATCTTTGGATTGAGAAAGCAATAACATCTTATAACAAAAGAGTATAGAATGCGGAATGTGCGTAACCTACCACCCCTCAACATCAGCCGATATTTTAGTAATATCATTTCCAGTAAACTAACTACTATGTGCAACATAATATCATTATTTATTACTATGACTCAATACTAATTATACAATTAATATACATAATTAGAATAACATTGAATACCATTCTATACGTCGACCTCATTATTATAATTTAAGTGGAATTTTTAATGAGAATATCCATTATTTTATATTCTAATAACAGATTTATAAAACTAATGTAAAATTTAATAAATAAAACCGAGTTTTGAGTTGCTTATGTACATACACTACTAGGGTATTGAGATTCCTTCACAAAATGTTACGTGTCTTTTTGATAGTAATTTTGTACCTACAACTATATACATTCTAAACGATGTGATCGTATCGGATAAATTACTACTATCTTATATTTATATTGATTGATATCGCAATGAAATAATGTCTACCTTAAGCAAAACTATGATTATTAAAAATGTAAACAGTTACTAATAAAGTCCTCTGAATAATACGAACTGTTTAAAGTTGACGCGGTCGTCATTTAATACTAACATGGCACTGCACACCATTAAACGATTCGTTATCAGTCTTTCGTGTTAATATGCTCCGACACCACAAATGCAAAACATCTCATATTAACTACCAACGAGCGTAATTACTTCACACCAATTTTCTCTCTGCCATAGCGTGCGGGTGTCCCGGGTGCGCGTAGTGTCCCGGAGACGATGGTTCGTATAACGACATCTTCAATCTCTTGCACTTGGCTCGTCGATTCTTAAACCAAAATTGCACATTCTTCGACTCTAGTCGCGGGAACTTTTGCCTGTAAGGCATCCTGTTTAACTCTTCTGTGTATTTCAAAATCAGATTGTGCGAGGGATGAGTGTTCATTGAGAACCACTGCTCTAAAACGGGGACTTCTGATACTGGGTCGATGAAAGTCCGATTCCGTTTACGTCGTTCATCTGAAGCACCTGCAAGAGCCAAGTTAAGGCCGCTTGCACCTTCTCCGGGTACTGGTCCAACACCAGGAAACCCACTCATATATTGACTCATATACATGATACCGTGCCCAAACATCGGGTGGTTAGGCACCATAGGGAACGGCAGACGGTCCAGATGGGGTGAAGACGGGCTGTAATGTCGTTCTTGAATGACGTCATCATCAGATCCATCATGGTCATCGCCCACACCGTTCTCATCTTCATTGTTGTTGTTATTGCTGTTGTTGTTGTGTGAACTGTCGCTATTCTTAGCTGGAGACCGTAGCGGTGAGTTTACATTGTCAGGCTTGCTCAGATCTCTTGGTTCTTGTTTGATATCGTGAACCTGCGACAATAGAAATCTTATTAGAAAACTATGCTTTAACCGATAAATCTAGTGGTCCATAATGGTAGGCATAAAAACTCACCTTGATTATATCTGGTGGTTTTGGGGACCCCTGCGGTCTATCATCAGTATCGTTGTCTATATGTTTCTTTGTAGTGATTAACGATAGAGGTGCATCGGGACTCTCCGGCCTGTCATCTGGGTTTAAATCTCCTCCATCATCTTCCAAGTCCGACCCTCCATTAGAAAGATTGTCTTCGGACATTACTGACATCGGGTATCTTCCAGGGCTGCCCGACAACTGCATGGGGCTTTTCATGCTATGGTCTTGAGAACCATAAGTATCGCCACCGGGTAGTAAAGATCCGTTTGTGGGACTGTGACTTCTACTATTGAAACCATTTACACTGAGATGGCAGCTCAAGCCACCAATATTTCGGAGTTCAGCACGTTTCTGTGCAGCTCGTGCATTTTTAAACCAGTATACAACATTGTTGACATCAAGGGGCTTACGACCCCGCCTGGATTCTAGATTATTTAACTCTCGAACATATTGTTGTATTTGCTGCCTGCTTGGGTGCTGATTTTCAGAAAACCAGCGTTGAAGCTTTGGCAATTCCAATTCCGGATCAAAGCTTGTTCGCATTCTAGTTTTCTGTGTTGGATATTGACTTTGGACTGTTTGCAGGGCTGGGTGTAAATGGTCCGGAATTGTATTGAGTGTAGGTGAACGATTTTTAGGGCCAGGGGACGGGTACCGTCGAGGGCTAAATGGTGGTGGTCGTGGTGAAACTTGGGCACTCCACCATGACTCAAACTTTCGCCGCATGTCCTCTGACGGTTCATGAAAAGTGTGAGGTCCCGGTGGCGTACGATCATGACCACGACAAATTTGTGCCAGTGTAATCTGTAACAAAAAAAACAAGGCTTTTAAATGAAGGTCACCATGAGAAACACAAAGAGTAAATAATATAACAAGATACTACAAACAATTTTAGACGATTTTAAAGAGGTCAGTCTAACCAGCTACAGATACAGAGATAATTGTTTGAATAAACACGGAGCATTGTTTCACAGAACATCGCCATTAGATTATGAAAATATTAGGTAGGCTGTTAATGCATGTGTCATGCGCGAGTGGTCGGCTTGGTTCTGAGGCGACGAGGTGTTTACTCGGTGGTTAGTGCGCATCACTCCCGCGCGCCGACGAAACTTCAATCATGGTCTGCTCTAAAACAATGAGCGGGAAGGGCGTCTCGACAATTAGCATCCACCCACTGCGCCCTCAACGAGGCGCCGGCACACCGCCGCGGACTAAGTGCTTCCACCGGCACCTTGCCGCGTCTCGATTAAACAATGCACCCGAAACACCTAGTCTATCCCCATACCACTATTTGAACATAAAATAATAAACCGTGTGACTAGAAATGATTCCAATGCGATGTTTAAATTTCACAACAATTTATTCAATGATAACAGCAGATGCATGTTTAAAGAGGTATTAATCGCACACCAAGTAGTCAATCATGAAGAACTAGTCAGATTATAGCTCCGTCGTAGAGTTTACCCAGCTTGACAGTTATGCAAGTGAGATCTGCTCGTATCGCTAGATTACATAGAACAATGCCAGTGATTACGTCGTCAACCGAGTTGTCATGCCGCGGCCGTTTGCTCGCAAGTGTTGCTAAATCAGACGTTAAATTAACTGTAAGTATTACACATCGAGATTGTGTCTATAAATCATGTCAGAGGTATTAGCGTAGTGCTGGAGTGATACGTTAATCCGCTTCTTTGTTTTATATTTTTAAATAGTGAGGCCATATTTGCTTTCAGATATTGTCTGTTTCAGCTTCGTGGAAGATTTACGAGAGCTGGCGCCTGCGCGTGATAACTCGCGTCACGTGTAATCCGCCTAAGTACGTAATTCGGTGTGTGATTGCGAACATTTCTTGATATACTCGTAGCTAAAAGGACAACTTTGAACACAATAGGCTTAGTCTTATCTTATATTATTTTCGTAGTGTGTACGCATATGGACTTACTTCTCAAGGAGTTATTAAGTGCATGTAATACTTAAATGAACCAAGAGATGTTAAAGATTTCAAAATTAAGTAAGAAAGTAGACTTAAAGAAGATTTATGGTTTAAATTTGATCCTGCATCGAGGTGACACTTGAATAACCCCTTCGATAAAATATTCCTCGCGAGCGTCTAAAAGTTTGTTCAGAGTTAAAATCGAAGTGGCGCAAATTGGCGTAAGATAAATTACCATAATATCATAGAGCCGCGTTCATCTGGCATTTAGCTAAGTACTTTGGCGTTTGAGGTGTTTGATTATCTTGCCCGGCCGAAGTTCCTTTGGTTCATTTGCGCCAACTTTGACTTGAATTTATAACTTCAAATTGTTTCTACCTGTCTATAAGACCGTTACGCTTTTCTTTCGTGATACTTTTGAAAATAGTGTTACATAACCAACCAGACCACAATACAATGTCATACAAATGCCAAATTGAAATATATATCCATAGAGCCGGTTATATCAGAATGAGGGCGCGCGTGGAGCGCTAACCTCGCGTTTAATAAGATTATAAAGCATTATTTTATGGTATTAATAAGATCAAAAGCGTTCGTACATCTAAAACTCCTTTTAACCCTCTTTCGGTGTGGCTCAAGTCGGCAAGACGAGGGAACCCCCCGAAACGCCCTAACCCGTTCGCAACAAGGCGGATATTTAGAAATATAATAAGGCATCGCGAGGCGTGGATGAGACTCAGATTCAATTAAATTTATTATGTATGGAGATCTCGCATGTGAGACAGGTGCTCATCGCGTCGACAAATTTGAATCTATCTCCCCGCGCCAAGACGTTTAAACCTCTTTGTAACTTATAAATTCCAAATCTTTCTTGACGATGAATAAATTAATCATATTTTAATCATGTTAGAGGAGTGTAGTGAATCAAAATTGACTAAGAACAGAATTATGTGTATGAATAAAAGACATATTGATTTTCACTTTTCAAATATTTTTCTCTTGTATTTACAAGGTATGTGTTTCATGTTTTTCCGAGCAATTAATAGCGAATAATAAAATCTTAAAATAAATAAAGAAGATGGTTAAAGATCAAGAATAAATAAAGAAACTAAGAAATATAATACGACAATGGGACTGATTAATATCCGGAACATTTAGAATCTACTGATTATCCCCCTCAAAGTATTAATAAAATAAAAAGTATTAGTTTAACCGAGTCGCTCATACAATCAACAAAATTCAGCAAAACTTAACTATTGTTTTAAGTTGTACAGAAGTTATTAGTTGTTATCATATAAGACATGGATCAAACGTATTCTTGGAAAAAGTAAAGCTGCTATATAAAATATTACTTAAAATAGCAAGAATCAAAACATGACGTCAAAATGTATAAAGCTGCTGATATTATTTATTTATAATACATTATTACTTAAAATAACAAGCATCAAACCTTAAAACGTGACGTCAAAATTTCTATAAACTTTCTCCTTTGTTAAGACGAAGAGCCGCGAACATGAAAACAAATGCTTCCTTAATTCTTCCCCCAGCGATGATCCCTATTAGCAGGGACTTAACCGTAACCTCGCAATTATAAAGACAAAATTGTAAAACGTACTTAGAGGAAGGAGCTGGAGAACTATGAACTCTGACTGACAGACACGATAATGATACGTCTTTGCTTATTATTTCTAATACGATGGCAAGAAACTTACTTTTAGTAAGTTTCAGTCAGTCGTTTTACGACTAAATAGAGACTATATCAGTGAGAAATAGACTCTTTTACGTCTACTTGAGCCTATTACGAGGGGCTAGTTGCCATGTGTGGTAGATACTTGCCTTTGTGGGTTCGATTCCCACCCAGGACAGATATTTGTGTGCATGAACGTGTTTGTCTTGAGTCTGGGTGTAATTATCTATATAGGTAGTAGTAGTATGTATTTACAAAAGTAAAGTATTATATGTACTATATCAGTTATCTAGCTTCCATAGTACAAGCTCTGCTTAGTTTGGGATCAGTTGGCCGTGTGTCTAATGTGTCTGTGTCTAATAATGTCCCAGGATATTATTATCATTACCCATACGTTACGTATTATATTGAAAAGTCACAAATATTATTTTAATATAGGTGTAAGTCATTTCTTAGTTAGTAGGTTTAATGACTAATTTAGTTACTGTATAGCACTTGTTCGCATAATTTTATTTAAGTTAAACATACTCGAACAAATCTAACGTTACGATTGAAATTTATTGAGGTATTTTTTTAATAAATATCGTATATTTAGGAAATAATATATAAAAGTGATCGATAGAAAATACTTACAAGCATAGAAAGGGCTATGGCTGAACAATTAGGAGACTTGGGTGTCCTCTGACTCTCAAACTAGGTAAAACCTGTGTTTGGAGTGATCAGTGGTTCTATATACTAAATAGGTCTATATTATATTGAATAATTTTCATGCGGGTATCATGAATGATCACCATTAGGATCGTTTCCATTTCAGTACATTTCTTTTCAATAAATTTTTATCTTAATTAATTAAACGGGACTAAAACGTAGTTATTTATATCTAAGCACACTAATAGCAATAAGAAAGGTTGCGAAGAAAACTGCGTCTTGTATAAGTGGCACGAAAATAGTTATAAATAGGTGATAAATCGCGCTTATAGACATTTGCTGCCACCAATCCGAAAATAATCGATGAGGTTAAGCAACTAGATGCGCGGCCAGTCTATAGATGGGTCACCGCCAAATTTGTTTAATTTCTGAGCGTATACATGCTTCGGAGGTTTCATTAAACTGTCGGTGCCGCCTGTAGTCAATAGGCAATCATTGATAGAATTACAAGAATGTTAGAATAACGGATATAAAGCTAGCCTTAGCCAATAAATACATATAGAAGGATTAAACTCACAGGTTTTTTTTTTTATATCAGAGGGCGACAAACGATCAAGTGGGTCACCTGATGGTAAGTGATCACCGCCGCCCATGGACACTCGCGACACCAGAGGATGCGCGAGTGCGTTCCCGGCCTTTTAGAGTCAGCAAACAAGTGTTGCTGACCCTTCCCCCCACCCCAATGACATATATCATAATTAGTGACATAATTGTCAGTACTTACAAAAAATTTTATTTGGCTATATTCACGAATTTTCTTGAAAAATTAACTATTTTGAGGATTGTAGTCTCTAAAATAAAACACCTATTTGTTAAACAGACACAGCCAAAGTCTACCACAAAAACGAAAATCGCCGATCAAGAGCAACATTTAATTAAATTGCTAAAACAATACAAATACTTACTAGGATAAATGTTCCCGATTGAAAGCGTGCCTTACAAAGCGGGCTTAAAATATGGAAAACAATGAGTTTCCACGTTAATAAGGGGGTAAAGGTTTAGTTAGGGGCATCGGGGGTATTTAGACAGGTCGGGTAAAGGGAACATTACAGCATTCGTGAATGTTGGTTTAACGCAGTGTACCGTATTGCTATTGTCACCCTATCTGGATGATTTTAACGCCTCAATTGGCTGAATTAATTCGAGTTGACAGATGTTTTAGAACCACAGCGCGGTGAAGAGATTATTACGATTGTTTGTGTTTTAATTTTTTAATGTTGCTTGAGTTCTAATATAACACTCTCTTACCAGACAATGAAAATAAATGTCCGTAATGGCTGGATTCAAAAAAGGAGGCTTCAATCTCCTGAAACTAAAAAAAACTTATTCAAGAAATCCCAAGAAAATCGGCCAATTGATACAGAAATATTATTGTCGTAGACATACATCTAGACGGTCGTAAATTTAAACAACACGCTAATATGTCATCATAGAATATCATCACCCCATCCCCTCCCGTGGGGGGCGTAGAAATCAACCGCGGGGATACTTATCAGAGAACGTGCAGCGACGTTTTTCTGAAAACTATGACCATCATACTGCGATCGCCAATCCGTCTGCCAAGCGTGGTGATTATGGCATATCCCCCCATTCTTTGGGGAGGCTTTTGTCCAGCTGTGGACGTACTTTGGCTGACATGATGATCTATGCTACTGGTTAGACAGACCTCATTTCTACTTTTAAAATAACAAATAATCTTTACTCTGGTATCCGGTAGGATTTCTTACCTCATCTAAAGGGCATCCAGTAGACATAAGTAACGGCCGACTTTGCACCAATAAGAGTCTGAGTAGCTTGTCCTTGATGTCTTGTAAAGGAGTCGGTCGCGGTCTCAGGAGTTGGATCCGTAGTGTCGCGACTGTCGTCAACTCGCCAAGCACTTCACCAACTGTGGCTAGCGGGCCGTCTGAGATCCTCTCGAATGGAAGTGGCTTCCAGTTGTTTATCACCACAGAACCTGTTTCAGAAAACATAATATTACTCTAAAGAAATTATAGATTGCAAATACCCTTAAATTCTGTCATAGTTTGTCGTAATTATATTTAAATTTGGTTTAATTAGAGACCCAGAAAAAAATTCCAAGTTCAAGGAGTTTATTTATTAATAAATATCATAGATATCCTGGAACATAATTATTCACACACGGCCATCTGATCCCAAACTAAGCAGAGCTTGTACTATGGAAACCAAATAACTGATATACCTACTACATATACTATTTTTGTTTTGTAAATACATGCTTGTATAGATAATTTACATCCAGACTCAGGACAAACAGATATGTTCATGCACACAAATATCTGTTCCGGGTGCGAATCGAACCCATGACCTGTGGCGTGAAAGGCAGAGTATCTACCAACCACGCCTACAGGCCCAATTTATGGATAGAGTAAATCTACATCTACGTATCTTACCTTTGGCGGAAGCAGCCAGCTCATGTGGGTATCCAAGCCTCATCATGGCAGCCGGAACCAGCTCATGGAAGGCGGTAGCGGCGGGGATAATCACGTAGCTGTCCGTCTCAACTACCGGCCGTCGTCTCCATGTGCCTTCCTCCAACGAACATACTGCTTCCACCACACAATGCACCGGCAGGGTTTTACCTAGGGCAATAAGAACACACATAAGTATCTATAATTCGTTTATAACTAAATTACAAGCAAATATACGGTCAATCCGATGGTGAGTGGTTAACGGGACTAGTGCCTCCCTCTTACCCACCACTGCAACTCCTGTAAGCCAGGATCAACAGTGGCACACAATGAAATGACACTGAGCGGTGAGGCTCAGGCATGTCCCGGGGAATCACTTTAACTGTCTTGGATCCCGCAACGAATTTAATCAGAAAGAAAAAAAGGAGGAGTCAGAAAATGGTGAGTGGTTACCGTTGCATGTGATTCTTGTAACACACATGGCAACATCTGTGACCCTATACCGTCCCCGATGAGCTCTGGCAAAATTACTCACAACCAGGACCTCAATATTAACGGTATAATGCTATCACCTGTATGTAGAGTATTCTGTAAGTAGAGGCCCCAGTCAAGCTGCTAATTGGGCTCAAAAAGACTATGGCTCTACCTCTTTTAAATGTTGTTATCGTTTGAGTTAAAGCCTACGACCAATCTATTATTCTAGAACTAACAATAATACTAAAAACTTGGTTGTTTAGACGAGTACATTAAGGTTAAGCTTTTCTATTGCCAGTGGTCTATTGTACAATTATTAAAAGACGATACTAGTATTTTAGTAAGGCTGTTTTTATCCTAACTGTACCTATTTTAATAGTAAGTTCTTAGATGCCAGTAAACGTACGTAAAATAAAATATCTAAATCAATTTTACGCCGTATTTATATTTGTTGTCAATAATTAAGTACCTTATAAATTAAGTCCAATATTTTAACAGCAAAAACATTACAGAAAAGTATTTTCGTAGAATTTCTTTGAAAAATCACTTAGTAAGTTGAACGTTGAAACGCTGTCGCTAAGAAGGCGCCTTAATTATTTAGCAACTTTTCAAGCGAAAAAGCAATGCTTTTGACTTGCTCGCGGACGCAAAAAACCTACTGAAATGTTAAAATAATAATTAATCCTTGTGGAACAGGCGCCCATCGCTTTGTGACGACCGGTGGCGCTTTTACCGTTTTTCTTTGTAAACGCTTCTTTGGTAAGATATTAAATAGTTTTTGCCGCTTCGATGCGCTTTTTTACCCGTTTAAAAGCTTGTTGCATCACTTTTATTAAAGTCTCTTACTCTCTTCTTCCATATTCTACTTTCGAAAAAAAAAATTGTTCGAGAATAATTAGGTATGGAGTAATTCCAAGAATGCTTTTGTATAAGTTTCAGGAGATTGTAACGTCCAACATGTGAATATAAGCGAATTTCTATTAATATTATTATTATGGTAAGCACAAGCTGATTTACAGTATCAATTGGAAACAATAGTCGTCTTTGGGCGCGCAGTTATTGAATTTACATAATATCGAATGTTCCGGAATTTGGTTGTGCAAAACAAAGTGGGTACCAGTGGGAATGGTGAAATTATAAACTACCGCAAATGTTATAATCTTTTAATAACAGGGTTGAGGTGCGTTAAGCTGACTTAGCTTTTTGGTTACAGTAGTTTTGAATTGGAGTTACAGTTTTGGTAATCACCTTTACAACTTTCGATAGTTATCAGCGAAAAGTTTTTGGTAAACGAGTATTTTAAATAATTAAATAAATACTCTGTCATTGAATTTATAACATTTTATATTTTAACAATGATAATAATATGTATTTTGAATCAATACTTATTGCCAATATTTGTATGATATCTTTTATTATTGCCTAACATCCCTGTTAACTTTTACTAAATGACGTAATAATTAGTGAAGACAATAGTAACACCTTGAATACCAAAACCTTGAAAAAGAACCCCAGATGAGTCTCAAAACTCTAGTTGGGCATATCTGGTTATGTACTTGAGTAACAGCAACGGTATTAAAATCTAATTATTGTTAGTGTTTAAATTAATTTAGCATGACAAGGTGTAAATGCGTGGAAAGTTTTAATCCCTAAAGAATCCTAAACTTGTCAGATTCTATCAGTCTGACATAAATGAAAGCCAGACTTATTGAATGAACACACACACACACACACAAGTTGTGTCAATTATTTCTATATAACAGTACAATAGGGTTGTTTATTTAATAATAATTCCTTTAAAATATCTTGCTCTCATCCCCGAGTATTCCGGTAGAGGTTAGCACCTAGCCCACGATTTAATATAAGGCTCGGATTATATGAGGTTTAGTTACGCCGCCCGCCCGTCGCTGTCCTTTGGTCACTTAAACCCTTGCTTTATGAAACTATACACGTGGAATTGAATATTAATTCAATGCGATAGGTGGGACCATATTTAAGGTATTAGATGTGGTTTATGTATGCAGTCTGTGGTTATTAGCAAGTCAAGGATATTATTCCCGTTTTTTATTTGTTTTTTACATTTCAGACATCTTTAAAAATGAGTTGTATAAATGTAAGTGCGGGTGGGGATCGAACCCACGGCCACGGGGTATCCGGCCTCATGTGTGTTAACCACTCCGCCACCGCAGCGGGGTTCTGATACAATCCATTTGATATTTCTTAACGCATAAGACGCACTGAAATATATACAATTCATTTTAAAAGATGTCTGAAAAAGTTAAAAATAATAAAGTTAATCATAGTTAATAATAAAAACTATGATTTAATGAACATTCTTTTTTTATGCCAAATGGGTTTGCACTTCACCACGATTTCACCTGATGATTAGTGAAGATGTGGTCGAAGCTGGACCGCGTGTACCCATAAGATGCCTGTTCACTCTAACTTTGAATAAACCCATATTATATGAGTCTGGAAACACGTGGTCGTTTAAGGCATTTTGTATTTTTGAAGTCTCCCCAGCCTCCCCCGCCACAAAAATTTATCCCTGCATCGCGGAAGAATTTATATCCATACAATTCATGTATACCAAAAACTTTTAAATTTAGTAATTGGATAGTTCGTATGTGACTATGCTATGTATACTTTATGAAGGTAAGAAAAATGCAGTACTCTCTTATGTAGGTAATCATTTACCAAATTATAAAAAAATAGCAATAAATAAAGACTTTCTTAGATCTAAATACACACTTATTGCTAACAGTTTTACTCTACACAATTAATCTCACAGCAAGGAGTACAAATTAGAGCAGCAGATACGGCGTTCATTAGCTCGCTACATAAAATAGCAATTAGACAGACAAACAGTACGCTAAGAACGCTTGAACCAAGCTGAAATAAATACTATAACATACTACAAAACGACAAGTTAAGACATTGGTGAATTTCTGGAACATAATATTTTATAAATAAATAAGGAAATTTACTTCACCTACCTACTTTAACCAGCAGCTTTCATGTTTGGGTTCGATTTCTGTGAATTATATGTTATACATCTTTATCCACTATACAGGAATTAATTTCCCTAAAGATGTTTGTTTTATATATTAAAAATAACTATTTTATAAATGTATTTAGCATCCAACTGGCAATCTGACATTATATGGCACACGACATCGATTTATTATTGAGACGAAAGTGTGTCCCGTGTCGTTATGGCGATAATTTACTTAACTACGTGATGTCTTGTTTTAGTACTTTTTAGTAGAAGTCTGGTAAGTATGTTGATCTCTTACAACATTAAAACAATTGCTATTTACTGACCTTTTTCAACTACAATTGACCGTTTTATTACAAGCTTGAGTAAAGCTAAGCCGATCCAAGACCACTTGAAAAGAGTTGAGTAAACAGAAGGGATGGAAGTATGTACCTAAGTACTGAATTAAAACTTTGTACTAACAGGCATTAGCGACGGCTTCAAGCCACCATTTTGTTAACATGAGGTTAAAACTACAGTTAAGTTACTCTAAAGCTAGGCTTTACATATGGTTGGTCTAGGAGCTATAAAATAGCGTACTTTTGTAGCTGCTACGGCGTAGTAAAGGAATGAATTTGACGTGGATATAAGTTGAACAACGAATATATCCCATGATTATAATGTCTTTAGAATTCTAATATTATAGAAAATACATAGAGTTTTATGACAGTGCCATTTAAATTATTGATAGCAAAATTAAATTATCATTTATTTTTCAGCTACGGCACGGCGTAGTAGCGTAGAGTAAAACTTAATGAAATAGGAATGAAAAACGTTTCGAAATCATATATTATAAATGAAGTTTTAAAGCTATAGTAAGTAGTTTCAATTATTATTACAAGTTTAGAAGGTGAAACTAGTAATAAATTATAAAACAATGTGTTCATACATAAATTAACTTTTACATTTTTCTCACAAGTTAATAATACGATTTGCAGCCAATTCTGAAATCCGACAAACGTGAAGTACGTCAAGAAGGTTTTATTCTAATCACCCGTCGGACTGGATGTGGAGGCTTAAGCAGATATGTTCGGAATCAAATTCTATGTCTTACCTGTCGGTGCGCTCGTACCCCTAAGTTGAAACCACGGAGGTAGAATTTCTAGATTTACCTTTATTAATAATATTTAATACACTTCGTACAGAAATTCTTAGCTTTCCTGGATAGATTTTAATATCGTTATTTTAGCTATTTCATAATAAGTAGGATTCATAAAATTCAGAACAGTTGGTCAATAGTTCTGGATAGTAGGTATTTAAATTGGAGTTGGTAGATTTTGACATTACGTTATAACTAAAATCAGTACCTAACTAAATAAAAAAAATGCTTTGTCGCGGGCACAGTGACTTTTAATTTATTATATAGCAGTAAAGCCTCAACTCTTTTGAACAGACGCCATCACATCAAACTACCCCAATCTGTCAAACTTCCCTTACTGAAAGTGATCCTTATGCTTATGTGATAAAGTTGAAAATCTATGAAAGAAATTTGACAGATTGGGGTAGCTAGATGTGCTGGCGTATGTACCTTATAGATTTTCAGATATTTTCAGATATTCTTAAAACAAAATTGTTTTAAGAATATCATTGTTTTACAGTTATACTTACGATATGACAAATTCTCGAGCTACGGTAAATGTTAAAACTGTTTATGTTTTGACTTATGAATTGGGTAAAGAAAGGTCAAGTTATTACAAAAACAGAGGAACTTAAGACCCGTGTATTAAATATAAGTTAGTAAATTATCTGTGAAGAACCGGAAGACGCAGAGTGGGCAGGCCCCCTACAAGATGGACCGATGATCTTGTGCGGGTCGCTGGAAACTGCTGGATGCGAATAGCGCAAGACTGGCAATTGTGGAGATCTTTGGGAGAGGCCTTTGTCCAGCAGTGGACGTCTTTCGGCTGATATGATGATGAAATTATTTGTGAAGAAAGCCCTCAAAAATGCTTCACCCCATCTAGCAGATTTATGGAAGTCACAAAGCATTAACAATGAACTGTGAGCGACGTGTGTACTTACCCCGGAGTTAGTAAGTATTTCGCTAAAAGTCTCATCCAAACCCCGCCCCTAAGAACGGGAGCTTAATTGAGTCTGCTTCTTTAAACAACTAGATGTAGTATCCACTTACATCCAATTGTGTATCATGTACAATGTATGTTTCATTTTTGTAGTCGCAATTCTTTGTAAAGATATTTCAAGATCATTTTTAGACAGTAAAGTAACATGTTGGAAGTGAATATTGAGATGTTTATAATCTTTATTAGGTTTTTCAATAATCAGTACCTGAAGTGGCCGTCCGTGACAACATGCGAAAATAATATAAACCTATGGAACGATAATGTGACATATCTAAGGATTTATTAGGCGTATGATCAACAATCATACGTGCTCACTAACACAGTGGTGAAGAGCATTTTTCTTGGTAGATCTTTTTTATCTATTTCTGACTTGCTCGACGTTCGCAACCAGTAGGTACTGTTTTATCTGCGTTTGAATGCTCTACCACTATGCCTCTAAGAGATTCGTTATCGTGGAAGCAGGAAATTGTTAAAAGTAATCGAATGAAAACTGAAAGAATTACTAAGATAATAGTTATAATTTTTATTCTTCGTCTTAATTGCCTATAATTATTGAAACAACTTACTACTACTACTTGTATACGTCTTTGCAAAACTGTACAAGTGGCATCTGGATTTTATGAAAAAATTAAGTATTACTAAAAAGGTAATCGAAGTAAAACCTCTTATGTCGGACAGTGTTTTGAGAATAAACTTAGAAGTTGGTACTTCATAGACCGGATGACCGGATATAATAGCTTATAGGAAGCGTGACGATGAGGCGAGTTTCACGCTTTTTGCTCACCCAAAATGTACACATATATACACCGTATAAATATATCTAATGGGAAGCGTGACGCGACGATGACGCGAGTTCCATAATTTTTGTTCAATCAAAAGTGCTCAACTCGCCTTAAGAACTATTCACTTCAATAACACGCGTCAAATTTGTTGAGTGTACACACGGCTACATATCGAGCTATACATACATCCCGCGTTTTATAGGAAATCCATACAATGAGAGGTCAGCTTATATTGGATATGTATAGCTTGATATGTAGCCGTGTGTACAAACACCACTATTGGATTTGCGTGTTTATCGTGCCCATTCGTGAGTGATGATCTGCTTAGATTGGATAAGTCGTGGCGTGACGGATGCTGAAACCTAATAAATACCGTGTCGTGCCAACGTTGTAATTGCGCGACAATATTTACAACATAATTATATGTTACTCACTTTTTTATTGAGATATATACATACATATAAAAGCTATTATTATGTATATTATGACTATAGTATTGCTATCGCTTGATGTTATAGTAAACACCGTAGATTTATAAGTTCAGTGTTCTTCATTTAATAAATAATAAATATCTTGGAACAACTAACACACTGTCATCTGATCCCAAACTATGCAGAGTAGGTACTATGGCAACCATACAACTGATAAACTAAGTTATACATGTATATGTTTTTCTGCGGACCTCGCGGCGGCATGGCAGAAGATTCATGTTCATACCTCGATAGAAAATTAAATATATGACATTCAGATAAAAACCTCACACAGCCAAGAACAAACTCACAACATTGAATAAATGACATAAACTTAACTATATAGCTATCAAAAATGCATGAACTATATTCACATGTAATTAAAAATCGAGTTAACCAGAGTTTAAATTAAGGGTAGACGGGTATCCTAACACCTACGCTTGGTTGTTAATCCCCTTACGATGGACCCCTAAACTTTCGCCTGACCACGACAGACGGTCTAATGCTAGACTAAACAATGCAAATACCTGCCTACCTGTGTAATCATATGAAATACTGTCTTGAATATATTGTTCCTAAAACGCAGACTTAATTTGCTTAGAAGCATTATTGGTGCTTACGACCGTTAAGTTTTATTTAATTTTATATGTACATTTGACTTCCTCGTTGGCCTAGCGGTAGCGTGTTCAACGATAATGAGGTCCTGAAATCAAAGCCAAAAAAATTGGGAGTTATATCGCAAGTAAAACACCTAGTGCAGGCCAGAGTCAGGGGGTTGACGCTGTTATATGCTTTGATCCCTCGGAGCACGTAAAACTGTCGGTTGCGCTTGATCTCTTACCGCCGTGTCGAATAGCCGTTAAATGAGTTAATAATAGTGAAGGAATAGAGGGTGTACATGTATTTACGCACACACTAGTAAGCTAGTCTCCATTGGGATTGGACAATGTAGCCGAAATCCGGGCAGTAGCAATATTAAGTAATGGAATCAGGCGTTACTTTGCGGGAATCCATAACAATCAAAATACAAAATCAATATGTAGTGTTAATTCCGCTAATTGTCAGATTAATCATAATGCAATTTACACCGCCCTCCAGCCCGCAAAAATGTGCACATGCACTAGAACGTTACCCTATTGTACTGGCGCATGTAATCTGCTTTTTATATTGTCCTTCTTGCATGTGCACATTTTTGCGGCATGATTAAACTAACAATTAGCGGAATCAACACTACATATTGATTTTGTATTTTGATTAGTAGCAATATTATTATTATATTTATTTTTTGTGATGTGCCTCCCAAGAGGTCAGCTACCTCTTATCTCCTCCTCCTCTACAAACTAAAATAAATAAAATACTACACAAAAAATAAAACATAAAAATTTTATATTTACGTGTATTTATATTATTTATGCACTGCACTTATTTTTATTTTTAACTTTGTGCACTTTTAGTGCACAAAGTTACTGGTATGTAACTACGTAATTTATTGCTGATTATATGTATAGAAACTAAAATTAAACTACCACGACGTAAGTTCTAATCTAAGATAACCAATCACTCTTTACTTATGAAAGACCATAGACAAAAAGCAATTACACACTGCATTAAAAACCAATAAGGTTATTATGCCAAGTTAATGCTCATAGACAATAGTCTGCAAAACAATTTATTCACTGAAACTTTTTCAATTTATTTACACAGAGTAAATGTATTCATCGGGAAAAACAATTTTTTATCTTTGGTCTAAATATAAATAACCTCTGCGTTATATGTTCTCTTCAGGTCATTGTACCAGGAAAATACATTAAAATTCGTAAAAAAATAATTAGTACATATTATAGAAGACTACTTTATTTTCTCTATGGTATGATATTTTCTAAGACTAAATAAATAAACATATTGGGACAAATAACACACTGCCATCTGATCCCAAACTAGGCAGAGCCTGTACTTTGGCAACTAGACAACTGATAAACATAATTATATATTTCTAAATAGATACATATTATAGATAAATAAGACAGACATGAACGAATAATGGTGAATCACACAAAGATTTGTTCCGGGTGGGGTTCGAACCAACGACCTCTGGCTTAGCAGTCTGGACTGACGAAGTGACCCTGGACCAACATCCCAGTTCTATAACTTTATAAAAATGATTATAAATTGAAGCCGATATAAGTAAATAAAATGTACATTATATATAATAGGTACATTACTCCTTAGCAGGAGTAATGACTCTACAAGTCGAAGAGAACTAATGGTTTGGGAATTAGTTTCATTTTAGCAATATCAGCGCTCAACGTTACGTCTACCAATGATTCCATATACCTGTACAAAATGTACTACCGCCGCTTTGAAACTTGTCTTAACAAAAAGTACAGGATAGTTCTCAATAATCCAAGATCAGTCAGTAGTTGATGCAGAATATAAAAAAGGCATAAAGTTCTTTTATCGAAAAGCAGTCTGAATTGTAATTCAAGTTGTGAAATCTCTTAACAACCCGGTCAGAAAAGTACAAAAGTGCATATCTTCTATACGTGTGCTCGGTTTAAGTAAGTTAAGCCGCCCGGAGTATCAACTGACCGTCCACTGTCTAGGTAACACGACCTAGGTCTGAGACGCAGTAGGGCTTACCTCTAAGCCTCGGTGCCTTTATTATGCTCTACTTTACTACTCAGATTTAGCTTTACAACTACTACAGTTTAACGAGTTAACTAATAATTTTAATGAAAATGTACCTTTCGGTGATATTCAATCCATTGATCTTCGTCATAGGCATTATTTACCAACCACCTTTACAGAGTATTAGAGTACGAGATACATATAGATATATATTGCGGAAACTGTCCCTATTTCAAATCTATTGACGGTAGAATTAATCAAAAGATTTTCAATGAGTGAGAGTGAGAATTAATATAAATATTTTTGAAAATTGCATATGGCTACGCACTCGGTGTAAAAAGTCCACCAAGACTTAGGCCTCGCTGAAATTTAACCAAGAAGACATTATAGAATAGAATACTTTTATATTCGATGAAAAATTTATTACATAATTCTACCTTTATGAGTTCATGTGTATCGGCAGCTTAAAGACGATGGCTAAGGTTTCTTATAAATTTCAACTCCCAAAATTGTTATTTGATGGTACTATTTTGCAAATTAATCGTGAAGTTAAGAACCTGGGGGTCTATTTTGACAACTGCTTTTCGTGAGGTTCGCAGTTGCAGAATGTTAGTCGAAAACTTTACGCGTCTGTGGGATCTTTACGAAGATTCCGACATTTTCTGCTTATATTTTTATATATTATAGGTACTGTTTATTCGTACAACTGTATAAAACTTTTTCTTTCCTTCATGGATCACACTCGAAAGCCTTGTGATCGAGTAATAATCATCGGTTGAAAATACCAGGGAATTCTACAAATTTCCCTGCCCTGCCGTTGTCTATTAGGCGTATAAAAACACTTGGTGGGATCTAAAAACTTGTGAAGAATTAGTTACTATGTATAATTATAAGTATGGTCCGAGTAGTACACAGGCAACTAGCCCCATCTCTGTTACTCCTTTCTCTCTTTGCCTGGAGAGATTACATATAGTGAACATGCCGCCAATTGTACTGTTATAATGTGTACATTTTCTCAGATTGCATTGATTCTTGAGGGGTACCATTAAACCATTAATACAAACATATACGTATTAATGGGTGTTATATCGATATGTATACTAAACATAACATAACAGGTGAAATTCAATACAGCGCGATTTAGTGAACCCCAAATGGGTAATTAATTCAATCGCGTATAAGGGTGGTTGTAGACGGAAATGTCATCATTATCTTAGCTGTTGTTGCGGCAACGCGATGTGAATGAGTGTCGTGTGTCTCTCTTGCTTTTGTCCCGCCCCTCGTCAATCGGTAACACATTTACCCACTTACGACTGGGTGAAAACTTGCAAAACGAACACCATTGTTAAGAACGCTACCGACACAATACCCTGTCGCTGCGGCGCGCTTATCGACTGCCGCGCGTCAAAGAAGTTCAAAAGCTCGGTTTAGACGTCGCTATCGCCGTATCGTTTGTCAGTTTACGCCGGGAGCTATGATTGTCTCCACATAACAAATGGCCTTTTTGAGGGCGACGTTCGTTACCGTTTTAATTGACATCGCGAAATATCTGAGCGCAATGAAATTCTTGTATCACCGTATCGCGTGTGAAGACGCCGCCGTGCTACTTTGATTTGTCTTTGTTTGCATATCTGCGCTACAAACATTATTAAATCAGACGCTATGCGTAATATCATATCTTTCATACCCTCTCGTCTCATATAGAATGTCAAACAAAAACATTATCTTTATCACTAAGAAACGTTCGTTCTTCAATTTGCCCTCTAATATAATATATCTACTTACATGTAACAATGTCTACGACTTCACGTAACAATATGCGTTTAAGTATTAATCTCATTTGTGTAATAAAATCTGTGCCTTAGCCGAGCCGATGGCAAGGCGTGATCCGGCCGTGAAATGCTTGCCTCCGCACGATAATCCTGTTAGGTTAAGAAGGTTTCTACATATTACGTGCTTTGCTACGCCTTAAGGATTAAAACAACGTGTACGCATAACTCGATACGTATTGTTAGGGTAGACGTATGTCTCCTTATATTGATTTTCACCTGTATCCTCGACGAAAACGGTGAACGTCACAATTTATAGGTATTCATTTAGCTACTGTATAGTAGAGCCGAGCTTAAACGATTACGGCGCGGCAAAGATGCAACGTAGATTTACGGCAAAGCTCGCCATGACAAGGTGGTCATCGCAAACCCCTAGATCTTTATGCCGGACAATGAAGACAAAGGACCTTTAAATTATTCAGACAAAGCAAAATAGACCTTAACGTTTCAACGGTAAATACTATTTGTAAATATTTAAGTTTGCGCGTCAATTTTGCGTTAAGACGAGTAGTTTGCATGAGAGAGGAATCGGTGAACGTCTGGGAGGCTAAACCTACCCTCCGGGTAGTAGGGGGCCGTCCATAAATAATTAATCTACAACGATGTGCGTCCAACGGTTAACTAAATCCTGTGGTGGTTTAGGAAACTGGCCGTTGGGGATATATACGAAATGTTGTTTCTTGTTTAAATCCTATGACTAGATGGACTGCATGATTTGTAAACACACGTAGCTGCTACGCACGTAGTCTCCGGTTGATACAACTAACTGAATACTATATTGCTTGTTTCTTACAAGTCTAAAGACGTTGAGACTAGTATGCTAGAAATTGTATTCGGGAAAGAAAGATTTTTAAATAAATAAAATGAACGCTACATCATTTTATACCTTCTGCAATCCTAGAGATAGTAAATTTAACCGCACACAACAAGGCCCAGGTTTTGATACCCAGGTCGAGGTGGTATTGGGATTTAGAAGCCAGGCATCGTAGCCGTGATCACCCGTGTCCTAAAAAGCACGTTATGCCTCCTATATCTCTCTCCAGTGGTTTAAACTTGTCCATTATATCGGATTGTTAGAGAAAATGAATCGGTAGCAAATGTAGCTGTGCCCCGCGGTTTTACCCGCGTCAATCTTTATAAATTATAGCCTATGTGTTAATCCAAGGTATCAGGTAACTCCATACCAAATTTTATTAAAATCGCTCTATCCGTTTAGACACACACAGTCACACACTCACAAACTTTCGCCTTTATAATATTAGTGTGATAGTATGTCCTACGCCGCTGGCTAGTCTCTGTTGGTACTGGCCGCTATGGCCAAAATCTTAGCCGTTCATTATAAATATAAATGGTCCGCAGTTTGTCCATCGTACATACCATAAGCAAACAGATTATACAGTGGCTGGGAAGCCCCACAGGCAAGCAACAAGCAGCGTCTTGCGGCTCCGTGGATCGCGGTGCGGATTAGGCCGGCTTTGCCCATAAGACTACGCATAACCCCACGAGTGCAAACTAATGTTTGGTAACTATATATCGATAGCTTGTTAGTTAAAATTATGAAAAACGAGAATCCAGATCTGAACTACTGTTTTCTATAAAGGATCTGAACATGGCCCTTTGCAGGACTTTTGTATGTGAAATTCTTTATACTTTCTTGTTCTTTGTCTATCAAAATTTTGACGGAACAAATACAAGGTAGATTTACTACGAGTATCTACGTACTAAAAAAAATACAGGATAACAACATGATGAAGTTAGCAAAACAGATATCAATATTAGGGCAGCGGCTATGAATTCTTGTTTAAAAAATGTATAGGTTTACCGTTACATCGAGTGCTTCTTTACGTTAACGCTAATATTCGTATTATATTAGGTCTTTACCTATGAAATTGCCGTTCTGCAGTACTGGCCATTTCAAATCAAAATAATTTTTGTTTGGCTAAGAATTCTAATTTCAAATTAATTTTATTTTAAAAACATGGATTCTTTTTTCCAAAAGTAGGCATTTCTTTATTGATTAGTGTTACATTTTCATCGCATTTCAATCTTTTTCGTCATCATGGATACGTTAAAAATTCGAGTAATTATGGAATATGAGTACCGTCGTGGCAGCAACGCGGCACAAGCGGCACGCAACATCAACGACGTTTACGGAGCTAACACTACAAACCAACGCACCACCTGTTATTGGTTTGCTCGCTTCCGTTCTGGAAATTTCGACCTGAAAAATGAACCTCGCGGTCGTCCGAAGACTTTGGTCGACAATGACGAATTAAAGGCGGTTGTGGAAGCTGATGATACACAATCTACGGCTGAATTAGCAGCAGCTTTCGACGTTAGCGTCAAAACAATATTGGTCCATTTGCGTCAAATTGGCAAGGTAAAAAAGCTTGACAAATGGGTGCCCCACGAACTCAATGATCGCCAGCGCGAAGTACACGTCGAGACGTGCCTTGCACTGCTCAACAGACACACAAATGAAGGAATTTTGAACCGCATTGTTACCTGCGATGAAAAATGGATTCTGTTTGATAACCGCAAGCGCTCAGCAAGTTGGTTGGATCCTGGTTCAGCACCTAAACAATGCCCTAAACGAAAACTTACCCCTAGAAAAGTGATGGTCACTGTTTGGTGGTCTAGCGCCGGTGTGATTCATCACAGCTTCTTACCAAACGGGGTGAGCATTACTGCAGATGTGTACTGTGAAGAACTGAGCACAATGATGGAGAAGCTGGCGCATCTCCAACCAGCATTGATCAATCGCTCGTCTCCGCTGCTCCTGCACGACAACGCGCGACCTCATACTGCACAGCAGACGGTCTCCAAGTTGCAAGAACTGGGGTTGGAAGCTCTCCGTCATCCGCCCTACTCACCAGACCTTGCGCCTACAGACTACTACTTTTTCCAGAATTTGGATAACTTCTTGGCGGGAAAAAAATTCAATACCCGAGAGGCAGTACAAAATGCCTTTGAAGAATTTGTTGCCTCCCGTCCAGCTGATTTCTTTAAGAAGGGCATCAATAAACTGCCACTGCGATGGCAAAGATGCATTGATTGCATGGGTGATTACTTCGATTAATACAAATAAAAAAATTCATGAAAAAAATTCGTTTAAATTTTTTCATACAAAACGGCAATTTCATAGGTAAAGACCTATTAATTACATTTAAATAGAAGAGTTTTCTACTAGACCTTCATAATATCACATAACTGCTAGCTAACAATGATTTTTGGCCGCTACAAAAGCCCAATTACTAGAAACTCTATCCAGTTTACACCCCAGATATTGTCGTCTGCAATTATGAAGTTTATTAAAAATTATCATTTGTAGAAAATTTTAAAATCCTGATAAAGTTCTACTGGTACTCAGCCAATTACTCAGGCCTTAATGTAGGAAAAGGCAAAGCTAGAATACTGATGTACTTCTTATGAAGCCGAGATGGTCATAGCTAGATATCATAAGCGAGCGCCGAGGTTAAGAATCAAAGGGTCATTACTCTATATAGGCGACCGCTTAAGTTATTAAATGGTTAAATTTGTGAGCGTCCGTGTTTTCGTGTAAGTTAAGCTATCAGTCCCGGTTGCAGTCATCGCTAGGCCATGTCAGAGTCCTACTAAGCGGCTTGAATTGCTCTGACATAACTGTAACCAAAAATCTTATTTCTATCTCATGTTGCCCACACAAGAAAGAAGATTATTGGTTTAACTAACAACATCTGGTACAGTCCATAGTTGTACGATGGGCAAAGTGCTTCATTTTGTTGAGAATATATTTTTATAAACAAGTGTGTGGTTAAGATCAATGTAGTTTTTTTTAATCTTATACAATGTAGAATCGTAGTTTCTTTTAATAGAGAAATTTTGAATAAAATGTATCAAAACCATAAATCAAATGTTACAATGATATCAAATCATGCATAAACATACATATTTTTAAAATTTATGACAATAGTAATTATTTCAAATTCCAACCACTTCTGGGCAAGAAGGGTTGCAAAAAATTTACCTGAGCGGGCATGAACCAGTTATTATAAACAATAGAACTAGTGCGGCCGGCTGGACAATATATCTATCTTTTTACTTCTTGCTATAATATATAGTATTAAGTCAAGAAGAACGAAGAGAAGTTAAAGAAAGAACAGGGGTCTACAGCCTAATTAACTGGTCATCATGATCAGCGTTCAAATACATAGATGAAGGCAAAAAATTACTAAATCATTCGTTCAATCGGCTTCCATGAGCACATGTGATGTCATAAACGGTCCGGAATCGATTTTCAACCTTGAAGCCGATTTTTAACCAAATAGATGTACTATTTTAACGCCGATCACGATCACGATTACCGGTGAATTAAGCAGTAGCCCCCCCAGGAATGCAATCACATTTGTGTTCTTTCTGCAGTACAATACCTACCGTTTATTTAAAACTGTAGTTGTCCTTAACTACTATCAAAACAATTAAGCTTCTACTAAAAGCGGTCCGAAACCCATCGCAAACAGGACACATACGTAAAACTTTTAAGCTTAAATTCATTTAAATTCAGACCAAAAAGTTAGGTTTAAACTAATCGAGGCATGTTTGAAACTCAGTTGTGGACTCCAACGCTGGGCGATTGGATTATAAACAGTTTTCTATCCAATTTGCTTACCGTATCCCGTCTAAATGGAACCATTTAGATTTGTATGGACTCTATAGTGTCGCATATTTTTATATAATATGTTTTATTTTCAAACTTGCTTAAATGAATATATTAGAACATTCAACTACCTATTTATTCCACATAAAAATAAACGCATGGTTGCTGGTAATCCGGATTTTTTTACGCTACTAATTATTTTCTTATTTCAAAAGGAGGATATTAATTCGTATTCGTATATGTTTTTTTTGTAATAATATAAATTGTTAAATAATACAAGATTGTTCCATTGTTAGTAAGCCGATTTTAATAGTCCTATTTATTAGATAGGGAAGGCTTTCTAGGTGGTTCCGAATATTTTTTTATAAAATTAATTGTTATAAAGAAATGTTGAACTCGGTTATGTTTACTTTTAAAACCGATTTATTGTACAGATAACACAATAATTTTTATAAATTATATTTAGTCATTTCCATTTGTGATATTTAAGTATTTTTAAGTATCTTTATTAATTTCCATTAAGTAACACCTCAACCTTATAGCATTCATATTTTTTCAATTGAAAAGTGCACTGTATATAATAAGGTACTAAATGCGTTTTTATTTGTTTTTTTTTTTATTTAAATACAATGTTTGCGCTACTCTGCATCACGAGGGACTTAACAAAGATGTAATTCACGGACACGAAGCACATGCAGACTCAAACAACCATAAATGGGTCACACAGATAGTTGCCCTGTGGGCGGGATGTCGATGATAGCGGGATTCAAACCCGAAACACGAGGGTGCCGAAGTAGTAGCGAGGTGACAACCTCAACCACTGCGCCGCCCGTACAGTCCAGACAAACAATACATGAAGCTGATCAGTCCATCGAATATTATTATTCTAGAGGAAATAAAAACAAATTTCATTCACTCAATCATAATCCAAAATCCCAGACTCATTAGTAGTTTATATCTGCACATAACATATTACACTAAAATCATAATAGCTTACATTAAAATTTGAAAAGCTGTATTAACGCAGCCTAATGCAATTGCAATCAATAGCTTCGGTAATAGCAACCAAATAATCGCAACGCAGTTAATGAAAGCATTTGAAAAGTTAAAAGCCTGTTTAGGCCGCGGCCATAGCAGCGACTAATTAACGTCGCACAGTAATGCCGCGGTCAGTGTGAACGAGGACTTAGCGGCATTATCGTCTAAATTGTACTAATGTTAGTTGTGCGGTGGATGGTCATTATTATGATTTGAGATACGCACAAATTGGTTATATATTTCGGTTGTTATCACATAATGATGATGTGATATTTAATATTACAAAAATTTAATATTAATAGGTGCCAAGTAATTATAAAGGATTTTGTATTAAAGGTATGAATCATCATAATGCGAGTGATTTAGCTACGGTAACCGCTTGCCATTATTGTAACTTAGGTTAGCATGGTTTCAAACCTTCAAAACAAAAAAAGCAGTAAGTCATCAATTTGAATGTATTTTTTTTTTTAACATAAAAATTGTTTATTGTGTCTCAATTTTTCCAAATACAAATACAAACAAATACAAATATATTTTATTTTGTTTGTATATATATCTCCTGTTTTATTCTTGGTTATTAAAGATATAATGATTTTTTTATATAAATCAATGTTATTTAGGTCAAAAAAATAACATATTACTAAATGGCAATGAAAAAGCACAATTTTCCCCATTTAAAAATATCTAATGTTGCATAATATATAAAACATGGGATTACCCGTCAAATTAGTGTGCACGGTAGGCTCTGAAACGAATCGTATTTAGAGCGCGCAGACAAACTCGATTTTGTAATTAATTTTACCGCGCGAAGTACTCTAAATGCACTAGAAACTATAATCCTCATTAAAATGGGAAATGGTGTACTATTCACTTTGAAATCAAATATAATTTTAGCTTCTAACCACGAAATATAATGATGTATTTTGGAAAATCCGCAGTAGTACTCGGCATAAATGTACCGCTGTTTAATATCGTCATCTTTTCAATCGCGTGCACATTTGTCTAATGGTTTATTCAAATTTACTCTAAAAGTACCTACTTTAGAATCGGTAACGAGCACATCACTAAATGCCTTTCATTATTAACGAAGCAAAATCGTATCAATCATGCACTAAATGAATTATTGGCGAGTATAAGTAGTCGGTACTTTGCGGAGGACAATCCATCGAGAATAATATTCGAGGGTATAATTTTCATTTGCTTCCCGAACGCTCAATTTTTCGCATAACGCACCGTCCAATGAAAACACAAATTAATCTGCTCATTTTTTGCATGCAATTTTATATCATTGAGCCCAAATATGAATGCATTTCGCACTCAATAATCCCGTGTCAGTACAATAGTTATGGATTAATTTTGTCTCGATTGAATTAAATCATCATGATAAAAAACACCTACGGTATTAATTTGTTATTATATCGGCATTCGCTTATTCATAATCCTTAAAAGGTCCGATATCGCTTTGTTTACGCGAGCTTTTATGTGACTTCAATGAAGGTGCGCCGTGAAATCCGAAATCAATATAGGAGAATATAGAAACAAGAGTGCGGGCGAGGCCTGTGTCGACGCGATATCCAACACGGGTTCGGATTAAGTGACGTCAAATCCGGGATTAAGCGGGGCCGGGATAAAACGGAGCCCGGGATCGGCTCGAGCTCGGGTCAGCGGGATTTCACCGGGCAATAAAAGTGTCTGCAGCCGATTTAGACTGAGCCCGCTGGCAATTCGGTGCGGCTACCAATTGCTAGGTAATTTCGGCGTCCGAGCGCGATCTGTCCGCACAAAGCCGTTCTAATGCCCGCCAATGGGATTAGCTGAGTGTCGTGCGGCCTTTACAATTTATTGGATGGAATCAGACATCTGAATTAAGAAACAGTTCCGTGATATGTCTTAAAAGATAAAATCAAGCCGGAGGAAATACTGCCAAGCTATTTTTAACACGTGGCAGCAAATAAATTAGTAGGCACCCTTCATACAGTAATATTATTATTCTATATCTTGTTCAAGAACAGCGCACTAGACTAATCAAAGGTTTTTTCTAAACTAAATCCTACTCGTTTGCAATGGACATCGTACATCTATTATAGGGGCCCCTCGGTAATCCGGATTGGAGATTCATTAGGGTGAGATTATACTCTATTGAAATCTGGCTTAAGCGGGCAGAAGCGGAACGGATAGCGGCTTTTGGAGCGGAGTACGACGTATACTATGATAGCGTTTATATGTGTTAATGTAGAATGGTGATGAATGATTTTAAGTAACTTTTAGCTATATAATAATAATAATATCCTGGGACATTATTCACACACGGCCATCTGGTCCCAAACTAAGCAGGGCTCGTACTATAGAATCCACATAACTGATATATTACATATACTACTGTTCTTTTGTAAATACATACTTATATAGATAATTACACCCAGACTCAGGAAAAACAGACATGTTCATGCACACAAATTTCTGTCCTGGGTGGGAATTGAACCCACGACATGCGGCGTGAAAAGCAAGCATTTACCAACCCGCCAACATATTATTTCCTTATTCCTAATACGTTTACTTTTTCCTAGACTTTGATGAATCAGCGAGATAGCTGTTTTAGACATTTTTAGTCTAGATTATCCTGTTCAAATTGAAACAATAAGCTTTTGTTCGTTGGGTACTAATGAGTATTATGATGATCACAGAATAAAACGAAGCAACAAAATCTATAACTGAGGCTGACAGGAAATTCGTAGCAAACGATATCAGTGTGATGAATCATGCGTGGATATTTCGTGTTATTACATTAGACCAATCAATTGATATTCGTGATGTGTGTGGAGGAGTCCCGAGTTGGTATCATAAAGGCACCTTGGCGCATTAACGTTATTAGATAAGTCGTAGGCAAAAACATCAAACGGCACGCGCCGGTAAACAGAAACGGTACATTTACGGATGAAAATATTTTATGTAATTATAGCGATATTTCATATAATTTGTCGGATGAGTATCTTTGTATTTATTTATATTTAGGAACGTGTTTGTTTTAGAAGATGTGACATATACGTATATGTTTGATAGACACAAGTTGCACGTGTGGCGCATAGGCTAAGACGGTCGCCTCGCCTCTTCGTGTCGCGGGTTCGGTGCTGGAAAACTTTTTGTGTGACCCATAAATAGTTGTTCTGAGTCTGTATGTAATTTGTGTCCGTTCTATTATATGTTTGTAAAGTACATACAGGGATTATATTCCCTAATGCGGCCGTTGCACTTAAATATAAAAAAAAGATTCGTATAGAGAACTGAAATTACTAGTTTTTGGGTAAGTTGTAACGTGTATTATTATTATTTTGACTAGTTTTGTGGAGATTAACTATAGTACTTCAGTAAGTAAATCCGTTGCTCTTGTACCTGACCTCTGTCCCGTCGTGTCGCTAGTCGTCCCATCGGATCATAAGTGATGGAATTGAAAGTGCTTGTGACGTGCCCAATGGTGCAGTGGTTAAGGTGCTCGTGTTGTGAGTCAGGTGTTTATATGGCCATAATAGGTTTGTTTGCGGGGACCGATTTTCATACCCCTAAGTGATAGGGTGGCCAGAATTTAGTTTTTTAGTTTTTGGCATTAAAAATACATATACTCTTAATTTTCGCCCTGATCTTAGTACTGTAATAATATTTATCTCTTAGTGGTCGATAACTGATAAAATATCAATCGATCAGTTATTCCCGCCAGGTGTCTATAAGTGTCACTTCTCGTACAGCAAGCAGCACGGAGTAGGGTTGAGAACGAAGCCGGTCTCCTGTCTTTCTCCCACAATAAGCTTTCCCCCACTCGCTACACAGTTTTCACCCATTATTATGTGTGCATAGTATTCAAAATGACTATTTAAAGTGACTGAATCAGACTGACTGCCATTTACGGTCAAATTGGTCAAAAATGGTCATTAACTGTCAAAAACGGTCATTTTTAGTCAATTTTATTTCAGTAATATTTTAGTACCTACCTTTTAAGTTTTTGTCGTTGATAAAAGTCTACAACTTCTAAATTTAAACAAAAAAGTGGTTTTTATGACTTATAGTATTATTATAATATAGTGTTAGTCATTTTACATTTCTAATCATGCATGCATTTAAGACAAAATGGCAACGTCGCATCGACTTTGAGGTCGTATTATCCTCTCATGGTATAATAGAAAATAAAACGCTGCTTCATTTAAACTTGCATATAAATTGGGTTACTAAATAAATAAATAATTGGGTGGTAGTCGAGAATAGACAATAATATTTGAGTCAAATTGACTGAATTTGACAGTAAATGACCGGTCATTTAAGGTTTATGACAATTGTGATATTCAGTCATTTTACATCTCTATCTGTTACTTTTTGACATTTGATTTTATATACGCAATACTATCTGCAACTACTGATAATAACCAACGTTATTATAACATGGAATTGTTACAAAAACTCAACACTTAATCGTACTAGAGGCTTATCTCTTTTGTATTCGTCCATGCGGGATTATTCGGCGGGTCCGGCTTTATCCGGGAATAAAATATTTATATCCAACATAACGAGCCGTACAAACATGGGACCCAGCATTGCCGCGTTTCGATATTATTAAAAACATGAATCACCTTTGTTAGTTTTTTTTATAATAATTGTTTGTTTTGTATGCCGATACAACTTTGTTTTAGTGCTTTCTGTTAATAAATCTGCATTAGGTTTAACATAATGACAATCGTGACATATGTATAATATTTCATGAATTTGGATAACATTCAAATATTAGCTAGGTACATTTTTAATATACTTCTATGAAAGGAGGTATATTAAGTTGTTTATGAACAGATTTAGTTTATTTTTCGTATGGATAGGGAATGCTTTCGAAATGTTCAAATTTGAATTTCGTTCCAATCGGTTGTCAAAAAGAAAAGTTAAAGACCATTTTATGATTATTAACCGTTATTTTTTACATTTATGTTCAGAACCTATTACTTGTTTTAATTAATTATTTTTTCTATTTTCCAATAGTAAAATTCATTTTCAGACCGTATAACGGGATAAATAAACATGCAGAGTTTAATAGAGACGGATATAAAGGTTTAATTCCGTATGGATACTGTCCCTGATCTCTAATCTTCTCGAAATTCTATTTTTTTATATTGACGTTTTCAGTTTTATCTCTATCATACCACGTGCTTACTAACCAATAAAGGCACTCATTGTAACTACAAACAAAACTCTGTATGCCTAATTTCAAGATTCTAAGTCACGTAAATTAGAGCCATTTTAACCTGATTTATATTTTTAAACCTGCCCATTCCACTATCCAGCGATACTGATATTATTATTGATTACTCGTTCATTTCAACATTTAAAAAGGACTATCCAAATTTATATTTCATTAAAATATATTTCTGCGGTAATCTCCTGAATAAATATTATTTTCTCGTGGTAACTTTAATACCGAATAATCTGATAAAAAAAGCTTACCAAAGAGTAAGTATAATCGTTTGCGAAGCATACAACCGTGAAGACACCCACATGCATACTAATTGAGATAATCTCGTTGATTGAAAAAACTGCAGTGAATGGAGCAGAGGGTGATATCACATGTGAACTCACTTTATTACAATCCGGATTTGTAATGTTTGGATCAAGTTCATATGACTTCAATATTTATATTAAAATACCGGCCATAATTTAGTTAGATATATAGGTAACTACGGTAGTTTGCCGTCCCGATTGTAGTCGTTCGGTAACAGTGAATAAACCAATAACTCTAGACACAAGAGTAACCGCTCCCCATACGATAAAGTAAGACCATTAAGTTTACCTACTTTCAAGGAATATCCAGTCAGTTTCAAGATCAAGTAGTCTTTGGTTTAGCTGGTAATTTGGCATTACGGGTCAGGTTAGACTGCGAGCCAACCGCAATATAAATCTATAAAAAATCAAGGACCTAGAACACCAAGTTTGTGTAAAGTACAGTAATCACAATAGCGCTGCGTACAATGTTGATATACGAATAAGTAGTTATAGACATTCGACAACTCTCTTACCCCTACGGTAGGTCGTGGTTTCGCTAGCGAGGTTCATTGACTACCGAAGAACCCTTGTTCAATACTTTTCATACGAAATAAAACTTTACTATGAAAGAAACAAAGTCCGATTTGCAAGAGCAACCCTAATCTGGTAACTTTCTACTGCAAGCTGAAGATAAGCCGGCGGATTAGTTCAGCGGAACGAAAAAAGAATAAAAAAGTATAAACATCAGCCCTGATTGAGTTCAATTCTTTATAATGTATGGGGTTTGACAACCCTGCCGCATATCCCGACGAGGATTAAGAATGAAAGCTATAAGATAAGACCTTTGTGCTCACATTAGGTAGGCAGTGGATTAGAATCATCGCACTGTGAATCGAATAAAGGTTTCATAAAAATCCAAGGTAAATTATAGTTTTTAAATAAATGAAAAGATTTGACACTGAATTAAATATATTAAAAACCGATCAAGTGCGAATCGGACTCGAGCATTGTCGAATAGAAACAAATATGTCATGGATGTTTTCTATGTATATAAGTATTTATCTATCTATATAAGTATATATATATCGTCGCCTGGTACCAATAGTACAAGCTTTGCTTAGTTTGGGGCTAGGATGATCTGTGTGACATTGTCCCTAGATATTATTATTATTATATAAATTCAATAGAATCATATTTGTAATAAGTAAATTCAACGAGAAAAATGCGTCAAAAGAAGAACAGTACCCAAAGGTATTTTAATTTAGGTACTACATTGCTATTGTCCTATAATTTTTTTGAATATGAAGGTTGGTATATTTTTGGATGTGTGTTACTGAATTTATATAGAGTGTATTGTGAAATAACTGGCTAAATTACAGGTACCATCAGGAAGCAAAGGTAATTTTCATAATTTACAAACTTCATTTTTTTTATTGTTCGATCTCATTATACTTTCCACAGTATACATGTATACATTGGAGTATGTATTACAAATAAAAAACTGATTGTAAAAGGGACTGGGCGAGAAAATCCTGAAAAAGGCTGGCACGTGGCAATCCCGGATACCGGGATTTCGTCTATCCCGCTTTACCTTAATCCCACGCCGTGATAACATACAAATATGTGTACTTGTGTATTTGCTTCTATGTAACGTGCCCTTCAGGATAAATGTTGTGATGTATTATTTCAAGGTAACGGAACGCACCTGGGGTTTGGGGGAATTATAATATTATGAATGTTTGTTCGATATTTTCAAGCAAATACGTTTAGAAAGATGTTTTGTATACAGTAAAATTCTTCTGTTTAAAAGCCTAGTACTCTTTCTTTGCTGTATTCACCAAATATATTTTTTTGTAAGACAACGCCCGCATTAGGGAATCTAATCCTTGTGTCGCGGGTAGTTTACAAACATATATTAGACGGACACAAATTACAACCAGACTCAGAACAACTATTTATGGGTCACACAAATAGTTGACCGGCGCGGGACTCGAACCCGCGACACGAGGCAGCCAGGCAACTGTATTAGCCGCTGCGCCACACGTGCAGTTAAATAGAATTTGATAGTCTAATAGAATTGATAGAATCATTTGGTTCCCTAATCAGATAAACAATTTTCTGTGATTTATTTTGTTGGAGGGTTTTACTTATTAGATGCCTGTCTCAACGAATTTAAATCGTCTACGCAGGAAATATTATAGTGCAAACTTACTAGTAAAAAAATCACAATATCACTGTTTAGTTCTTCTTAGGATCTTGTTATCTGTTGAACACACCATCACTTAATTATGAGGAGCAATCTATTATGGTGGTGCTTACAATAATGATGTATTCAATGTTTGGATTAATATCGGTAGATTTAGTAGAAGTCTCTTTTATGTTTCTAGTTACCAAGTGAAATTAGATATACTAGTTAAGTATATTTAATACTTTAATTTTACATTATTTTCAATCCACAGGAAATCGTCGTACTTAGCGCTAGTACGTCCCATATTACGTACCACCACTTGGCGCGGTCCGCCGAGGATAATCCCATCTCCCGTCTCAGTCTCACCCACAGGTGTCCTGTGCAAATCCTCGCTACGTCCCTCTCTAATCCCTTATTTGAATCTTATCAGATCTCAGGAGATACACCGGTAGTGGTCGTAGCTCGTGTGTGTGTAGGGGTTTATCCCTTAGGGCTGTCGAACAAACTATTGGGAGCTTAGGCTTTATAAGCGGCACACCTAATCTTTCAGATTAATGTCACCGTTTTTTGCTTTCATTAGGTATATGTGTTAGTGGAGTGGTAGCTGTCATTTTATTTGAATATCGGATATTATTAGATCAAATTCAATATGTATTACTTAGTTAAGAGCTTTTAAGTTCCTATAAAGCAATAAGTAAAAAATAAGTTTGTATCATCAATATAAATTCGAAACAGTTCTCGATTGTTTTAAACAGAACTTTTAGTATTAAATTGGGTCTCTCTTCTTTTAGGTACTGTACATTATATAACCTACGCAAATAAAAAGTATTATTTTTTTTTCAGCTCACAAAAGTTTTTAGCATTTGTTGTTCAAATAAATAATATGCTGAAAACACAATTTCCTGACAATGCTATCTTAGTTGAGTTTAGTCTAGTTAGTTCAGTTCAAAAAAAATAAATATATTGAATACCTACTTAAAAAATAAATCTAGCTAGATATATTTACCAAACGATAAACAATATATTTTAATTCTGGTGGAATAATAACTTATTGCCTTAGCATAATTTAGCTTCTAAAGATCAACAATAATTTTAGAATTAGCACATCCCTAAAACTTATAAGCATTAAAGGTGCGTCCATAGAATCCGCGATTAATGGGCTTTGAATGTGCGATAGAAGCCAAATTTATGTAGCTGCAGCACGTCACCAGATTACTGGGACATCAGAATAGGGATATGAACAGCTGCTTTGATCTGTCTCCAAGTGATCCCTCTAATGGCTCACTAGGGATTTTCTAATATAGATATCCTGTAGTGAATCTCCTTTCAATGTTCCTATTAGAATTGAATACTAAGACACTTACATTTACCGAAGTCTCTAAATTCGACGCTAATTTCACCTGTCCGACATTTTAATCTGAAATTATTGATTCTTTTATATCGCTAAGCACATAAACGTGTATTTATTTAAAACGGATTGTTGTTTTAAATAATAAATATAATAATGTGCGATCGGCTTTGTAATGTAATATAAATTTTACATTCTTCTGGGGGCTACAAAATTGAACGGCTATAATTTTAAGGAAGCTTGAGAATTAAAGGTTTATTTCTTGCGAGTGTAATAAGATAATATTACTAACCCTTTGTAGGGATTAAGATTTTGTTAAGGGCGCCGTCCCTAAGCCCAGCCAGACGGGGTCCGCGATTAGGGTGAACAAGGCCTTTGGCGTTCACTTCTATGGTTTTTATGATGCTCTAAACAATAAGAGGAATTGTCTCTAAAACGTATTTAGATTTACGGTCGCTAATGAAATTATTATACAGCAGATTTGAAGATAGACTTTTGTTGCAAAATTTATAGCGGCGGTGCTTGTTCACTAATATTAAACTGTACCACACTTCAAAATACTCACAAAAAAGGTGTTTATTTTCTTTGTTCCAGTGTGAACTACTGAACCTGTCATTGATCCATAATCATCATCATCAAAGTGATTTAGTTTCTGAGCGTCTCCGTACCTTTGAGGGCACGTTAAGCAGTCGATCCAGGTTGTTGTTACACAACAGTCGTTAAGCCATGTCAGAAGCGTACTGGGCGGCTTGTACAACTCTGGACACTAGAACACTACATACGATCAAGTAGAAGATCTTCATTTTTTATTTAAAAGGACAGAATAATATTCATATATTATATGGAACCATTGCGAAACCTTACCTAGGTATCGAATAAGAACACTCAGAAAACATAAACAAAAGAAAAATCGCGTCACAAACAATCGAGTTGATAATTTCCTTTTTTGAATTTGGTTACCAAAGACATGTCTTGTGACGTAATAGTAATAAAAAGTCCCCATTTGATCATCCGTCTGTTCGACGCACGGCACGATGTTGTGGAGTAGCAACCCAGCTCCAGTCGTAAGCCTAATCTTGACAAATGGTCGGGATCATCCGTTACCAGTACCTACACCGGCCACGTTTATTTGTCCACACGACTCCGCCACGATTTTTTATCGATTGATCAGAGGCTCAGCTGATTGCGCCTCTCTGTTGTTGCCGACGGATTAATTCACACACGTACACCTTTGTGTATATACACGTAACGGACGAATGTAGACGCGGCTTTAAAACCAAATTAAAGTCAGACACAAAAGAATAATCATAAAGGATTTGCATTATGATACGCATATTGGTGTACGATCAGAGTGATCACAAGCCGTTTATCGTTCGTTTTGAAAATCGGAGTATGACTAGAGAGATACAACTTTATTCCTAGGGGAAATTATATTGATTCTAACATGTCATACATACACCTTTTATTGATAATTGCAATTTATTTGCGATGATACAAGTACAGTCTAAAACAATAGGTTTAATAATTTTAATGTAACGATGACTGCCGTAACTGAGTTCATGTTGAACCTGCGTTTTGATCAAATTGTTGCGGGTTCGATTATCGTACGAGACAAATATTTGTGTTCATGAAAATATTTATTTGACTAGGTCAGGGTGATGTTTGTGTATTTTATGTGTTATATAAAGTCCCCAAGTTTGAAGCGTCCATAAGTTACAGTAACCTCTAACCAAAGGCGCCTTACAATTCTAAAACCCATCTTAGCTCAACAGTACAGATCAAAAATATCCAACACATAAGATCTTTAACATAATTGCAAGACATGTTACATTTGATTTTTTTGTTAAGAACGTTGTAAATTACTCTTTATTCTCATCTAAGTCACTCGATATCTCATCGTGTAACCGGTTGTAAATGTCTGTGTGAGTTAAGCCAAAGTATGTCTCAAATTGGGCTGAAGTAAGAGATTATCTCGAGATGATTGATAGAGGAGGCAGCCTCCCTCCTCGCTAGTCCGCTGCATTGATATGATTGGGTAATGTAAGCCCCGTGTAATTAAGTAAAAGTTAATCGTAACAAAATGACAGTCTTGTCTGATTTTGATAGTGAAGGATGAAAGTTCCGAATGAAAAAGATCATAACTAAAGCGAAATAACGCAAAACTTTGAAATCATCTATTCCTGAACGTCTTTTAAACAATAAATACGCGCTTGTAATTTTATTCCTGAACAATACCACCTAACTTTTCCTGGACTTTTCTCTCCACTCTCCAGACACCTAATAAAAATAAACGGATTTAACTACTATAATCGGGTCTGAACCAGTCTGAAGTACGTATTCACTGGAAAATCCTAGTTTCTAACAAAGAGCTGAAGAGCCCCGACACGTAGCTAAGTAACATATATAGACATATAGTACCAAGTATAGTTCTTGATCCGGATCAGCTCGGATTATGTGGCAGCGGCTGCCCACGGCCCGGGATACATCTCCATCGGATTACTGAAATCCGGATTTTGTTGAATAACTTGCTCGAGGATTTGTGACGTCATTTATATCTGTATTATTAATTTCTTATATGTTTGTGACATCTGCATAATGTGCGCGATAAATTATGTGCGGACCGACAATTGTTTTTGTCAACATTTCCCGAGAAGAAAACAAATACGTAATGACTTTTTTATTTAGTAAGACGTGTTATATCTGACTAAGTAAACATTTAAAAACATTTCACGTTTGGTAACGTTTGACCTTTGGAAAAATACTACACTACACTGAGTGCCTTGGAATCGTCGTATGATTCTTATTGTCTAGGTTTATGACGTATTATTCTATGAGTGACCGCAAGCACTCGGAAACAAATAGAAGTTCTCACTATGTCCTTCCTCATAGTACCACTTGTAAGAATTATATTAAAATATAGTGGTTCGTGTGGTGATAGCGTAGAATATCATCACCCCATCTCATCCCGTGGGGGGCGAGAAATCGTCTCGAGGGAATACCTATTAGAGAACGGGCAGCAGCGTTTTTCTGTGAACTATGACCATCAAACTGTGATCATTAACCCTTTCATTAATTTGGGAGGCTTTTGTCCAGCAGTGGACGTAATTTAGGTGACATGGTGGTGGATAAGGGTAATTAAACCCAATATTTTCATCACATACACAATTAATTACCTAAATGATTTTAATTAATTACCTAAATTATTTACCTTTAAATTAAAAATAAATACAATTTCTAAACGGTCTGCTAGAGATAAGTTTGTCGATTACTAAATCAATAAAAGTACTGTATCAATAATCCAATTATACAACTCAAATATTTGTGATTATATTTAGTAGGTAACTACTGTTAGTGTTAAAATTAGGAAATTTAAATAATGGTTTATATTACTAATCGGACCATAAATTTGGAGACGATGACCATGTGGAGATTAACTTTGATATGGTGATTTACATAATTGTATGGAGATTGATGTTCATACCGTAGATTATCTATTAATGTTCTTAGCCGGAATCTTCCGGTAGAAAAACGGTGATGGTAGTAGTGAATATTCAAATATAATCGTAAATAATCATACAACGTTACATAAACTACTAAATAATATTAAGTTAATTTGTAATGTACTCGTACACGATGTAATGAATTAAAATATTTTTATTCTGCGGATATGTGGTGTCCTACCGGCATTTTAGGTCCCAATAAAGACTAGCAGACCCTTAATGGGGCAATGGTATAATAGTTACCACCTCATTTTAAACGCTACAACCAATGAATTATGAACATGCGTTATGCCCTATTAAGGGTTAATATATTACAGTACACAGGTGTATGTGTAAATATAGGTGTTCTCTCTATTTCCTCACATGATCAGATGAGACTGGAAAGACGTCAGGTCTAGGGCTCCGAGAGACGAAAGAGTGACATCGCCAACTTTGAGACTCTGACACTAGTATTTTTTTTTTCAGATTAGTCTCTATATTATTATGACTTTTTGACCTGACGCGGGAATTGAACCTAACTAACCTAACCTAACCTACATGCTAAAACGTCGAACATACGATGTATGAAAGTGTTTATATCTCTTTCTTTAATATTTTTCATTTGGGACGCATATCCATTTATTTAGTACTGATCTATGCCAGTGTCATAAACAAGCTGTGAGTAAAACAGTTTGCCAGCCACTGAATTCGACTGTACCTATCCCTTACTTTAAAAAAAATGTCCGAAACAACACCCAGAGTGTACTCACACACGCGAGACAATATAAGAGTAGGGTACACACACGTACAGAGATCAGTCCTAAGCCGGATTACGCGGCCGGATCTGGATGCTCGAGGTACCGAGGCCGACAATATTATAGATTTTGAATATGGAAAATGTATGTAACATTCCGAATCTTTCTACAGATTGGGTAACTACTCAAATCCTTTATTCTTCTTCAGAGATTCTTGGTACATTCTTGAAATAAAAATAAAATACTTTACTTTATTGTATACGTAGTAGATAAAATCAGTTTATTTTTCGAATAAGGTCTCATTGATATAGATCTCTATAAACTTAACGTTCCGTAGCACAGTGGAAAGCTAGTAGGCTTTCGCACAGGATAGTTACATAAACTGGAAAAGTCCCACAAGGAATAAACTGATAATGAACAATAAATATCTAAAAAGAACATTTAACAGAATTTGAAGACGGTGATAGGCTTTTAAAACTGTGACATATGTCTAAATACTGAAACCCGCCCTATCGTCTCGTGCATCTGATCCACAGAAACCTTTGGGCAAAATTCGACCCTCAAAGGGGGTGCCCTCTAGCGCGGTTTACTTAGTTTATAGCACGGCAATGTTACCATGTATTTAGTTTTTTGCTAGATGTCTGGTGAAGGAGTGAAATCCTTCTAAACTAATTTTAAATGTTAAGCAATAAAAGCAAGACGTTGAATAAGTAGCTCAACCAAACCAAGGTTTGGAGTGCACGATAACAATAATATATAACAATAATAACCGATTTAGATTGATCATTTATACTCGAAATAACTGGGGCTCGCATTTTTACTACGACACATTCGTTTCTACATTAAACTGATAGAGTAAAGATTTAAAACAAAATGAGTATGATTATACTAATCATGACTTAGTTCAAGAAACTCATGACTTATTCGATATTTTAATCACGTATTAATTAAGAATATATTAATGATGTTTATAAATTATATATCATTATTATGATCATCTTTGTATTCCTAACTCATAGAAATATAAAATAATATACACGTAAGTACCTAAATAACGAGATGAATGAATCATTTTTAAAACATTTTTTTAACCAATATTGATATATTAGTGTTAATAAAATTAACATAATTAGTCATACTAAGTATTCTGCACCTGTGAGGTGATGTAACGTAAAATTCATAAAATATTGTTTTTATTATTATAATCTCTTATGACAATAGGTGGCGAAGTCGTCGGTTTGATCTAAACGAATTTTTATGAAGTATTTGGACAGAACTGACTTAGACATGCAAATAGAAAACTAACGCTGAAATCTGGAAAAGATCGTTAACAACGATAAGAGCGCCTATTGTACAGACGCCAGCACATCCAGCTACCCCAATCTGTCAAATTTCTTTTATAGATTTTCAACTTTATCACAAAAGCATAAGGTTCACTTTCGATTGGAGAAAATTGACAGATTGGGGTAGCTTGATGTACTGGCGTCTGTACCTTATTTAACCAGTGTCAAAAGAAGGAAGTTTTCAATACTGAATGGTGTTTTTACTATGGGGCGAAATTGCTTCGAATTGTTCCAATAGAGTGTTGTACAAATAGGTTGAGTAAACAACAATTGAATTATTTAATGGTGTCCAATAAAGTTAATTCATCTTTATCTTATGTCCTCCTGCCTGAGTTACAGCCATGGTGGCCTATCACAATGGAAATGACCCATCTGTGTTAAAAATATTGTAGAGCGTAAATGTGAACGCAATCACAGGGAAAATATCGACACCCTTACTTCATCGGGTCAGAGTAACCGATGGGACCAGAGCCCTAAACTATATAGCTTGGCTTACTAATCATTATTTTTAATATAAATATATAATGTTGTACACATTTTAACTTGAATAAAAATGTATTACTATTAAAAAATTAAGCGATCACAAACCCTCTCCCGAAATCTTCAGCCTGCATTAGCCCACATATTATTTAATATACTTACAGTCACACTAATATTATAAATGTGAAAGTTTGTATGAATTAATGTTTGCTACGCAAAGATGGCTAAATGACTATGATGAAATTTGAAGTGGCATCTCCAACGTCATATTCTTTTAAGACTTATAAAAAATACTAATCGTTTTAGGGGATGAAGTAACTGATTCAATATAATTTTTAATTGATTATATAAATTCAAAATGAATCTGCATATAAAATTAGGCTACTATCACACATGTTTATCAAACGTACGATCAGACAGTTATGCCAAATCCGGTTTAGAGAACATTCAAAAAGATTATGATCTGAATTAATTCTCAATTTTTATCGTTCAAAATCATTCTGGATTCGTCTCTAATCGGTTTCTGGTGTTAGATAACGAAGCTTTATCTTTTCTTTACTACCTTGACATTTTGGACTAACACAGCGATATCTATTTATATTTATCTAAACTGAAACTCGTGGATTAATTATATACTTTAAATACAAAACGTATGTTCCTTAAAATTATTTAAATAATGTACTAGGCTCGCAAAATTAAGCGCATGTATTTAATGTTTGAATGTGTAGTAAACATTCAAACATACGACACAATAGTAGGTAGGTAATTGGGTCTATATCAAAATTAAGCTTGTCAAGTATATGTTTCAATTTAGTTTAATTTTGATTCAGACACAATTATTGTGTGAAACATTTTTGTGTGGGACTTTAATTATTAAGGGTTAAACTGTTTTAACTGTAGTTACTTCTAAATGATTTGACCTTCATTATCATATCAACCGAAAGACGTTTTGCGCTACCCCCATCCTCCCTCGCTACCACCGACTATCATAAAATCATTGAACAAGATTAATTAAATGGTTACATGATTAATAAATTAGATTTGAAAAAAAATCATGTATTTCATGTTTGTTACGGAAAATTGTAAATTATCATTAAATTTTATACAAAAAATAACTATTTATATCAAATGATTTAACCGCATACAAAAGAAAACAACACGCAAGTCGAAACCTAAATCGATATCGTACACACACTAGGGCGGGATCGAGTTTATCCGGATTATCCGGGACGGATCAGCTTCGTGTCGCTCCGAGATAAAGCCGCTACCCTCCCGTGTGTAACGGCCCTAATAATACGTGTCACACCATACATTAATATAGGTATGGTGGTGGCGAATATGAATTTTTAAGATGTTTTGGGAGTAGTTTAAACAGAAAAATGAAGGAATATAATATTATTATTTCTCTTTATACTTCTTGCATCTGGTATTACGGACTAAACTAAATACTTTGTCTAAACACTTACTTACGATTCTAATACGCGGTAATAGGAAGGCTTAGTATTGAGAGAATGAAACTTAAATGTAGATTTTTAATCAGAATAAATATGAGAAAAATCTGACATGGCTGTTTTTAACAACATACATGGTTGTTTTTTTGGTCCAAAATCTATTTAGTGGTGCACCTTTATTTAAATATATTTTTAAAACAAAGTTTTGGTGCACTGCTTGCGTGTGCTGTGCACATCGGTGACCCGTTATCACTGGGTGTATGGGGTTCACATTACAAATATAAGTCCGGGTCCACACTTCGCAGTCGGTTCAAGAACAAACATATTTAAAAATCTAGGTTTATCGTACCTTGCTTGGGATTGAATTGTTCTACAGATATCAAAAATGTAAGAGTAATAATAAAATAAATAAATCAATATCCGGGGACATTATTTAGAGACGGTCATCTGCTTCCAAACTAAGCAGAGTTTGTATATCTATGGAAACTAGAAAATTTACATATTACATATACTACTTTTCTTTTGTAAATAGGATTCCTACTTAGTTTTGTGGCAGTGTATCACAGTAGCTTGCACGTCATGCACTGCGGGTAGGGTAAAGAATGACTATTCCACATGAAAGTAATTCTTTTACGGAATAAATGAATTTTGAATTTGATAGGCTTCGCATTTTTTCCTTAATTAGTATATCCTAGTATACCGTTTAAAATCTTGTTGACCTCCAAAAGCGTGAGGAATATTTATTAAATATAAATTATAATAATATTAGTTTCTACGAATCTATAATAGCCTACCTAATCTTAAAGAGCATAAACAAGAAATATATGAGATGAAATGTAATTGATATTATAACAGGTGTTATAGAAACTGCAGATATAAAATATTATTATAGCATTTTTAAAATTGCTTTTAGGCCCTATCTTCCTTAACCTTTTGAGCTTAACAATATATATAAGTTATGTAGTATGTAGTTAATACAAGTAAGTAGGCCGTACAAGATTTAGATACATATTATTTATACAATAGGAAATGTCTGTATGATACAAATTTCATTGAAAAAATGTCTAAAGATGTATTATTTGTTAATCTTTCATTACATAACCTTGCAAAACGCGTAAGGGGATTAATATAGGTAATTATAGGTAGGTTTTTTGTAATTGTCAAGTCATTAGTTTCGAGCTGAATGATGGCCTTTATTTTTTGGCGTATGACAAGTTTAGAAAATACTTATATATCAGTATATAGTTCTTTAATTTAAGTCTGTGTAGTTATAAGTCTATAAAGACATTTTCAACAATGTTCTGCATACCTGTTATCTGTATGATTACTAACACATAACATTAGTTAACAGAATAATTTATAAGTCTATGTAATTGTACTGTTGGTGTGCTTATTAATAAAATAAATAAATAAATATTATCTGAAATTATTGTAGATCGAAGTGATTAACTCTGTAAAAATTATCAATTAAACCAGAAATTTATCAAACTGCAATAACTTTTGGGACCAAAGTTCTATATTTGTGGCTAGTATTACCAATCAAATAAATCAAAAAGTATATCAAAACACGAAATTCTATTGATCGTACGGATTTTGTACGGCCAATCGAATTTCGTGTACAACCTTTAATTATTAGCTTTTAGCTACATTAGCTACATTAGATATTTTTTTCATTTACTATATATATTTTACTTTCTAAAGATTTATCGACGTGTTGCACTAGGCAATGTCACTGAAGTTTAGATCATACATGAAATATTCATATTATATGAAAAATTAAACCTCACTAGAATTAACATTATTCCAATTAAAGTGCACCCTATAAAGAAAGCTAATATTATTATAATTCTTCAAATTTATAGACACATATTTTGCTAGTCTTAGGATTAGACACGATTAAAATTATTACTTGGTATAATATTTGTAGAAATATCTATATATGTTTGTTTGTAGTAGATTTTAATACTTCGTTTTCTATTTTGTAATTACAAATAATATCTTTGAAACAATATCTATCGTCTATAATTTGAAGGAATTATAATATAACTTCAGTATGTAAGTAGTCGTAAAGGTATAAAATGGTGGCCGTTTCTCTTAAAAACATTTTTTTAATATCTCAAATTTCTTCGTAGCAACATAACAATTGTATAACATCAGGTAGGTAGGTACTTGACTTTATTAATACTTTAAAATATGATGGGGTATGTGAAAAAGATTTATTTTATATTTATGTTTTATATTTTTTTTTTACCCGACGTTTAGGTACAGTTAGTTTGGAGGCTGCAGGTCAGGGTTCTAATCATGTTCTAATATAAACTATAAAAGCCACAGGTTATCCCCCTTAGTCTTGACTCAGGGTGATTACTGACGGGCAGATGAATAAGAGAGGTGATTTTCACGGTCGATTTATGCAACTGTCGTTTTACGTTAATATGCTGGTGGTCGTATGTAGATGGTCATCCCATTTATGATGGCTTATCAAAACTAATGCAAACTCGGGCTCATGGCAATCAATGGTGGTAACGGTGGTTTCGCGGATATACTCGCGGCCGGCGCGTACAATTTCTCCAAGTTTACTATAAAGTTTAATTAATTGTAGTGACGGTAGTACAGACGCCAGCACATCCAGCTCACCAATCTGTCAAATTTCTATTATAGATTTTAAACTTTATCACAAAAGCATAAGGTTCACTTTCAATTGGGGAAGTTTGACAGATTGGGGTAGCTTGATGTGCTGACGTTTGTACATAAAAGAATAGTTACGTTAATACGCAAACATACCTAGTGTAGTATAATAATTATACGCAAAAGTTTATAGGTGTAATGAACTCATGAAATTTATACAACACTTGGGTATTAATATACATTTGTACTCCTGAAGCTGACAATCCAGCTGTTAAGTTTAATACAATACTTAAGAAATTAGCTTTACGTCCTAGTCAGTCTGTGTGGTCTAACTTATCGCATATAATGGTGAGTAATCCTTAAATAAATAATATGTTTCAATTTAGTTCTTTATTTCAACATTTAAGACACTTTTCAGTTGGCGAACGCAAGAGGCTCCAATTATTTGTTAATTTAAGTGACAAATACCTGACGGTACCTTTATGGGTGGTTCGGATCACAGCTCAGAGTGCTGCTGGAATAAAAACAAAAATCTACAAAGAGGGTGTGACTGCACGGGATCACAGATTAGCCTAGAATTAGGATTAAGGTTAGGGGACGACCGCGGTCCTCGCTGATCAGGATCTATATATACCTTAAATATCCCTTATTATATCGAGTAGTACACGTGGTGATGGTGATGTTCATTTAATTATTTGAAGATAGATAAATTAGTACTTTACAAATCAAATAATGACTTTTATTTGCAAAACATTGACCATAAACCTTGGTTAGTTCCTTGTAATTTATGTAGAAATCTCATTGTTTTTTAATAAATAAAGTCTGTAACTTTTTGATAATGTAGCATTATTTCAATTAATTACGCAAACGATTTTTTGAAAGCGGCTTTCTCGTTATTGATTTGTCCATTACAAACGAACAACTCCTAGTTAAGATAAATCACCCCTTGAATCCTAGGATTCAAGGATAGTGATAGTGTGCGAGTGTTACAATATCATGAATCGTGGAATAAGATAAATGGTTTTATATTATAGCTATAGCTAGCTCACGTAGCCTTATAATTACCTAACAAATAGGTGCATACATTTGGGATATTAACCTTGACCGCCAAACTACGACAGGGGTGGGGGTGGTTAGATGTATAAGAAACAGTTTTGTGAAAACGACGTTAACACTACAAATGTGTATCCTGGGACATTATTTCCATGCAGAGCTTGTTCTATGGAAACCAGATAACTGATATAATACTTTTCATAGTAACTTACATAGTACACACAGACTCAAGGCTATAACAGACATGTTCATGCACACAAATATATGTGCCGGGTGTGAATCGAACCCACGACCCGCAGCGTGAAAGGCAAGCATTTACCAATGACACCAACACAAAATTTGGCTTCTAAGCAATTTCTAAAGATTCCGGTGATGGAAAATGGGATCAGGGGAACCTGTTTATGCAACCTTACGACCGTTCCACGTAATTGACTTGTTTCCGATAAGATTGGCCGCTGTAGAATTAATTTGGTCTCTTAATATGGATGATGTATTCTAAACTGTGTAACAAACATAGATTATATTATTGTTAAAATATATCTTAAATGGTCCAAGTGATTCCGTATCTAAAAGTAGTATAGAATAATATAAATATTGAGTTAAGATTAATTCTATCCGGTATTAACGAAGAAGTCCAAATATTATTAATTTATAGGTAATATTTTGCGATAAACTTATTCATAAAAAGATTATACATTCTAGAAATGTACCGTTTTAATCATAAAACTATGAACATAAATAATAATAATAACGTTATGTCTTACATACAACATAAAAGATTATAATATAAGCTTAATAAAAAAAATATAAATCGGCTTATCTCTATAAAACGAGCTTATTCGTATGAAGTACTGTCAGCACGTAAAATAAAACGTACCTAATTATAGTTTGCTGTGTGTGTATGTTGGTTTACGCGGAAGATATTTGTTGCAAATCTTACAATTTTAAATATTAGTGCGTGAACTGCTGCGCTATTTCTTACTACTTAATCTCTATAAAAACCGGTAGGTATTACAATAGTATTTGATTTCTTTTTATTTCAATTTTACTTAAGTATGTTATGTTGTTATTCCATACCTTACGGGAACTTATTTTTTTAAGTTGTTAATGATTAAATAGGTAATTGGCTGAGGTTGGTTTTGTCTTGCTTTTAAATTTCTTGAACATGAGATTAACATTATATCAATAGCAATAAAAAAAGTTATATTTAAATTAATGCATTATATTTTTTGTTTCATGAGCAGCTCAATTAGGGAAATACTGTTCAGAATAAGTTTTAGTTCATATAATTAAAATATTGTGGTCTTGCGTGTCAGTAAACTTACCCGAGCTAATAAGTGTAAAAGGTTGATAGCACGTAAGTGATGCCACGTGTGTTGTAAATATCCATAGGCTACAGTGACTGCTTACGATTTGATGCTTGTATATAATAGTTTTAAGCAATTGCACATTAAGTACACATATCAATGTAAGTAAAGATATCATTATTGTTATTTTTTAAGGTATTTACTACTTTCTAAAGCGGGTTTTTTTTTTATTTTTTATTGTTGGGCTAATTAGCCTCCGACGGCTCACTGCCGCTATTTTATTGCAGCAACATTGTTTCTAGGGGTTTAGTTTCTAGGTTTAGTTTTTATTCCTTTTCTAATCTTTTGGTTTTATTTTAAACCTTCCTTTTTTATTGCTTTATTTTTGTTTACTTTTATTATTATTTGTTTTCCCCATGAGACGCGATTCTATTACATTGCATACATTTTCAATACATAATTCCAAACTTACAAATAAATTTATACATTCATATCGCACAAGTTATAAATATACAATTCTCATTAATATAATACCTTAATATAATTCTATTTCTTTACTTCACAATTCCATAACATTTAATAGACTTTTCAAACCAGCACCCTTTACCAATACCAGTTAGGTGCTCTGTTTTAAGCTACGAACGATACACACTGATAGAGCAAATTTAGGATTTCCTTACTACACGCTTCTGGAGAATATGGTAATGGTGTTATCAATCGGCTATATTTTACAGTTCACTTATGAGAATGTCACTGCTTTTCTATTTTATATATAAACACACTATATCTCAGTATTTGTTCATATAATATATTACAATAAAAAAATACGGCCGAATAATATAAACATCGTTGTATTTAAAAATTTTGTATGCTGACGGTACACAGGTACGATTTGACAAAAAGATATATCTTCAACGTCGAGCGTAATCCGTAGACCATTGTGCAATAGCTAATCGCTGCGGATCGGCGTTGCGGGCCGATTCAAAATTAATAATGATTTATAACGGCTGATTAAAGGCATTAACTCACCGGCCGATTGGAGACACGGCAACTTCTGCTTCGCTACTTATAAATAGTTTATCGTTTGGTTAGAAAAAAACTTATCTTTGACTTTAACTTGACTTAGACAAGTAGCCAAACGATTTGAATCAGATCCCTTACTGGAGAAGTAAAAGTCTCGTAATTGTATACGTCAAATTAAAAAAAGACCACCGAAATTAAACTCCTTTGACCACGTGAACTAGATCCCAGACATCTTTATACTCATAGTACATGTATTCATTTTTATGGTTCCGTCCTAAGGATTTTAACGAAAGCCTATTTATTACTAGTATGTTATCGTAACATGTAATCAGTTGAAATGTTTTATTAAAGTGTGTTATCTACATCCACGTTAACAAGAAATAATAAAAATAAACTAAGATTAAAGGGCCCATACACGAGACACGGCAAAATGTTTTTCGATCTTAACAATCACTGTAAAATCTTGTATGAAGGTACGGAACTCTACGTATCCGCTTTCGATACGCACATAGCCAATTTTTTTCTTTTTATTACGTAAGTGCGAAAATTTACGCAAAAAATAATGTCCGGAAGAAATCCTAAGTATAAAATTATGTGTAAGTAAGTCTAATGATAAAATATTATGTGATTTCAGAACATCAAGGACTAATGTATTTTTCAAATATACATAATTTTGAATTTATACGTATTTACAATAAATCTTTACTGTAATTCTTATATTTCTAATACTGTATAATATTTATATTGACTAGCAGAAAATATTAAACCTATGAACACACTGTAGATGTTTATAAACTTTATAAATTTAAATGTGACGTGTGCATTGCGTGTGTGCCTGGGCTATGAACTGCAGACGGGAAGTTACGGATTAGATTTAAGGGGTAAAAGAACTGGAAAGAGACGGGAATAAGGATTTGTATTAAAGGGAACAGGACAGACGATGAGAGATTTAGAGATTATGATTCATAAAGGAGAATGAATGGAAAATTATTACGTAGGGTATGAACGTTGGGTATTAGTTCGATGTACGGGAAGTTGATAGAACCGTTTTGGGTTTCATGCGCAATGCCGCACCAAACTGGTCGTGAAATTAGCTGGTCGGATTTAGGGGTCGTATTCATTAGCTATCGAGTGGGGCTGAGTCTAAATGTACCTACTTTTGTTTATGTTTAATGATGTACTTATTGTATGTCTTTAGTAGTAGTATTGGTTGGCTCTCCCATCGAATCATTAGTGTATGAATTGGAAGTACATCTGTGTTTGCACACACTCTAGTGCACCGTAATAGGTTCTGTTCAAAATAATGATACAAATCAAATCTATAATTTGCCATCGATGGTGGTCACGTCGTAGCTTCTGTCACCTTTTGACACGTGGGTGACATTTAAGTGAGATTGAGTATACTTTACCTTCGTTGCGGAAGTACCACTCAGAATACATTTTTTATTACATCATGATAATGTTAATATATTTAATAGACCTGGGTTTAAGCTCGTGGTACTGGGTACGAGTATGTTAGGTAGTAAGCTCGCCAAAGTTCATCGGGGAAGAGGGGAGAATTGGCAACGCTTAAATGATCTTATATTTGTGGCATGAGCGTCATAGACTACAGTGACCATGTATAGGTGAGTATTGATGTCTGCCAACTTGGTAGTATAAAATTACTTTTTAAAATACCTTAGGTACTGATGACTGCTTTTCTCATCATAGATATAACCTTGAGCTTTAGGGAGTTTATACACGAAAGCTGAACGTTTTCTTGACAAAACAATACTGTCATCGCGTCGCTAAATATGTAGGTACTTAGAATGTCGCCATCAGTGCACGAGACTTCTAACGATTTTTTTTAATAGTACTGCCGACCTACATACTTACTTATCGTATGGGCAGTGGTTACCCTAGCGTCAGAGATGTTCAAGCCACTCAGTAGGCTTTTGACATGGCTAATCTACCGTTGACTAATGACTAGAACCGGGACCGAGAGCTTAACGTGCCCTCCGAAGCACGGAGATGCTTAGAAATTCAACCACTTTGGCTGTCACCCATCTACGGACTGATTGCGAGCCTAGTTGCTTAACCTCGCCGATCACTTAGGGATCGGTGAGAGCATCTAGTATCGTAAATATCATTTGGTGCACAAACGGTAAAGACTTTGTAAATTCACTTGCTAAATTAGCTTATAGGAAGATAACAAGGCTTTGGATTAGTGAAACCGATCATTAGTCTAATAAATCTGTTTAATCCTCAAATTCCTATATAAAAAAAAGGTTATAATAATTATTTAAATATTATATTTAAATGACTTTTGTTTAAGTCAAAAAGATGTTAACCGGTTAACTATTTAGGGTCTGAATCGTGAATATGTTTAACTTAGTAAAACAACTGCCAACATCTTATCAATAAACATGAACAAACTTTATTGCCGCATTAAAATATAGACATTACAACGCATCTATAGACTGAGAACGATTGATTTAACGACTCGAAGATTATAAACGTGTCTCTAGTTCTTGAATCGCCAAGCACCTATTGTAATTTTCTACAAAATTGACTTCTATGTACACAAGTACACGAACGAAATTTCAATTGGATCGATGTGGACGCTAGGCTATTTAAGAATTAAGTATCACAATAAGATATCGGGGAATCAATTATGGCATCAGATTAACTAGAAATACGGAGATGAGCCGAGCACAAAGAGGCCGAAGTACGCGCGTGACTCCGAATTAAGTACCCTTGGACTTGTTTTAAGACGATAAAAGAACTTCATGTTTTCTTAGAGGTTGCTTTCAAAGTTTTGTTGCTTAGCTAATTTTATAGTAAAGGAATATTCGTCACTTTGCTTTTATTTTAACTGGTATGCACACATTACAGACACATTACTACGAGTATAATATTGGCAACATATGTACCTACATAGAAATTGAAATGATAATGTTACTATCTAATCTAGAGACTAATAAGAGTAATAAGTTCTCCAATCCTACTTTATGTTTTAGTATCGAGCGTAATTAAGTTACAATAAAAATAAAATAAAATACTAAATAATTCTAATAATATCTATATGATATTATTCATGCACAGCAGTTAAGACAGTTCACACTTTGTGTCTTGGGTTCGATTCCCGCGCACGAAAATTTGTGTGACCCATAAATAGTTGTTCTCAGATTAGATGTGTACATTGTGTTCGCCAATTCTATCTTTGTGAACACAGGGATTAATTTCGATAGTGCGGGCGTTGTCTTTTAAAAAACAATAAATAACAGCAAGGTTACGATCAACGATTGTACTAAAGAAAGTAAATATTTAAGTTTTGATATTTACGATTTGGATCCATCAATTTTGAGGAATATTCTTTTAAATTGATGGCCTAAAATCGTAAAACATACGTGAAGTATAGACAACGTTAATATTGATAGCGTTATAATTCAAAGATGATGTTCTCTTTTATATTTGGTATACATTTCAAGTGTTTACCTGCAATTACATGCCTGATGACTGAAGAGATATCTTATTTTGAAATAAGATACACGTATCTTGCTTAAAAAACATATTAATATGATTTTATACATGATTTTTTTTCGGTACATGTTTAAGCGTAGATAAGTTACGGCTACAACCAATTTTTCAATTACTTGTTTTAACCTTTGGCGATTGGCGGCCTTATTGCTTAAACCGATCTCTTCAAAGCAACCATTTAGTTTCAGAATTTTCTTTTAATCTTTTATAATGATTGTTACGTACAACCATTTAAATCTTAAAAATTAAAAGATAATCAATTGATTAGTGTTATTACCAAATGTTAAATTGGTATTTTTAAGCTAATCAAGTGATTAAGTTAGTATCAGATTGATATTTATTTAAGCTAATTACTCAAGTACCTAATTTAAATTGATTCAAAGATTCTACAGTAAGCAGATAATTTTGCTGACATTTATACCTAAGTTTAATCATTTTGTGTTTTTAAAAGTAAATTTTATAAACCCTGAACTTGGTGTCAAAATAGTGTCATACAAATACCGCAAAAAAATAGTTTAACTACAAAGTAGATAAGTATAATTTATCCCCATAACAATCTCCAATAGACGAATGCTTTCAATGTCTAGTTCGATATTAGGTCTTCAGATAAAATGGTGTACTCACCAGTTATACCTTTATTCAAAAGATTATTGAAGGCCTCCTTCTTGGGCGAGAGGTGTGGCGTGTGGGGGGTGCGGTCGTGGTGCACCGGCGCGGAGGGGGGCCGAGGCACTGCGCGCTCTTCAGGCGAGCGTCGCGGTGGCGTCTTACTGCGCCGGAGTTCCGACGATAAATTCTGAAAAAAAAAAAAGTATGTGAGTAGGTAAATAAAAATCGGAAGTGAGTAAAAATTTGAAATAAATACAAAAATTTATTTAGCAGTCAATACGTTGACTTTACGAAGAATAATGTGGATAAGACTCAGTAATGCGGAAAACTGGAGAAAAGGAATTTTATTTCCGCTTTTTCTTGCTATATTCCCGTATCCGTTTTTGGCAGTTTTTAACCAAAGTGAATATATCTTCAATATAAATTAAAGAATTTCTTTTATTCAACCAAATCAAATTCGAATCAGTAAATATAAATCTATCTATAATTTAATTTAATAAAAAAATGTTATTTAATGTCCTTTTCGTGAATATGTTATATCTACTATATAAAAATAAGTCGGGTTTTCCTTCCTGACGCTATACCTAACTCCAGAACGCACGAACCGATTTCCACGGTTTTGCATTCGTTGGAAAGGTCTCGGGCTCCGTGAGGTTTATAGCAAAGAAAATTTATAAAATTTAACGTGGGTAACACCGCGGGGCACAGCTAGTGTGTATATATATATATATATATATATATATATATATATATATATATATTACTATTACCACATTTTTTTATATTTATTTTCTATCCTTTTTACTAGGTTACATAATTATTTATCGTACACAAATACCAATTCATATCATAGTAACATAATATATCACATACCACCGTCCGTGAGTCCCTCACAGGGTTGCCAACTGAAAACCAGTGCTAGGTGCACCTCACCTAGCTTTTGCTGAGATGGTGACCTTTCGACGGAACATACAGGAGCTATTGTACTTTCTTTATTTTTTCGATATTTATTATTTTTGTGTTTGTATTATGCTATACCTTGTAACTACTCATTTCTTGTGTGTTCGTGTTGAATAAATGTATTTCAATAGACCAAATAACGTGCGTATAAATCTTCTATCACAATTAAAGAAAGCACCAGAAATCAGATATGAACTGTAATCTGTATCAAATTATTTATTAACTTTTGTCGTTTCGCACAATTATTTCCTTCAAATATTAATTTGATTTACAAGAGCCGTACGACTTGTTTCATGTGTACCTACATTCGGTGGTAGCCATCAGTTCGATCACAAATATCTGAAGTATCCTTTTAATTTGCAAGAAGGTATTGAACGTTGCAGATCCAAGACAATTTTTGAATATGTTATGCTTACCTTAATTAACATTGTCGAAGACCTATTTCTACCTAATTTTGTGTATATTTTCGACCTAACATTCTGCTCTCTTTTAAATTCTTTTGCGCATATATACATTAAATTAATCCTAATCGTCATCAATTACGTGCCCAATTCTATCGAAGGCAAAGATTTAAGATATCGTTGCAGTAATGTGATCAAATTAATGTGATTACCTATCGGAATTAAACGATTAGTATCGTTAATCGTGAAGATTACTTTTAAATCTTGTGATAATCCTAAAACAATCCGAGATTAGAGTACCTTCTAAGTGTTAAAGTAATTGATAATTCAGTACAGTGTAATAAACAAGCGAATGAAATATTGACTGGTTTCGTTCGTTTTTAATTTATATTATCTACTGAGCAGAAATACAGTACTTAGATGTTTTTTCTAAAAAGCTTTTTTCTAAAAGAAAAGATTATGGCCAAACAATTTATGTACTTAGTGTTAGGACCTAGATTAGGAACATTATTTATAGCTTTTTAGTATTTCCAAATATCTTGTATTGAATATGACACAGAAATTTTATTAAATCGCATACAATAACTATGTAGCACGTTCAAACATGCCCATTGATGGTCAATAGGTTCTGAATTCAATTTACACTTCTGGTCGGATCGTTGATAGCCGCATCAAATCTTCTAAGCTTTGGACTAAAAGCATCAGAAGTTTGAAAATGATATTCCATTTACAAATGGCAATAGCAAATTATAACAGAACTTTTCATGATTTAATTTATCTCTCCTCTCCAAAGTACTAACCAAACTTACGAAAACACCGTAAGAACATATGAAAATAACGTATAAAAATAATTTATTAACTACGAAAACATCCTTACATGCTTCTATTTTACTTTATCAAATTATAAGTACGTACTTAATGCAATGCTTGCCAGACGGATATACTCGTATTAACTTCCCATTGTCCAAGTAACTAATCGTGTGCTATTATTAATATTGAATTTGCGTACACACAATTAATATAACGGTGAAGATAATTTCAACAAAGATACACGAGCTTATCCATACGTTTATGGGGCAGTGTCTAGACGAGAGTCCATAGCTTCCATTAAGGTCGAATAATAATGAATAATTCTACAATTTGCTGGTACACTTGCATGCATTGGTGCAACGGAATTGTGTATGCGCACAGTGTTCGAACAGACGTGCAGGAAATTCGAAAAGATTCGAACGGACTAAACTGACTGTTCTTTACATTATATTGTTCCTATTATGTAACTGTAACATTTTCATGTTAGTAAAATAATTGTACCGTAAGTAATTTAAGTAACCTACTGCCGTTACTCGACTGCTGAAGGGTTTCGGTGTATCCATATAAGGATTTTCTTCATTTATCGTACTATGTCTGATTTTGAATAGTTTGATGCGTCTTCATGTTGCGTAACGTCATGTTGTCATATGACCTACCACATTGGGTAGGTGATGTATATGACTCCATAATAAAATAAATCATGCATAATAAAATAAGGCATATACATAAATGACTGCATAATAAATTAAATGGCGGATAATGCAATTTTTTTTAATATGATATGACACGGGAAAATAATTTACTGTCAAAAAAAATCTTATTCCTTGACTTTAACCGAAAAAAAATTACATAACCCTATCGTAAAAGCATCGATTTAAATAGTCAAAATCGGTTTCGAACCATGATATTGCGTAATATATTTACAAACGCCAGCACATACAGCTACTCCAAACTGTCAAATTTCTTTTATAGATTTTCAACTTTATTACATAAGCATAAGGTTCACTTTCAATTGGAGAAATTTGACAGATTAGGGTAGCTTGATGTGCTAGCGTTTGTACGTTGTTTTTTAACTGATTTCGGTAAGGTTTCCTACTATGATGGTCCTATATAACTTTTGTACTGATACCTACTTATAGTAAAACAGTCATTTATACTGTTAAACACGTCACATACAAAATAGTATATAAAACTAAATCTTAGTAGAAGTTAAAAAGCAATAATCACACTTGTAGCCGGAGTTCGTATTAGGTAGATTCATTGTTAGCGTGGTATCTTTCAATATATTGGTCGCCAAATTTTTACTCTTAAATTTTCTGTATTTCGAGGCTTAATATTTAAACAAATACTATGTCTTTTAAAGTGACAAAAATAAATATACACAAAAACAACAAATCTTACCAAAACCGTATTAAAGTCGCAGAATTATGATAATTTTGTCGTCATGAACTCGTGTTGGAAATCGGATTACAAAGGTCATACTTGATTTATTAGCACCATAATTTGACACGCATCTCTGTGAAGTCTAAGTGCGTACTTAAACACAGCTACTGTTTTAGGTACCCCGTTATTTACTATCGAAATATAGTCACGACCAAAAGTGTAAATTAAATTCAGAACCGAATGACCATCAATGAGCATCTCTTGCATGTTTTTTCATGTATTATTCAGTATGGTTTGAAACGTCATTGGTTTTAAGTAATGGTATGACGACGTTGACAATTATATATATTGACGTATAGATTTATTCATATATTATGTAAAGGCGGGCCTGTTGGCGTGGTTGGCAAATGCTTTCTTTTCACGCCGGAGGTCATGGGTTCGATTCCCACTCAGGACTGATATTTGTGTCCAAGAACATGTCTGTTTCTATCATCAACGTTAATTTCGGAAAAAAATTCGGAACGTTAGTAAATACAATTATTTTACGAAATCCACCCTTACTACCTGCGTAATAAGGTCAAAGTGTGTCCCCTTACGTGATGTGTACGTCACTCTATTTGTGTAATTGACTAAGATCCAACTGAACTAAAGAGCAAATTGGATAAGAATCTAATCTGCAAGTCCGAGTACTCCAGTCTATATTGGTGTTAATAAGGCAATGTCAACTCCCAGTTAGATCTCATGAAGGCGACACGTTTAAACGATTCCCTTTTAATTATTCGGTTTACTAACAAATTTTATTAAAAAAATGTTATGAAACAAATATTTTCAGGCATTGTTTACGTTGCATAGTTAGTTTTTAGCAAACGGCCAGTATTGTCGAGTTAAATAACTGAAAATATTTGTTTCATAACATTTCTGTGAAAATCAGAAAAATAGAATTAAAAATTTAATGTGTTATTCAAATAAAAATATCAACAAACTGTTGGCCGTATTACTGTTTTACATACACACACAACCAAAAATTAGTCCTTTTTGCTATGATAAGTAAGTATGATTTATAAACTGGGCCTCAAAATATTTAACACTATATTATTACACGTTTCAGATAAAAAAATGAAGTAAGTTTGTTCGTCATATTATATAGTTTTGCTACGGTAGATACTTAATTTCTAACAATGTTCGTTTAAAAAAAAGTCTTACGTTATGAACTATACGTTATTATCTATTATGATTGTCGTAACCACAATTTTACTACGTGAAATGTGAAAGTTAATTCGTTCGGACTGAAACTCTCAAAATGCATTCACAACATCGAATATGAATAAACTTGCTGAGAACACAATATGAGAAAAACAAAAACAACACATCTTTATATATTCTAATCTAGAGAAAAGTCGAACCACTTAAGGCGAATCGAGATTCAAATTGGCCACTTGGGCATTGCGTCAGTCGATACAAAACGTTCATGAGCCACAGTGATTACATTCATTGAATATTGTTACTGAATGTCGGTTTGACCACGCCACGGAGAAACTTACGACGAATGATAGTGTTTTAATAAGGTTAATGATGTGCAAACATGACATATCTCATCATCTTATACCGTTAAAGATATGACACCAAAAGTATGGACACAGAAAAACAAATGAGGACAGAACTTTTAATATGCCCAATTAAAGAACAACTTAGACTATATTGGTTAGATCACACGAAATACTAATAGCCAAATGTCAGTTTGATAGATTTTCTAGCTTTTTCCAATTTCGTTGGGGCCGGCTTCGAATCTGACCTGTTGCAGCTGTTTATAGGGGATTGCTGTCGTAGAGTGATCTTAATATGGGGTTAGTTTGTTTCTCACTACAGACACTTAACTTAATGCGCTTGTATTAGAGGCCTTTATAAGGGACGATAGATTAACTAATGCAAATAATTTATGGGATAGCGTGCTTTAAGAGATATAAACACTCATTCCTAAGGCTTTTTATTACGCTGAGATTTGTTAGATAAAATGAAGAAACTGAACCAGCGACTCCTGGGGAACAATATGGGGTAGCTAACTTCAATGAGAGAAATAAAAAAAATAACCATAAATAAAAGTTTAATACTACAAGCACAGTAGAGTTTCCACAACAAATCAGCCGCAATGATTTCTAAACAATTGATCGTGGACAATCAAAGTGCATGTGCAAAATGTGCCGCATGGAAGCATCAAACGCAGGGGCGTGTTGGCCAATAGCACGCACAGTTTGTCCGTCCGTAGAATCGTTGATTCGCGCCACAGATACGTCTAATATCGTATTGGAATTTGTGATGTCGTTTGACCCCTGTTAACCCAGATTACGCTCGTCGCCGCCTGATTCGTCCTCGGCGGAGGCTGATTGTGTTGTGACATAAACTGTAATGTATTATGTGTTAACTCTTGCTGCAATCACGGCTAGCACGTTCCACAATTACAATGGATATGTTCGCCGAACTTTACAATTTATTTGGAATGAGTTGTGAGTGTGTGTGTTTGTGGTCGTACTTGTTGAGCTTTTGTTACTGAATGTTGAGGATGTTTTCCTTTAATGTATACAAAAAATATATATTGATGTGTGGGTTTGTAATGAAAAATTAAAAGCTTTTTAACCTAAGCGTATGAAAGTATACATATGACGGACATTTTTTTGTTGCAACTAATCAACGCAACGGCTGCCAAATTTTGACGAAATTTTCACTGGTATAACTGGTGTTATAAGGATTAATATTATACATATATTCCCATTCGCCCACAAAAGTTAGAAACGGGTAAAGACACGGGTAACAGCCAGTTAGGTATATGTTTACCTTATATTGGAACTAGAATTTAAAGTGTTGATTACGCAATTGTTTTTTCTTTTAATCGAAGAGACTGTAGCACTCTCATTGGCTGTTCCTATTTACATGTTTACATCCTATAGTATACCTACCTGGCTAATTCCCATTATATAGACTTGCCTAAGCAATTAGCATGAAGTTAATGGACAACAACGACATGAACGATATCTAAGCGTGTGCTAAGCTATCGTAACGAAGAAAAACTGTAAATTGAATTAAGATAAATTATTTTCTAGCATTGCTAGTGGTCTCATATTAGATCATTTTCCTCTATTATAACATTTGAACCAACTTCTAAAAAGGAGGTTATCAATTGAAATGCACGTAATTTGTTTTTGTATTTAACTTTGTTTCGTCGTCATTTGTGAACGAATTTTGATAAGTGGTATCATATAGATTTTCAACAAGTCGGTTGCAAATTCGAAGTACATTGTGTGTTGTTAAAAAATAGTATGATTCTATTAAAAATTAATTAATGGATATTTCAGTTTTCTTTTATTGTCAATTTTTTTATACAGTGGTTGACGTGCGTTTACTGTAGCTTATCACACTAATATTATACATGCCAAAGTTTGTGAGTGTATGAGTGTGTATGTTTGTTACTTCTTCGCGTCTAAACGTCTGGAGCAATTTTATAAAATTTGGTATGGAGTTAGCTGACACCCTGAATTAACACATAGGCTATAATTTAAAAAGTTAATCGCGGGTAAAACCGCAGGTCACAGCTCGTAGCTTATAAACGTTTGCAGTTATCAGGGTTTTATACACGTGGTGACGACCCCCTGCTCCAATGATGAGCTTCTCTACCTTAATACCGCACAGGAAAACAACACTAATTTACTGGGATTCTTTTGGTTACTAAATATTAGGCGGAATTATGCTTCAGTATAATATATTATTCATATATTACATTATATGATTGTTAGCTTCGAATGCTACCGTAACTGTAGTAGTTATCTGGTTTCCTTCATTTGTTATAGTACATTTTTTTTTTGCGAAATATGCTACGGTAACAGCTTACCATAAACGAGGCTGTAGGCTTGTTTGCCAACTTTGGCATACATATTTTTATTAAGCTGTTATTTAAAACAAGCGGCTTATCTGCATGATAAGTAAAGTCCTCACTACTGGTTCCGATTTCTACATATATTATTTGTAATTTATTGATCTCTACCAATATCATTGTATATTCAAGGATACATAAAAAGATCTTATCAGTAACGGCACGATTAAGATTAGGAAGGTAAACCAGATGTAGATGATTCAAAAATATAAATTAACATTGTAGATTAATTTAAGATCGATAATGATAAGGATGTAGAAACAGAGAGTGACTTTAGTCGAGTTTTAAATGTCATTTTAGACGTCTGCCAGCCTTAAACCATGTTATCAAATGGAATTTAACTATTAATACAAATAATTTATAGGTAACAACAAAAACCATTACATGACCTAAATAATAAACAACTTGAAACTTAGCTGAATGTGATGAAAATATTACATACATCAACCAAAGGCTGGTTTGCGTGGTTGGTTTTCACGTAGCAAGTCATCGATTCGATTCACACCCAGGAATCAAACCGATGACCTGCGACGTGGATGTGGATGAACATGTCTGTTTATGCTGAATCTGGGTGTTTATAAGTATGTATTTACAAAAGAAAAGTATATGTAGTGTATGTAGCAGTTATCTGATTTCCATAGTACAGTGTGAATTATGTAAAAAATCGAATTTAATCTAAGCTTTTGATTGTTTTCTTCTTCTAAGCTTGACAAACTAGTTACATTTTTTGTGGCCCTGAACGTCGCCAGACCGAATGCCCTGCTTGTGGCATTTCTAAGATCCTGCCATGAACATGTGGCAGGGCAGGCTGAGCACGATGTTAGGTGGGCCATGGATTGGACCGATGCTCCACAAATATAGTCCATTTTGGGGTTGCTTGACAATCCCCTTGTTTTGTCTACTAGGTTAATGCTATTATGTAAAGTTAGGTTAATGCTATTTTTCACTGCCCAAGACAAAAAGGGGCAAGTGGAAAGTGACTCCATCAATTGATCGAGAGTAGAAACCTCATTAATTGAACTATTGCGGTGAACCAATTCTTAGATCAAGCGTATTGGGCTCAGTTTCAGGGGTTAACAGGAACAATATTGGTGTGCATCGCATATAACGCCGATACCGGTGACCTTACCCACAAAACTTTGGGAGGCGTGGCAGCTGGGTTAGGTTTAAATGAGGTGTTACTACTAAGTTAGCAATACTGTCTTACTATATATGCTTTCGTGTGTAGGTCTTTTCTATTGGCTGTTGGAATCTTCTACAAAAATTGTTTTATCACAAAATAAAATGTTAGAGACGTTAAAAAGATACTGTGGTTTGGTCTCCTTTGCACTTTAAACCAAGAAGGAAAATTAGGAATAAGTTTGAATTGGAAAATGGCAACTAGTAATCACACTCAAGAGTCGCAAATATAGTTCGCATTTATCATCAGTAGCGCATGGTCGGTTATTGGAGTCTCTTGGGGTCAAAACGTTAGAGTCGTAGAGGGTGATACAGAGAATTATTCTTAATAAAAAAACTTACTTTTTTTTGGTTGGCCCGAACCGGTATTTGAACCCGGGACTTCATTATCTGCGGTAGACCAACGAGACAGTCAGGCAGTTACGATATTAAGATTTATTTTATCACTATTTTTAAATACAGACTTTGTTTTCTGGAAAATGCATGATTTTTACGGGAGGATGTCCTAATATCTGATGTGATCATATTATCTGCATCTGACAATAATAAATAAATTGAATTAAATAAATACACATCGTAAAATCCCTCTTATCTGCGACAAATAATGAAAACGTAAAAATAGTACGTGCTAGCACATTATTACGTATTAAGTACATCGTAGAACTGAGTAGATAAATGTGACAGCAACAAGCAACAGATTACAAGATCGGCAAATATTTAAATCATAGTACAACAATTGCACGATAAACAGAGCTCAACTGTCAGCTACTATTTTCATAGGTATCTGTTTACTTCTATGATACCCCAGTAGTATTTAACTCGCGGATGTACAGTCGCCTGCACATCCAGCTACCCCAATCTGTCAAATTTCTTTTATAGATTTTCAATTTTATCACAAAAGTAGAAGGTTCACTTTCAGTTGGGGAAATTTGACAGATTGGGGTAGTTTAATGTACTGGCGTCTGTACACTGAGATTGAAACAAAATGTAAATTGTTTACAGATAGATGTATACGATATTCGCGAAAAAGAAAATAAAAACAATTAAAAGAAAACAATATCTAAACCTATATTACTAATGAAACTTGAACTTAAAACCTAAGAATAAACATTAAAATTGGATTAAAAGTAAAATAATAAAAAACACGGAAAAGTAAAAACTTGATCTAAAACAAAATTACTTATAATGATTAAATAAATTATCACCATCATAGCTATATATTACATTATTTTTATATAGAGGTTTGCTAACTGAATCATGACATCTCCTAGTAAAGTTGGTGGTGTTATATACTCGTGCCTCTCTGAGCACGTAAAGCCGTCGCTCGGTCCTGTACCTAAACTCTTCCATGAGAGTGCGGGGATATATTGTGCACCTGCGTTTGCGCACACACATGAAATATATAAAAGAGTCGCGCAGATGGCAGCCATGACCAAAATTCTAGCAGGAGTGCATATATATATATATGTATATGATGTAATCAATCTAGGTAAGTTATGTTATCTAGTTAAGGTGTAAACGCGGTAATCATACACCCGCTAATCTTAACAGAGGCAGCCTAACAGTGACATACAAACGTAAAGAGAGAGATAGTAACATTTACCCTAGCATTACCCGTGTTGTCTATAAAGTAAAGCCCTGATTAATTTATGTTCCACTTATTTGTAAGAGATAACGTTTAGTAACGTCTTATATTTGTATATCATGTGAGCTTATCTTTTAATTCTTGGGCTGTCAACGTACGTCAAAGACAGCGGTGGTTTTTTTTCATAGATACTAGTTTGTTGTCTAACGGGTAATAGTAGGATGGTAGAAAAATTAATCAGTATCAATATAATATAATAATTGAATGTTTGTATGTCCTTTATAGAATCGTAAATTATTATATTATTATTAATTAAAATTATGCATTTCATCACGTGACGATCTTCACCAAAGTGTTGTGCATGGGCCACAAACAAAGGTTTCTGAGTTGATATACATATGCTATAAGTTATATAGCTAACGCGGGTGAAACCGCGGAGCACAGCTAGTTTTATACATAAAATTAGCTATTGTGATTCAATTGATTAACTATAATAGTTAGACACATAACCTTACGGATGGTTTTAAGTGAAATAAACATGTAGTAGATCATTTTATGTACTATTAGTAGTTTTTGCAGCGTACACCAAATAATGATATTATAGGTGTCATTTTACTACCAACAAATAATGTACGCATTATTCTTTGAATAAAAATATACTAACAACAAACAAATACTAACAGGAAAAGTATTAATAAATGCTGATAATAACAATGTTCAAAATGTATGAGTATTTTAATAAGTGGAGGAGGGGTGCCACGTTATTTAAATTCACAAATAATCAAAAACAAACAACTTAGTTGTAAAATTTCCAGTGTAAAATACAAAACACATAAAAAATAGATAATTGAGACACATAATTGGCGAGATAAGAGTTAACTGAATTATGATTGTGACACACGGATTTTATGTTAAGTATCTAATATGTAACAATTAAATTGGGAATTTATCTGGAATTTAGGAATTTTTAAGCAACTTTAGAAGAATATGGTCTTTGTTATTTTACGCGATTACGAGATTACTCCGTTGCTTATGAACCGATATTGATAATTATTTTTTAATTAAACGGTCTTTCCTTAGATTTTTACGCTTGTATATGTTAAACGGATTTTTTATTTTATTTCTTTTGTTCTTTCTATAGTGTACCAAAAACAAAATGCGGTTATAAAAGTTTTACGAACAATTGCACGTTAAGACAAAACATAAAAAAGTAATGTGTTAAATATTTAAAATTGTGTAACAATTTTATAATAAGAAAAAATAGTAGGTACCCATTCTATCAAGAGTACTTCCTCCCGTTTCGGTTAACATATTTTACATTTTTTTCGATAATCAAGCTATTTTCTCTGACTATTGAGAAATTAACTCTTTATTGTCCACCAATAGCAAGATCACATGCCTATAATTAAAAAGTGAGCAATTGGCGGTCTTATCACTAATATATGATACCTTCCTTTCCTTTCTTGACAACCAAGAAAAAGTCAGGGGAAACTCTGTTACTACTTGTATGACTATTTGTGAAAGACCTGGTATCCATAACACAATTTAAATCTTATTTAGGATACCAGAGTGTCATTAAAGTACTACTTACATTGTAATTTCATTTGTGTGGTATTGTAAAATTTATTGGAAGTAAAGTAATTATTATTATTACAAAAAGTTCTTTTACAGACGCCAGCACATCAATCTACCCCAATCTGTCAAATTTCCCCAATTAAAAGTGAACCATATGCTTAAGTGATAAAGTTGAAAATCTATAAAAGAAATTTGACAGATTGGGGTAGCAGGATGTGATAGCGTCTATACAATTTCAATCAAATTTGACTGCACGTGTGGCGAACGGCTAAGACAGTCGCCGCGCCGCTTCGTGTCGCGGGTTCGAGTCCCACGCTGGACAACTATTTGTGTGACCCATAAATAGTTGTTCTGAGTCTGGATGTAATTTGTGTCCGTCTATTATATGTTTGTAAAGTACCCCACGACACAGGGATTAGATTCCCTAGTGCATCTTTAAAAAAAGAAAAATATAGGAAGGAAAGTAATTATTCTTATTATTACAAAAAGAACATCTTGTATGCATGCTCGTCAAACTGTTCAACCGTATGTACGAACTCTACGAACCTAATCGGGATTTGTGTTTTCGTACGTCGCAGATTTTTATAGTTTACGCGAGTTTTATCTGTCTTTGAGCTAATTTCGTCAAGCCAGTGCCAGGGACGCGCCCCATGACCTTTGGATCATCAGATACGCTGATTAGCAACTACGAGTTAGGCGTTAGATTTATAACTTGTTGTAAAGCTGATATGAACATTGTGAAATATTTGTTAGTACGTAATAGTACTTTACATATGTGTTCTAAGCCCCGCCATTTAATTATTACATCCGGGATTACAGATTTGATGCCTTTAACGGTATATATAATACATCGTTTATGCTGATTTACAGATTTGATGACTTTACCCGTGTGCTAATGTCTGTAGTGGCATGGCGTAGTTTACAGAAAAACTGACTGATTTAAATGTAGTATTCTTAATCTGATAGGCAGTTTAGTAGGGATGATTCTTACCTATGTTTAAATGGAAAGTAAATTTGTTGTTTTTAGTTACAGCTCTTTTTGGAGTGGGAGTTATGAATTTATAATTGTTTAGTTTTATCTAAAGGTATAATTGTTTAGTTTTATCAAATATTATTCATTTGTTTAGTAATAACAATTTAATAAAAATGATTGGTGGTGATAATTACTTGAACATTATTTTGGTACAAGGTAATACGACACGTTAATAATTTTAAGTGATAATTTTATGATTTATTTGTAACTTCCAATTGGAAGTTATAAATAAATCATAAAATTATATGAACGGTTCATCAGCAACTATATTTTTTTAAGTCTTTTTCTGCTGTTATGTTGGATGTACCTTGTATATTTCTAAAACACCCCGTGACCCAGGGATTAATTTCTTTAGTGCAGTGCGCTTGCACGAGGGAAATTAATACACAGTAAAAAGGTAAAATTAAAATATTGTACATTTTAGTACTAATTTTACTATATTTTACACAGTGGGTACCTATTTCGCTTCTTCTTCCTAACCATAACGGTTAGGCCATATGTCATAACGGTTAGGTCATATGAAAAATTCTATTACGATTCTGAATACCTGTAAAAATAATAGAAGTTGTCATGACAACCAGGACCGGCGGCTTAGCATGCACGAACGGTAATCAGTGTCAGCGGTCAGTTAAAAAAGTAATGTCCTCCAAATTATTATGAAACTTAAATTTAAACGAGTTTCACAGTTAAAAATTGAAGTTTTGATACAGCGGTTCTATATTTGAATACTTGAAGTGAGTAAGTATACTTACTTATCGTATGGGAAGTGTTTACCCTAGTGTCAGAGTTGTTCAAGCCGCATTTGGCCTCTGACATGGCTTAACGACTCTTGCCTAATGGATACAACCGGGACCGGCAATTAACGTGCCTTTGGAAGCACTCAGAAATTAAACCACTTTGGCGGTCACCCATCTATGGACTGAGCGCGAGGCTAGTTGCTTAACCTCGCCAATCACTTACGGACCGGTCAGCATCTGATTAGGAGCGCCTCTATATTTGAATAAAATAATACTAAATGTCTTTTACATTCAAATTTCCACTAAAATATTATTGTGAAAGCGAAATGTTTTCACATAACAGTTTGGTAGCGTTAGGCTATGTTTACACTGACTACCGCACGAGCCCTAATCCACGTTTCCTACGTACGTACGTTCCCTTATCCCACGTTTGTTTAACGTTGTCAATTTAAGGATTTGTCGGATTTCATCCCACGGCTCCGAACACACGCCCAAACGTTGAAGAAATATTCTAAAGAGTGGTAGATTAGGTAAGGAATAGGTGCTTAAGGAATTTTTGCTAAAGACTTTTTTCTTGAAGTGTCACATATTACTAATGCTTAGTTAGTTAGATTTGCGGAATAGTTCTTATTGCGGAGATTCAAGCTTTACGACTCCGTTAATTTGACTCTGGTACTGGATCTGTCGTTAAATTTCTTAGACAACTGATTTATGGTGAAGAGAACAGACTTGTTCCAACCTCTTATCCACCTCAACTCCTGAACGAGAGATTCAACAATGAAACACAATGAGTTTTTGGGCTGTACATCTTGGAGTATTCTGAAAACTATTTTGGCTACCGTAATGAGATAATCTAAGAAAATAGGGAATTAACAAAAAAGTCAATTCACCTCTTACTTCTACAGTAAAGCAAGGTACAGTTTGATATTAAGAGACCAGAGAATAGGAACTATAGAAGTCAGCTGCTAAAGAAGTAAGAATAGAATTTAAACACGTGAAATGTAGCATTTCTTGAAGAGTTCCTCGTAGCCTGTTGTTCTTACCGATTCGCAAATGATCACAGAGTTAAAGCACCTAATCACGTGTTTCCGAGCTTCGGGGGGCATTTTAAGCTGTCGGTCCTGTTTGTATTCGTTGTAGTTGTAAGACAATAGCCATTAAGCCATATCATAAGCCTATTAAGCATACCCATTGTTATTATTATTATCATCAGCCTGATATCTCTTCCATAGCTGGTCATAGGCCTCCCTCCAAACTTTGTATAACGTTCTCTTCCGAGAACACCGTCGCCGTTGCCGTAGTCAACACGCTTGTGTTGCGAGTTGGCGACTGCAGTTAGGTGGTGGCTAGTACACAGGTGGCGCTGCTGCCTGACTACCTAATGTAGTCGCCTTTCACGACACCCACGGGATGGCATGGGGTAGCCCTATTACCTATACATTTCTTTTTTTTTTTTAATGCTGAATGGGTTTACGCTTGACCACGATCTCACCTGATGGTAAGTGAAGATGTGGTCGAAGATGGACCGCGCGTACCCATAAGATGCCTGTTCACTCTAGCCTTGAATAAACCCATGTTGTATGAGTCTGGAAACACGTCGTTCGGGAGGGTGTTCCACTGCTTAGCCGTGCGTATGATAAAAGAGGAAGCAAAGCGATTCGTACGGCAGAATGGGATGTCAACAACAAAGCGGTGAAAACCCTCCCGACGCCTAGTAGTCCGATGAAAAAAGGGGGAAGGAGGGATAAGTTCATGGAGGTCTTGAGCGCATTCTCCATGAAATAGCCTATAGAAAACCGATAAGCTTGCAACCTGACGCCTATGATCCAAGCTTTGCAGCTTTTTATTTATATATTACCCATACAATAATTACATTAACATAGAATAATTCTTACTTTCTCCTCTTCTTAAAATTATATGCTAAAAGTATACAGCCTAGGATATTGACGACCTATACACATAAATGAAATGTAAATTTTTCTGTGTGACCTTTAAACCGACTTGGAGATATCGTTGTAGATCCGATAATCTATTCGTAAATCGAAAAAATATAATTAAGTAGATTAAATTAGCAGATAAAAAAACATATATTTGACTATAGATTCAATATCAAGATAAGGATTGTAGGCCGCCGGTTTATTTATAAAGTGAAAGATATGCCCGTTACGATAAGTGATGTCTCGTCCTAATCTGAATATTGTCTATTTAGCTTACATAACATTTGCGTTATAACATGTCATTAGAAAAATCCGTGCTTTGGCATTTTGTTTAACCGATTATCTATATTACAAGGAACGGTTAATCGCCATATATCTTTTTACGGATATCGATAAGAAAGTTATTTTTATTTCAGATTTATTTGTAAGATAGCGCTTATCCGGAGATAAAAATATTCGTACAATATTATTCGTATAATGGCTCGAGGCCAGTACGCTTGTACTATTTAAGAATGGCTCAATGCTATGTCAAATATCATCTGGAAACAAATATCGGTACTGTGGTAAGGAGGAAACCCTTACCGCCAACTATTTACCAATCTATATATATAAAAATGAAACCCGTTTTCCGTTGTCACGACATCACGCGTGAACGGCTGGACCGATTTCACTATTTCTTTTTTTATTGTGTTTGTTATTGTCAGGAGAAGGTTCTTATGTAAAAACAAGAATTTAAAATTGCGCGGAAAATAAGAAAATTTAAGAATACTTCACAACCAAATATTATTTCTAATCTAACCTTGGCACTTTGGACAATATAACCTTTTTTAATGTAACTTTTTTTTATTTGACATAGTATTGACGTTAATAGTCATCGTTAAGACAGGACAAGGTCTGTCGGGTCAGCTAGTTACAAATACTTACGCTCAATATAAGCAAAATTTAGAAAAGTATTAGCCATCTGTCATGCCTCAAATGGAATTCCATATTTCTCAAATTGAAATAAATAAGAATGGGCACTCGTCAACGGACCGAAATAAACATTTTTTTTTGTAAATAATAATAATAAGCGACCACTCGTGATTTTACGGCCTCAGATAAAATATGGCGGTATTTATTTTTATTAATCTAAGAAGCCGCTGGCAGCACAGGATCGGCCATTGTTGAGATCTTGGGAAATCCAGCAGTGCACGTCTTTCTGCTGATATGATGATGATGAATCATAAATCTATCTATCATAATCCATTACCAAATAATATTCATAATTAATTCTCAAACCGCGTTTTGAAATAAAGTAACATACTTACATTAGTAAACTTGAGAACATTTTTGTCGTAAGTCCGTTAAATAGGGAAAATATAATCAACTAGGTTAAAATTTGGTTGAAATACACAAATCATCACCAACGCCCAGTTTATTGACCTCTCTGGGCAATAAAATTTGTCACTCTCTTATCTTCTCGCCATCTGGAAATATTAAGAAAGGCCATCACAACACCTTTAAGAGCCGATTTCACCGTTAAATTAAACGCGATCAATGGGCGCTAAACTCGGTTCCGCTTCCTGTAACTGAGTTTAGCGTCCATTGATCGCGTTTAATTTTAACGGTGAAAGCGGCACTAAGAGATCTATGCCAATTTGACATTTGGACGCTTTGTTGCTACGTACATGACAGTTAAGGATCGGATTATATCATCTGCCGGATTTTAGGTAGTAAATTTGTGATTTTTTGCTTTAGTAGCCAAGAGTTAAGAAAATCGTGGTTTTACATTCCGTATCTCGGAGAATACGTATAGCAGTCCTATGCTTAAATTCCCTCTGCTGTGCGGTGAATATCTGAATATCGTCACCCATCTCATCCCGTGAAAGCCGTAGAAGCGACCCGAGGGAACACCTACCAGAGATCGGGCAGCATCGTCTCTCTGTGTACTATGATCATCATATTGTGATCGCCAATCCGTCTGCCAATGATGATGATGAATTGTCCCACTATTAAGGTATTTAGTACCAATGTAGTGCGGCGCAGTACATTATGAGAAAACTATTTAACTGGATTTTTATTACGGATATCTAACACCGATGTGTCTTCTTGCTCACTTAGTAATAAATTATATGTAGTATTCTAGTAGGTATATTTTAAAGCCAGTGAAAATATTATTATATTATCGAAGAATAATATAGAAATAAAGTTTCAATGGGTCCCAGCTCACATTGGTCTACGTGGTAATGAGGAGGCTGACCGATTATCAAAATTAGCAGCTGTAGAGGGTACCCTAATTTACTATTTTCCAGATTATTGGGAATATATATCTAAATTTAAAATTACTTGTTATAAGGCCTGGAAACAACATTTTGATAATATAAGTCACCAAAAGGGTATATGGTATAAGACTATACAAGCCGAACCTTGTCGTGTGCCTTGGTTCGATGTTGATCAACTCAGTAGGAACTATGTGAAATTAATGTTAAGACTTCGCTCTGGACACTATCCATCAGCGAAATTTGCATTCCTTATGAAAAAAGCTGATTCGCCAAATTGCAGAGAATGTAATCAGATTGAGGACGTGCAACATTTGCTGATGGATTGTACCCGAAACAAGCGTGAGAGGGAGTCACTTTTGAGGGAACTAGACCTAAATAAATTAAACGTAGGGTTAATCCAGTCAATTTTATCTCAACCAACTTCAGAAGGTGCTAGAAAATTATGCCGTTTAATAACAGTTCCTCATCTGTGATTCCATTTCACCCATATCACAAAATATATTAATAGATATACATATTATTTAGTTGTTCATTGTAGTTAAAGTATAATATTAAGTTCTAATGTTATTTAATGTAAAAGGCACGATATTTGTTTAGATAAAAAACCCCAAATAAAAATAGAGTAAAAAATAAAAAAATAAAAAAAGGCAGTGAAGCATGTGCTTACTGGTTTGATTATCTATACATATAATAAAATCGTAGGAAAGTCAAAACTTTACATTGAAAATTTTTTTAAATGATACTTGGGGCGTGATCTACTATCGATACCGAAGCCAAAAATAAAGTTTTTAGAATGTTTGTCTTTTTGTCTGTAGGATCTTGTCTGCAAGGATTTACTTCAAATTTCGCATGAATATTACTGAAAGGTTGGGTCAACATATAGGGCTACATATTATCACGCTATCACCTACGGTGGAGGAGCTGAGTTAATTTATAAAATTTAACGCGGGTAAAACTGCGGGGAACACCTAGTATAGTATAATGCTGGTAGTATCGTGAATACTACTATACTAAAGGCTCATAAAAACAAAGTATTCGGACATGTTATAATTTATAATATATAAGGGAAGTCGATATAAATCCTATTGTATGGATTCCACGCCTCTGATTCATGTACTCATCAAAAGCAAACTTAAACGTAAAGGTATCTCAATCGTAAGAAAAGTTATTTTTGATCTTAATGAACCAAATTATATTTAAACAAAGCGCTACTCAGTACTGATAATTATGTAGACACGCTAATCAAAGGACAACAAAATGATACATAATTAATAAAATAGGTACTATAAATAAATCTAATATCAAGAAGTCAATTTCCCGATTCCCACGTTATAGATTTAATTTAAATATTGAACAGCGGATGTTTGCTGTACATTATATCATTTTATTATTTAAATACGCGCGTATTTCGTATAGAATATCTAAGATAATATATTTAAATTTAAAAATGGCAAGCCAAAATCTGGGCCAAGCTCATCTGCGTTATAGTTATGGATTACTGTTTTTTTATAATAATAATAATGTATGTATTGTGAGGTGGTTCTTCGCTCTGAGGCTTGTTCCTATTGCTGATTGGGCACCTTTACCTTTATCATTATCATTATTTTTGACAGTTTGTAAGGCTATAGACATTACAGACAGATAATATTAAGCCTTCTCAGTTTGACCATATGCGTGTGTATCAAACACAATGAAATAATGAAATTTATTCAGCACATGGGTATTAACATACACTTGTACAGACGCCAGCATATCAAGCTACCCCAATCTGTCAAATTTCCGCAATTGAAAGTGAATCTTATGCTGAAGTGATAAAGTTGAAAATCAATAAAAGAAATTTGACAGATTGGAGTAGCTGGATGTGCTGGCGTCTGTATTTGTCAAGTTTACAATGCAGTACATAAATATTGTCGAATATAGTATTAAGTTAAGTAACAAATAAAAATTAGTCCGTCCGTGCGCTCTGTTTTATCACATTGTGCATCTCACATAGCATTGTGTGTAATCTAATCTCAAAAATGTCAAAATGCATTCCGAATAATGCTATAAAATACAAATTATGTGTAATAATTTTTGGTTTTTATAATGCATGTTATACAAAATATTAACTTTCTGCACTCGTAATTTCTTCCTTCTCGTATTTTTTTGCCTAGTTGGTAGTGCTCCTGCCTACGAAGCTGGTGGTCCTGGGTTCGAATCCCGGTAAGTGCAAATATTCGTGTGATGAGCACGAATATTTGTTTCTGGGTCATGGATGTTTTCTATGTATTTATCTATCTATATAAGTATGTATATCGTCGCCTGGTACCCATAGTACAAGCTTTGCTTAGTTTGGGGCTAGGATGATCTGTTTGACATGTCCCTAGATATTGTTATTATTATTTGTAATATAAGTAGGGTTACAAAGTTTTATCTTCATTTAATAATATAATAAATAATAATGGTCGATTAATTATTATAATATAAGATAAATTACGGCAATATTGGCATTATGGACTACGCAATTATGGAGTCTATTGCATCACTCGTACTCATAAATTGATAAAAACGTCATTATATCTAAAAATTTCTTCGCTAAATCCGAGTGTTTTACATTGCTTAACTTTACGAGTACCTAAACGTTATAATCTCTTCTAATCACGGTGTTCAAATAACAAAAGATATTATATTTTTATATCTGTAACCGTATTATCTCGTAGGTCATCATAAAATGTGATTTACGACATAAATCAGTTTTATTACTACATTTAAATTATATTAATATAATAAACACCAGACTGCCTCTTTTGTTTAGTAGTAGCGTGTAACCGAATAAAACGAGGTTGAGTTCAAAACCGAAAAACGTAAACCCACCTTTCTCGAGCTGTGAACAAACGTCTGTCGACTGACAAAGGCATCTTTCCGCCCATACTGTATTTTATATTTCAAATAGAGATTTATAATCAGCAGTACGATTAAATGTAAACTTCGTCCTTCTCCAGAGTTAAATTGATTGCCATCACAATAGATTCAGTAGTTTAGACATGAAAATGTTACCAACAGGCAAATAGAATTGCTTCGCATTTATAATATTGCAGTATGAACAACTGAGCGTAAAAATAAGAAAGTTTAATGTTTCAGTTGATAATAATAATATCCTGGGACATTATTCACACGGCCATCTGATCCCATACTAAGCAGAGCTTGTATAACTGATATAGCACATACACTACTTTTCTTTTGTAAATACCTACTTATATAGATAGTTACACCCAGACTCTGGACAAACAGCCATGTTCATGCTCACAAATATATGTTCTGGGGCTCCACCGGCTAAGTCGCCGAACTTCGATTTCGTAAATGGCGTTCGAATAAATAAAGGTTAAAAATGACTTAATCAATCGTTAAATCGGCTTCCATGAGCACATGTGACGTCATAAATGGTCCGGAATTGATTGTCAACGTTGAAGCCGATTTAACGATTGATTAAGTCATTTTAAACCTTTACTTATTTGAACGTCATTTAAGAAATCGATGTTCGGCGACTTAGCCGGTAGAGCCCCTGGGTGGGAATCGAACCCACAACCTGTGGCCTGAAAGGCAAGTATCTACCTACCACACCAACTTGCCCGCATCATATTGTAATATGAACGTTAATAATAATGGTAGTTTAATGTCCCAGTTAGAACTTACATATTTCTTTACTGAAGGTGCCTACTTTTTAATACCCTTTCATATCTACCTATAGTCAAGTTGTCAATTATGTGTGAATGATTGGGCCAAGTAGGCACTTGTGATAATTTATGAATTGATAAGTTTGTTATAATATTGATATATTGTTGTTTTATAGTCCAAGACTTTCCATCCTTAATTATTTCAGTAATGACGCTTTAAATATATAGATACAAGCTCGGGTAATTCCATGTGTAATTAATGAAGATTGATAAATTCATTTAAGGAGCATTGCCACTGATTTTAGGGACAAAAATATCTGGGAATTATTACGCAGCGCCATCTAAACTAAACTAATAAAAGCTTATACATAGTTACATATACTTATTAACTTTTTTGTACATAAATATATACATGCAACAAACAGAAGACGATGGCCATTGGGACAGAAAGGTTATTGAGTGTCGACCACGAACCGGAAGATGCAGCTTGGGCAGGCCCCCTACAAGATGGACCGATGATCTTGCGCTGGAAACCGCTGGATGCTAATAGCGCAAGACCGGCAATTGTGGAGATCTTTGGGGGAGGCCTTTGTCCAGCAGTGGGCGTGTTTCGGCTGATATGATGAAGATTATGTTGACACAGAAAACAACCAGAATAAGACAAATAGCCGGCGCCTGGGTACTACTCGTATGTCAAGCGCGGTAACTACGGCAGAGTCAAAATGGCAATGTAATAGGAACCTTTAGGGAAAGCCCATGTCCAGTATCTCTATCAGGCTGATTAATATATAATAGAAACTAAAAACAAAACACACTGTAAGTCCACCCCTACACAAATACAAACTTAGGTTCCAAACTTTAACACCCGTCTTTCTCTATCTAGGGTTGAGTAGAACTTGAGTAAACCAATGCTAAATTATTGAGTCATGTTTAAAGTGGCTTTGGCACTTATCCCGTATCTAAATAAATGGGTATTAAAACAATCTGCACTAGAATTACGCGATCAATCATAGTGCTCCTATTTGTCTAGGCATCAAATCAATGCCTATTGAAACAACAGTTTCAACTGTCGTCACGTCAGTACGTGACGTCATATATTGTAAGCTAAATAATGAAAGAGAGTTAACCTCGAATAAGCGGTTTAATTGAAAAGTCAATGTACAGTCTACGCCATGTCAGTTGAAACAGTTGCACTACGAATACTGTCCTTACTACCTAGGTAATAAAGGTGTGTCATCACGTGGTGTTGACTAAGTCGCTTGTGTAGACGATGGCACCCAAGTATTAGGCGAAAGACGTACAGTGCCGGTCAAAGGCCTTTCCCTAGGCTACCAGCATCTAATAGCTTCCTACCTACCTCAACAGATCTTTGGTCCACCTTCTGGGGACTGCCTACGGTACGTTTTCCGGTTCGTAGTCGCCATTCGAAAACCTTTCTGCCTAAGTGGCCTTCGATTATACGCGCTATGCGCACCGCCCACTGCTACTTCAGTTTGGCATTTTTTTCGGCTGAATCGGTTACTTTGGCTCGTCCACGGATTTCAATATTTCTAATTCGCTTTCGCAGGGAATCCCCGGGCATGGCCCTCTCCATATCTCTTTGATCTTGAGCCTTCATATGATACCTATGTATGAAGATATAAAAGCATAATTGATTATTTTTAAACATGTCTAACTAAGGATCGAGATTGAGCTAGTGATGGGAGCACGCACTACGGCTCGAGAACTCAAACTCGTGGTTCCATTTAGGCCTAGCCTAAGTTTGGTGCTATGGGGTTACCGTAGACTCAGGTATGTGTACGGTAACCCCATAGCTCCAAAAAGGCTTACTAAAATTCTATCAACCAAGTCAAGTCAATCCAAAGGCAATTGAGTCAGCAAAGTATGGGCCCGGAAGTTCTAGCAACTTTACTCTCAATCAGTAACACAATAGGTTGTTTTTGTAGGAATGTATGTTCGTCGTAAGGTGAATGTATTTTTCCAGTCGGGTTTTTTTTGTAAAAGGCCACTGCACTTCAGTGGCTCGCTTTGCCAAAGGCGAGGAAGATTTGTCAAAAACTAACAATAGTTAGTAAAATCGGAGCGTGGGTCCAACTGAATCATGCTACGCTACATCTCCCGAATGGAATCTGTTTACCCCGGGTGTAAAGACAGTTCGGTGTACGCAAATTATGCAATGCCTCTCATTCTGATTCTTTTTTCTTTTGTATACGCAGGGGTTGCCTACGCATGCCACCCGCAAAAAGTGGCTGCGGGTAGGCAGACCTAAATCTAATTTGCCGTGGACTTGTCTTGGCGACTGATGGGAAGAGCCCCAGGAAAAGCTCTGCTCTGCTATGCTCCGACCCCTCTTTTGCGCCATGTCCCAGATATTCGGTACACGTTCCCCAGGAAAAGCTCTGGATTGCCCTCCCGTATTTCTCATTCTGAGGCCTACCTTATAACAAACCTGATTGACACACGTCGCGATTGTTGTCGGCATAATAATTAAACTGATGTAATAACTGACAGCACTGGGAGCTGAGAAGCCAGAGTAGGATGACGGTTTTATATTTTATCAGTTTCCAAAAATTTTAATAACCCATTTTAATCAGACCCAATTGCGACCCTGGACGAAATTACCAATGTAACTGCTACCGGTAGATTAATGATACATTATCGGCATATAATTTAATGATTTGGGTTTTTAATAGACATGTATCCGCTGATAATTATCAATATCACCGACTAAAACTTTATTATACTATATATGCAGTATGTTCATTATTTCAACGATGTAGGATTACTGTGTCTACGTCACTATTTATTGTGTTGCCTTATAATTTTTCCTAAATTTATTCATTTCTTGTAATAGAAATGTTGAATTTTTTTAATCACCGCATATGGAAAACTTTGGCAACAACATTGCTGCTCAAGCTACGCGAGCAGTACGTCACACGGTTTAGAAGAATTCAGAGCGGTATGAGCAATCTATTAACACGGCTCCGCTACAATGGCGTAATTAGTGTATTAGTGTCATTTGCACTGTTTTTGGACGGGATCAACACAGGAGAGCATATTGTCGAACGGCCCACAAGCCCACAAATTGGAAACAAATGGTTTGAAGGCATCCGAGTGCTAAGTTAATTTGTTCGGCTTTCGCTAACGTGTGAGCAATCAGATACCTCACAGAGGTTTTGTTATTGCTTCACGTTCAAACGTGTGATTTGGTTCACTATCAATGTACCGTTACGCACCATTGGTATGCCTCCAAATTGGACGTATTACAGTTAAGTAGATGTTCTCGGATTTGGAGTTTAAATTAAAAACAAATACAATGTGATTGAATCTTCGCTTCAAATGATGTTACACTATTTGAAAAAAAGTTAGTGGTCACTGTAGAACAACCTCAGTATACTTTGATATATTATAGGGTACAGTGGAACAAATAGCTCACATTTGCGATGGAAAGGCATGGCATCTTAGATTAGACGCGTTACATTGGAAAGTAATATTTAATTATATTACATCGCAAGTAAGTTTAATGAATAAGAAAGAGACGTAGAAATATCTCAATAACGTCCATAATTTGGAGCACGCATAATCGCCACGCTTGGCAGACGGGTTGGCGTCCGGCTCATATCGTGCCGGAAGTCGTCCTGAGGAAATATCTATCAGAGAAGGGGCAGCAGGGTCTCCTTGAGTACTATGACCACCATACTGTGATTGCCAACCCGTAGTTCAAGGTTAGCTACTATGGTATATACCCTATAGTCAAGGCTTTTGTCCAATCGTAAACTTCTCTCAGCTGACATGATGATAATGATAATGCTACTTCGAAATGAAATAACCAGCTACCGCGGCACCGATAGAAATGAACATCCCAATGCTTAAAATTTTTAATCATTGGGATTAATGACGACGTTTGCCCTTACCTATATACGAGGACATGATCAGATATTCATCACACTAGTCACAGGTTCGTTAATCACCTAAATCACGTTGCTTACGAACGTATTAAATAATCTTCAAGATATTAATACATCGTCTAAAATGATAAGAATAAACTCTATGACGTTGTCAGTCAAAAACAAGCTCCCTGTAATCTCGTCGCAATCTCTTTGTGAATTCCGACAAAAGGCGATAAAACAAATAAATCAGTGCGGTAATCCACGACTTACGATATTTTACGATAATGCACGTACTCGTCGATTTGTCACCCGACGAGTCATGCTTATTATCGCGAGGATTATCCACACGTGGTCTATCTAGATATCTTGTTTAAACAAAAAGCACGAATTGCATTTCTTTTGACATTTCTATGTGTTTTGTTAAATGCGTGTTTAGCATAGTTATCAAATAGAAATAGATTAATCGCTTGTTAATACCTAGACATATACATCTAGATGACTCACGCACATTTTTATACATTAATTTCAATTTGCTGTTGTAACTATATTACATTTCATAGATTAGAGTTGAAGTAATAAAATAAAATACTTAATTTAAAAACATTTATGTTTTGCATCAACTCTTGTTTATTGTATTGTGTTGTTCTTCTGATATGAATACTATTCCGGTTTAAAGAGTTTTTTAACTCAAAGAGAATGACACAGTTATCTTAACAGATATATATTAATCAACCATATTTGCATATTTTTGTTATTTTTATGTTATATATAAAAATAACAAAAATATGCAAATATGGTTGATTTAAAATTTATTAGATATCATAGAACGTTACTAAAATTTCGAAAAAGAATCCTGCTACAAAATAATATCTCAGTTATTTGTTCTAAAAATAAGGCTTTTGCGCTACCGGTATTTTAACTATTTTTAAATTACTAAGTTAACAAAAAATAGTTGATACAGGTGATAGGTTCAAGTGTAAATTAAAGTGCAGTATATTATTTTAATTATGTGTAAACATCTGTATTATTATATAAGTTTCACGTGTGTGCATTAACAGCGCGTTCATTTTTAATTTATCGATTATTATAATAACATGACTTATACCCATTTTCTGATTCTTGTCTCGAATCATAATACCCACGTATCATGCATTTTAGCAATATAGGTATGCACCAACCAACATTACGATAACAATACAAAGAATTTTTATAAAACGTTTATCAAGGAAACGATATAAATTCCACTCGAGATTTACCACTCTTCTAATATACCTGTCAGTAATCAATACCAAGATTATTTGCCATCATGATTATCGCTAATTAATACTCAAGTGGTGAACGATTTAAATGGAATAACCCAGTTAAACCACTTGCCGACGAATAGAGATATTGTAGAGCACCGACTATCATGAACAATCATATCGTTTGTTTTCAGCAACTTGCCTCTGTGTCATACATTATGCAATATTGCAGTATTTAATATGGCGCCGTCTATAAAAGTACTTTGGTAACGAATTCTTGTAACAAAAAAGCTATCAATGGTACCGCGGCAAATTCACGGAGCACATTAGATATTGTTGACAAAACTTCCTCCTTGATTAATATGCATCAGCAGGTAATATTGAGTACGTGTCCGTGCGCCGCCGCCGTGTGCCCAAGCAGTTTCGCATGCGCGACGCATCCATGCAAAATTTTAGGCGGGATGCGTTTACTAACGTAATGAACGTTCAGTAAAAGTAGACATACTTTCCTTTGTCTGCAACAGCCTTTACTTGCGGGTTAGACAAGGAAAGAAGGTTTGTAAAGTGCATAACGCATTCGGTAAAAGCGTGTTTTGACGACCGTCAGTGCACATTCCCATGCAAGGTAGTCGAATGCCCGCAGGAGCTATGTCGGCAATTTAAATATTACGGCTACTCAAAAACGTGAGATGTTGGTAGCAAGAAACCCCGTGTGGGCTCTGTCTCGCCGAAATTCGGATACACTGATTCAGACTAAAAAAATAATGGAGCGACGACATTTTTACGTAATTAAATTGTAGCTTTTTATAGCGCTTTCTGAACGAACATAATTAATAATATGCGCCTTAATTTTAAAATGAAACTCTTTAGTGTAATAAGGAGGTATTATATGAAACGAAAAACCTCGTGTAGTCACATAAAGCGTCTACACGCTGAGATTATGCGCCATAAAAATTGCTGATGTTTTGCAAGAAAATTAACGCAAAAATGTTTAGTCGAGCACTGAACAATATTGCGAAGATTGTGTATAACGATGTCCATGGCGGGCAGTAGCCATTCCCATGTCGGCACCGAAAAAAATATTCAAATTGATTCACGCGCGCGCCTCCGTCCGAATTTTGCAGCGCGTTTGATGCGCCCGCGCCGATTCCGGCAAATCCGTCGCGTCGGAAGTGCGTGGCGCGCGCTGCCCTGCCGCCGCTGTCGATGTGTCGATAGGCTCACATGGAGTCGTTGACCTCGATCAAGACCTTCATTCATGGACATCTGATAAACTCTTATTGGTTAGATTAAGACGCCGAAATTATGTTGTCGATCCGAAACATCAAATTTGTAAGACAATGAAAGGCACTACTGCATGCCATGGGTACAGTCAACATTCGCAACTTAAAAAATTAAGTGGACGAAAATACTGTCGCCATCCGTTGCACTTCAATCAATCAATGTGCAAATTGCAGTTGTCGATGTTATGTATTCCCCTCACTAATCCTGAGTTACGAATACGGTCACACAATGCACTTATTATTCGACAGTTCAGTTTCTAAGTAAAGTGCATACGAACTGAATACTATGTTGATATGACGTGTGTGTCTGCCCTTCCAATGACTTGAATATTATGAAAAAAAATATTCCAATAAAATATTAACCACGCCAAATACAGGTGCATTATTAATTTACGATACCAAACTTGACAGTGATACAGGAAGAGCAGTCTCAGCAATAAATTATATTTGCAAAAGAAATTAAAATTACTTAGTACGAATACAATGGCGCTTAGTAGAATTGGGCAAAGGTGCTTAATTGTGCATGCATGCAATGATACTGCTTAGGCTTTCGTGAAAAAAAATATCATATGTTAAATATTATAACTGATATTTATTATGCAACATGAATAATGTGGAATACTTGATGTGATAAAAGAAACAAAAATCCATATCTTTGTATGAACACCTATACAAAGATATGGAATTTTCTTTCTTTTATCACATCAGCCGAATAATGGCGTTGCTAGACAAGCGCCTCACCCAAGAATGGGGGAATATGACATAATTGCCACGCTTAGCAGGCGGGTTGGCGATAATATACTAATTATATCCTGGGACATTATTCACACACGGCCATCTGATCCCAAATTATGCAGAGCTTCTATACATAACTTATATATTTACTACTTTCTTTTGTAAATACATATCTACTTATATAGATAATTACACCCGGACTCAGGACAAACAGGCATGTTCATTCCGACAATTATTTGTCCTGGGTCTAAATCGAACGCGTGAACGCGTGTAAATGCGAAACTGCGGCGTGGAAAGCAAGCATTTACCAACCAAGCCAACAGGCGATCGCAGTATGGTAGTGATAATACTGAGAGAATGAGATAGGGTAGCGATACTCTTTGCCGTTCGCCACACAGCCATTATTATATTTGTTACTAGCCGTGCCCGCGACTTCGTTCGCGTGTTAATTAGTTTATTTTGATTTTTTTTGTTTTTTTCCAAAATAAATGTTGTTTCTAAAATAAAAGTAGCCTAAGTTACTCCTTATTACATCAGCTACCTGCCAATAAAAGTCCCGTCAAAATCAGTCCAGCCATTTCAGAGATTAGCCGGAACAAACAGACAGACAGACAGACAGACAGACAAAAATTGTAAAAAAAATATTTTGGTGTAGGTACCGTATATATATTCAGGTTTATGTAGAAAAAAACGGTTATTTCAATATTACAAACAGACACTCCAATTTTATTTATTTGTATAGATGGACTATCCTAAGGTACCTTTAAACAAAGTTTTCTGTAGCACACAAAATTCTCAACAAGTGAGGTAGCATACCTGTATTTTATGGTTCTACGACTCTAAACAATACTAAGATATCCATGGCGGGCAATTGACTCCATTGTTTATCCCATTACGTCAGTTAAGTCTTCATAAACAACATTGTTCGCCGGGATCATCACTTTAACCGTAATGCTGGAAGGTCGTAATTTCAAAAGAAATCTACCTGCGTTGATGACGGCGTGTTTTGTTGAAATTAGTTGAATTCACGCCCGACTCTTGTAACCGGCTTAAAGTTGTAAAATAGTAAATCGGAACAGTTTATTTTTATTGGTCAAGTTGTAAATGTTTGGGCATTATCTTTTGTATATCTGCAACGCTGCTGATCAAACCGGTGATAACGCCGTTCTCTGTCGAAATTACTCTTTCAAAATCATTTAAGATTCTCGATTATCTTTATCTTATGCTTATAGATCAAGTTAGGTATTTTATTTGGGCTTTATTTTATTAATTTAGACATCAAGTAGGTCACCATGTCTACAATAGATTGTTATGTAACTGCCATGATAAAACAAATGCAGTCGTACACTTTGTAATCAGTGAAGGCTAAGGGCTAGTGTTATGATTCAAACAATTCCCGTCCGTATTAATATACAACATGGCTTAAAATAGATTGAACGGAGAACTGTCCACTTCATAAATAAAAACATGATAAATATTAACTAATACTTAATATTAAGTATTTATAAATGCTATTTAAAACAACATGCACATTCTAATCTAATTTATGTTCTTATTTTTGATGAGGAAGTAAATTTGCCTTCATTTATTAATAAAGATAAGAACATAAAGAAATTAAACGCTTCTTTATTTAAATTTAAAACTTAAGTGTTGAATTTCTTTTTAAATAACGCAAGAGAACGGTCGTCCTGAAGAGATTGCTACATTAGCAATTAGACTGCCACCTGCATCTAATGACATCAGAATATCAAAGTTAGCTTGTTTTTTTTTAAACGTAAACGTAATCATTAAGTGTACTGTACTGTTAATTATTTAAGGTCGTTTATAACAATCCTACTAATATTAAAAATCCGAAAATTTGTGAGTATGGATGTTTGAGACTTTTTAGCGCAAAAACTACCAAACGGAGTTTCATAAAACTTAGTAATAATATAGCGTATATATCCGAATAATACATAGGCTATAACTTATAAAGTTTAACGCGTTAACTAGTTAGTTATAACATACAATTTTATGACCTTTCATTAGTTTTATATTGATAAATCGCCAGCCCATATAATCCCCAAATCTAATAGAGGCAGATGATCGCTAATTGAATGGGCCGCACTAGATGGGCTTATGAAAACATTACGACGTATAAACGAGATACTGACAATCTATCTGTGCGTGAGCACGTTTACATCTCGTAGTCTGGAAGCTGCCACAAAACAGAGATTAGAGTTCGTTCACACAGGATTTTATTCCTCTGCATCAGTATCGATGTATGCATATCGGTGCATGGCTCTTACTCATTTGTTGTTGTAATTGTAAAAGGGATGGACGGACGAGATAAGTGGGTCGATGACATTTGGCTCCGGCCCATGATTACTACGATTATGCACTTTGTGCATTGAACTTTACTTGGAGCTTCGATAATGTTCACAGCTTTGATAGCTGCCTATATGTTAGACGCGAGATAAGCTTTTGTTTGTTGCTTTGATTTGAATGATTACTAATGTTATTCGAAATTATTGATGTGAGCCTCTTCTAGTTAATGAACTATGTTCTTTGATTTATGACTCCTATTTCCTGTTGATTGATTTAAATTATAGCGAATGTTTCCTGATGTACTTATTCATATTATTATCGTCTAGAGGCATGATATACATGTGGTAAGTATGCAGTTTTTTTAGGTTAACACAGTGCAATCTCTCGACTGCACGTGTGGTGCAGCGGCTAAGACAGTTTCCTCGCCGCTTCGTGTCGTGGGTATGGAGTCCCACGCCGTACAACTATTTGTGTGACCCACACATAGTTTTTCTGAGCCTAGATGTAATTTGTGTCCGTCTATTATATGTTTGTAAAGTACCTAGAGACACAGGGTGTTGTATTAAAAAATAAAAAACTTGTGTGTACTTATGTACACGCGTTAGAAGTTATACTTCTTAATATACAACTTGAACATAGTTATAAATTTTCAGACCACCTAGAACTAACGTCATGCTGTTATTTTTACGATGCGCGCGCATCGTAAAAATTCACTCTCATACCACCTAGAGCTAACTTCATGCTGTTAAATTTTTTGGTGTCGGTGTGCGCGCGAATCGTAAAAATTCACTCTCATCATTTTTCTCCATCGCGCCAAAAGAAGTATAACTTCAAAAATCTGTCCCACCATTGATTATAAAGGTTATATTTTGAATACTGTTTATTGAACAGTTTACCAAAGATTGAACCTGCATATTATTATGAACACCTGGACCATGGATTTGTGGATGTTATTTGAATAAGACTACTAGTTATTAAGAGGAATCCTTTTTTTTTATGGGCGGGAGAATTCATATAATATCGCTATCCAATCTCAGCCCGTGGAGGGGCGAAGAAGTCGTCCCGAGGGAGTATCTCTCAGAGAAAGGGCAACAGCATATCTCTGTGTACAATGGCCATCATACTGCAATCGCCAACCCGTCTGAGAAGCGTGTCAATTAAGGCATATCCCTCTAAATGTTGGATGAACTCAATTGAGGTAATCTTTTGGGGAGGCGTTTGTCCATCAGTGGACGTTATTCGGCTGATATGATGACACCTAATCTGCCATGACTTCTCGTGGCGCGTAGCGCGGGGAGCCACGGGAACGTGTGTATGCCCCAGACATACGTCCCCGTGGCTCCCGTGGATCCTTATGCGTTTTTATGTCGTTACCTTGACATCTCAAGTCAAAGTTGAACTACAACAAATTTATAAGTACACTTACTAAAGTCTCATTCACACTGCCTATAACAAAAACGAGCTCAATCGTCAGTCACGATTAAACATAATATCAAGAAAAAATATTTGTCCGCTTAGATCACATAGAAATAACCACAGCCGCCTTTATCTCTCTTTTTACTCATTCGTGCTTTCTTCTATAGTTTATTTTCTATAAGTACCTACCAAAAAATTGACGTGATGTTACCTATCTACCCAGTTCCCTCTTCCTTCGTCCTGTATTCGTATTTGGTTGTCTGGAAAAGATCACAGTAGGTATAAGGCCAACAATTATCCCCAATTTATGTAAGTTATGATGTGTAATGAAGAGTCTTTTACTAACTTTACTTAAAGTCTGAATCAACAATGTATCGTCAAAAACCGCCTAAATTGACTGGTCAGAATTATTATTAGATAACATTACCGATACAAGAATATTTAGAATACCTTTAACTTAATGCTTAGTTTTAAACTTAAACACTATTTTCATTTTAGTACAAAAATAAAATTATTAGATAACAGTAAAAAACCCGGGCAAGTGCGAGTCGAACTGGTGCATGTAGGGTCCGTACCATGATCAATAAAAGCGGCAAAAATGACCCCTTAATATTTGTTTTATTCTATTTTTTGTATGTGTTGTTGAAAACTTCGACATGAAATACAGCCAGCCAAACAGTCTTTTACGGCGACTAAAAAAATCCCGAGTGATCCTAAACTTTGTTGGCATTCTATTTTTAAAGTCTCAAAATTATACTGTATATTTAATGTAATACTGTATATTAAATTAAATGTAATTATACTATATATGTAATAATAACGTGCCCCTTATAACGCTATAAACTTAACTGGATCTTACTGTATGCATAGAAATCATATTACGTAATAACGTTGCATTGCATATTTGAACAGTATAATAGCAACATTATAAACACATAGTACATAGAAACACTGAACTTTATTACACAACTTTAATCTATAAAACTAAGTTGTCGCTGACAGTGGCTCATAAACTGATATCTTTATCTAGAGCTTGGTATTGGTGTAACGTAACATCTACATTTCTGTGAGTATAAATTCCCATGTAGGAGCGATAGGAGCCGAATCTATCTGTTTGATAGTGACCACTATTACCACTATCGCATCCGCCGTAGCGCAGATAACTGCACGATTGTTGAACGTCGTCCGTAATCTATTGTTCTAACTCTAAACCGCAAATGGGGATATTTGTACGCAGAGCTAGGGCCACTAGTGTTCACCTTGACTTTTCCCAGGCACAAGACACAATTTTGCATGACAGACATGTTAATTAACAGTTACTTCTTCGAAACTAATACAAAGTATTGTCTACTGATATCCTACAACGGTCAGCAGAGCTACTAGGGGACGTTCCAACGGCTTGATGGACAGTAATCGAGGTGACGTTAGAATGATTTTAATGGAGAGAATAGGATTTAATTTATTAATTCGATCATGCGGTAGGGCTCGATAGGCCCGACGCGAGTTGTAATAATTATTGTAGTTAACCTTTAACAGGCTAACCAAAATAATTATTTCAGAGAAATAGGATACGATTACATAATATTCTTTAAAAATGATTACGTCTATCTTGTCTTAATGACAAGAGCATTTTAAATCTTAAGAATACGAGTAATAAACCTGGACAAGAAAACATTTACAACAAAAAAAAAACTTGTGTGTACTTATGTACACGCGTTAGAAGTTATACTTCTTAATATACAACTTGAACATAGTTATCAATTTTCATACCACCTAGAACTAACGTCATGCTGTTATTTTTACGATGCGCATCGTAAAAATTCACTCTCATACCACCTAGAACTAACTTCATGCTGTTAAATTTTTTGGTGTCGGTGTGCGCGCGCATCGTAAAAATTCACTCTCATCGTTTTTCTCCATCGCGCCAAAGGAAGTATAACTTCAAAAAACTTATGAATGTTGATAAAATCATTGTATTTTATGCTATATACCCTGTTTTAGTAATTTTTATTATATGTCTATAGTGCACCTACAATATTATCTCTGGGTCACCGAAAGGTCGACTGGCAGAGAATGCCTTTGGCATCAAGTCTGACTATGTACAGTTTTGTGCAGTATGATAACGGATAGGAAACGAATGAATTGTTCTATTGCATATTACCTGCCCCTTTACCACTTTTCGCGAAAACACTAAACATCATATACATGTTTCCACTATATTATTCATTATTATAATATAGTTGCAATAATTTCATTAGAGAATGTATGCAATGATGCGTACATAATCTACTTCAACGCAATACATACCTAACCGTTTTAAAACTCATACGTTAATGAAAACATTATATTAATGCGATAATGTCGCCTAAGCTATTTCTACGCAATCTAGATCTTAATTAAATCTCGATATTACATTCTAGGTTTTAAAACTAATATGGTTTCGAAATATCAATTAACTATAATTGATTAAGTAGGTTGTCACAATACCTTTTTAAAAAACCGTTCAAGTTAGAGTTGGATTAACGCATTGACGCTTCTGTGCCTTCCTAAGCTAATGAATAACTATTTAATTAATCACCAAAAATAGAACCGCACCACAAAATTTTGTTCATACAGGCATATTGACAACTTCTGCAAAAGTGCTGCCTATAAAAGTCGTTCTATTTAAATAATATAAATCTGTTGTAAATCTTGTAAATAAAAGCTCTTTCGTATGTGTCATATAAACAATATTTAGAACAGGATTTCTTTTGTTAAGTTTTTCCCCCCACTTAGGTCTCCATTGAAAATAAAATCATCGTTTTCAAATTCGATAAACTTAATTTTATATTACATTAAGTTTTAATTTGGGTAATCCTCGTATGGGGCAAACAATTTAGCTATTTGAATGCTAATTAAGAATGACAGATCACAAGCGTCGTTTTACTGATTTTTAAAGGGAAACCCCACTAGAAATGTTTTATATTTTATAACTAGTGCCTTGATGGTGAGATGCAATGATGGGCTTCTACTATAGTAGTGAGCATAGATAACTTACAAAAATAATTAGATAAAAACAATATAAAGTGATAACAAGTTAACTAATAATCTGTTTAAATACATGTATAATAGTCATCAAGATACAATGTAATTTATCTTTTGACCAGCATTCAGATATTCCTGATGTGTCATATTAATATCCGGGCATTGTTTGCACCACACAATGAAATTAATCGAGTTTTATCCGTCTTGAAAAAAACGGCGTGCATTAATCGGAATACCTAGTTAATAATACCTAGCTTCCAGAACCTACCAGCTTATACATATGTAAGAAAAACATTACTTGTACTAGTCAGTACTAGCTAGTAACTAAAATAATGGATAATAGAAAAATGTATTAATTGTTATTTATAAGTATCAAAATATTTATGTATTCTTCTGTATGTTGTGGGGACCCCTATTGCTTAATTTATATTGATGTACCTTATGTGTTAAATAAATATATATTCTTTCTTTCTAGTCGGAAGGGAAAATATATCTATTAATGTCGTAGCACTGAATTTGGGGGGCTTATTTTTTTTTCTAGTTTCTGAGAGGAGTCTAGTGTAGAGTCTGGTAGTAATAATCAGAATTTCACGAGTTCACATACAAATAAGTTACAAGTAAAACAAAATAAACTTCATGAGTGTAATACGTTTAGCATGGTAATATGACATGACACTCGTGCGATGCATTTTAATAGTAGATAATATTTGGTATGGCACAAAAAATAAGCATACAGCGATTTTAATTATTAATATTACAAGTTTGAGTTTAAATTGTCTACAAAAACAAAATGAGTATAATCGGAAAGACAAGCGAGGGGTATAATTTTTGTATTTTCATTGGCATGGATTTCCGTAAAGTGACGCCTGATTCCACTACTTATCTTAAAAATATTTGATTTTATTGATCGGGTCAGTGTTGTCCAATTATAAAGGAATTACAAGAGTATCCCACCCTTTACATCCTTTCATCCTTAGATTCCTAGAGTAATTTTATTTTGTGTTTTGTTATAAAACAATATTTCAAATGAAGATACACATTTTACATTATTACATTTACCAAATCTTTTGAATCCTCTAACAATATAAATCATATTTATCTTAAACATCCAGTCGCTTAGGTGTATTCTAGCTAATAAGAGTAAATCTATTGATTTGTCGCTGAAATGGACTTCCATGCTTTCATTCCCTCAACATAACCTTTCTACACAAACCTTATTGTGAGAGCCCGCCTTTTGGATTAAGTATAGGATATCTATATTTGTCCTGCAACAGTTACGAACTTCGTCACACTTGGATGCACTCGTAAATTAAAATCAGAACCTTTCGCCTACTTAGCGCGTAATTTATATAGTGAATTTTAAACCTTACAAATAATCCAAAAACCTCAGACCGTTGTTTTGGAATATGAAACATTACGCCAATCTCTTGTGACTTGACACTAATGGTAGAAAAAGTAGGTAAACAGGATATATTTTTAACAAGTGCGGAACTTTTAATATTGAATTTTTTTCTTGTTTAATTCTAAAGATAAGATAGTTGAAACAACTATTTATTGTAGTGTTGTTGAATAAATCAGAACATATACAACGTGCACAATTGCGCGTGTTATTTTAAATATATATTATTCTTTACCTTTGTTTATACAAGGTGTAACAGAAATAGTGAATGGAATTTAAGGAGCAGAATTTGCCTATGACACTGGGTAACGTGTAGCACATCATCATTTAAAATACACAAAAAATATATTAACTCCTCATATAAGAATAAGAATTAGCTGATGCATTTAATACGGGGCGCCAAAAACTTTTCCGCCGCTTTAAAAAATGAGAAATTTATTAGGGCCCTACTAATTTTCACGTTATACTTTGGGCAACAATAGTACGCAATTGTATATAATGTATAACATTCTGACTATACTTTAAGTGTAACACATCCATTTTTCTTCATACATCTCATACATCATACAAACGAACATACAAATGATTAAATACATTCTCTACATATCTTTATTTTCTTTATTCTATTATTTTCTATATATAAGCAATTAAATCCATTTTAAATATATTTTGTATCAAACGATTCGATCGCTTTCATAGAAGTGAACAAAATAAATCAAGACGATTGATTCCTGCGTTGCTTACACAATTGCTAAATTGGAAGTGATGAAAGATAGTCTTGCCTCCTAAGCCTGGGGTTACGGTGTCAATTGTGGACGTGAGATGACTTAGCCATAACCAACACACGCCCCACTAAAACGTCCATTAATCAGTAGCACAGATTCTAAATATAGCACTTATGCTATCGACAATCCGAGTATCTGATGTCACCATGGAATTGTGTCAGAAGGGACGCCTTGAAGGACTTTCAGATCTGACTAATGCCAAGGACTTGATATTAGTTTAACTGATTCTTCAAATCACGGTCCATCATTACTTTCGTTGTGAGACAAAAATGATGGATATTTTGCCTTCTTCTTATGTTATTTCATATTTTGAATCCTTCTTAAATCATAGATTTCATATTTTGAACACTTCTTAAATTATAGATTTAAAACATGCTAAACGGAAAACATTTAAACAATTCATTGTAAAGATGTCTGAAACTAGTAATTTCGTATTCAAATTTTTTACTAAGACTCTCTAGAATTAGTAACATCTATTGGCTGCGATTTTTAAGTGGACCAACTACAGTTAAATATCTGTATCGCTAGGAAAGTACTCATGCACGTTACGAAATCCTTAAAAACAGACTATATCACGCATCTTCACGTCGGTAATCGTCCTTAGCTGAGGTTCAAACCCGAAAATTTTTAGTTTTATTAGTTAGTCGGCTTGGCCCCTTACTCGTCTTTATTGTCTATTGCAGCAGCGAATGGCTTATAAGATCACTGTAAAAGTCTTGATAAAAACGCTGTCTATTTACAAATGACTAGCTGTGCCCCGCAGTGTTACCCGCGTTAAATTTTATAAATTTTCTTTGCTATAAACCTCACGGAGCCCGAGACCTTTCCAACGAATGCAAAACCGTGGAAATCGGTTCGTGCGTTCTGGAGTTATAGCGTCAGGAAGGAAAACCCGACTTATTTTTATATAGTAGACTAGTTGTGCCCCGCGGTGTTACTCGCGTTAAATTTTATAAATTTTCATTGCTATAAACCTCACGGAGCCCGAGACCTTTCCAACGAATGCAAAACCTTGGAAATCGGTTCGTGCGTTCTGGAGTTATAGCGTCAGGAAGGAAAACCCGACTTATTTTTATATAGTAGATTTATCCTATTTTTATAACTACTGGACCACGGACATACTCTGCGTCCACCAACTCTGGTCAGCTTATCGCCCCTTTTTCTGTGGAGGAAAACCAGGCTCTACAAACAATATTTATAATATAGTAACCTACAACAAAAAAGCCGGTACAACTAACTTCAAAATAAGGCAAAATAAAAGAATTAAACGCGTGTCTACTATTTGTAACTAAAATCGTGGACACGCGTTGAAGGGCGACAATATCGAACAAAAAAGGAACCATAATCCAGCGCCTCTCGTATTAATTACGTCCACTCGAAGCAAATTTGTCTCTTTATAATACAAAGTTTGTGACACCTCAAGATATATCACTGTTTGACACATTCAAGCGGATAATCTGTTTAAATATTCAAATTACCTAATTAATGTACATAAATAGCCGAATGTTGGGGCTTAACTATTTTTCACAATGAAAAATAACGTCGTTTATAAAATACATGGGCGTGGATAATATGATAGCGACTTAAAATAAAACAGACAAAGAAAGAAAAAGAAAGTTATGATAAATCATGTGTGTTAAGTATGTATATAAGTTTCTGGCGTTGAAAAAAACACAATGGTTGTAAAATTTAATCCCAGTGCCAATATACATAATAATATGCTTTCGTATTTAGAAGGGGATTCCATTTTATTAATGCTATTACAGGAGTTTAGCAAATGTATGTTTAGCGGTGTTGTTTTCAGCCTAGAAAGAATAGTTTCCAGCCCATACCATCTAGTGGGTGTCGCAAAGGAGACTAAGGGATATAGCAGATAGCTACCAACAACTTCGGTAATTAGCATAAGAAATACTAAGAGTTTTGGCGCCAACGCGGAAAAAGACGCATCGAGGCTATGTTTTATTTTCAAAAACTGGTGTAAATTCGAGTTTTTATGTGTAAATATGGTGGATTTTTAGACATAACATCTTCGACAACGTACACAAGTGGAGGAAAGTGCGATATTGCCGTGAATTGTGATTTTCCGTGTTGTAACCAAAACTCAATAAAAGCCTCTAGTAAAGTCTCCACTGCTTTACTGGAGTTGGACAAGGACTATGTATGACTTGACTGTGACGGACCTTACTTTACTTGACAATGACGGAAATAAAAGATATAAAAATATTTACTGAAGGCTCATAAGGCTAAAGAAGCCAGAGCCGTGAAACGGAATTTAAAAACAAAAAAAAAGAAATACTAAAATTTGACGTTAAATATGTCTTCCATAACTGGCTGATTGGTCGAGTGATTAGTTACCTTGACTGCTAAGCGAGAGATTGTGGGTTCGATACCCACCCAGGGCAAATCTTTGTATGATGAGCACGATTATTAGTTATGCCTGGGTGTAATTTATCATAATATGTATGTATTTAGTAATACATAAATAAGTATGTTTATCAGTTCACCGGTTGCCATAATACTGGATCTGCCTACTTTGGCAGCATTTCAAGATATTCTTTGGGCCTACTATGGGATTGGTCGGGCTTGTAAACCGGATACTAGAGCTAGTTTAAGAGTCTTAAAAATGAATAAGGTAAAACTTTGTTCATGGTTTTTTATCCTTTTTAGGTTTCCGCGTCCAAAGGATAAAACGGGACCCTATTACTAAGACTTCGCTGTCTGTCTGTCCGTCTGTCACCAGGCTGTATCTCATGAACCGTGATAGATTTTCACAGATGATGTATTTCTGTTGCTGCTATAACAACAAATACTAAAAAACAAAATAAAATAAATATTTAAGGGGGATTCCATACAACAAACGTCAATTTTTTTGCTCGTTTTTATATATATGGTAATCCTTCATGCGCGAGTCCGACTCGCACTTGGCCAGTTTTTTAAATTTCATTATGTTTATTAGTATTTTTTTGGACTTCGCTATAAAAATTATACATTATTTTTGCATTAAATACAAAGGATTTAAACTGTAGTTTCTTTATTTGGTGCGTAGTTGGAAGTAAAAAGGACACTCTCTATATGGTCCGAACACTCGGTTAGGTTAAATATAGGGAAAGGTGTATAATTGAAAGATGGGGTGGAAACGCCATAGCTAATTGCGTAGACATCGCAGCCGATACTCATGTTTAATTGTGGACACCTTGTAAAGTGGGCATTGCGTGTCCTGTAACAATGTTAGCATAAATATAGCATGATTACATATAATAATTACTTTATTTAGCATAAGTTTGCTTTTTAGAGTGACGATAACTTGTGATACGCAATTAGGACTGTTGAGATTTTATCAGGAACTAAAGAATGAAAATTCCTTAAAGGGAGGGACTAAAAGTGATGTTATACATAATTCATTACTTGAGAAGGATACTATCAGAATGAAGTGAAAAAGTGCAAAAGTGGATGCGATTAAGTGTATCGGAACGCAGGCAGGCGCGGACGCAGTGAAATTGTAATATTTAGTCGCATTCACATTTTATTGTCCAGCGGTGTCTAGCGGGCTGTGTCGCCGGATCCACGGATATGCGCACAGGCAGGGATTAGAATGTACTTTTCGTTTTTATATATTCTTTTGTTTATTTTTGTGTTTGACTTTTAATATGTTGTCATAGGTATACTAGTTGGTAACCGTTAAGGCGGAAATAATTAATAGTTACCTTTAACATAACATACCTTATTTTTGTATTTAGCATCTATGAAGTCGAAATAGTTAATGTAATTGAAAGATCATTAAGACGGTAAGAATTTTAGCATAACCTTATTTTTGCATTTAACTTCTATGGCGTTGTCTTAGGTACAGTAGTTGATAGTCATTATGGCGATAAGATTTTTAGTTACCTTTAGCATAAGAAAACATATACTTTTAGTTAAGTTTTTCGACGCCGTCACACTTATAATAGTTAATCATCGTTAAGGCTCTAGACAGACGGACCGCATTTCAACTGCAACTGCAAACCGACTGCAATTGAACTGCAATCGGACTGCTCGTTTGTTCCATTGCAGTCGTGTCAACTGCATTCAAACTGCACTTGAACTGCAATTTGCGGTTGAATTGCAGTTGAAATGCGGTCCGTCTGTGTAGAGCCCAAGGCTCTAGACAGACGGACCGCATTTCAGCTGCAACTGCACACCGACTGCAATTGAACTGCTATAGGACAGCGCGTTTGGTTTTGCAGTTCTATTGCAGTCGTGTAAACTACATTCAAACTGCACTTGAACTGCTTGAATTGCAGTTGAAATGCGGTCCGTCTGTCTAGAGCCTAAGGTGGTACAAATTTCAGTTACCTTTAGCATAAGATACATTATTTTTTGTATTTCACTTCTATATATTTGTCATAGGTGCACTAGTAGATAATCGTTCAGGTGGTAAAGTAGCATACATTGCAGACTTTAATTACGTGATTGAGTGAGTGACTTATGGTATATTTATAAGTGATATTTAAGTTTGTCCACCTACGGCCCGGTTAGCGTGGTTGGTAAATACTTGCCCTTTATGCCGCAGGTCATGGGTTCGATTCCCACCCAGGACAGATATTTGTGTTCATAAACTTGTCTATTTGTCCTGATTCTGGGTGTAATTATCTATATAAATATGTATTTAGAAAAGAAAAGTAGTATATGTATTATATCAGTTATCTGATTTCCATAGTACGCTCAGTTTGTGAGCAATGTGCGAACAATGGCCAGGATATTGTTATCATTTGTCAAAATGGACAGGGCAATATTTTCCAATATCCAAGTTATAATAAATTTTCATTCCCATAAAAACAAATGTTTCTGGTCAAATACATATTATGCAAAAAGCACGATTATTTGCACAAGAATAGTACAAATAATTAAGAATCTACGTTATTATTGTCAACTAGCTGTGCCCCGCGGTTTTACCCGCGTTAAACTTTATAAATTATCACAGCTCCCCCCAGGAAGGTGATAGCGTGATAATATGTAGCCTATATGTTGACCCGACCTCTTAGTAATATTCATGCAGAATTTAAAGTAAATCCATGCAGTACTTTTTGAGTTTACCCCGGACATACATACAGACAAACAGACAAAAATTATAAAATCGATATTTTTGGCTTCGATATCGATTGTAGATCACGCCCCAAGTATCCTTTTAAAAAAATATTCAATGTACAGTTTTGACTTTCCTACAATTTTATATGATCGCTAACTTAGTTTACATTGTACGTAATTTTAAAAACTACAACAAAAAGTAAACTTGTACAAAAAAGCTCGTCACATAATCCGTCCCCCACACAAGGGCATGCCACAACAGCCGGGTGCGTGTGTGTACGCACTATGTGGGTAGCTTAATGATAGCGAGCTTCCGCCGCGTCACACCTGAGAGACCCTAACCGACATCGGGTTATAGATACCTATATACCCCTCACCCCTTAATACTAACGCACTATGCAAAGATTCTAGCAGAGACGCTAATACATAACCTGCCAGTATGGCAATACTACTAAGTATACCTTCTGCCTAATTAGTTAGGTGTTCAGTGATTGCGTTGTATTAATAATAATAATACCCTGGGACATTATTGGCACACTGCTATCTGATCCCAAACTAATGCTATTCTTTTGTAATGTATTACTGTAATGTATTTACGTATATAGATTCCAGACTGAGGACAAACAGGCATGTTCATGCACACAAATATCTGTCCTGGGTGGGAATCGAACCCACAACCTACGGCGTGAATGGCAAGCATTTAGCAAACACTCCAACTGGCCCGCCCATAAATATAAATATTTGATTCTAGTGTTAAGACCGACAGGTTAATTCAGAAGAGCTGCGACAAGACGTTCATCTTCACATCCTGGAAGCTTAACGATCACAGCATATCTTCCTCCTACATACACTGAGAACGTGTAATGAACTCCTTGCCACGGTTTTAACAAGAGACAACATATTATGTCCCTTTAAAATTGGAGTAATAAGGTTTCTAAAAGGTTAGCATTACGTAATTGTCTCAGGTGCTGCAAGCGTCCAAAGGCTACAGTGACCGCTTACCATCAGGCCATAAGCTTGTTTACCAATTAGTTGTATAAAATACATCTTAAATTACTCTTATGAGTATTAGAAATATAGCTAGTAATAGCAACGAAGAGCTGACTTCACTAAGTTAAGAACTGTTGAACGAATATAGCATAAAATTCAGTAATACCTATTGGATAAGAAGTTATAAGAAAGGAAACTTCGTAAATAATATAACTACCTATTGTGTGGAAGATCATAATGACATCTAAGAAAATAATGATCTAATAAAGACTACGGAAACAGAATAAGAATGAGCCATAGTTGTTGTGTTAAACATATAAAACAATTTTACGGATAGTGATGTTTTCCACTTCATTTTAGACTATAACTGTTTTACTATAACTGTACGAATTGTATTGAAGAAGATGTCAGTATGATTCGACACTTGAAAATTCGGATTTCGGTAGACTAACACTACATCTCTACATACTTACTCATCGTTTGGCCAGTGGTTACCCTAGTGTTAGAGTTGTTCAAACCACCCATTAGGCCTCTGTCAGAGCTTAACGACTGTTGCCTAATGGCTAAAACCGGGACCGACACCCTAACGTGCCTTCCGAAGCACGGAGACGTTCGGAAATTAATATAATAATATAATATAATATCTGGGGACAATGTCACACAGATCATCCTAGCCCCAAACTAAGCAAAGTTTGTACTATGGGTACCAGGCGACGATATTCATACTTATATAAATAGATAAATACTTATATACATAGAAAACATCCATTACTCAGAAAAAAATATTCGTGCTCATCACACAAATATTTCCACTTACCGGGATTCGAACCCAGGACCACCAGCTTCGTAGGCAGGAGCACTACCAACTGGGCTATGGTGACCGAATTAAACTACTCTACACACTAATAATAAAATGATGTCCCACTGGTCGAATTTGACACATAGACTCAATGTAGACTAGACATCTGCTTGGCATAATATAGTAGAGAATCGTGTGCGCAAATACAGGGCACTTTCTATTTCATCATTCTTATGACCCGATGGGACAGCTTTTGACAAGAAAGAGGACATCTACAGGACCAATGGCTTTACGTGGTTTCCGAGGCGCGGCTGTGTAGTACCACCCATTCCCAGACTTTGGATTGATACAAACAACATGCATATAGAAACGATCACCGTAGCCTAGTTGGTAGTGCTCCTGCCTACGAAGCTGGTGGTCCTGGGTTCGAATCCCGGTAAGTGCAAATATTTGTGTGATGAGCACGAATATTTGTTTCTGAGTCATGGATATTTTCTATGTATTTAAGTATTTATCTATCTATATAAGTATGTATATCGTCGCCTGGTACCCATAGTACAAGCTTTGCTTAGTTTGGGGCTAGGATGATCTGTGTGACATTGTCCCTATACATATTATTATTATTATTATATATTATGGACCCTAATGGAGCATCGTTTAGGATCAGGCTGTACAAGTTTTAAAGTAATTAGTGTCCATAGGCAAAACTGGTTATTTAGAATCGTTATAATTGTTTGCGGTAGCAATATTGTAAATGAAGTTTTTACGAACAAACGTTACAGATTCTTGTTTTTGCTTACGTAAATATATAACGATCACTAAAAATAATTCCTCAGTCCTATAAAAATCCACTTAAATTAAAAAGACACCTGAAATGGTTCTAACCGCCGCGCCATCGGGTTTACATTTACTTCCCTCACCCCTTAATGTTGTCGCACTATAGAGAACTAGTTAGAGCTGATAAAACCTAAAAGCAGTTACTAAGCTTGAAAAAAGTAGGGTTATCGTAACATGCAGTAGCAGGAAAAACATAGGAAGAGTAATGAAATAATGAAATTTATTCAGCACTTAGGTATTTACATACACTTGTACTTGTCAAGCTCACAATGTATTACATAAACACAGTTCAAAAACAATAATTAAAGTAACAAAATATTTTAAATTAGTCCGTCCGTGCGGTCTGTTTCGTCACATGTATTTTTAATATTCTTAAATAAATAATAAATAGCAAGTTACTAAGCTATTATTGTTACATTTAGCAATAGTATATCTAGTACTAGAGTGATCCCATAACGGTATCAAAATAAATAACTAACTACAAAAAAATATTTTGGGGAGAAACGAATATTATTAAAAGTCCCAAAATGTATTAAATATTCAAAATTATTATTAAGCGAAGGTAAATTTAACGTAGCAAGTTATTCTTTCCTCAAATGCAATTACCATGCAGTCTTTATTCAGTTTTCCCGATTAATTTAACTTAAAGGCCATTGTGGTTAACAAAAGTTGCAAAATATTACCAAATCACGTATCTACAAGCTAAAGCAACAATCTTAACTGTAAGAAAGCAGGACTTACAAGTTTACTAATGGAGTATAAATGAGACGTTTATTTAAACATAACACAATTACGAATAACGACTTATCGATGAATGTTGATTACTTGCTAAACCAGTAGCAAAATAAGAGTTAATTGTGGTAATTATCTAATCTAATGATTATTTATTTTTAAGTGGATCTATTCTACTTATGTGTAATCGATAACAATATCTAGGTTCTGTAATATTATCGATTGTAAGTTTATAACAAGACAAGTTTAAAATAATGTACCTTGCCGATAAACCAGGTGCGCTTGAGGGTCGCTTTAATTAATTATATTAACCACTCTGTATATTTCCACGAGTGACACGTTGAGCGAATTACGCACGAACACAAAGACGTTCAAGCTAAAAGGAAAAAGTTCAATTAATCCTAATTTGCTCGCTGAGATTAAGTACGCGATAACCGGCATTCTATACGAACCCTTTACTTCACTTCCCGGCCCTCTATTCACATTTAAGCCGCTTTAAAAAGCCGTAGAGTTTGACAAACAAGGGACCTATAATGCGTAACGGAATAAGAATTGTTCCCAAGAAATGCATCCATTAAGATTTGAACGACGCACTATAATTTAGGGATCGACGTAAAATAAATATAGATAAACATCACCGGGAATAATATCGATACTTGAACGGGGTCGATACGATCAATGACCGGTCATCGATACGTTTGCAGTTACAATAGATCAGTCAACTCTACAAGCTAATTAAATATGCCAGTGACAATGATCGGGTCGGTACCCCATCGCAGAAACAACATAGTTTTTTTCCATAGTAAACAACATGCAAACTATACGTAGTACATTGAAAATTATTTCCCTCTTAATTAGTAAATACATTTGCATAAACAAGCGCAGGCCATCCCATACTAGGACGATCATTATTATAATTATTGTACTTTTTTCTCGCGAAAAACTTACGCGGTGTAACGGTCAGCCCGGGCGATGTTAATCGCCAACGCATCCGCCGATAAATCGATAAACAAGTCGCGCGACTGTGACGAGTTTCCCAACTATACACAAATAATAATCGCTGCGCTACTGTTTTCATTTTCACAGTAGACAACGGAGCTTTGATTGTTGTTCGTTCGATGAGAGTGTTTTGCGCTGATCGTCGGTCGATAGGACGAGGCAGGCGGCGAATTAATTACTTAATACCGATGCGTGAGTAGTATGCAATTTCTAACGCAATTCCCTGCAATTATCATTTTTTTCGTGTACTTCATGATGATAATTTTTGAAAGCTTATCTTTGGTCAGTGCTCATGAATCGTAACGCTATTTACACTTTCGCATAAAACGTTGGTGTCTGCTTGAGCTAGATCAAAATCACCAACGTTATTACATTACTATACACTTCACTTAAAAATATAATATCAATTGCGTGCGGTCGAAAACTTCGTTATTACTTTCCGTTTGTGTCCGCAACTTCCTCACCAAAACAATAATTACTTTGGTAAAAAGTTTGGTCGTAATGGTGTGCGTGGGAGTTTGGGACAAGTGCGCAAACGCACACACGATAGTGTTTACTGCACGCATGTCTTTGTTACCTTGCAGATGTTATCAGAAGCGTTAAATTCATTACCCGAACTTATCTACATATATACTTATACTTTAAACCCCATTAACGATATTATGCATTACCATGAAATAAAAATACAGTTTATGGAGTTGTGTTATTGCTCTGTATTCTCGTAGAAATACGGTAAAAACTGTGGAAAATGTAACAGCATACATAACGTATTTTGTGTTCATATTTATTTGCATAGGCAATGGATTACTAATATAACTTGCGGGTAGGGTGAGGTGTATCAATGTCTGTGTGCCGTAGGTGCCTTCGTCGCGTTCTTGTATGTGCGCGTGCGTGTTTCCGTCATTTCGCTGCGCGGGAGTCGTCGATCGCAATGATTGCTCACGCGTTTCGCATCACTCACCCTCACCGGAGGGATAACTCGTTCACATACAATTTACATGCGATTTATTATGCAGTTCTTTTTTACGTGACATAAAATCGATAATCTAATACCTGGTCTAGCAACCGTAACATTTGTTAATAAAACATGAGTAGATTATAGTGATAAAGATTTATCGTTTGCTATTGTTTGATTCCTATACTCACATTTAATTCCTTAATGGTAATTATTAATAATTTCCAACGTAGAATATATATTGCGTATTAAATATCAACCAATGAAGCAAAGCAACATGTTACCAAAAGCGCGTGATATTTATGAAAAAAATATATGCATTGTCCTATCCCAAAAATCATAAATTTAATCGTCCGCCATGTTACTAGAAAACAATGTTGATGAATAAAACCTATCTCCTCCGGAAGTTTGATACTAACAAAATTCTAAATTTGATTTGCTAGTGTGTACCGTTCCTAGCTTAAATGCAGAGCACCTACCCCAGATAGGTAGAGGGTGCTGGTTCCAAGCCCGCCGGGCGATTAATTGATTTCCCATTTTTCAGATTCGATTTAAGCATTGCATTCCAAATAATGAAATAAAACTAAAATGTAATAGCAGATACCTACATACTAGTACACCATATCAGCAAATGTGGTTACCTCCTATTGCAATAAGAGTTGCAGTGAAGAGTGATATAGTTAGTTAGTTAGCTCTAATTGGTTTGATTTCCATGAATATCCTCTTTGAAAATCGATCTAATGATATCATTTGCACTGATTCCTCAAAAAAGAAAACATAAAAGCAATCATAGATGTTCCCATGGTATAGATATCTCTTTTGTTGACTGTATAGCATTCACACTCGGAAATAATCTCTTGAGAACTTAAAAATGTATACACATATAATATAGCAAACAAACTTTTATGTATCTACCCAGAAATAAAAATCCGAGTTAAATCTAAATTAATTAAATGGCTACTCACTCTATCATACGATGACACAGAAAATCTAATTACTTGTACCCTTTAAATAATTATAACTTTATAACATATGAAAATCTTAATAAGTTTTTAGTTAATACATCGATTTTCAAACTATCCACATTACATTTCCATATACACGTTTTCGCATCCCACACACTTACACGTTCATAAATACACCCCACAAAGAATCCGGAGAGCCTGGAGTTCTGTAGTACAGGTTTCGACCTAGTTCAGACTCCAGACTTTCACAAGGATTATCCATTACTGTAAAATTATTCAATATTTACAAATAGCTGTACTTGTTGTTCCTTGTGAAAAGTAAATAAATCATTTTTATTATTATTATTATAATAAAATCGTAGAAAAGTCAAAACTGTACATTGAATATTTTTTTAAAAGGATACTTGGGGGGTGATCTATAATCAATATCGATGCCAAAAATATAGTTATTAGAATTTTTGTCTGTTTATCTGTTTGTCTGTATGTATGTCCGGGCTAAACTGAAAAAGTACTGCATGGATTTACTTCAAATTTTGCATGAATATTACTAAGAGGTTGGGTCAACATATAGGCTACATATTATTACGCTATCACCTAAAGGGGAGGAGCTGTGATAATATATAAAGTATAACGCGGGTAAAATCGCGGGGCGCAGCTAGTATTGAATAAAACTTCGAAAATTGAAATTGATATTTGGCATTATTGTACACTATTGTGTAGACTAAACTACTTTTTACTCACTAAACTTTGTTTTTATGACGAGTTTAATTTTTATTAAAATGCCGCCTAAATAAGACGGCAGTATTGTTTTGAGTCTTTTATGTGAAGTGTTTATGAAGAGAAAAGGAAACGTGTTGCGATATTTTCATGCGAAACATTATTGTAGGAAATGTAGAGGTCATGCCAAAGAAGGAATAGAGGAAAATCGACTGGCTCGTGTAACATCAAATTTAAACGCTATATTTCTGAGAATTACGTTTAAATTGGCTTGTGGCGCAGCGGTTAAGACAGTGGCCTCTCCACCTCGTGTCCCGGGTCAGATTCTCGCACAGCAAACAGTAGTTGCTCTGAGTTTAGATGCGGTTTATGTCCAATAATTATTTTGAAAAGTACCCCGCAACACATTTCCCTAGTACCAGAGTTGTCTCTTTTATATATATAAAAAATATATGTACCAAATATATCAAAGAGAAATCATTGAAGGAAACTAAGCAAGACTTTTATATACCATGTAGAAGTGACAACGTTTAAAGAACAAAGAGTTTTATAAATTAATTAATAACTATATTTTTAATCACACAAGCACCAATCTACGACACTCATCTACGATCAAAAGCATTTCGTATTCGACTGTTAACACACATGTGCTGGGCGGGCCTCCATGGTCCAATGCACCCTCCCTATTGTTTATCCCACGATTAAAACCAATTCAACATACTAACTCTCACTTCAAAATTAAACTCTAGTGGCACACGGACCATACAACTTTTTCTTTTGTTTTAATAACAATACCTACACAATACGAACCACGAAAACTGGGGACGCCATACGTGGAAGTTGGAATTTCGTCATTAAATAAAATGATATCAGCGAATGTTAATAGTTTTGTCGTTGTGGTTCAAGTGATTAAACTGCATACAGGAAATTCGATTATAAGGAGCTTTGTTTGGTACTTGGAAAACTAGTTGAACAGTCGTTAATGATTGCGTGTTCCAAAATCCAGCATAATCAGTACACTTAGCTATTGTGGAATACCTGGAACGTCTATATACTGATTTCGATAGCGCAAAAATTACCAATTTATAGTAATATTATTAATATTACCAAATGATTATTGCGCCATCAGATTAAAATATAATACTATTAAAATGTATGATTTAATTAAGTACATCTTTGTATTACATTCCTCACTCAAAAGATTTCTGTCTCATCTCTTGTAGAAGGTTCTGCTGAAGTTCGTAGTAACAGTAGTTGGCTTAAATTTATTAGGCATGGATTACAGTAGGGTGTTCAAGTGCTCGAGCTCTTCAGGCTGCGCCGGCGCAGCGACAGCTGACGCTGCCTGTGACCAGCAACGACAAAAAATACTAGCCATTATGCCCTCATTACGCTGGTTAGAATAAAATAATAACAAACCTTAAGTAGTATGACCTTTTGATATGTATATATATATTTTTTAATTAATTAAGAACACAATACCAATTTATGAATTAAACTTTTAATCCCAATTGCGTGTTAAAAACACGCAATTGGGATTAAAAGTATATTTGGTGCTGAACGAATATAAAAACGTTTATATTCAATTAATTTTTTTAAGCAACGTGTGCACCGTGTTGGTACATAGATTCTTTATATGTCATAATAACCCCGAAACAGGCATATAAATCCAGGTATTGGGGGGGGGGGGGGGGTTTATAATTTACGGGAACGATCATATATCGTTCCATCAACGTAGGCAATGAAAAATTTCAGATTATAAACATATCGTGCAGGTATTATTTACGCATACTTTATCGTCAATCAATAATTAATATCTGCAGGCTCGACGGCTGAGACGCTCCCGAATTTCGCCGAGAATGATGAGGAGATCGCGTTCGCGTAATCGAACCGGCAAAAAATAAAAAATGAAGCAAATACGAAATACTCCATTACTGGCTCCGCTACAGCCGACTGTCGAGACGATTTCATGCAAATAAAATTGTAATGAAAATAAGACGTCATTGTCGATAACACTCTCATCAAGTTCAATCTATAGAAACTAGACAAGATGCTTTTTATTTGTGTTTCATTTCAGATGAGTATTTCTTATAGATTAGTCTGTATAGACTCTCTTTGTAGTCAGACGGTTTGATGGCCGACGAAGACGGCTGACAATGTCTCACATCATCATTGAACAATTTTAAATCTAAAAATGGGAACCGCTTTGATTGCATTATCAGCAAACGATAAGAAATCAATTTATAACACATTAATCAATTTAAAAAACATAAGATTTAATTAGGTCTAGAAATAAGATGATGCTTGCAAAAAAATATATTTATTATGATTTTTTAAAGCAAAATTTTTCCTAATGGATTTGCTAAATAAAATCATAATAATAATACTGTGATTTGTCTAGCGAATGTATCACTGTTAATGTTTCTTAAAAAAATCAATAAATATGTTATTTTTGTTTTTTCGTATATTATTTAAACCAAATAAATATCATACACCATTTCTTTTTTGTTAAAATTCCTTTTTGAAACAGGCCTAGCCTTTGTGTGAAGACTTTTGCGAACAAAAACTATACCGTGTAAAATTGTATACTGGTAATAAAGTTTATTTATTATTATAGATAGATACATATTGGAAAAATTGTAAGATGGACATCTCCACTGCACCTGTGTCCGGGAGCTCGCACATTGTGTATGCAAGACGCGGCGGGCCGCGGGCCACGTCAGCTATTTGCTCGTGTCCAGAGGGCTAAACCATTCAAGGCTAAGAAGCAGGGGCCAGTTTTTGGCTGTTTTCGACTTGATCCGCCACTTGGACATCCAGCCGTCGACTACTTCGCCTGCCAGTCTCACGATTATTTTCGTTAACGAGACAGTGAATCTTAGTGATGTCCTCAATCTCCTTACTACAACTCCTTTTTAAATTGCATACATGTTAATTTACAGAATGTTGCAAAAACACTAAAATAATAAAGGTTAACAATACTGTTTTTCAGCTGTAGGCGGCGTAATATGTTACACGAATTTCATTCATTTTGTGGGTTTAATTTAAATTGTAAAATGAATTAATAAGTGTTATTAAACTAGAACATTTCATTCGCCATTAAATTATCAAGTCGTTACTGAAAATCAAGAGTATAAGACGCGAAAACTATATGATTTGCAAATATTAATCTTTATAATAAATAGTATTGTATAGATTAATATTTATATTTAATTGACTGACTCGTCGGTCTAGCGGTAGTTTTTTCAACCGCAGATAATGAGATCCTAAGTTCATATCCTGAATCAAGCCCAAAAGTGATTTATGGATTTTTCTGTAAAATGATAAATTTAGAGCATTTAAAGCCATCGATAAAGGACCTGACCCATCATCGCCCACGATGGAATAGAACATGTGTATGTTACAACACTTAAACACTTATACGCTGCCGTGGCCGAAATTTGATTAGGAGAATATTGTCATTGATCATCAGATATTTTAAAATTCTTCTACCTCTTGATATCCTTTTCTACCCACATAACTATTTTCAATAATTCAGCTATACACGGCACCTTAAGTAGGTACATAAATTACAATACCTTATTGCATTAGCAATAGAGTGATTACTGAATTAATTCTCCACCCTCGCGTCTGTCGTACGTGTGAGAGTAATCTTGAGTAGAGTTTGCGCAGATTACATGCGATGTAAGCTCTACCCACCTATTATTAATTGCACTCCTCAGGTGCGAAGATTATCCTTATTAGGCCGCCGCAAACGTTGCGACAACCATGCATTTCCACACGTGCCTATTGCAAATTAAATTTATTTCGAATTACACTCGGTCACCATAAAAACTCAATTTCGCAACCTAGAAAAAGTATTTCTCAGAAAATACTTGTCGAGCTCCAATCTCATTTACGTTGTTAATCATGGAACATAAGTAAATAATAGGTATCGATCCATTGTAGCGAAACAACCGTATCATTTCAATTACCGTAAGCGAATAATCGAATGCAATACACCTTTCATTTTTGATGGATTAAGCAATTTAAGCTTGCATTGCAATCGTATAGTAAGTATATTAGAAATTATGAAACTGATAATAAAAAGTTAGTGCGTAGTCGCGCGCGGTGTTCTCCCAACTGTAATTGCGTGAAGCAGCGCGCGCGCAGATTATCAGAGGCAAGTGCGTTCGATAACGCATGCGCACGAACGCGTGTTATTAAATTTATTCCTTTTTCGCCAGAATCTACATAATGAGGGGGGGCAAAAAAGACGTAATCGCTAGAGTGCTCGTCGCCTTCCCTTGGAGAAAGGCGGGCAGCAGCCGTTCTTTGTCTTATATGTTCGAGTATAATGAATATTTAAGGAGCCAAGCACCCGCATTGCTATTTTATTTTCATGTTATTATGGAAACACCAGACGATTACGGACGATTATTTCTTGTCAAAGAGTGGCATCGTTTTTGAAGGGACTCGGGTCGTGTATTAACACGGACTATGTGTATTATTATTAAATACCGATATCATGATCGCCTACAGTGGTGGAGATCCTCTCACGTCAATATATCTATACATTGCGGGCGTCGGCAACGATCCGCACGCACCCTTAACGTCTCACGAATGATCTTGTCTCTATTTTAACTCTACATTTGATTAAATATAAAGTCTACATTAATCGAGCTACTGTACCGCACTGAACCATGCGCTTAGCCCTAGAGCTTTATAATTTTCAGAAGTATGTTCTACATCGAAACAGCGGTAGCGTGTTCAACCACAGATAATGATGTCCAGGGTTCGAACCGGGTTGGACCAAAAAGTGATTTTGGGATGTTTCTGTAAATAAAATTTCTCAGTATCAGCGCGGAGTCTGTGAGTTGGTAGTATTTACAACTCCATGCCTCTGAGAGCACTTAAAGCCGTCGTCGGTCCCGTACACTGATATGTTAGTTAAACGTTAAAAATGTAGTTTACAGGACTTCTATTAATTTTGTACCGAGTGGTTAAGCGTGCTTTGATTAGTGGTGAGAGGGGCGATATAACCAGCGCTCTCAAACTTGAACTAATGTTTAAAAATTGCTCAAAGTTTAAAGTATAATTTTCTTTAATCCACCATCATCAACCAATTGCTCAAAATACCGTACGTACAAGGTACAGGATTTTAAAAATAAACTTCATGCAAAATATGTATTCGAAATTAACAACGCCCTAATTCGACCCTGTTAAGCCCTGGGCTACCGAAATTCCACATTTATGCGTCCGTACTCGTCTCTTTATTCAGTTTCGTTTCATAAGAGGTCGTTAGGCTCGTAAGTATTCACTACAAAATTAGTAACCGAAGAATGGTAACAAGTAATTTGGGGAAATGGACAGAACAAAAACTGCCTGGACAAGAACAGGCTTTGATATTATTCGGGACCCGATTAAGACGACAATGTCTTAATTCGAATTTCCCTTGAAATACGCCACACAGCAACTCATATTTCTCCAATGTCATTACTCCGAGCAATTTCTTAAAGATATGCCTATAATGATCTTACGTCCGTGAGAAGTTTACGTCGTAACAGGATCGAAGGGGCAGCAAAAAAGTACCGCGCGTGTCGTAGTCAGCGGTCCAGCAAGTAGGCAGTAATTTATGGTTAGTTTTTGGCTGCGCCCGCGCAATGCGGCCTCGCGGCTTTTCGCAGTGCCCCGCGCCCGCGCCTCTTACCCGGTCACAGACCTCGCATCATTCCGTCAATCTCAACTACTTATCCGTCCGCATCGATCCCTTATATTAATCATTTTTTTTCTCTCAAAAAACGAAGCGTAATAAAGATCCTATCAGCCAGCCCCTGCAGGCCGACAGCTCGTGCGTTCGCTTTCGAAACTTTAGCATTGACAAACAAATATCGCAACTGACACTTATTATAGCATGCATTATTGACTATAAACTGGTTCATTGTGCCGCCAAAATTAATCTCGGAGCTTAGCTACGACACAAAGGCGGCGTGCCGGCGCGTACGGTGGCTATTACAGACACCACATTATAATTACCTTTTTAAATAGTTTTTTCAGACGGTGTCGATATTAAAACGTCAATGTAAATAACTTGTTAGCCGCAATCTCATTTCTGAGCGATTGGATATTACAATAGTGTACGTGATTTGAGAAAGGTAACGGTGTCGCCGCTTTATCCGCGAGATGGAGCCTATTACCGGAGATGTAAACGGCGCGAGCGCAGCGCGTGCCCAGTGCTACCCGTCCACCAATAGTTTAACATACACTTTAGACTTTTTTACCAGCCATTGAAGAATTGTGAATTACGAACAACCATGTACTCAGTTTTAGACTTATCTATAGAGATTATTGCTACGGTGTGGACTAAATGTATGAAAAATACATAATAGATTAATATGAAAATTGTAAAATTATATTTAAAAAAATAATTTAAGCCTTTTAAACTCTGGTGGAGTTAGTTAGTATTGGTGGCTGTGTACTAGGCAATAAGCATTTAAAAGAGATTGGCAGTGCATAGTGCCATAATTAGGTTTATTCTGTAGTATTGTGTCGGCGTCCAACGCAAATTGAACCACGGAATATTTCACCTGACACGATGTACGTGTCTAATTGCACGGATTATTTATCCACTAAAACCTCTCGGCAGTTTTTGCCGCGGTGTTGTGGCACGCGCCCACTTTCTATGTAGCCGACTAGAGACGTAATTGTGCTTATACCCTTTTTTATTTCGATTTCGAAACGTCTAAGTCATCATCGGGAATCAGTAACGGTCTACAGAAATGTTTTGTTATACGAATCTAGCACTAGATATATGTATGTATCGGCAAACAATAAGGAGCCACGATGTTAATTTTAAAATCGTGGATGGAGCGGAAAATTAAGTGAATGTAAGTGAAATGAAGGTAGACAATATATAAATAAAAGCCGTTTACTTTTTAATTCATTTGTGATACAATCATTAGTTCCACTACGCTATCTATAATAAGCTCTACATTTGTCATAGGCCTCTAAACAAGCTTAAATTTATATTTGGTAGAAAAAAATATTTTGGTTTTGGCAATTAATCATATTTTCCATGCTCCAATTAGATTTAAAATTGATATTAACATAATTTCGATATTACTTTTATTATTATTTATATTATAATAATCAGAAACAAAATGATTACCTCGTAAATCAGTAAGTAGTAAACCTATGAAAATGTAAATCACACTTCTCCTAGATATTGATTTACTGTTCACAATTTTACACGTTAATTATTTTTTTTATATTAAGGTATAAATCTATGTATGTGTGTGTATCTATCTATGTGACCGTTCTGGTGAGATTCTGAATTTGTCAAACATAAAAGACAAGTATATCATCTATCAATTGCAAGTACTTACAGCATCATTATGGTAATGACTTTCACCCATTGATTGTAAAGCAATAGTAACTTTTTGCCATATAATGAACTATGTAATCGGAATCGAATTTAAAAATCAATCGTAGCGTACATTATTATCAAAGTTGGTCAGCACCATAATATGCGATAAGGGCAATACGTAGCAACGTAAGCTAGTTATCGCTTCGAACAATAATCCGCGATAATGGATTAACTCACTCGTCGAATATTTATAAACACCGCTATCGCATTATTTGGTAAAAGTCGAATCAGAGCAACGTTTGATCGATTATAACTGACACGCTTTATAGCTACAGACTTACGCCTTTGTTGCTAGATAAAGAAACTCTTGTTTCTTTTCATATAACTTATATTTCAACTGCGGCTTTACCCAATTATGTTTCACATTTATCCAGATATAATTCTATGTTTTGTAATGCACTAGAATTGCACTTACCCCATTCGACGTGTAATACATCATTTTGAGCTCGATTTGTGGTCACTTTTTTAGATTTAATACACTACAATGGAGATTAAAGTATTGTAAAAAACATTTTGTAACAGTTAATCAAGTGTTGGACACCGGAGTTACGTAAAGCTACTACACAAAGCGACAAAAGATTAATTTTGAGGAACTGATAGTTGATTGTAAACTAAAAGTTAATATTGCATACTTATTGGTCTTAACGACCACAACGCGCGACAGATTTCAAATTACTATTAAATAGATCAAGATTCCTTACGCTTTAAAATGTGGATACCAGTTGCACGCTAATTTATCGCGCGTAACGCAAACCACAGAAAACCTGTTGAACCAATGAGCTTTGTACTTAAATTGCTATTTAAGTAAACCAATAAGCAGTCTAGATTGTAAGATAATGATAGAAATCGGTAACAAAAGTTACAACATTTATATTTTATCCGACATAAGTATAATTGAATTTGTGTCGATTTTGTGAGTACCTACATACTTTAACACGTTTCTTTTGAGGTATAAATATGTGTGGGCAGGTGTGTAACGAAAATATCACTCCAAATTTAAACTATCCCTCACTAATGAATATTATTGTGATGATCACATAAAATCCCAATTATATGATAGAATTCTAAGACATCGCGAATGCATTAAGACTTCCGTCAGGGTTTGACCCTGAACTATGTTGGCCTAATGCCTTGCCAATTAAGATATATCTAATCCGATTAGATTCATAAAATGTGTATAATTATTTATATTATTATATAGATGAACGCCATCTATCGGTAACGAGGAGCTATTATTCGCGTGATAAGTCCACAGTGGTAGGTACTTGAATGTTCATGTTCAATTAATAACGCTACCCAAATTCACAAATCATTTAAAATACACTCTTTACTATTACTCGATAAGGTAAGTTCCAAGTCTTTCAGTGATCATTCTCAGAGTTGAATTTAAAATGTACAAGTTGTTCACAAATCTTTTAAAATACACTTTTTACTATTACCCGATAGAATTCTATTTAAAATATACATTATACAAGGTGCAATATAAATAGTAGAGGAAACTTAAGAAGCGCTATCTGATCATGAAACTGATCAAATGAAAAATACCATCTTGTGAAATATGGAAAATATAAATTGGCTCCCTAAAATTAGTTTTGTGTATTTTTCTTGTTAATGTGCTTCATGTTGTTTCTGGATGACTTGAAAATTAAAAGTATCCTTTTAGATATATATATATACGTGTGACCGATTGTGAACTTTATTTATAACCGGATACAGTATTAAATTAGCATTTATCTGAGTTACACAAATCTCAAGTGCAGTCTATCTGACAAAAACTGAACACGAGACAAGGTGATTATTTTCGTCTGAATTCCTATTGTCAACGATTTGAAACAAGACAAAAAATATTTCGATCAACCTACTCCTATTCTTTACTTCAAATAATAAACATGCTTTTTGAATAAGACTGTACCTTACTCTCACTATTCGACGACTTTTTTCAGTATTTATTCATTCCTTCACAAAAAGAATACTGCCGAGCACGGTTGATAAATTTAAATATTTAATTTCTCCAACGAAGTAAATTAGTCTGGTAGATTGATTCAATTTTAAAATCAATTTCTCCGTCGCTTCTTAGGTTTTATCCTCTCACAGGTTCTATTTTTCTGAATTTCAGTAATTTATATTTTATGTTTATGTAATTTATGATTGAAAAATACATATTTTTATTATATAATAGTAAGAATACTGAAATTATCCACGAAGTTACGTAAGAGCCGTTGTGGTAACAAGAAATAAATACCTATTACTACCTTCATTGTTATACATTTATTACCCAAATCTAAGTTTTTAACGCATTAACTTATGAAGGAAAATTTATTTGTACGTTCCTATACTTTATTTATTCCTCCAAATGTAATGCATTTGTATTAGGAAATTGAATAGAAGTAAACGAGACCAAGTAAGCTTTGAATACCGCTTCAGTTACCCATTACAAATCGTACACATGCTACAAAAACTTTTAACTATTTCATGTTGTACTTCTGATATAACGCTGTCCCGTAACATTATTTGAAATAATTGAATTTTCCTACTTGTACCCATCGTTTTTTCATTTAATTACAGGGCTTTGTAGCGATCCTTTAAAATAAATATTTTAATTTTTTTTTGTAACGCCCGCACTAGTGTATATAATTGCGGGGTACTTTACAAACATATAATAGACGGGCACAAATTACAACCAGACACAAAACTACTATTTATGGGTCACACAAGTAGTTGTCCGGCGCGGGACTCGAACCCGCGACACAAAGCGGCGAGACGACTGTCTTAGCCGCTGCGCCACACGTGCAGTCAAATGTTCACTATAATCTGACATACGTCTAGTGACACTCCTATTCCAGTAGTAGTATAACTACGGATTAACTCAGATTTTAATCTAGGAGTATTAGGCAGGTGAGATAGCCAGGCGAGACTGAGGCAGGAGTATTGCGTCATACACGCACCCCGAGCTTTGCGCTCGAGATGCGTAGGTAGCGTTCATTCATTGTGCAGCCGCGCTACCGTGTCACGTGTCCCGTCCGTGTCGGTTAAATCTACGACGAGTTTGAAGATTAACTACTATACAAGATACATTACTCCCTTTTCACAACTCAGTAAATATAAACCCTGTATATATTACCGTCGGGAAGACTGATGCGTCGGGTACAATTTTTTACCAATTAATCTGATAAGACCACTTTTTAGGATCCACGCTGTAAGTATTAAATTAAGCGATTAAAAAACCTATTGAATTTGATATAATAACTGAAAAATAAAGATACTTTTTATAAGGTCACAAAATGAAATGTATGTTTCATTATTGTTCTAGGGTATGTTCCTAGTTCAATCTGATGCGGCTAGCTATCAGGCTTTATCACTCGCTTGCCATCTGACCTCGAGTCCTATGAAATACCATTAACTAAGATAGACCAGGTGTCAGCTTCTATTAGCAATTTGAATTCCTATAACGACTGCCATAGATGGTCTTATGACAAACGGGGATCGGGACCGACGGCTTAGTTTTCCAAGTAGGAGGAAGTCCCTCAACCGTCGAAGATATCTTTGTTTTACACAAATATTGTTTAGTGCGCCAAACGAAGCCTCATCTCCTTGATGCATAGAGATTTCCCAAAATCTTAAAAACCAATTAAAAATAAAATAATAAAATAATGGTTTATTTCTCTCTTAAGGCGCATACATCGTGTTGTTATGTTAAAAACATTGTTTAAGCACTTATTTAAAAAGCCTTTGAGAGAGCTGGAGTCTGTACTAGGCTCGAAACCTGTATAACAGATCTCCAGGCTCCCCCCGTCTTGGACATAAAGTTTAGAGGCTTATTTACATATTCCAAATTAAACAAAGTTATAAGCTAAAGTTTTGAGAGAAAAGTAACATTACTAAAATTTGTAATGATTTAGCAATGTTACTTACACTTACAAGGCAAAATAGGAAATAAAACAAAAAATCAAAAATTGTGTGAGAGTTGAGTGTGTGAATGTGTGTATTTGTGTTCTAATAATTTTTATTTTTGAGTTTGCATCAATTTTTCTGTTTCATCGTAGTTTAAGTTACTTAACCACTTTGTAACTGTGTATTTACATTTGGTCCTACGCATAGGATATATACCCAGCGTTTTATTGGCCATATTGTACACGAAGCTACTCAGAAAGCAATAGAAACGTTGTGCCGTAGTTGTAGTTACTAGTACTGGAGGGCAAACAGTGTACTTCCGTCGTTGATTTAAAAATTTTGAGGGATCGTAATAAGTTTGGGAGTGAGTGCTTAAAATAATGTTAAGAATAAATAATTTTCGAACGGAGAGGACGTTACATTTAAGATAGAGTTCGCTGGTGGGGAACCTGTAGGGGAGGCGCCATCCCACTTTTAGAAGAGCTCTTTGTGCCCGCTCGAGCTGCAGAAAGTGTGTTTTGGAAGACCCACCCCAAACCACAATACAATAATTAATTACTGATTGCCCAAGAGCCAGGTATACGGTTCGGAGTACTTTTGTGTCTGCTACATGGCGAAGATTTTTGAAAATATAAATTAGTTTTCGCAACCTGGAGGTCAGCATATCAATATGAGGATGAAAGGAGAGTCGGTCATCTATTTTTATACCAAGGTACCTGACACAGTTGGTCCTGATTAAATTGGGGCAGCTGCATACAGTAGCAGCATTTGTAGTGCAGGAGTGAGCTACCAAATGGTATTGGGTGGAGACTTGAGTGCCCTTGGCGGATAGGGAGAAGGGAATGAACATAGTTTTCTCGACATTCAACGTCAGTAAGTTTTGTGCTAGCCAGTCGGTGACAGTGTCGAGACCACGTTGAGCATGTTCGAATGCTGTCTCCCAGGATTCACCTTGAAATATCAAGGCAGTATCATCGGCATAGGTATAAATGGAACCATTTTCAAGATTTAGCTGACATAGGTCATTTATATATATAAGGAATAATGTAGGGACGATAATTTATCGGTTCTTTTGCAGGTTGTGGCGGGGAAGTATAATATTGTTATATCCTGTTCTAACACGTTTTTGTTATGCTACCAAATCCACATATATCTATTAGACACCTGATGGGAACATACAGCGCTACTTCTTAACACACACGTTGCTTCTCTAATTCTGGCAACCACTCAGCACCACATATTCTACTCAAGTGTTTATGTATTATTACTATGTATTATTTCCTAGACACATTATTGTGACTCTATAATTTCTTCTGTCGATGGTCGGCTGGTTACTTATTTTTTATATTATACTAGCTGTGCCCGCGACTTCGTCCGCGTGTTAATTACTTAATTTCGTTTTTTTTGTAAAATAAAAGTCTTTTCTAAAATAAAAGTAGCCTAAGTTACTCCTTATTACATCAGCTACCTGCCAATAAAAGTCCCGTCAAAATCGGTCCAGCCATTTCAGAGATTAGCCGGAACAAACAGACAGACAGACCGACAAAAATTGAAAAAAAAATTATTTTGGTATATGTACCGTATATATATTCATATTAATGTAGTAAAAACCGGTTATTTCAATATTACAAACAGACACTCCAATTTTATTTATTTGTATAGATGATTTGTGTGTACAAAAATAAATAATCAAACAAAAGTCAGGATATGTTGGAATATCAATTAACATCTTATGTGCCACGTTTGAACAAATAATTGGATTTGATTTAATAAATAAATAAAAGCAATAAAAATATATAAAATGTACAATAAATGTTTAGTAAAATATATACAATGTATTTTAATATGTAACTCGAGCTGCTGATAGAGCGAATAAACAATATGCTCTATCTCAATTCAAGAAGTTAAGGCAAACTGTATCAGCTAGCCATGATAATCAAGATCTATCGTGACGAAACGACATTCAGATCAATAATTCGCTATAAAAACGGAGAACAATTTATATTTTATTTTGTCAAAAAGAACTGATTAGAATAATTACTATTATAAATTAAGTTCTTACAATTGTTTATTTTAATTACGTTTGGGATAATAGACTATAATAATTAAGACCTTCGTTGGAGTGTATATTCAATGTAATCTTTTATAGGGAAAACGAGTAGCTGATATTATCTGTGGTCTCTGTTGTATTTGATAAATACACAGTTTAGCTTAATACATTGTTGTTTAAAATATTTGTCTATCCCATGCGTCGTTAGGATAATTTTGTTTACTCATTAGAATTATTTTGATGGCCATATTTTTATTACCTAAAGGGTTTAGAAGGAATGGGTAAGTAGATATTAGGTTTAAACCGACTTTATAAAAACAAGAGATTATCAATTTTTTTTTTTAAGACAACGCCTATGCTGTATGCTGTTTATATTTATAAAATCAAATAGTATTTACATACACTTGTACTTGTCAAGCTCACAATACAGTCCATAAAAATTGTCGAATAGAGTATTAAGTAAAAAAAAAAACATTAATTAGTCCGCCGTACGGTCTGTTTTATCATATTTTTCTTTTATGTTACGCCATTTCTCCGTTGAACTTTTCGAGATGATCCCCTATAGATGTTGTTCAGTTAGTTGTTGTTTTTTAAACAGTTTTAGTAATTATGTTATAAATAAATTTGGAAAGCAATTCAACAAATGACTGTTTATCCTTGGAGGAGACTTGATAACCAATTTTATTACGTGACAGCGGACTATCTAAGTGTGCTATCAGATATTTCACGATCAGCATTGATATTTTTGTTTTAACTGTTTTCGCCTGAAATGTTTTTAGTTTTGATGGAAACAATTTCTGTCTGTATACTATCTATCTGCCTATAATAATGTATATAAGTATGTATTTACAAAAGAAAAGTAGTATATAAATTATCTGGTTTTCATAGCACAAGTTCTGCTTAATTTGGGATCAGATGGCCGCGTGTGAATAATGTCCCATGATATTAATATTATCATTATTATACTAAGTTTAATTTTTGATTTCTTATTTTGTGGTTCCGAGAAAAATTATAAAAACTAGAAAACAAAAATACGATCTTGTTATAAAAATAAACCGTTAATGATTCCGTAACTCATCTCTCACAATCATCATATCAACTCACAATAAAAAAAACCTTCCCATTAAATTATATACAATAAATTGTATATTGTATCTATATGTTTATACTATTTTATGAAAGCCACACGGCTCAGATAACACATTTTGTATATATATAATTCCTTTGTTCTGTTAATCAATAGCCCTTCAAAAGGGACTAAAGCTACAATCCGGATAACAAACATCCGATACATTGGTCAAACGAAAATTAACCTTATCTTATCGCGCTAAGGTTTATTAATTGATCATTATACTTATGTAATGTGTTATCAGCAAAACAAACTAGATTTGATAAAAAAAAACATGATGATCATTTGTAGTTTGATAGTTTTTACGTAATTCTGAAGTTTATAATGCACAGTAACAATTACAAACAGTTGTTAATTTCATACAATTACAAATTTAGAAACGTATCGCTTTCATACCATGTCAACAAAATCTACGCTTTTTATGCAGTCGGGCAATAAGATGAGCTCAATTTTCAACCAGATTTCTCATCAACCGTTTTTTTTATAAAAGACAACGCCCGGTCTAGGGTAATTAATCCCTGTGTCGTGGGGTACATTACAAACATATAATTGACGGACACAAATTACATCAAGACTCAGAACAACTATTTATGGCTTTCACAAATAGTTGTCTTGCACGGGAGTCGAACCCGGGACTCGAAGGGGTGAGGCGACTGTCTTAACCGCTGCGCCACACGTGCACTCAAATATAAAGGTCGCCGATATAGTTAAAATGTAGAGAACTAGCATCAATACTACGGAAAAAATTAATTGCGAGTCATTCAGTCGTCTTCTTACGTAGAAGAAAACTGGTAATACTACTGGTAGACATATAATATCTAAGTTTACTTTATGACAACTAGCTTCAACCCATGACTTCCTTTTTTTTCTATTAATTATTGGAATGATAAGTACCTATTGTCTGCTAATACAGGCTATGGACTATCTGCGTGCCAGGTTTCATGCAAATCCGCTAAGGGGTATAGGCATGATTGTGTAATAAAATTCCGCATTCATTATTTAAGTATATAACTCTAGGACGTTTATAGTACTTTGATTAATGTTTCTCCCATTATAAATCTACATTAGTACAGTAAGTGAAGGTTTTATTTGCTATATAATGGATACATTTTTTACTTAACCGTATCTTATAAACTAACAAAAACTTAACGGCTTATAAAAACCTTCCTGGTTCCATCAACTGAAACTATGATAAAACCATAATCTTATAGTAGTTATATTTTCTCTAATAACCCTTTTAAGTTATTAAACAACTTTTCAAAAGGCAATTTTGCATATAGTCTAAACAGAGTTGATTTTTTTATCATACGCACGGCTAAGCTGTGGTGCACCCTCCCAAACGACGTGTTTCCAGACTCATATAATATGGGTTTATTCAAGGTTAGAGTGAACAGGCATAGTACGCGCGGTCCACCTTCGAACACATCTTCACTTACCATCAGGTGAGATCGTGGTAAAGCGCAAACCCATTTTGCATAAAAAAAAAACCAAAGTAACAACAACCTCAATAAATCTAATAACAAATGAAAGTGATTAAAAATATGTATTTTAAACAATCATGTTTGTGAATCATATCGCCTGGAAACTACTACCTACTAAATGTATGTAACTGATATATCAGTTAAAGTGATTTTGTTCTATTATTAACAATGACAGAGATAATTAGTCATTTATTAAAAAAAAACAATACTTTTACATTATCTCAGTAAATTAATTGTAACAACAGCAGGCTTGCCTAGAGTACGTATAAAGCATGTTCATATGTTAAATAGACTAAAAGTAAGGTAATCTTTCAACGAATATTTCAAAAGACACAATAAGCCACTCATGTTACAGGAAGTCAATCATCATCATCATCATCATCATGTCAGCCAAATAACGCCCACAGATGGAGAAAGGCCTCCCCAAAAGATTTCCACAAGGGAGCTTTATCCATCATTTGGAGTGATATGCCATAATCGCCTCGCTTGGCATATATAATGATCATAGTACACAGAAAGACGCTGCTGCCCGTTCACCCGTTCACTGAGAGATATTACCTCAGGATGACTTCTACGCCCCCACGGGAAGAGAAGGTTAATATGCTTTGCCTTCAGCTAAGTCAATATTAAGATATAATTGTGGTAATAAGATAATAAGTCCGAATATTCTGAGATCACAAAGTAAACTCGATCAATTAATTAATGTTTAAGTAAGCCAAGAAATAAAAAGAATATGTACTCGTATAATCACTAACTAAGTATTATATGTACATGGATTGTAAAGATATACGGTTGGTAATGCGACCTTGCTGAAATATTGGCGGAATGTCTATTGTGACTACTGTTAAGCTTTACTTATAATTTTAGGAGTTCACTTTGTTTCTTATGCTAATGAATACCGTTATCTAGATGAACTTCATTCATTGTGTATGACAATTAGGTATACTAGAAAACCTCTTTGCGATCAGGAGCCTTGTAATTTTAGACTAGCGCTGTTTTTTGTTTTTATAATAATAAGAAATATTTATGACGAACGCGTGAATTATAAAATAACAACGTGGTTAAGATTATACATAGTTAGAGCTATTATTGTTATATAATGAGGTAAATAATAAAAAAGTAAAGTAAAACACTATCAACAAAGCCAATTAATAATTATAAATAAGCCAGTTAATTTTACATTGTGACATATTTTTTGTCCGAACTTCAATTACAGTAATAATGTGTCTGGTTATTACAGCAAGAGCATATTCTCAGAAATGTTTTGTGTTTAACCACACTTACTTTACAGGCTTTTTTGTATAAGAACATACTTTTTAATAATACTACTAAAATTAAAGCTAAAGTTATTGTCGCTAAATTTGATAGACACATATTTTAATACAATCGATAAGGGTAAAACTTTACAAAGTTATTAAGCAATAAAAAATCTCCGAAATAAGCAATACAAATGACGAATTTTACTAAAAAATAATACTAACTTGTGCTAGTTCACTCGTCACCTCCGACTTGACGGTATTGGCCGCTGCCCACGCTTCGGCGAACGTCTCCATTGCACTCTGAAAGTCCATCTTGTTACAATTCACGACGACATCAACATGCCGAAAATTCACACAACATGTGCACGGTGCGGGCTAGACAGGCAAAGTGGCTGCGACACGTACGTTCGGGCCGGCCGGCGGCGCGCGACTACCGCTCGGGCCCCGCCCAGCGAACCGCCCGCGTCGAGAAAAACCGATACCACCCGAGCCTTCCCGTTTCAGCGCTTTTCTTTTTTAAGCCGCTATTTTAACGAGTTTCTTTTTTTTTCTAGCCAAGCCCGGCCCACGGTGGTGGTTGGGCGTCCTCTGGATTATTTACACTTGTAATTCACAGATTGCTACGGTGTGACGGCTAATTTGTTGTGTCGAGGGGTGTTAGGCGCTATCTCGATTAGATTAGATGTTATTTAGAGCTACTCGTATTATTTGTTTGCACGTGTCAATTATACTATTGTTTAATGATTAAATGACGAGTTTGTGTCAGTTTGTTTTTATAATCGCAGTTATTTGCCGTCTTTATAGCGTATTGATTTATGAGTATTATTAGAGGTAGAGTCGCTGGAGCTTTCATGGCGAGACAATTCGTATTAATAATGACAAGTTAAAATTAGTCGTTAGTATAATAATGTGGTAATTTGAAAAGCTATCAGTGAGGTTAATTGCAATATCCTTGTAAAATGGGCGTCTTGCGATGCTTGGCAGCATTTTTATTCATTATATAAATCACTGCGGCTTCCCGCCTCTTAGAGGATGTAGGAAAAAAATTGTCACGGCTTCACATAATTTTGTACGTGCCCGTTAGACCGGCGTTATTACCTTCCTCCGGGTTAATTTTTCTTAATTTTAGATGCTTACAAACGAGCAATGGGCTATTTAAAATTTTCGTTTTAATAAAAAACGATGATGATTATCTCTGACTTGTAAATTGCTTTGTAATTTTATTAGATATAGGTAGTAGTGATCAGATGATGTTACTAGAGTTTTATTGTGATAGGAACCAAACATATATGTGTAATAATCTAAAAATGATTATTGCTAGGGATTATTTATTATTATCGATCATGAAATAATTATCCGAATAATATTATTAATGTGAAAGTTTATATGTTTTCATGCCTAATTGTTTGGCTGTTGGTACTCAATGACGCAAAAATTGTTCGACGAACTTGGATAAAACTTGGAATAGAAACTCCTAGATTTTATTTATATCCTAATTTTGTTATTTCTCCACGCAGTCCACATGACTTCAAAATAATATTAGAAGTCGAATAGTCTGATTGAGAATTTTTGAATCAGTTTTTAAATCAACTTATTTAAATAGTATTATAATTTTGAGGTGTGTTATTGATATGCCTTGTGAGACTTTATTAATAATTACCATTTTAAAATACCTAAAACTGACTTTTCTTTAACATATCAGTCGTATTAAAGAAAAGTCGTGTGGTTTCGTGGTTAAAGTGGTCGCCAAACCTCGGCGCCCTCGCGTTTCGGGTTGAAGTTTTGCACGGGACAACTATTTGTGAGACCCGTAAATTATTGTTCTGTGTCTGATTGTTCTCTGTGTGGGTGAATTTTATGGTAGTAAACTCCCCGTGGTACATATTAGTGTGGGCGTTACATTTTTAAAAACAAAACAATTTAAAAAAATATTTTTTTGTTTGGAACTTGACAGTAAGCATTCCCCATCAAATTAAATAATTAGTCAACGTAATCGGTTCACAACTTATCGCTTAACATACATGTAAAAAAACATTCAGTCTAATTGCAAACCTCCTTATTTTGAACATACATAACTCACGCCTGTTTCCCAGAGGGATAGGCAGAGACAACGGATTTCCATTTGTCACGATCTTTGCACACCTCTTTTGCTTCCATTACTGTCATTATATTCTTCATACATGCTCGCCGGTTTAGGGTACTTCTGACCTGCCCTATGCCTATTTTGAAGTCGGTTAATATATAGGTTTCCTGTGTGGTGACGGCGGCGAATATCAGAATATCATCCCATCTCATCCCGTGGGGTACGTAGAAGTCGTCCCGAGGGAATATCTACCAGAGGATGGGCAGCAGCTTCCATCTAAGTACTATGACCATACTGCGATCGCCAGCCCGTCTGCCAAGCGTGGCGATTATCGCATATCCCCACAAGATGATTCTTGGGGGAGGCTTGTCCAGCAGTGGACTTCTTTCAGCTGTAATGTTGTGATATACCTCCTAGTTGGTCACCGTAGCCTCGTTGGTAGTGCTCCTGCCTACGAAGCTGGTGGTCCTGGGTTCGAATCCCGGTAAGTGCAAATATTTGTGTGATGAGCACGAATATTTGTTTCTGAGTCACAAGTATGTATATCGTCGCCTGGTACCCAAAGTACAAGCTTTGCTTAGTTTGGGGCTAGGAAGATCTGTGTGACACTGTCCCTAGATATTATTATATATAGGTAAGTCTTGACTTCGCTAGTGTATGTCATACCTTTTGTGAGTGGTATGTACAGGCGTTTGCCTAGAAGTTTGTCGAATTCGGAAATAAATAATCCTTAGAATGCTTACGCACTGCGTACTGCGTTTTACATGAATCAGAAAAGTCGTTGTAAAAGCCACGGAATGGAATTTGATATCACTTCATTTGTTTTAGCAAATTTGATGCTCTTTAACTAATAATTTAAATAATAGGTAACGTATTGCTCCAACTTTATTTACATAAGGCATAGTATATAATCCAACCTTACAAAGAACTGGTAAGCATAAGTAATCAAAGAGCGATTAATTAAGGTCTTAGCCTATGACTTCACTTCCTAATATTAAAAATAACATACCTATAGTCAGTAAAGGATAATTGGATTTATTCAATAGAATTTCACGAGATCCACGCACAATTTTGTCAATTTCAAATGAGAATTTATAAGATAAGATAAGATAAATACACTTTATTGTACACCATTATACATAAAAGTTACAGGATCTCAAATAATTATAAAAAAGGTACAATGGGCGGTCTTATCGCTTAAAGCGATCTCTTCCAGACAACCTTAAGTTGGACTATATTGTATGGAATTAGGAGTAGGGGTAGTGTAAGGTGTAAAACTATAGAATATGATTAAGTATCTACTTAAGACTAATAGTGGTTTCTACTTAATAGTAGTACTACCACTAATTATTTACATAATATATTACTTATACCTACTTATTTGCATACAATACATAGAATACTAATAATAATATAATATATAAATATATATACATATATAATATATAAATAGACATAGATATATTATATAGATAGATAGATAAAAATATAATAAATATATTCCGTTATGATGGAAATATCAACGATATCTAGCAGGGTCATATGATGGACAAGAAAAAAGGAACACTTATTGCAACTGTGACAGATAATGTTTGGTCACAAGATTTTTAAACGTAGGTAAAGATTGAGCGCGTCTTATAGATACTGGTAACGCATTCCAGAGACGAGCAGCTGCAACAGTAAATGATTTGCTGTAGAAATTGGTGGAATGCGTTGGTAAGGTTAGTTGCAGGTTTTCTGATGATCTCAGTGACTTGACATGCGTGTCATGGAGGAACTTGAAACGTTCTTTGAGATAATAGGGTGTAGAGGGATTAAAGAGAATATTGTACAAGAGAGATAAGATATGTACATTCCGACGAAGACGAATAGGAAGCCACTTGAGTTTAGTACGAAATTCTGAAACATGGTCATATTTGCGAAGACCAAATATGAACCTAATACAGAAATTTTGGAGACGCTCAAGTTTGTCAAGTTGTTCCTCGGTTAAATCAAGATAGCTGGCGTCAGCGTAATCGAGAATAGGAAGAAGAAGAGATTGTGCAAGCGCAATTTTCGTCGTAATAGGCAGGAAATTACGAAGTCTTCGCAAAGAACCAGCAGAAGCAAAGATTTTACGGCTAACTTCCTGTACTTGCGGAGCCCATGAGAGATCTATGTCTATTAAGATTCCCAAATTTCTAACATTTTTAGCCAATGGAATTACAGTGTTATTCAAAGTAATATCGGGAATTTGTGACCAATCTACTTTAGTTCGCATCCTAGTACTGCCGATAACAATTGCTTGCGATTTGGCCGGGTTCACAGTAAGCCCATAGCTATCACTCCAGGAGGAAATATGTACAAGATCTCTGTTTATGAGACGAATAGCTTCAGGCAGGTTATTGGGAGTTGCTTGACTGTAGATCTGGAGATCATCAGCATAAAGGTGGTAGGATGAAACTAATTTTTGGGAAATGGCATTAATAAATATTGCAAATAAAAGAGGAGATAAAACGCCACCCTGCGGCACGCCTACAGATGTATTACACCAGGAAGAATAAGAGTCTTCGATGTGAATCCGTTGACGTCGGCCAAACAGGTAACTGTGAAACCAATCAATTACCGTTGGAGATATGTTAAGAGAGCGTAATATGGCTAGCAATACATCGTAGTCGATGGTGTTAAAAGCATTACTGAAATCTAACAAACAGAGGACTGAGAGTTTGCCATTTTCCATGCCAGATCTCACTTCATCAGTAATGTGAACTAGCGCTGAAGTCGTACTATGACCCGGACGGAAACCGGATTGGAAAGGATTCAGGAGAGAATTATTACAAAGGAAAGAATTGAGTTGGTTATGGATAAGGCGTTCAAGGGATTTTGAGAGGAAGGGTAGTATGGATATCGGACGGTACTCAGAAAAGGATTGAGGATTGGATTTTTTTGGCAGCGGAGTGATTTGTGAGTCTTTCCATTGTGATGGAAAAGAGCCACTGGAAACGGAATAATTAAAAATGTGAGTAATGACAGGAAGGATTTCATCTAAAATGGGAAGGATCATATTACGACTAATACAATCACTACCAACCGCGTTAGAAGTGATTGATTGAATACTCTTCTTAACATCACAATCGGTAAACTGACTAAAGAAAAACGGTGAATGATCAGGAGTTGGAAGCAGAGATAGATTTCTTATAGTATTAAATTTAACTGACTTATTCATATCAGACGACGATGAGAAATGCTGATTCAATAAATCAAAATTTTAGTCTTTTGGAATAGTTTCTTGACGAGTTTTTCTAACTCCCAGTGATCTAAGAAATTTCCAGATCTTAGCTGGGAATTTATATTCTGAGCTTATTAACTTTTCATACATATTTACGTATGGAAAGTTAATCTTCTTTTCAGTTGATGTTTTACTCGTTAATTTAGCTTTTTAAGTTTCCACCATTTTGATACACCATGTAAATATAATGATTTCACTAAGCTATTCGGCTGCAAATAGTTGGTCATAATACACGTGTATTTAATCTGAATGTAATTATTAGTATGTATTTATAATCGAAAAGTAGTGTATGCAATATATCTGTTACCTGGTTTCCATAGTACAAGCTCTCTGGGATCATAAGGCCGTGTATGAATAATTTTCTAGGATATTATTAGATATTGTTATTTAATCGAATTTTACTAACCCAAATATTATTTTAATTATTCATTCACAGTCTATCATTTATTACGGTAATATTTTTTCATATTTCACAAACTGGTTTTTGTAGATTAGTAGTTTTGTACTATTTTAATTTCTTCCACCATACACATTACACGCGCATGATAATAGACGGCTTCCAAAGATTGTATTTAAATCGACCCACAGTACTTAACCTTTACCTGTGTCACATTATGATTTCGCGTGAATAAGGAAATAATGACTGCCAAAATACATATCCTTAAGTAACTTCAAAACGCATAAGTATACAGAATATCAGACACCAATAAAAAGCTTACCGACAGCGCATCGGCGGGCGGACAGAAAATGAAGTAGCATTATTTATAGTGGGAATTATGCCTGCAAGTATCAGTCTGAAGTCATTTCTCATCTCAAAGAGTCCTCTTTTTGATGTACAAAATTGTATAGAAAATAACTTCACTACACTTCCTTTAAGGGAAGTATAGTGGAGTTTATTAAACACAAACCGAGTACAAAAGTAATAATCAGTAATACCAATTAAGTAATCCTAAAAGACCCGGATTACATTGTTTATTTACTTTTGCTACGTTTGACTTCGCCGTGTCAATTGTTTGAAGATGATCATACTGCCGAGGTACCGTTAAGTGGGTAGGTAGCAAGTTATCGACCGCCTCTTGTGCCGCAGATAAAACAAAGAACTATTAGTTTTACAAATGAATACCGTGTTTCTATATACCGCCAACCAAATCTTATATAAACAGAAAAATGTGTTTTTGTTCTTTATAATATATCTTATGAAAATATTTTTTGGAATATTATAAATGTAATAGCATCGTTCGTTTAGGTATTTTATAGGCAATTAAATGAATATTGGCTAGGAACTCGAATAGACTACCATGCAAAACTCAAACAACACTATTTTATGCGATGTGTAAGCCAACGAAAATATTACTTATCAGGCTATTTAAAATAAGGCACATGGCTTTTGGAAAAATATGTTATTCTGTTTATGAGCTATTACATACAAAACTAAAGTGCAATTTGATATGAATGATGTTATGTGATTTTTTTTAAATTATGGAATATTAATCTATATATTTGACGATATCTGTATTCTAAAGAATTTAACTTTAATTAGGTAGTTTGATGCCCGTGGATATGCCTGATATCATGCCTGTGAGCAAAATATCTCTACTTTGTTAACATCTTCATTAACATATTTTGAGGGAATAAAGTTTAAATTCAATTCAAATTGAATTGAAATTTGATATTTCAAATTGAGATAGGTCCAAATTCCCAAACATTCGTCTCCAGCTGGATTTACGCCTCTCCCAAAGGTTTAAACAAGGTTGCCATTAAAGGTTTGTTGTATACCACCGTGATACGCGTGCAAGTTGGTGACTACATGTGACTAGTATACAAATGGCGCTGCTAATTGATCACCTGGTGTATATGATTGTAATGAATCTTAAGTATATTTTATTTTTATTTAAAAGGATTCCTACTGAGTTTTCTGGCAGTGTTTCTCAGTAGCTGCCACGCCATGCACTGCACGGTAGGGTTAAAAAAATTCCACATAATTTTTTTTTTTTTCGGAATAAATGATTTTTGACTTTGACTATCCTTTAATCGCCCTGTACGACAACCCACGGCGTGGTATGGGGCAGTCTGTTATTCTTTCTTACTACTGGGTTTCTGGGTAATGACACGATCAGAATTAAACCATAGTCTACAACAAAAGGCTTAATCGTTGCACCTAGAAAGCTTTAAATGTAGAATTTGATAAACCATTTTTATATAAGAAATTCAAAAATAAATTCCGAACTCAATTTTGAATTGTCTTTGAAAGTTTTGTCAAGATTAGTTTTACTATTGTATCCATTTTAAGAGAAATTTAATGAGTTGATCATACCTATGGTTTTACACCCATTTTAAGTTCATCTTTATACTGTCACAAAATGTGAAGACTTGATTTGATTACGTAAACCTTGGATTGTGGGTTGCGCAGAAGTCGACCCGAGGGCAGATCTTTTACAGCAGCATGTTCTATGATGACCATCATACTGTGATCGCCAACCCATCTGCCAAGCGTGGCAATTATCCTTTCAAATAATGGATACAACTAGATTGTGGAAATCTTTTGGGGAGGCTTTTGTCCAGCAGTGGACCACATTAGGTTGACCTGATGAAATCTTGGAAACCGGTATGATAAATACCTTTCTTGTTTTTTTTTTGGTCCATTCGAATTGCTTTACATTACTTTATTTAGTCTTTTCTCTTATCGTTTAGGGTGTGATTATCCTTGTGTCAAAGTTGTTCAAGCCGCCCAGTAGGCCTCTGACATGGCTTAACGACTGTTGTCTGAAATCAACAGTCGGGGCCGACAGCCAAAGCACGGAGACGCTCAGATATAAAACCACTTTGGCGGCCACCCACACCCCATGTACTGACCGAGCCTAGTAGCTTAACCTCGCCAATCACTTATGGACTGATGAGAGCATCTTCGTTAAAGATTCCTTATGAGAGCAAATCCGATTAAAATTAAATGAGATATACGTACCCATACATGTGGGGTGTCTATGGATAGGTCTTCAAAAATTATATTGAGGTTTTTTATATCATTTTTTTCTAAACTGAATAGTTTGCCCGAGAGACACTTCCAAAGTGGTAAAATTAGTGTCCCCCCCCCTGTAACTTCTAAAAATATATGATATACATTACCATGCAAACTAACAACGAAAATTGGTTTGAACGGGATCTAGCAAGTAGTTTTTTTTCAATACGTCATAAATCGTAAACCGCAATTTGCTTTCATTTAATCAACTGAAATACTTGCTGCTACGGAACCCTTCATGGGCGAGTCCGACTCGCACTTGGCCGGTTTTTTTATTCTTAGTTGCTCATTCTTTTATTGCCATAGAAACAGCGTTAACAAAGTGTTTATTTGTATTATTTGGCGTAAGGGCTTTATTTAGATGAGTGAACGAATGTTTTTGTAACAGATGCTTTTATTCTATGCGTAGAAAACACACTTTTTGCATGTATCAGTTTATGTATTATACAGACGCCAGCATATTCAGCTACCCCAATCTGTCAAATTTCTTTTATAGACTTTCAAGTTTATCACATAAGCATAAGGTTCACTTTCAATTGAGGAAATTTGGCAGATTGGGGTAGCTTGATTTGCTGGCGTCTGTACCTACTTTAGTTCCAAATTGTAACATGCTACTGTAACAGCCAACACATTCTTTTACCGTAACACAGTAGAGTAAAAAAAGAACTTCGTTCCAACAGCCAAGTGCAAGTCAAGTCCGCATACTAAAAATTAACTGGACGTGTATAATAATAATAATATCCTGGGACATTAGTCACACACGGCCATATGATCCCAACCTAAGCAGAGCTTGTACTATGGAAACAAGATAACTGATATACTACATGTACTACTTTTCTTTTGTCAATACATACTTACAAAGATAATTACACCCAGACTCACTGACAATAGAGAAGTGTGATAAATTTCTAATTCTATCACATCAAAATATAAACCGCTTCTCTAGCAAAATTCTAGACATAGAACTTTTTAATGAAAAATATGAAATAGATATCCTTTGTTCAATTGTTTTATATAAATGTGTTACGTGAACTATCTGTAAATGATTGCTATCATATACTTAATTTAAAATTATTGACTCTGTCTCAAAATGAATAATGTTATTGTTTCGAAGTTTTTCTTTTGTATACCTAAATATAATCTAAAATAATAAGCATTCAGACAACCGATCGAGCATATATTGTGTTTGCCTACTAAGTAATTACTCTAATTGGACCAAATCCCGTGTTCATGCCCGCTTGAGTATGTTTCGCCGGACCGTCTCAACTGGGTCGTGTTGAAACCGGTAGTAGATGAACCCACTGAGTTTGTTTCGCTGGGTCTTCTCAGTTGGGGCGCATTGGATCCGGTGGTAGCATTAAAGCGCGACCGTCGTTATTAACACAAGGTCCGTCATAATAATAATACCTTTAATATAGACAGAACCATTGACAATATGTAGTAAAAATATTAGACTTAAACTAGATAATTAAACATAATCTCTTGACAATAACTTGATACGAGCTAGCTAAATATCATTTCTGTAATAAAATAAATTTTATAAATGTTTTCATACAAGATGTACCTGAATATCTATGTTACTAGAAATAATATCTAATGTATACAACTATATTACTACAAACATGTTCTGACTATTTACAAGCGCTTTTTTAAAGTCTACGTGAATAAAAACGTTTTTTATTTTTATTTATTATTTATTTACTCAGGACAAACAGACATGTTCATGCGCCCAAATATCTGCCTTCTGTGAGAAACGAACCTACGACACTTGGCATGAAAGGCAAGTATCTACTACATACAGTTACATGATTCTAGGGAACAACAAGTGTCCTTTAAGGTTTGACTTTCTTGCGACTGTCAAACATGTGGCCGTTAACCGTTGTATCTTTTGATTGCGTTTATTTAGAAGTTTTATTATTCACAGCTCCAATTAATTGTCCACCTGACAATTTCATATTAATTTGAACTATACGTGTTCTTGAGAATTTCTTCTTCTTCTTATCGTGTCGATGGTAAGAAAGCTAAAATCGTTTTAATATACAAACAGAACAATGGAAAACTTGTAAAAGTAATCGCAGTCCTTATTTCCTTTTGAGGTACGGAACTTCAAAATAGCATAATAATAATAATAGTATCTAGGGACAATGTCACACAGATCATCCTAGCCCCAAACTAAGCAAAGCTTGTACTATGGGTACCAGGCGACGATATACATACTTATATACATAGAAAACATCCATGACCCAGATACAAATATTCGTGCTCATCACACAAATATTTGCACTTACCCGGATTCGAACCCAGGACCACCAGCTTCGTAGGCAGGACCACTACCAACTAGGCTACGGTGACCGTGAGCATGTAATCCACTTATAGAAATATAAGTTGGGAGGTTTTTAAGGACATATCAAACTTAAGGAATATATTCCGGTACTGTTGTAAGACCAGAGACGTATGGCTATCCCAATGAGCTTTTTTTCAAACTAACCTTAGCAATTTTTTCTATTCCATTTATATTTTTTTCATTCATTTATTTTCTATTTCCAATAAATTGTACACCTTTTGCTACCATTATCCACTGATAATAAATTATTTTTAGTAGTTTGCCTGGATGAAATCGCTTTTAGTGATAAGGTCGCCTATTGCAAAATATTGTTACATTTTGTTTACATTCATTATGCAATACTTCTTCTTCTACTTATTGGCGTATTATTCCAGTCGTCAACCTTTACATCCCAGACGACTATTTATAGTTATAAATAACATTCATTAAACAAATGAGTCAAACAAATGAGCCGATAATCATTTACGGCTATCTCCGTGGATATCTCACAGACGTTTAACTGTGCCCTTTTTAATAAGTTCAGCAATATATCAATATTGTGAGGACGATTTATTGCGATGACTGCTTGACAGACGTTGCAAACTCGTATACTTAATATTAAACATAGCTCCCGATATAGTCCACAGTTTGCTTTCCAAGATTTATGAAATATTCCATATAGATAAGAAACTGAAATTTTGCTTATTACATTTATGAATTATTTATCGTATCAATATTGATGTACAACATGTCAACATCATCTGTTGGCGTTGTTGGCAAATGCTTGCTTTTCACGCTGGAGGTCCTGGGTTCGTCTGTTCGTCCTGAGTCTGGGTGTAATTTATCTATATAAGTATGTAGGTATTTACAAAAGAAAAGTAGTATTATATCAGTTATCTGGTATCCATAGTACAAGCTCTGCTTAGTTTGGGATCAGATGGTCGTGTCTAAATTATGTAGATTATATTTCCGAAGGTGACACCTCCAGTAGTGAATAATGAATGTGATGTTTTACTGCACGTATGGCGCAGTTGTTAAGACAGCCGCCTCGCCACTTCGTGTCCCTGGTTCGATTACCGCACTGTACACACGGCTACATATCAAGCTATACATTTCCAATATAAGCTGACCTGTCATTGTATAGAAATCCTATACAACGCGAGTTTAGCTTGTCCTGGAAATGTGTAGCTTGATCTGTAGCCGTGTGTACAACTATCTGTGTGACTCATAAATATTTGCTCTGAGTTTCGATTGGCGTCCGTCAATTACATGTTTGTAAAGTACGTCATTACATAGGGATTCAGTTACCTAAGCAGGCGTTGGCTTTTAAAAAATACTTTTGTAATCATGTTGTTGCATTGATAATTGAAGGAAGTTATCAATGTGATTGTATGATCTTTTTTTAATGTATGGTACTGGATTTTTCCGTTATGTCGATTGTGATAATATTTTTTTTGGAATGCTTTCAACACTGTAAATATTGTTCAAGAAAAGATGTTTTCTACTATAGTAATATTATAAAACGTGTCAGATAATCAATGACGGATACTTAAGACCATACAACTACTATCACAAAAAAGTCAAACACAAATTTGCCCAATTTTTAGCTATTCTGTTAATTAAGTATTCTAAATGTTATTAAAGTATCTATTCTTTGCCTTAAATACAAAATTTATAGTTTTCTGGTCACATCATAGAGTAAAATACTATTTTTAACCAAGTTAAAAAAATAGAGGAGGTTCTCAGTTCGACTGAATTTTTTCTTTAACCTGTAGGCTGACATTTTGATACATACTTGACTCTATATGTATTCTTATATATCTCATGCTTTAGTATACAGGAAAACGTGTATAATTTACTATTCGTTTTTAAAATTAGTTATTATTGTCAAACTCCAAATTGAAACAAAAAGGATTATCAAATTTTAACAATATTTTTCCTAAATAATTAATATTTTCCATGGTAACTTAGTAATTTTGTGATGTCATATTTCAATATTTAATACTGAGCGATGGAAAAAAAATAATATCTAGAAAAATATAATAATAATTACAGCTATATAATTACGATAAATATATTATAATTTTACATAATACAAACAAGAATACTTATAAAATTAAAAAAACATGGAAATCTGTTTCTTAATTTTTTTTTCTGATTGTCTCTAAGCGATATTAAAAATATATTTTTTTGAAAGGTGACCTAAATAGACTAGTATAATACATAGAATAATAGAGATCATGAAACTGACACATGACAAGTCGAAGTAAACACTTAAACCAAGTGTTGTTAAATAATATGGAAATGAACTCACAATTGGCAAAGAATCTATGTGAAAAAAAATATAAGGTAAATTGCTCCAACGGATGATAATAATCAGTGCTTAAGAATATGCGTATGGATATGTCGTGCAATTGACTTAATTAAATATTCCAAAAGGGCCAAGTTTCCCAAAAACCTAGTTAAGTGCCAGTTAAAATACGATTTTCCTTTAATCCCTCCAAGAACCGAGCCTATTTCGTCCTTAAAGGCCGGCAACACACCTGCGGCTCCTCTGACGTCGAGTGTGTCAATGGTCGACGGTGATCACTAACCATAAGGTGCCTGGTCGCTATTATATATTAAAAATACAGTAGGATTGTACTCCACAAATTCCTACCACCATTTTACACGGTTGATAAGGGATACCTGGAAGTTTTAGGCCGACCGGGAAGCCGGTGAATGCGTATAGGATACAATATATAATAATATCCTGGGACGTTATTTACCCACGGCCATCTGATCCCAAACTAAGCAGAGCTTGTACTAGAGAAACCAGATAACTGATATATACTATTTTTCTTTTGTAAATACATACTTATTTATATAGTTAACACCCAGACACAAACAGACAAGTCCATGCACACAAATATCCGTCCTGGGTGGGAATCGAATCCACGACCTCCGGCGTGAAAAGCAAGCATTTGCCAACCACGCCAATAGGCCCGTCAGAACTTCAAACTCGCCATTGTCGATATCTTCAGAAGGGAGGCCTTTAACCAGCAGTGTATGGTTTCAGCTGACATTATATGATAAACTGGCATCGTGATGCTCGTCTTCGTGTTTTAATGCCTGTTTATTATTTTCTATGATTACGTCATATTTGCCTTTGCCATGCCTTTGCGCAGATGGCTAATCTCTATTGAGACTGGCCGCCGTGGCCGAAATTCGGCTAGGTGGACATTATTATTATTTATTATATAGAAAAAAATATTCCCAGTCCTCCTTATTTTGAAGGGTATTAATATTGAACGATAAATATGTATATATTTTTAATCATATACATGCTCCATGTATTATTAATCTGGTTGTATACCTATATATACATATTAGTATACTATGGCTGCTCGTGATACGTATAGCCCGGTGAACCAGTGAAAGCCTACTAGGCTAACTATAAACAATATCAATATACAGGGTTTAGGTCATTAGTGTCCACATTCCAAATAGATGAAAAAAGTCTTTAAAATGTCTTGCGCGGACAACAAGTATCTATTTTTTTTTATTTTTCTTTTTATTGATATTTTGGATTTTTGTTGCCTGTTGGCTTGGTTGGCAAATGCTTGTTTTTCACACAGGAGGTCGTAGGTTCGATTCCCACCCAGGACAGATATTTGTGTGCATGAACATGTCTGTTTGTCCTGAGTCTGGGTGTAATTATCTATATAATTATGTATTTACAAAAAATCAAAAGTAATATATATTTATCCTGTTTAGTCCTGTAGTAGTTGTTCAGTTATCTTGTTTCCATAGTACAAGCTCTGCTTAATTTGGGATTAGATGGCCGTGTGTGAATAATGTCCCAGATTATTATTATTATCCCGGGATGTGTAATTTTCTGAATATATCTTTTTCTTATTTTTCTACTTCAAAAATAACTTTAAACGGTAGATGATATTAATACACCACATGGTAATAAAACATACATTTAAAATATATATATATATATATATATATATTTTAAATGTACTTACTTATGTTTTTTACCATCACAGCTCAACATTAGAAAACATGAGCTTCATTAAAAGAAATTTGGCTTCAAAGTACCACGAAAATAACCACAGGTATACTAAAGGTAATAAGGAATAACGGTATAAGGCAAATATCGCCTTGCAAAACACACAGAAATAATGAATACCAAGAAAAATATACTTAGAAAATAACGTAAACTTCTGACAAAACCTTGTTACTAGCCTTGGCCAAAAATAAATCATATTACCATCATACTCCAACACTCAAACCAGTTGACTCATCTTGACGTCTAAATTGTCAAAGCATACACATCACATCTATCCAAACAATGACAATAACCGATCTTCAATCAACACCTTAGTGCCACTCTTTTATCTTTTTAGAAGCTTCCATGTTCCAGTTAAAACTACTAATTCACAACGTCAACTTAGAAGCCTATAAACAAATTATCAAGCGAATTACGGTCTTATTTCCAATGACACAAAGGTGATTACATTTTTCAGTCAACGGTTATATGTTGGTATAATTATAGAGTTCTCTGCTCGGATTTGAAATGTACTGTGGAACAAGTGATTTGAATTGATTTCGAACAGCTTCCACATTTGGCTAAACAGTCTATTTTTCTTTTATTATTTCACCTTTTTGGGAATTCGCAAACATGTTATATGTCTAATAAACGATACGTTTACTTTAATAAACTGACGCGTAAAATTAACAACATCTTTATATGGTGAAAGGATAATATGATTAGTTACTTCTTACTATGGTGATAAAGTCTGACCCAAATAAAAATACTATGGCATTTTGGTACTCCCATATAGTTCAACCAAAACTACTGATAGTGTTGTTTGTTAGTCTATTTCTAACCAAAATCGACAAAACAGATTATGTTTAACCCCTATATAACTCAACCAACCATTTATTTTCTAATTATTGCCATCCACATATGAATATAATTTGATCCATGGTACACAACACACATATTATGGGTACCTTGAGCTCTACTTTAGCCAGTCTGCTGTCTCTTATAAAGTATGTACTTTACCGTCAAACTGGTAAAGTGTTTTAGGGAGTGACAACCTGTCCTCATATTGGGTTTGCTCCATGCTACATAATCCAAATTTCATGAATAGGAGGAGTTCTGCTTTAGCTAGTCTGCTGTCCCTTACAAAGTACGCGCACGCGAAATGGTTGTCCACTGAATTCCGAGTCTTATAAGAGTATGTATGGTGGGTATATATATATATAAATGTTTTAAACTTATTCGTAGATAATTCTCTAATATCATTGGGAAGTTTGTTATAGAATCTTATACATTGCCCCATAAAAGAGTTACTTATTTTGTGGAGACGGGTAGTATGCAATATGAGATTATTCTTATATCTAGTATTTACATTATGTGTATCGCTTCTTTTACAGAAGGAATCGATATTTCTATGGACATTTAGTAAGTTTTCATATATATACTGAGATGGTACAGTTAGAATGTTAACCTCTTTGAACTTTTCTCTTAGACACACTCTCGGGCCAAGATTATAGATAGCTCTTACAGCTCTTTTTTGCAATATAAATATGGTGTTAATGTCAGCAGAGCTACCCCAGAGAATAATTCCATAGGACATTACACTATGAAAATAACTGAAATAAACCATTCTAGCTGTGTCAACATCAGTCAGCCGTCTAATAGTTTTCACTGCATATGCTGCAGAACTTAATTTTCCGGACAGTTTTTCTATTTGTGGGCTCCATTGTAGCTTTGAGTCAATAGTGATACCCAAGAACACAGTTGATTCAACAGGATCCAACCTAGCTCCCTAGACCAACATGTTTTTGATAAAAATACACATGAATATGACTAAACTTGTTATAAAAGTAAAAAGTTTTACTAATTGAATTGTCATTAAATTAAATTAGTTATTTCTTACTCATAAAAACATTAGGAGACTGAGAAGTTTATTCTACGGTAAATCTTAGAATGAGCTGTTTTATCTCTTAATACATTTTGTTGATGGTCGACAGCTCTCTGTCGAATATGAATACGACTAAACGTTTTATAAAAGTAAAAAGTTTTATTATGGTATTGTCAGTTAATTTACTTACTTATTTCTCACTCATATAAATATTACGAGACTGACCAGTTCATTCTACGGTAACTCTTAGAATGAGCTATTTAATTTCTTAATACTTTTTGCTGGTGGTTAACAGAGAGTTCGTAATATAAAAAAAAAATGTCAATTGAATAATACCGTTTATAAATTTATTTATACTCTATACGAACAGTTAAAAAAATACCATAGTCTAAAATCAAAAATATTCAATCTCTGTATCAGCTAAAGCTGTTGTACTCAGTCTTAAACAGGACCTGTTAAAATTGCGATGGTCAATAGATATTTTCCGGTAACTTCCAGTACAGTTCGTAGAAATCTAGAATCTTTTTATGTGGTCATACCTACTTAATTTGTTACTGTTAGTAATAAAAAAAAAAAACAATTTGGTCGCCGCTCTTCCAATGCATGTTTGCTTTCTTTATCATTGCAGAGATTTTTGTGTGAATTGTTGTAGACCTGATGGCAGTAGTGATCCGCAGTTTGTGGAACCAATTGATTGGATGCAATCTAAGGTGGTATATCTGTACTTTTTGATATCTATTATAATGAGAACCACTTATTAACCAAGCTATGACTGTAGGTACGTATGGTGCAGCGGTTAAGACAGTCGTCTCGCCACTTCGTTTAGAGTTAATAATAATTAATTACTTTACAATTGACGGGCTGGTTGGCGTGGTTGGTAAATGCTTGCCTTTCACGCTGTAGGTCGTGGATTCGATTCCCACCCGGGACAGATATTTGTGTGCATGAACATGTCTGTTTGTCCTGTGTCTGCCTGTAATTCTCTAGATAAGTTTGTATTTACAAAATAAAAATAGTATATGTGAAATATCAGTTATATTGTATCCATAGTATAAGATCTGCTTAGTTTAGGATCAGATGGCCGTGTATGAATAATGCCCCAGGATATTATTTATAGAATAAATAAATATATAAATAATAAGTCTAGTAAACACATAAGATATTTGTATTGCGAAATAAAATATGTTTATCTTTACATAAATTATTTATAAATATAAATAATATAACGTATAAACGCATTGTAACGCAATAATTATTTGAAAATAATTTATCATGAAGTTATACATACTATATCTATTATTATCTATATCTCCATGAATAATTCGATGGTTATTTGTTATACACAGGGCACTTCACTTACTGAAGTTAATATTTCTGAAAAACAACGGTAATTCATAGGCGTACGCTGTCAAAAAGATAATAAATAAATGGTCAGAGTATAATTACTTCTCTAACGTGGAATCGCCTGATCATTCACCGGTAAATACGTGCAGGCGTTTCTACTTGATTCGTTTGACATCGTGTCGGGCGCATTAGTTAAGTGAGGCATGTGTTTACTTTATGTCACTGTGGAATAGAGAAACCAACAAATATCTGAAGAAATTCAATACGACGAATTCGTTATTTATCGAAATTATTTGAGAAGTAATTTCGATGAATAAAAAATTTATAAAAATGCGTTGAGTGGTTTTATGAAACCAAGATTAGCTTTAATTTGTCTCGGCGTAAAGTTAATTAATTAACTGTCGGATATATTCGTATTATTCTTGGTATGTCCCTCGTCGACTGGATTATTTGATTCACTAGCTGTGTCATTTTCCATCACGACCAAGTGAATAACAACATTTATATTAATACACTGATCAAAACCAATAACAATGGAGCACTTGCACGAATGAGTGAGAATGTATGCTACACGGTAATTTAATGCGAGCCATGGGCGCCGCCCTATTGGCCGCCAAATTGTGCAATAAATGGACGAAAAAATTTAAGCAATGTATAAAAATCTCTATAAAAGTAGGTAACAGCTATAGTTAAAATAACTAAGATCAGTTCTTTTGTTGACCGTAGCTAGATATATTTATCATAGACACAAAACAACTTGTTTTATTAATATACAAAATATCTGCACAAGAAACAAGGAATAATGACAGTTTTTACATACAGAAATACACATACATATATATATATAGTCTTTTATGAATTTATCTATGGATTTTTGATGATTTATTTATGGAGATCACAGCTGTGGACATGAGTTACATGATGATGATGATGATATAATACGCACGGTACGTCGTTTCTTGTATGTTCTTCCGAAGGATCACCAACTCAATAATGACTGTAATATTAATTACGTAATCATTCCTTAATAACTATGTACATTAATATCTTAACGTTGTATTTCTGCGTAATTAGGGTCGCCAGAGCTCATCGGGAAGGGGGGAAGGTTCAGCATATATTAATAAGTTTATAGAACTTATTAATATTTGTATGCTGAATATCTTCACAGCCATTCAAGAGTTACAGTTCTTATTTTAGTCAGAATTTTATGGCAAGTTTATTGCTATGAACGCGTTAAAGATTGACTAATAATTTCGGTGTTACTGGGCATTTTTTTGTAAATCTGTATTTTGCCGCCTACAAATACGCGGATTAAATTGATATTTGCTCATGGATTTCACAAAAAAGATGCTTAATAAAATATAATTATAGAAAAAATATTCAACGCTTAGGCGTATACACTTGTACCTGTCAAGATTATGATCAAGTCTAAAATTATATCCCTAATGCAATATTAAGCTTATATTATTATAACATAGATATGTACAAAAAAATTCAGTTGATAATTCAAATAAAATATTACTTCTAAGAAGTAAAACTCACATCGCAGCATCCATATGTCAGTATAATTATCTAACTGAGTTTTACGTCCTTTGCAAAACCGAAATCAAAACAAAACTTTCTAGTCCAAAATGGTTTTCTCAGTTGAAGAATTTCTGAAGTATGAACATTAATTTAAATTTATTATGAAATGAAAATAACAGCAATATTAATTTTAAGACATCATTTCAGCCGAAGGATGTCCACTACTGGACAAAGGCCACCCCAAAAGATTTTCACGATGGAGTTCAATTATTTGGAGGGATATACCATAACCTTGGCAGACGGGTTGCCGATCGCAGTATGATGGTCATAGTACAGAGACGCTGCTGCCCGTTCTCTGTGAGATAGTCCCTCGGGACGATTTCTACGCCACCTACGGGATGAGATGGGGTGGCAATATTCTATGCCGTCAGCCACACAGCAAAAAGCATCTTTATACTTTGTATATTGACACAAATAACTATCTGATGTTATACATCATCTTTATTAATATACCTTTATTATTAAAATTCATCCAAAGCTGTTGCTTTTCTCTTAGGTAATCATTTCCCTTATTCGTGAAAACCCTTACTGATCTAATTGTTAGAGAAATTTGGGTGAATTTAGTCGGTATCAAAGGTAATATTATATAGTTGGTATCAAATAATTAGATTGGATATTGTTGTAGTCTACAATGGTATATGGGTACCGTGTGACTTTTGTAGATTTCAAGTCAAAGTCTAATAATCGTACATAATATGTGACACATAATATGTGATCACCTAAAAAGTACTTGGAAATAGCATATACTTTTCGTTTCTTGCTACATTGTACTTTCAGAGATCGCTATACAATAGAATGTTAAAAAGATATTTGAAACCTAATAAAATTTCAATCTATTAATGGTACAAAAGAAAATGAAAATTAGGTATTTGCCATATACCATACTACCACCGTAATATCAAAGAATAAACTACGGTTAACATTTATATTACGGATAATCTTAACTTAATAGTGTTATCTATGTATGTACATGGTGTATATCATAGGTAAGTAACTATGGTTTTGAATACCATTTAGCCCATCATTTCACAAAATATCCTTAAGAATCTCTCTAAAATATCTGCATACATGACTGTTGCAAGCAGCGTCTAAACCATTTTTATTTTTTAAACGTCATGTTTTTCGTTAAACATTTCAACAAGTAGACCATTAATTTATAAAATACACCTTAACACCTCTCTCTCTCTCTTTAAAAAACCTACACTCATAACAATTTTGCATGAGAACTTAAAAATAGTTTTAAGATATTTCTCAAAATGATGCACTACAACTTGTAATAGTAAAGAGGGATAAAAAAGCACATTGTCTGAAATCAACTTTAACCTGAAAATGGAGATTTTTTATATAAAATATTTGAAAAGAAAAATAATGCCTTTATTCCCTGAATTCGAATGGGTTCCTCAGAAAAATAAATTGTTTTAGAAAATTAGCAAACCAGCCTCATTTTTTATGCAAGCAAGTCTTGAACTAGCTCGCGTCCCGGCTTATCAAGCGTGAGATATGCCCCTGGCATAGCTCTCGCGTTACTCCTGCATTTAACGCGCAATCTAACTCAGGAAGAGTGACACACTGTTAAAGTCTAATCACTGCATGTATTATCCAAGTCCACCTTGCTGCCTAAAATTGACTGTTCTTGAAACGAAACGCTGTAACTTGTAATTTTTTTTTATACTGACTACCATAGTAGCATATGATTTAGCAATACTTATGCGTTAGCTACCCTTTCCATCTCCCCGATCTTACTCAAGCCCAGTACCTAACATTGACGTTATAATGCTATTATCAATGCATTGTTGCTTCTACTTAGCGCCACCCAGGAGTACCCGTATAATATGGTTAATACAGCCAAAGCCAATAAACGTGGTAGCTTTTGTTAATGTAGAACTCTTTTTTCCACGGCATTCCTTAATTTCACACGAACCATTTGCCACCTTTTTACCGCAAGCCTGATCGTATGTAGCACACTACCGTACATAATTGGCCTCAAAGCAAGGACATATAGTCATATAACGGTCGTATAATCAGTTTACGTGACTAGTTAATTGGCGCCTCAATGTATTGGCTAACAGACCAGCCAATACTGTGATTAGTTAGATTCAAGACATATTATAGTATAAGAATTGCATGAAATGACATTTTAGTGCTCTATAGATGTCACTAATTGGCTATTAGAATGTATAATAGTCAGGGAACCTGGAATATTGGCGCCAGACTTCTGATGGTGATGTTATTTGACCATGTCCGCAGATTCTCTATGCAATTCTTTGACCTTAGCTTAGATGGTAAAGAATTTAGGAACAGTGTAAATGCGTAGCGGTTATTTAGTTAAAATATTACATAAGACGCCTTTTCTTAAATTCACATTTGTCTATTTTATTTAACGCCAAATTGAAAAGTTTTTTGAAATTATTTTATACTTTTAGGTTCGTTTTGAAGCCGTTCCTTTTTTTAAAACAGATTTATTGTACTGTTTTGCAAGATTTATTTGTATGGGGTCTCGATAATAATTTATTTGAAAATCGTGTAATATCAGTACTTGAAACTTTTTTTAATACCCACTCCTATGCAAAAAAAAACAGGCAGTTTTGTTTTTTCTATATTATTGGGAATCATTTAGTTCTAAAGAGGTATTAATAGTCAAACTATGTTACTGGTACTTAATAAAGAGTATGGGTATATAAAACTGTTTATACTACCTCTAAATTCGAAACTTTTGTTTTTAAAAGTAATAATCCTTTTTTCAAATTGTGACTTTTATTTACTTTTCGCGGGTTTGCGGTTAAAAGGTTATCAGGCAACTAAAACAAACTTCTCGTTATTTTTAGTAGAATAATTTATGTTTGTCACTTAAGCCTGCCTTGTTGCGACTTAAAACAGATATCTTTGTGTCGATTGTAATGGCAGAAAAAGCAATATGAGCTAGTAAAATAAAAGCGCGGCTGGAAGAGTGTGTATCCAATGTGAGTCGTTCAACCGTCCTAAGAATCTGGACGCGATATCAAGAGACAGTTTCCTTTCCGAGAAGGCAAGTTAGTGAAAGAAAACGTTGAATACAACCACGAGATGACCGCTGAGGAACCGCAAATGCAGTTTCAAAGACCTCAAAAGTAACTTAAAGTGGTTCGAGGAGCACAAGTTTGCCTATGGATAGTGAGCAGGAGGCTTTAAGCGGTTAATATACGCAGTCGGGGCCCCAAGTTACTCCGTGAGCACCGGGTTGTTCGATTGAGGTGCGCTAGAAATTGCCTGTCTTGGACACTAGGTAACTAGATTAGTAATACTCGTAGTCTTATTTTCGTTTTTATTGCAAAAGAGTATATAATTACGTTTAATTCATCGTAGATGACAATTCTATTATATAAAAAAATATTTTGCGGTATCAGTATCATACCCATTCCAATTAAAAATAGCAATATTTTTATTTAATTTTTTATATTAATTATTCATTCGTTTTGATGTTTTATTTGTGCAACAGTTTTGTGGCGATAGTGGCGCTTTTTGCTACAACAATCTTAATGCTTATTCTATCTTAGAGGTTATATATGTAGTTCACAATATTTTATATTGTTCTAAAGCAATCCCTGGTATTATTCTTTTTCGCGCACTGGTACAGTTTTATCAAAAATATAAACTGATTATTGTTATTTTAATGCGACTTTCGATTGAAATTTAATGTCATGTCATTTATCTTATGCCTTCAGACCATTTAGCGTATCATACAATGACACTTTCAGTATTTCAGGAGCTCCACATTTGTAAAATTTAACTATCGTAAAATTGGGGATATGGGGATTTCAACGTAGTCGTCCTTCTGCGACAGCTATTAAGAATTTAGTCAATAAGTTTGAATCGACAGATACGTTACATAATATGCCAATGCTGAACGTGTCACGGTCTGGTGCGCTATGTGCTGTGGAGGGGAAATTGCACCGCTTTTTGGAAATAATAATAAATAAAATAATGGTTTATTTCTCTCTAAAAGGCGCATACATCGTGTTGTTATGTTAAAAACATTGTTTAAGCAATTATTAAAAAAGCCTTTGAGAGAGCTGGAGTCTGTACTAGGCTCGAAACCTGTATAACAAATCTCCAGGCTCCCCCCGTCTTGGACATAAAGTTTAGAAGCTTACTTACATATTTAAATGAAACAAAGTTTATTACATAAATTAGGTAGATCTGCGGTTACAGACAATGGATGAGATGTTAATAACTCAATTTTATTTATTATGTTAACAACAAGACGCTGCTACAAGTCACACATCAAAAATTAAATTTATTGCAAACCAAATTTCCCGATCACTTCGATTTTACGAAATTCAGCATTTATGTTTATTGACCAGTTCGATAATCTAATTTAACACTGCTGGATTATTTTTGTAGGGATTGCAGCATAAAAACTTAAAATTCATGAAGTGATTAAGGAAATAGACCCCGGGACCTGTTTGTAAAAAAGTGATGAAATACTTTGATGAGGGAATCGACATCTGGACACACCGTGGTCATGGTGGACATTTAACACATATTAGTTTCATTCATAATTGCCAAACCTTCTTTTTTATTGTACAATACAAATTTGACCCATTTTCAGCTAAATTAAAAACAAAGTTCTTGTTGCAAAAACCCGGTAGTTTTGTGAAAACTTTCATTGAAAGGACCTGAATCTAAACTAACTTAGGTATACGAAATTCGAACTGACCACTATGCTGATATGCTAACTGAAGACAGGAGATTGTGACAAGCCTTAGACTTCGCTCCGGACACATTCCTTGGAATAAGTTAACATTTATGATGAAGCAAAGTAACACACGCAATTGGACCTAGTGTTGACGATATTCTCGTGGAGTGTGCTCGGAACGAAATGTCAAGCAGAGAATTGCTTCCCACTGGTTTATTAAGGTTTAATATTCTTGGTGTCGCTTGGTGTAACATCGCTTTAGCCTTCCCCTTTGTCAGCGGAGAGTAGGATGCTATACAAAGTTGCACAGTCTGATATTAGGAAATGTGATTACTGTAGTAGTATAAATATCTCGTGTATCATTATGAGGGCAACAGTTTGCTTCGCAGGAACAAGACCGGTTTAAAAAATAAAGAAAACAAATTAAAAGTATTTATAATTTTTGTGTCTTTCTGGTGTAAAACGTAGAGGAATTTTCCTCGGGTATATCTACTCATTTTATTTTATTTCTTTTTGGAATCGAATTTCAACTTGCAGCCCTCGCTGCCCTCAGGATTCTATTCTATTAAATCGAATTATATCTTAACTAGGACATATTTAGATTATAACTTATTTCTACCTATGGAATCAATTTGTTCGCGGTTTCGCTGATCTTGCCTAATGCCATATATTTATGCTCGTGATCAACATGGTCAGAGCTCATCAGGGTTGCCAACGAGCGTCAGTCACAATCGTCATAGGCCTTTCTGCCACTTTGCTTCAATTAAAAAAAAACACACGCTGCGTCTTCCAGTTCCGTACTAACACTAACAAAAAAGTTCTGCCGTGGAACCTTTCTGTTCCAGCCGCGCCGTCAGTTCTACGGGCTACAGGATTCAGGCATCCAGAACTGCAATTAACGAAATATATAGCCAATCAAACAAATAAGTAGAAATGATTGCATCCTTTGACGGGCCTGTTGGCGTGGTTGGCAAATGTTTGCTTTTCACGCCTGAGGTCGTGGGTTCGATTCCCACCCAGGACAGATTGACAGATTTGTGTGCATGAACATGTCTCTTTGTCCTGAGTCTGGGTGTAATTTATCCATATAAGTATGTACATATTTAGAAAAGAACAGTAGTATATATGTAATATATCTTTTATCCGGTTTCCATAGTACAAGCTCTACTTAGTTTGGGATCAGATGGCCGTGTGTAAATAATGTCCCAGGATATTATTATTACACATCCTTTGCCGCAGCAGAAAGGATTTGTATAACGTGGGAAATACGTGTAAACAAAGCCTAAGTTATACAATTAATTCACTTCAAACCACGCCGCCGTAACTACCATGGTGTATACAACCATGAATAGTAACTACCCGACGCTACCTATGTGCCTAATGAACTATCTATCTAATTCCTCTAATAATCATGATCAGAATATCAAATAGTGTTACATAAATGTATAGTTGATAACATAGGTAAGAATGTGAGTATACTTTCACAAGAATAGTTTGTACAAACACTTCTCAATGTTGCTCTAATATGTGAGATATGTATCTTTAATGCTGGGTAAATACATTTTATTGTTTTACCTGAGTTTTTTTCCGTTCTATGAGTGGTGTGAGATTTGTGGTAGAGTGAGATGATTAAATTTTGACTGACACGTTTAATGTACCGTCTTTAATGTAAACTTATGTAATTATTCTTATCTTAGTACGACTTAGATTAGTTTGTGTGATTATAAACGTAAGGTGACTTTATTTTAAGACTCCCGTCCCGAATTTGCATGATCGATTTGTTTTGCTACCGCGGCACATCTACTATTCTAACTAACATTGTTAATGCAAATGAAAGTTTAATTGTTAGGATTTTTTGGGTTAACTACTTAAGCGATCATTTTGAACATATTATGTCAACTGTAAAAAAATATACAGTGTAGCTTTTATCCAGAGAACACTGTTTAATAAAATTAATCCGTGTGCAACTTTTCTTTTTGACGAACGATAACGTTTATGAGACAATGCTGGACGCAACAGTACACAAATAAAGAAGAAATCGAGCAAGTTACATTAAAATAAACATATTTGACGGAGTGGTTGACGTTTAACAAATGTAAGATTAACAACCAAATGATTCTTTTTGTACGGGGCGCCCAAATTTCTTTTTCGTAGTCACATACTAGTTTTGTTTAAATGGTTCAGTTTGATGGTTGAATAGCGCTCCTTAAGTTAGGTCTACTATTTATGTTACACCTTGTATATTTATCATCATCATAAGAGATGTAAGTCCACTTATGAACAAAGCGGGGAGGCTTTTTTCCAACAGTGGACAAGAATCATCTTGGAAGATGTGCCATAATCGCCACGCTTGGCAGACGGGTTGGCGATCGCAGTATGATGCTCATAGTCCGAAAGAAGATGCTGTCCGTCCTCTGGTAGATATTCCCTCGGGTCGGCTTTTACGCTCCCTACGGGTTGAGATAGGGTGACGATATTCTGATATTTGCCGCCGTCACGACACAGCAATATACCCATACTAGGTATATTTCCAAATATATATTTGTTTGTTTGATGAAAGTTCACACCAAAACAAATCAACGGATCTGCTTGAAATAAACGAGTACCTAGGTAATGGATGGAAAGTTAATCTTAGACCGGAGTAACTCAATAGGAAGATATATTCATCATATTTTCCTAGTCCTTAAGAATTTTTATGACTCTATTCTTGTTTAAGCCCGAATGACTCTAAATTTTTCCTTCTCTTCTTTTTTAGACTTCATTTTTGACTAAATCCGAACGACTCTCAATTTTGCCTACTCTTTTTTTTTCAGACTTCATTCTTGACTAAATTCAAATGACTCCAAATTTTTTTACTCATCTTTTTCAGACTCCTTTCTGGACTAAAACCGAATGACTCTCAATTTTCCTACTCTTCTTTTTAAGCCTCCATTCTTGACTAAATCCGAATGCCTCTCAATTTTTCCTACTCTTCTGTTTCAGACTCCATTCTTGACTGAATCCGAATCCCAAACTCTGAACTCAATAAAAATGTATCGCATCATATTCATAATCTACGTAACCACAGTACAGTAGCTATTTTAAACCAAAGTTACGTAAGAGCCTCGTGCCATACAATGAAGCAGATTCGGTATCTCTATCTATATCAGTATACTTTATTTATTTTATTTATTGAACAAATGTTCACTGCACTTACAGTTTGGCGCCAAATCGTGTAGTGAACTTACAACATAGGTACATATAAAATTAATACTATTATTATATATTACAAGTATATTAAGAACTAATTACACACATTAAATAAAGTTTACAAAAGGACAAAAATTAATTTACATTATTATAAAAAATGTCAGCATCTGGTTCACTGGCAATCAGGCCATTAAGCAGTGTTACAGCTTGGCTAGAGGGAGCATATTGAGCAGTGCATGTCCGTACCTGTGGTGCAGCCAGCAGCCGGTGCGAGCGTAATCTCGTATACTGATCCGGTACAAATAGGCAACAATGGGACAACGAAGATGGGTTAACTATTTTACAATTGAAAAGTAGATAAAAATGGATCATTAGAGCACACTTTCGTCGTAATTCGAGTGTGCTTAAACCTACCATGCCAGATACGAATAGAGACGGATATAGAAAAGGATAGTAATTGTATATTTTTTTATACAGATAACGAGCAAATTTTCGCTGGACCCGTTCTTTGGAATTAAAATGACGTTATTAAATACTGCTGTATCGTGACGGCGAATATCAGAATATCATCACCCCATCTCATCCCGTGGGGAGCGTAAAAGTCGACCCGAGGGAATACTACCAGAGGACGGGCAGCAGCTTCCTACTGAGTACTATGACCATCTTACTGCGATCGCCAACCCGTCTGCCAAGCGTAGCGATTATGGCATTTCCCCTCAAAATCTTGGCAGAAACTTGACCAGCTGTGTGGACCATGATGATGATTAAATATGCCCTTTGTAATATTTTAGACTATTCTAATAAAATAAATCCGCTATTTGATTGATTGGAAGTAAAAATTTTGGGTATATACCTAGTTAGGTTAGGAAAGCTACTTCGACTCGAACCACTAAAAGCGCTGTAACTTTTAAATGGCTCAGCAACTTTTCATGAAACATATCTAAGAGCTATTGAGGTAAACTAGCTCTTAAATAAAGTAAATCGCATTGAAATCAATTCATCCTTTAAGGACCTCTACACTGCAAGTTTCTATTGAGAGGTATTGATCGTGTTACGATACTAATTCTAAAATAAAACCTATATCTATATCTCCTCTTTAAAATCTAAGCGAATTAATAAAGAGGCTCTTTACGTGAAGATTCCTAAGGCGTCTCCCCTCCCCCTCCACCCCCCTAACCCGGAAACTGCTGAAACATGCGCTTAGGTAAAGTTTTCCGCTACATATCCTAATCCACGTATATCCGAATACCAATAGCGATCGCTAGGCGTTGACATTCGCTAAAACCTCCTCCAATACGGGTGTGTCGGGGTTAGGTTTATCCGTTATCCGTAGATTAGGCGCTCTCTGTCTGGCGGGGCGGGGTCGCGCCACGCCCACCGGTCGATGCGGCCCACCGCGCGGCTCATTGTTCCGTTATCTGTCCGAGACGCAAGCCGCAACGCGCTCATCCACCGTCATAGAAACAGATAAGCGCCGGTAACACGACGCGGTCACTACCTGCCACATCTATGCTCATTCAGTGACGTCACTAACTTAGTACGTTGCGACAAGTCAACTGTACAGACAGTCTATTATGCCGCCTGTCTACCAGATGTATGCTATTGTTGGTTCTATAGCGTTAGGAATAGCGACTGTTATTGCTTGGTTCACGCTCTAATTGTGAGATATATCTTCGTAATAGAATGAGTAATTTCATAGCGTAATATTTTCTTTCGTTATACATTTTACGTGTGCCGTCTTTCTAAGATTAAGATTTTATTTTATGCAACCTCGTCAGCCAATAAACATACGGCTCGCGTGATGGTAAGTGGTTACCATAGATTTTGTACACTTGCACTACTCTCCTTCACGGATGGAATCCTTACTTACCCATTTAAACATAATTTTAGAAAGGTTAGCTTTTTTCAAGTGAATGAATGCTGCTACTATTCTCTTTATAAACTGACTCTGACATACCTAATTGATGCCGGACTATCCTGGGATGATGTTAGCCAACTAGGTAGATAAGTAAATCTTGCTAGTACCTAGACTTTTATAAAGACATTTGCTTCTCTCTGGATGAGGAATTTTTGTACTCACTCACGTCCTCATACGGAGAAAAATTATCAGTATTCAAAAGCTGTGTGTGCTTCTGGATCCTTTCTCTTAAACAACTCGGCCACTCAGTCGGCAAATAAAAATACGGGTCATCTGATGGTTACCGGTCATCATAGCCTATGAACTAGTAATAAATGTTTGAAAGATTTCATGCTGCCTTACCTTTAGGTCCTAGGAGCACTGGGTTGTTTCAAGAATTTGTCCAGATTCCTTGTCAAATACTCAAGTAACAAAAATGTTCTCGCATAAATCGGTCAACTTATAAGTCAGCTATTCTAATAGGTTAAAGTCGCTAGCTGTTTACACGTTACCTGCATAGTGACCTGGTACCTTTCAATAATTGCTCATAGCGGTGTTGTTTAAAGGAAGCATGCGAATTAAGGGGACGTCTTTTAAAAAAACATGTTACTTTATACAGTTCGTGTTACCCAAACAGGCGATCTTATAGTAGGTTTGTTTGCCTACTTAGGTATAATAGGTATACATATCTAGGCGATATCTAGACTTGAATAAGGAAGCCGGCGGCCATACTGAATGCTAATAAGTAGCAACAATCATGAATTATTAGTAGGAGGATAGACGGGTGGCATTTTTCATTGACTTTGAACTAATGATTACATGCTCATGGCCAAGTACATGTAGCTAGTTGCGGCTTCTTTGTTCTATAGGTGTCTTCATTAAACAAAGGAAATATTAAAAGGTACCTACTTCGATTTTATTCAGAGATCTAAATATCCTAAATATCCTGGGAGACATATCCCAAACTAAGCAGAACTTGTACTATGGAAACTAGATAACATGATATATTACATATACTATTCTCCTTTCTTCAAATACATACTTATATCGATAATTACATCCAGACTCAGGACAAACAGACGTTCATGCTCACAAATATCTGTTTTAGCGGCGAGAAAGGCAAGTATCAAAAAACCATGCTGATCGGCCTGTCAAAACTATCATAATAACAGTGTTACATAAAAAAAAAACATATAAATGGGATATTCCTTTAACCAGCCAATATGATTTTATTCTCTACTAGCTGTACCTCGCGGTTTCACCCGCGTTAAACTTTATAAATTATAGCCCATGTGTTAATCCAGGGTATCAGCTAACTCCATACCAAATTTTATTAAAATCACTTCAGCCGTTTAGCAATGAAGAAGTAACAAACATACACACTCACAAACTTTCGTCTTTATAATATTAGTTTGAACATGCGTCCGCACTTACCTATATTTTGTTCTATTTGACCTCTATATTTGACCTACATAAGTATTAATCTGAGCATATTATGAGGTGGAACAAAGGGGGTGGGGGGGGCCACCCGCTTTATTCCAAAGTAACGAGAGATTTCTGTACCTTCGTGAACTTGCGAGCTCTCTCGCTAATCAATTTTTGGTAACCTGACTGACGTAGTGGGAAACGATTGATATAAACCCCTAGAGGTTAGGGGTTGTTTTATAATTGTACGATGAGGTACGTCAATTGTTTATTGTTCTATTAATGCCATTAATAGGTTATGATGTTCAACGTTATTCTATACTAAGGCATCTAATTAATTTCCTTTGATATTTGCTCTCTAAGTACAGACGCCAGTACATCCAGCATCGAGCTTATAATTTAAAAAAAATAAACAAATAAAAAAAATAATAATAATCTTAGCAAATTTCTTTCATAGATTTTCAACTTTATCACAAAAGCATAAGGTTCACTTTCTTTTGGGGAAATTTGACAGATTGGGGTAGCTTCATGTGCTGGTCTCTGTATTAAGGAAGCAATTAGGTACTGAGTTTTATGTTTTGTAAAGCATACAATCAACTTCAACTTTTAATAAAATAATATTAATGTCTTTTTTTTTGCGACACACATTATTAATCACTTGCATAAAAAAATTTTTGAAGTCGGTTTTATATATATAAACACATAATTTATGCAATCTTTTTTTACTTAAGATCTAGAGGATACATCATAAGAAAAAATTGCAGAGTTAAACAATGGAGATAGAACACGCTTCGCGCATTTTATTGAGAATGGTAGATAAATATAGTTTTTTTTTTTATATAAAGATACCCTGGATAACATGTACTTTAGAACTATATTTATGGACGCTGGTTTATCACTGGGTACTGGCCAAATAAAGGGTAACTTTACCCTATAGATATTATTTAAAAAATATTATATAGTATTTTAGAATAAGTTTGTATTATAACAAACAAATATTTTTTTTAATTTTTAATTAAAAAAATATATATCTTAACTCTTTGTAATATCAGTTTAAATGTCATTATTACTAATAAAAAATATACAAAACCTATCACACAGCGCCATATAGCCCCCACTAAGTGTAGCTTATAATATAAGATAGAAACACTAATTTCCTTTTTTTTTTGTAAATACTACCAATACAAAAAGACAAAAATACAAATGTCTTGTGCGAGGATCGAACGCGCAACCAGTTACGTAACGGAGGTCGTCTGTTAAATCTGAATAATCCAATATACTTTATAATAACAATATTATTTAATTTTAAGATTTCAGCAGGCCTCATAATTTTAAGTAATATTATGTAATTTATTTGAAATAAACAGATTAAACTTTTTTTTATGCCTAATGAAAATGTTAAGTATACACAGTAGACTGCACTGTTAGTTAAAAAAGTCAAACTTTTCCTCATTTATAAAAAACCATCTAAGATATTTTATTAAGACGCGTCTATATATTTCAAGCATATGAGACGCTAGCTAAATGCTCTCACCGGTACGTAAGTGATCGGCGAGGTTAAGCATCAAGGCTTCGCGGTCAGACTATGGATTGGTGACCGCCAATGTGGTTTAATTTCTGAGCGTCTCCTTGCTTCTGAGGGCACGTTAATCTGTAGGTCCCGATTGTAGTCATTAGACAATAGTCATTAAGCCATGTCAGAGGCCTACTGGGTGACTTGAACAACTCTTGACGGGCCTGTTGGCGTCCGGCGTGAAAATGCTTGCTTTTCACGCCGGACGTCGTGGGGTCGATTCCCACCCTGGACATATACTTGTGTGCATGAACTTGTCTGTTTGTACTAAGTCTGGGTGTAATTATATATAAGTATGTAGTTACAAAAGAAAAGTAGTATATATAGTGTATCATTTATCTGGTTTTCATAGTACAAGCTCTGCTTAGTTTAGGATCAGATTGCCGTGTGTATTAATGCCCCAACATATTATTATTATTATAACCCTGCCACTAGGGTAACCACCGCCCATACTATAAAAAACCGGCCAAGTGCGAGTCGGACTCGCCCCTGAAGGGTTCCGCAGCAGCAAGTATTTCAGTTGATTAAATGAAAGGTAAATTACGGCTTACGATTTAAAACGCATAAAAAAAAACTACTTACTAGATTTCGTTCAAACCAATTTTCATTGTTAGTTAACATGGTAATGTACATCATATTTTTTTTTTTAGTTTTATTATTCTCTTATTTTAGAAGTTACAGGGGGGCACTCATTTTTCCACTTTGGAAGTGTCTCTCGCGCACACTATTCAGTTTAGAAAAAAATTATATTAGGAACCTCAATATCATTTTTGAAGACCTATCCATAGATACCCCACATGTATGGGTACGATGAAAAATATTTTTGAGTTTCAGTTCTATGTATGGGGGAACCCCCAAAATTATTATTATTATTGTATTTTGTATTAAAATCTTAATGCGGTTCACAGAATACATCTTCTTACCAAGTTTCAACAGTACAGCTCTTATAGTTACGGAAAAAAATGGCTGTGACATACGGACGGACAGACAGACAGACATGACGAATCTATAAGGGTTCCGTTTTTTGCCATTTGGCTACGGAACCCTAAAAAGCAAGCAAACAAGCATATAGATATATTGTAGTGTGCGGCTTGTTTAATATTATATGAAAGTGTGAATGTTTAATATTATATGAAAGTGGGGTTTGTATAAAGGTTAAAAAGAGATTGAGAATATTTTGGTATTTAAGTTTTTGAGAAGCCTGTGGACTGATCAATTAAAAGCGAATCAAGAACCTTATAAATCAAAATATTCTCAATCACTTTTTAACCTTCATACAAACCCCAACTGATAGCTAGAACGTCGTATTTATTATTCTCTGACTTACATGCTACTTAAGTCTAATATACCTATAGGTAGTATGAGAGAGGCAAGCCGCACACTACAATATTTTTTATACATCACCATCCTACAATTATATACCAAATAAACCATTTCCATCAGTATAACGCCGAATTTAGGCCAACAGCTAATCTATTTCATACTGTGGAACATTTTAGGAAGAGGGTGGCACACCCCCACCCCCTTTATCTTCAAGTTACGGCTAGATTAGTTTAGCGACATGTTATTCACAATGCTTTATTGAAAGGTACATGAGTGAAGTTGAGTTGGGTTGCCGTTGTTTCAATTATCACAGACTTCATATTGGAAACAGATAAAATATATCAATAACTTTAGACTCATACTATTTCTGTTACGACACAGATACATCTTCTGTAATTCAGGTTTCACCAAAACCTACAACAGGCAGCAGTGTCTCACAAAGTGGGTTTTAGCTTCATCATCATCATCATATCAGCCGAAAGACTGCTGGACAAAGGCCTCCCCCAAAGATCTCCACAATTGCCGGTCTTGCGCTATTCGCATCCAGCAGTTTCCAGCGGGTTTTAAATTACTTTAACCATAATTAAACTTTAGAAGAAGAAGAAGTACACTTTAATTAGACCCTGTGTTTCTTTGTGAAGAGAAAATAAAAGAATTTTGATTTGATTTGATTTTGTTGTCTACAACACTCCTCAACCAACGCCGTATCAGCAACGTCTTAGAAGATTTGGACGATGAGATACAACTTATCTAGAACAAGTCATGGATATTATTAATTCCCGTGACAGTATACTTATTCAATCAGAACGGAAAGTAAATTGGACTCGCCCGGAGCAGTATTCCCGCGTTGACGAGGCTAACTCTGACCGCGCTAAGAGAAGACCACGGCAGGTTAGATTTACTCGGTACGACATAACCACCCGCAGGCACCATATATGTGCGTAGGCATCCCCCCAGTATTATGTAAAAAAGTGTACGATCGCTAATATGTCGCGTCTACCTTCTTCCAGCCACTATGGTCCACTTCAGGTATTAACACGTCAGCTATTCAAAATGTCCTGAACGGGGGTTCAAACCTGGGGGTTACTTAGTATAGTACCCTCTGGCACGTTACTTAGTAGGTATAGTCTTATTTGATAAACGCTACCGCTCACCTCTATCCAGTGAAGCAGTGACAACAGCAGTGACAATATCCAGTGAAGGATACCTGTAACCATATTTAGTTTTTGAAAATGAAACAAAACCTCGCAGCGTCTTCTTCTGCGTTGGCGTCAAATCTCAAAAGAACATAAGGCATTGTGCGATTACCAGCAGCTGCAGCGGCTGAATTTTATTGAAAACTCAAAAATCCTGAGATTTCATGACATTAGAAAAATGTCCAAAAATCCTGAAATCTCAGGACAAATCCTCATGGCATGGTATCAGTGCGCAGTTTTATTCGTTTGATACGACGAGTTATTTTCATACGACGGGCCTGTTGGCGCAGTTGGCCCATGCTTGCTTTTCACGCCGCAGGTCGTGGGTTCGATTCCCACCCAGGACATATGTCGTGGGTGGGAATACACCCAAAATAAATTACACCCAGACTCAGAACAAAGAGACATGTTCATGCACACATATATGACATACCTATATATGTGTGTGCATGAACATGTCTGTTTGTCCTGAGTCTGGGTGTAATTTATCTATATAAGTATGTATTTACAAGAGAAAAGTTGTATATGTACATAGTATATCATTCATCTGGTTTCCATAGTACAAGCTCTGCTTAGTTTAGGATCAGATGGCCCTGTGTAAATAATGTCACAGGATATTGTATGTATATTAGAGAGAGATGTCATAACATGGAAATTAGTTTAGTGATGTCACCAGTATTATCGAGCACTTCTAAGAATATTTATAAATGTTTTATATACTTAGTATTTGTTCTTAGTGTTGGTTATGTGACTATAAACTCATTCACACTCTGTACAAAGAAACTAATTGCCAATATGAAGTTAGATAAATAAGAAAAGTATGGATTATCAAAATTAGTTTGACACAGTCCTCATAATCATATTTTATCTATCAATGTCCGTCAACATGTTGTTATATTGAGCGAAACTTTACCTACCTACTAGAAGCGATATACATACATATATAAACGAGTAAAAATGATAACAAATTAGGTAATTACACATTTAGATATCTGTTATCAGCGACGACTAATATCTGATTTTATTTTTGTATGTTTTATATGATTATTTGATTTACCCACTCGGTACAGAGTGGGTAAATCCAATAATCACAAAACACAGTAAATATTAAACAAACTAATAGTTTGTACGGAGAAGTCATTTTCAAAAGGCGGGCTTACTAGATTTTATCTCAGACATTCTTGGGATGGAGAAAAGTGTGACTCAAAGAAGTAAAAACAACGATTCCTTCCGAATTTATTTTTGGCGTACTCGGAAGCTTATTCATATAGGTATTGCACGGAAGGGAAAAATAGTAAATAATATAAAAAACATTTTAAATATTCATCTCGACCAATGCGTCGTAGCGCATAGACGCGCGTTCCCATATTTCCATAAAACAAATGTGTGACTTAATAATGGGAAAACTGAGAAGAATATGCTATAGGCGACGAACATGATGCGATGCTTCAACTCTGTGTCTGTGTGAGTTGAGCCTTAAACAGTATTTCTCAAACATATCCGATATCCGACGGTCACCATAGCCTAGTTGGTAGTGCTCCTGCCTACGAAGCTGGTGGTCCTGGGTTCGAATCCCGGTAAGTGCAAATATTTGTGTGATGAGCACGAATATTTGTTCCCGAGTCATGGATGTTTTCTATGTATTTAAGTATTTATCTATCTATATAAGTATGTATATCATCGCCTGGTACCCATAGTACAAGCTTTGCTTAGTTTGGGGCTAGGATGATCTGTGTGACATTGTCCCCAGATATATATAGGAACAGTATTCCCTCGCTCCTGGGGCTACTTTCGCTGGCGTCAAATGAAGTCCACGGCAGGTTACGTTTAGTCGGTGCGAGTCCGACATACCCATACGCAGGTAATAATGCGGGGTTCTTTACAAAAATATTATAGATGGACACAAATTACATCCAGACTCAGAACATTATGGGGCACACAAATAGTTGTTGGGAGCGGGAATCGAACCCGGGACACGAAGCGGCGTAGTGACTGTCTTAGCCGCTGAACCACACTTGTCTTTTGCGGATGGCATGCGTACTTCATCCGTGTCCTAGATGTTCGGGACACGTACCCTGGGAGGGCTCTGGATTGCGCTCCCCAATTTCCGACTCCTGCCGGTGCGGCACAGCGACTCCGCCACAAACAAATCGCTGTCTTCCCGCAGCTGCTTGCACGTGGCGGCAGTAGGGGACACTTTTCATACTGCCACAGTGATAAGTAACTAATAGATAATTTTATATTTCCTATTATATTAGTTTATTTAATCAACATACCATACAGCCAACCATAAATACAAAATGATAACCTCTGTAGTCAAGTGTTCGACCCCACAAACTATACGCAGTGATTACTGTATTTTTTATAAAACACGTGTCGGACGCAATTCCAAAAATAAAAATACTAACGCCGCCGTTACTATCATACTGCTGGCCAACACCTCCTCCAGACAGATCGTATGGAGTAATAAAGTTCCATTGGTTAATAATAATAAATTCTTTATTTCTCAGTCTATGGTACATTGAGGTCTTACATTTATAAATTAATTCACATATACTACCATTGCTGAAGTAGAAATAAAATAAAACTTGAGAGGTGTCAAGGGACACCCGGATGGAACGAAGTTATTTCTTATTATTTATTATGTATAAAAATCCTGTAGGTATACACTCAACAAAAATAATCGTCGCGACACCACACTGTTCAACGCGAAATCGAAATTAAAATATCTGGCTTGCTTTCTATAAGAGAGAGAGAGAGAGAGAGAGAGAGACAGAGAAACATGCGCACGCCGCACAGCTGCAAAAAGTGTCGTGACAACTTTTCGTAAGATTTTTTTCCGTCTTCTCCCCTTTCAGGAACTTCGTTCCAATAAAAAGATATTTCATGCAAGTATTTATACAGTAAAAAATTTGGGTAAGGAACATTTAAACCCATCTCTCTATGTGGATAGATACACGACGCGCGACGCTTTAAAAACAAATTAAGGGGACTTCCATCGATACAGATGCGTCGATTGCTTGTTATTAAATTCTTATAATGTTGTTTGTATGATTTCTGATGTCCACTGTTATATCATAAAAAATGGCAAATAATATTACTATATTGAATCAGCTCTTAATAATAATTGTCATTTGCGATTTGTGAGATTTAGGCCATAATACATATTACTAAAAAGATTTATAATTATGTTAACATTTATATTTGTGTTATGTTAATATATTATGTTAATTTTGCATCAAAGGTTAGTTTTGTAGTTTTATCTGTTTTACTTTAATTTGTGGAAGATATCAATTTGATTATGTGTATTTTTGTGCTGTACATGGATGTTGATAATTTGATAACACATTTCCCACTTTTTTAAAGGTTCTCGAGTGGCGACGATGAACTGGAGGGCGCAGCGTGGGCAGGCCCCCTACAAGGTGGACCTACAAGATCGCCAATTGTGCAGATCATTGGGGGAGGCCTTTGTCCAGCAGTGGGCGTCTTTCTGCTGATATGATGAAATTGAGGATTTTATCAATGAAGCAGTGATAGTCTTGTAGTGTAACTGTACACCAAATATCAAAAACACGTTCCCTATTTTATTACTTCGAAGTACAGCTATATTTAGATATATTTTAGATATGTAACTTGTAGATAGATAGATAGATAAAACTCTTTATTGTACACCTCAAGAAACAATACAAACTCACAAAATATACAAATTATTACAGTACAAATGGCGGCCTTATCACGTGGTGTGATCTCTTTCAGGCAATCTAGGTGGTGAAAGAAGAAAGGAGTTACAGAGATGGGGGTTGTTGTGCGTGCACATAACAAAAAAAAACCTAAAAGTTACTAGCTGTACCATACTTTTAGAAATTACATTTGGTAGTAGAGACACCCGCTGAGTTTATTTCGCTGGGTCTTCTCAGTTGGGGCGCATTGGATCCGGTGGTAGCATTAAAGCGCGACCGTCGTTATAAACACCGCATAAGGTCCGCCATAATAATAAAATTTCATTCGTACCTTAATATAGACAGAACCATTCAGACAATATGTAGTAAAAATATAGCTAAAATTTTAAATTTCGGCAATGCCACCTACACAATCATGTCATGATCCTTGACAATAACTTAATTTAAGCTAGCTAAATATCGTTACTATTATAAAATAAATCTTATTGTAAATTATTTCCTACTAACTATCCGTGTACCCAAATATCTATATGTACCTAGAAATAATTATAAATTAATTATATAAAACCACAAACTGTTACAAATGTTCTGACTATTTACAAGCGCTTTTTTAAAGTCTACGTGAATAAAAACCTTTTTCATTTTTAAATTATTTTAATATTTAATGTATGATAACCGTCAAACACAACCTGCTTTGCCTGAGCTCATAACAAGTGAACAGGTTCGAATAAGTCGCTTATTTCCCTAAGTCATTCGGACCTAAAACTAAATTGAGGAAATCCTGTCCTGTGCTACGAAATGCGTTTAGGTGGTATTTTAGGAGCCTTCCAATACAGGTTCCCCAATAATGTAAACTTTACTTTGAACAATATAATAATTGGTATTGCTTAGAACCGGGGCACTTTATCCGTTCAAATTGTTCCTTCCTAAGCTGAGCTCCCGCTCTTCTTTATTGTCTGGTGACACAGGAAAAGCCTGCAAGACTAACTATGTATATCAATATGAAAAAAGAAACTGGTATATTTTGGATATCCATCATTAAACAAAATAACTCCTACGCAGTTTTTAAATATCTATATCGGGCGATTGCATCGCAGCTCAAACATTTAACGCCACGTAATCGCATAATCATCAATAATCCTTAAGTCACACAAAAAGTAACGCAAGAAACGGATTTCTATCAGGATACAATGACGAATCCTTCCACTTGAAACCCAATTCATTAGCAACTCTACTACGGTATACTTACAGTCTATTTTATATTTCGATTGCAGCGTAAATGTTGCAACCCGCTGCGAATCAGGGATCAGTTTAGTATAAAAAAATAAACAGATCTTGGGATTATAATTAATGAAATGTCACTCGAATTTTAACTTCTACTTACCTGGGTGTCTGTAGATGGATTGAGATAACGTTTATATACTCTAACAATCCTATTAATGTATTATTTCTTATAACAAACACTGGCTAACTCATAGATTTGTGCTAAATTTAATAGATGTGACTTTAATAATAACATTGTAGGTCATTATTCACACTGGTCAGAAGTACCTACCCTAAACCGGCGAGCATGTATGAAGAATATAATGTCAGTAAAAGAAGAGAAAGAGGTGTGCAAGGATCGTGACAAATGGAAGTCCGTTGTCTCTGCCTACCCCTCTGGGAAACAGGCATGAGTCTATGTATGTATGTATGTATTATTCACACACACTAAACAGACTTACTTTTTTTTGTAAATACATGCTTATAAAGATAATTACTTACACCCAGACTCAGGACAAACAGATGTTCATACACACAAATATCTATCCCAGGTGGGAACTGAATACACGGCCTGCGGCGTGAAAGGCAATTAATAATAATAATACATTTAATACAGATTAAGATCCATAGTAATTTGTTAGTAGTGGCTTATAACGTATGTTAGTATTACACTCATAAAACTACCTTACATTAAAAAGTGGAGCTCTGAAACCCATGTGAATACTGTTCCAGTGGCTCACTATTGGACAATCATTTTTGTGTAATATGGCTGCTGGTACTGTCTTGTACACGACGCATCAGGGAGGCAGTTCTTTTCCTTAATATAGGTTTGAAGCAATCAGTTCTTGCTTCTGCAAACATACCTGATACGCTGCACCAGCGAGACAGCCCCATCACCATCCTAAAACCATTGTTGTACTGTACACGTAGGGTTTCGAGTGACCGAGATAACTGAACCATAGGCTGCAGGTGTACAGAGTTTGGCAGCAAGCTTTAAAAAGCGTTATTTTTACTCTGTTCCTAATACTCATGATAGGTTTTATGTATGTTTAGTGTATCAAGTTTAGACTCATTCTTCGAGTTTTCACGAAATTTTACCTCATGAGTGATGGACTGATCTGATGACGGATATATAATCATAATAATAATTTAATTCAGAATAAATTCCATATGTGTTAGTTACAATGACAACTTATAAACTAGTGTTAGTAAAAAAATATTTCTTGCTGCGTGAGCATCGTTGCAGAGCCCGCCGACTCTGGGAAATTTTTACTTGACTGCGTGCAGTCGTATCCACCTTCCCAAGATCGGAGCGTCCCATCTATCGACCAACGTTAGACTATATAGACAGTTCTGATCATCCATGACGGATTATGCTTCTTATAGGTATCTACTTTAGGGTCTTAAAGTTTTTATCACATTTCCCCCCATAAAATCAGTTAGAGTTGTAATTGTTACGCGAAAATATATATTATGAAGTCATATGCCTCTATTAAATATGTTTTTGCATCCTAAAACACCAATTGTCCTTCTATAGAACCTATATACTTCGTACATTCATAAAAGCTCACGCCATTTTGAACCATATGTCAATAAGAAAAATATCATCTATATTCAGCGTCTTAATGTATTCAGTCGATATGCAAGGACATTTACCTAAGGAGCTGTGACCTTAATATATGTCCAGAATCTATTGTGTTAGTATCATATACAATAGGCTGGCCTTGCTAAAGAACCAAACGTGAACATAAAACTAAAGACAGTTCTACGAAACAAAACGTAATATTTATTCATGCGCGTCAAATTACACGTGTGGCGCAGCGGCCAGCGGCTAAGACAGTCGCCTCGCCGCTTCGTGTCGCGGGTTCGAGTCCCGCGCCGGACAACTATTTGTGTGACCCAAAAATAGTTGTTCTGAGCCTAGATGTAATTTGTGTCCGTCTATTATATGTTTGTAGAGTACCCCGAGACACAGGGATTAATTTCCGTAATGCGGGCGTTGTCTTTTTAAAATCAACAAAAAAAAGCCCACGCACTGTAATCGTTAGGTGAAACGGATCGGTATGAGAGCACTCGGCTAAGACCACCTCAACTTAGTAATGAATCTGGTTTTACCTTTTAGAATAAAAAGGTAAAACTTAGTGATGAATCTGGTTTTACCTTTTAGAATAGAAAGATAAAACCAGATTCATTACTAAGTTGAGGTGGTCATAGCCAAGTGCTCTCTTACTGATCCGTTTCACCTAACGATTACAACTGTAATGTACGATTAAAACTGTAAGCTAGGCTAACTCGCCTAGCTTTCACTGCTTCACCGGACAATAGAGGCAAGCGTGAGCTCAGGCTGTCCAGCCAACAGTCTGTCTATCTACAAACTGAGGCGATTGGCACACTGCCCCGCATGATGCAGTGTAGTGCGTGAGTGCGTGTTCTATCGTTGCTTATAAGTATCTCCGTTTGTATAGAAAACACGCACAGTCCAACACACAGAACATGCATCCTCGCGCGTTCATGCAGATGCAGTTTCAATATCCCTTCCCCCCACCCCAATGAGCTCTGACTACCTTACTCACACTCGGAAACACAACATTGATGTTATTATTAAGGAATGTCTTCTGTAAGGTGGAGGTACTTCCCCAGTCGGGCTGCTCTTTGAACGAATGAACGCTATGCCCTACCTCTCTTGTTTATTTAGGTGATTCACTGCCCCGCATGATGCAGCGTAGTGTGTGAGTGCGTGTTCTATCGTTGCTTATAAGTATATCCGTTAGCAACACTTGTTTGCTGACTCTTAAAGGCCGGCAACGCACCCGCGACTCCTCTGGTGGTGCGAGTGTATGTACATGGGCGGCGGTGATCACTTACCATCAGGTGACCCACTTGCTCGTTGGTCGCCCTCTGATATAAAAAAAAACCCACGCCGGGGTGCCCTTCGGCGCCCTTTGAGGATATTACAAGTATTGGATAGGAATGTATTTCATAACAATGAGATGATATCTAAGGGTGTATAGCTAGTTGTAAATTAGAAAAAATACAAGAGGAAGTTAAAAATGTTTATTGCATTTAAAGCCCATTTATAAGCAGTTTAAGAACACAAAGTTTGTAAACATTTGAAATCCAATAAAATACAATAGCCGTAATACGGGTGAAAGTTTTTACCTGCACAGCTTTTTACGAAGTACGACGCTTTTTATTTAAAATTATAATTTATAAATTACTTGAAGCAGGTAGCATGAAGTAAAAAATAGAACAATTGAAACAATAATAATAATAATATCTTAGGACATTATTTACACATGGTCATCTAATCCCAACTAAGCAGAGCTTGTACTATGGAAACCAGAGCTGACTAACTGATTTACTATATATACTACTTTTCTTTTGTAAATACATACTTATATAGATAATTACACCCAGACTCAGGACAAACAGACATGTTCATGCACACAAATATCTGTCATTGGGGCCAATCGAACCCACGACTTGCGGCGTGTAAAGCATATATATAAGATGAGATCCATCTCTAACTTATAAAGAACAAAATACCAGCTGGAGTAGAGCTCGTGCTGTTGGTTATATTACAGTTATGTGATATAAAACCTGGCAATATTACTATAAGTTATTGCTCATATAGACACTTACCTTAATCCGCTTGTTCCTTGATCCCTTTATAAAGTACACAGAACACTCACTACCTTGAGTAAATCTTGTACTCTTCGTTATATCTGGCTTATAGAACGTGCAATCCGATATTAAGGATTATAGCTCATATAGACATTTACTCTAATCCACTTGTATCTAAATCACTTCATAAAGAATAACCCACCACCTGATAGATCTTAGGCTGTCCGCTATATCTAGATTATCTAACATAAACCTTAGTCAATATAAGGATAGATTTTCTGTCATTCGGTCGGTCGTTACTAGATCCCTCTATAAAAGATACCACACCAGCTGAACTCGATCTTATGTTTTGCTTTTGTACTATTATTGACCAGGTTCTACGTTATATAATCGAGATGATTATATAACGTATAAACTGGTTAATAATAGGAAAGATTATTGCTCATATAGACCCTTTACGTAATACGGTTTTTACTAGATCCCTTTAAAAGACAACACACCATTGCAGGTGAGTAGATCTTGTGCTGTACTTTATATCTGGTTTTTCGTGGATAATATTACAACGCGTAGATGTATAGAGGCAAACCTACTAAAAGGTAATCTTAAAAAAAGCTTAAGAATCTCATTAAAATCTTTAAACGGCGAGTTATAGATTCGATCGTTACAAAATCCATCTTCCATTAAACATCCGAGACCAATCCCAATGTCGACGGTCGATCCAAAAACTAAGTTTAGAATGCGACGAATTTGACAAGTCACCGATTTTTTATCTCAGGAACAGATTATCTGGTAGACTTACCCCACTCGATCAATCTTATCGGGGCAACTATGACGGAAACAATTCTATAACAACCCAACTCTGTGAAAAGCATACAAACAATTTTGAACTTTATGAAAAGAGACGTATAGTTATAAGTTCTTTATAGAAGATAAATGAAGATTCAACAGTTGACGCTGGAGTCGGTGGATCATCGCTGGATTCCGGGAAATTCGGCCCGCGTGAATACCTGCCTATACAGGTAGGATGCGACCTATAAATTCAAATAGACCCGGCAAATATAACCAAGTTACGTCGTGATTTGATGATATAATAATTTTACAAGTTATGTTCATGTGGAAGATTTAGACAACTAATAATAATTAAATTGAAACAAATCTTTGTTCATACAAAATGTTTCATCTGATGCGGGGTAGGGAAGTTCCAGAGTACTACAGGCCAGCTCATATTAGACTGGCACAGAGAGATCGTACCAAAACCAGACAGTGCACTTGCTTTTATTATTTTAGTTCGTATGTGTTTTATGGATCCCCTTATAGGTTATAAAATTTTCTGTTCTGGCTTGTCATTATTACTCGGCAGATGAATAATTAAAAAACCAAGAGCGTATAGAAACCAAAAGTAATACATTGAGTGTTTACTACATATTACATACAGCAACAAAATGTTTTAATAACGATTTTTCTTATTTAAGACTCTTTTTCAGTTAATCTATATATTTAAAGAAAAGATAAAGAATACGTTTATTAGACACACAATTATCAATAAAACAAAAGGTGTACAGGTCAATCAATCAATATTTATTGCTGAACATAGGTAAGTACAATATATAATACATTTCAATATATTAGATAAATGTAGGTATGGTCAATATGTTCTGCCTGATAGGACATGCAAAATCTATATATATAAAAATCAATGCCACTTTTCGTTGTAATGTTATAACTCAACAACGCCTTTACCGATTTGGCTAAATTTGGTCTTGAATTATTCGTGGAAGTCCAGGGAAGGTTTGTAAAAAAGTCTTGAAAAAATGTAAATCAACATCTTTTAGAAATTTAAATTATTTTTTTGTTTCAATAAATGAACTTTATATTTATTTTATATATATTTTTTTTATTACGATGCCTTATATACGTAGCGAAGCACGTACCGGGCCGCTAGTATTATATAAAAAATTCACAAATATTAAATGAAAAATAATAATATAAATTTCATTTCATCTAAATACAAATTCACACTTAAAAATAACACATAAATAAATCAAAACGAATTGTATCACAAATCGGACCTACGAAGTATTCGCCTAAATATTAGGTCTTTACCTATGAAATTGCCGTTCTGCAGTACTGGCCATTTCAAATCAAAATAATTTTTGTTTGGCTAAGAATTCTAATTTCAAATTAATTTTATTTTAAAAACATGGATTCTTTTTTCCAAAAGTAGTCATTTCTTTATTGATTAGTGTTACATTTTCATCGCATTTCAATCTTTTTCGTCATCATGGATACGTTAAAAATTCGAGTAATTATGGAATATGAGTACCGTCGTGGCAGCAACGCGGCACAAGCGGCACGCAACATCAACGACGTTTACGGAGCTAACACTACAAACCAACGCACCACCTGTTATTGGTTTGCTCGCTTCCGTTCTGGAAATTTCGACCTGAAAAATGAACCTCGCGGTCGTCCGAAGACTTTGGTCGACAATGACGAATTAAAGGCGGTTGTGGAAGCTGATGATACACAATCTACGGCTGAATTAGCAGCAGCTTTCGACGTTAGCGTCAAAACAATATTGGTCCATTTGCGTCAAATTGGCAAGGTAAAAAAGCTTGACAAATGGGTGCCCCACGAACTCAATGATCGCCAGCGCGAAGTACGCGTCGAGACGTGCCTTGCACTGCTCAACAGACACACAAATGAAGGAATTTTGAACCGCATTGTTACCTGCGATGAAAAATGGATTCTGTTTGATAACCGCAAGCGCTCAGCAAGTTGGTTGGATCCTGGTTCAGCACCTAAACAATGCCCTAAACGAAAACTTACCCCTAGAAAAGTGATGGTCACTGTTTGGTGGTCTAGCGCCGGTGTGATTCATCACAGCTTCTTACCAAACGGGGTGAGCATTACTGCAGATGTGTACTGTGAAGAACTGAGCACAATGATGGAGAAGCTGGCGCATCTCCAACCAGCATTGGTCAATCGCTCGTCTCCGCTGCTCCTGCACGACAACGCGCGACCTCATACTGCACAGCAGACGGTCTCCAAGTTGCAAGAACTGGGGTTGGAAGCTCTCCGTCATCCGCCCTACTCACCAGACCTTGCGCCTACAGACTACTACTTTTTCCAGAATTTGGATAACTTCTTGGCGGGAAAAAAATTCAATACCCGAGAGGCAGTACAAAATGCCTTTGAAGAATTTGTTGCCTCCCGTCCAGCTGATTTCTTTAAGAAGGGCATCAATAAACTGCCACTGCGATGGCAAAGATGCATTGATTGCATGGGTGATTACTTCGATTAATACAAATAAAAAAATTCATGAAAAAAATTCGTTTAAATTTTTTCATACAAAACGGCAATTTCATAGGTAAAGACCTATTATCTAACTTATCGGTAAAATACTCTTATAGAGAATAGTAAGCCTTACTTACTAAAAGTTCGAGAAGTTTCTTTTTGAATTTGGCGATATTATCTTCTCGTAAAATATGTTTGGGTAGTTTACTAAAAAATTTGGGAGCCATGCCTAACAAATTTTTGTTGTATACTGCCTTTTTATGTGCCCTGCATCAAATTTTTGTTTTATGTCGCTTATTTAAAGTGGCAAATAGGGAAAAAATTTTTTTACAAACATTGCAACCTCATAGATAAGGTAAAAGCTGGTTATAGTCAATATGCGAAGATAAGTAAACTATGGTTTGGAGCTATCGGTACTTTGTATACCACATATGGCTCGAAGACACTTTTTTTGAGCTTTGAAGACTATCTCAATATTCGTTGAATTTCCCCAGTATACCCGTAACGTAGAGTTAATGTAACATAAGCGTCGTAGGCAGTAGGTATACGCTTCAGGTTACTGCAGCACTGATTTTCTACCCCAGCCATAGTGAGACATATAAATTTAACTTAAGTAAAAAAATGGATAAAAATGGAACAAACATTATACCAAATTGATTTTTAAATAAAATAAAAAAATATATATAACATATTTTTTTATTTTATTTAAAAATCATTTAAAAAACCCTTCCTTTGCATTTCTTGCCTCTGTGAATGTACGAATAAGAAAATTTATAATATATTAGGTATTAAATACTTCTTTCTACATATTAGTTCGTTAAGTCACCCCTATGGTGCGATCGACTTTCCACAAAAATCACCGAAAATCAGAACGACTATATATAGGTCACAAAAATAGTTGTCCTGTGCGGAGATCAAACCCCAAACAAGAGGGCGATAAGGTAGAACACGGCTTGATTAACCACATTTTAAAATCTATAACTAAAATTCTATTATGGTAAATTAATAATAGTGAGAAATATTCATTTACATTAACTGGATAATTAGTGAAACTGGGTACTTGGTATATCATATTATTCGAGGCTAGTGTTACGAATTGAAACTTTTAAACACTTTATATTCAAAATTATTTTACTATTGTAAAATTTTATACGTCAATGTCATGTCAGTTCACAGTTTTGCCTATTACGAAATAAAAGAATAAACCATAGTTTGTCCCTTACCCAGCCATTATTATTATAGTTTTAATTTCTTTCAAATATAATAGCTAGTCTAATTTAATGCCACCAAACTATTAAATAATTTAACTCGAGAGCTAAAATATAAATGCGCCTGCCACATCTGAGCATTCATAAGTCTTCGACTATATGACTTGCTATTTGTCCAGCGGCAAGTCTGTTATTGTTGACCCTACTTCTTGCTTTAAACAAATAATCTAGCGACGTGCGAATATCACAAAATTAATACCTACCTGAGCAGTTTTATTATTTTATTGGTTACCTGTTTCTACACGGAAAGTGGTCAAAATGTTATCTCAATAAATATTAATAATCTCAAAACGATACAATTTCTAGTATTTTCTAATCATTTCATTTTGAAGTAGAAATAATCTATAGAAATAATCTATTGCAAATTCAAAATGGTAATTAAGTCTTTCAGTATGAACTTATATTATTATATTTGATTATTGTTTTTAATTATCTTAGTTAACTTCATGTAAATAATGTACTTTTCTGAATAATATTAAGAATAATATTATAATATTCAGCCAGTTTATTAATAAACATGAAATACTTAGTTGGCAAACATTAAAAAAAACTCCTTCTAAAATATATAATAACATAAAAATATATTTTTAGTTAAACTGAGAAATTTTATACAAATAAATCTCTTAATCTTCTCAATGGCTGCTTTGTTCGCATCTAAAAGACTACCTACTTACCGAAATTTTCAAAACAGGGCTCGTCCGGGATTTGAACCCGGGACCTCTCGCACCCAAAGCGAGAATCATACCCCTAGACCAACGAGCCGCATACGATAAGTTTCGAAGTAGCACTAATGTTTAGTTCACCGTTAGCGATGAGTCGCCACTTGCGCAAACTTTGCTATTGATTTCGTTCAACTGACGTCACAGAATGACGCAATACCATTAGCATAAGTGAAAGAACAGATAAAACAACTTGAACTCTTGCACTGCTCGTTCGTATAGCAACATGTGAAAGGCGCCGAGTTCGCATCCCGAACGTATGCCTTTTGATGACCTAATCCTTATCGGGATATGAACTAAAGGGTGGAAATGTCAAATTTTAGTCCTTTTTTTTCGTCACTAATAAAATGCAGCCTGCATTAAAGTTAGATTAAACCAAATACACTGTGTAGTTTCTGGCCTAGAAATAATAACAGGGTCATCCCGTACTATCGCGTGGGTGTAGTGAAAGGCGACTAAGGGATACCAGGTAATCGGGCAGCAGCGCATCCTATGTACTATATAGCTACCAACACACATATCTATGTTCTGAGGCTATCACCTGAGTGCGGTCTCCAACTCCTTGTCCAATTTCCTTTATTTGTAAATATAATATTGTCATGTTAGCAGTTCTAATTTTAAATTATTATAAGGAGTAAGAGATCCTGGAGATCCATCACACAGGCTCCGAACCTAGTACGGACTCCAGCTCTCAAAAAGTTAATGTACCTAAGAACTTAATATGATAATTTGTAAATAATTTACTTTTTGAGATAAATAAATGAATTTATTATTTATTAACTCGCATGCCAAGCGCGATGACTACGGCAAACCCCTCGAAATGGCAATGTTATAGAAACCTTTTGGGGAGGAAACCCGTCCAAATATAGAGACCTTTTGGGGAAGCTTATGTCCAGCAGTGGACGATATTAGGCTGATGGTGTAAACCAAATATGTCCCTTTAGTAGTATCAGGCGGGTTAACTTAATTTTATAAATCGAGCCATTCTCTTTTGTCTATTTTTGACAAAGCATTAGGTCTGGTGTTCATTATAAAGTGCGTAGTTACAAGCGGGTTCATAATCTAAACATATAATAAAATCGTAGAAAAGTCAAAACTGTATATTGAATATTTTTTAAAAGGATACTTGAGGCGTTATCTTTAATCGATATCGAAGCCAAAAATATAGTTTTTAGAATTTTTGTCTGTGTGTCTGTTTGTCTGTATGTATGTCCAGGCTAAACTCAAAAAGTTTTGCATGTATTTACTTAAAATTTTGCATGAATATTACTGAGAGGTCGGGTCAACATATAGGCTACATATTATCACGCTATCACGTACGAGGGAGGAGCTGTGTAAATTTATAAAATTTAACGCGGGTAAAACCGCGGGGCACAGCTAGTAGGTACTAAAATATTATATTGCGTGTATTTTTGGCGGGCCTGTTGGCGTGGTTGGCAAATGCTTGCTTTTCACCCAAGAGGTCGTGGGTTCGATTCCCACCCAGGACAGATAAATTGTGTGCATGAACATGTCTGTTTGTCCTGTGTCTGGGTGTAGGAATCTATATGATTATGTATTTACAAAGGAAAAGTATTATATGTAGTATATCAGTTATCTGGTTTCATAGTACAAGCTCGGCTTAGTTTAGGATCAGGTGGCCATGTGTGAATAATGTCCGAGGATATTATTACTATATTGCGTGTATTAATTTTGGGCTAACAATACAATATCAGCCGTTGCATTACCGTTTCTAGTGATTTTTCTAACAATAAAAATCCTTCCGGAGTCAGGATATTAGCGTTCACCCTCGTTCTCCCACTCGGAAATCACGTAACGCCGTTGTACTGACGCCAGAACATTAAGCTAGCCCAATCTGTCAAATTTGCCCAATTGAAAGTGAACCTAATACTTTTGTGATAAAGTTGAAAATCTGTAAAAGAAATTTGACAGTTTGGGGTAGCTGGATGTGCTGGTGTATGTACATTGCCAACTGTACTTCTGTATTTGACTCAAGTTGTGTTGGCTTTCCCATACCATTGGATTATATGAGTGAGGGAATAGAAAGTGGGCCCCGTTTTGCATTGCATTGCATTGTTTCGCACATGTTAGTAGTACTTACTATATAATGTATCTCGAACTGATGCTAGCTTCCGTTGAGATTGGGTGATATTACAAAAAAACTGAACAATGTATACATAAATATGGCTCACACAAATAGTTGTCCTGTGCGGGAATCGAACCCGGGACAGGGAGTGGTGAGGCGAGTGTCTTTACCGCTGCGCCACACGTGCAGTCGAGTCAATATTAATAGTACCTACGTACTGGATAATGTTACTTGAACTGATGGCTGGCCTTCGTGAGATTGGAAATCTTTTAGAGGTATATTTATCTGCATAATAATAATAATAATTTATGCATCAGCCTAAAGTTGAGTAGTAGAGAACCGGCCATTTGCAATTTTGTGGAAGATGTTTTGAAATGAATATACGCGTAAATAAATCTATACAAATAAATAAAATTGGAGTGTCTGTTTTTAATATTGAAATAACCGGTTTTTACTACATGAATATGAATATACACTCAGGGGCACATTTAACCGTCCACTCATCTCGAACTGCTTAACGTTTGTTTATGTTAACTTACACTTTGCGTACTAGGCGTTACTTCTTAAGTGGGTATATCTGAAATAAATAAATCAATCATACCCGCGTTTTGTTTACTTTTGTGGTTTTTATTCAACAATAATCAGTTTAATCGTAATTTGACAGTCTCGCCCCATGTTTTATGTGACGGATACATTTGATTTAAAACGTTGTGATACCATTTCTTCGAATAAAACCTAGGTATTGGCCTGCCGTGATTTCATTTACACCAAAAAAATGCCACTGGACGCAGCTGGGGCAGCTAGGGCTGTAACACTTGCAGACGCTGGGTTTAGCCAGCGTCGGATTGGACGGATGCTTGGATATCCACGATCCACAATTCAAGATGCTATCCGGCGTTACAGAGAGACTGGTTCCTACACAAGAAGGCCAGGGCAAGGTCGTAGAAGGTGTACATCAGAGAGAGATGATCGTTACATCGTCTCGAACGTTCTTCGGAATCGGTTTACAACTGCTCCTGAGGCTCGTAACCGCTTGTTTGAGGTACGAAATGTAAGTGTGAGCCTAAGAACAATAAGAAGAAGGTTAGCTGAGAGGGATCTGAGAGCATTTCGACCAGTTCGAGTCCCAGCGCTGACCGCAACTCACAGAAGAGCGAGACTTGCATTTGCTCGAGAACATTTAAATTGGACTTCGGAACAATGGAAGGCAGTTCTCTTCTCGGATGAATCAAGAATAGCTTTACGAGGTCCTGATGGACGTCAGCGCGTGTATAGACGCCGTGGTGAAAGGTTTGCTGAATGTGCTGTGGTTGAAACAGTAGGCTACGAGGGAGGCTCTATAATGGTGTGGGGTGGCATTTGTTATGACGCCCGTACAGAATTGGTCATCTTCGATAGAGGCAGCGTTAATGCTCACAGGTACGTGACAGAAGTTTTAGAACCACACGTGATGCCTTTTGCGCCATTCATTGGCGATAATTTTGTTTTAATGCACGATAATGCTCGTGCACACACCGCGAGAATTGTCAGCGATTACTTGGACGCCGTCGATATTCAGCGATTACCATGGCCAGCTCGCAGTCCTGACCTGAACCCAATAGAGCATGTATGGGACAACCTAAAAAGACGAATTCGGGGTCGTACACCAGCTCCTACCACCATCAGTGAGCTAAAAACTGCAGCTGTTGAGGAGTGGCAGAACATTCCCCAAAGCGACATCCAAGACATAATTGACGGGCTTTCTAATCGATTGCAGGAGGTCATTAGGGCCAGAGGAGGAAATACACATTATTAATCCGGTAATTTAGAGCACACTTTTTTTTTAAATTGACATTTTGCTAATTTTTATTTTTTGTAAGAAAAGTGCATATTCAATTTTTTTTAAATTTTGTCTTAATTAAACCATTTCACAACATACACATGTTTCATTTATTTTCGTGGAGGTTCACCCAATGTGACATTATAACAAAATTAATTAAATTACCATAGAATTTTGAAGAAATCTACAAAATATAGGTGGCCGGTTAAATGTGCCCTTGAGTGTATATACGGTACATACACCAAAATAACATTTTTTACAATTTTTGTCTGTCTGTCTGTCTGTTTGTTCCGGCTAATCTCTGAAACGGCTTAACCGATTTTGACGGGACTTTTATTGGCAGGTAGCTGATGTAATAAGGAGTAACTTAGGCTACTTTTATTATAGAAAAAGTCATTATTTAACTAAAAAAAAAAAAAAAACAAATTAACACGCGGACGAAGTCGCGGGCACAGCTAGTAATAAATAAATCAAAAAGGTTTTTATTCACGTAGACTTTAAAAAAGCGCTTGTAAATAGTCAGAACATGTTTGTTGTAATATAGTTGTATACATTATTATTTCTAGTAACATAGATATTTAGGTATCTACACATTGTATGAAAACATTTATAAAATTTATTTTATTATAGCATTGATATTTAGCTAGCTCATATCAAGTTATTGTCAAGAGATTATGTTTAATTATCTAGTTTAAGTCTAATATTTTTACTACATTTTGTCGTAAATAATAGAAGGGAAATAAATTTTATAGCAAACTAATAGAGTTTAAAATATAGTAACAACTATTTTACTACTACCTATTGCATGGAAATGATAATGCACTAATATTGTAAGGTAGGAAAAGAAAAAATATACCCGCTTCGGCTGCTCCCATAATTCCCATGTAAATATTTTAGACACAGGAACCGTACATCTATTTTTTCCTATTTGCAATACATTCCTCCTAATTCACTTTATTACGCTTCATTTGTCGTATCTCACATACGAATTGCGTTTAAACGGAACTTTATTATTTCCAAAGCGAAACGGGCCGCAGATGTTGGCTCGAATAATTTCAGATACCATGTTATGAGTATGAACCGATACTCGCAATAAGAATGTACGTACTGTGTTTTACTTACACGGAGAGAGATGGGAAGAACGCGACACATTTAGAGGTACATTTACACTCCACGATTTTGCCCACAATAATTAATTACCAGGCCGAATTTCGGCTACGACAGCCAATCTCAATAGAGACTAGTCAATTACGCAGGACACATTATAGTTCAGGAATCAGAACAGGTTATGTTTAATTTAGTATTATTACATCTGCTAATACAATTTGACCAATATTATTCACTAAAACAAATATATATTATTATTATAATATATATAGGTAATTTAAATTAGGTACCTACTGTGGTATAATATACTGGCCTTATGGCTAATAAAAATAAGTGACATTTATATCACTTGTTCTTTACTTTTTTAGAGAATGTTAAATTCGACAAAAACATGATTTTGAATCTCAAGTGTATATTAACGGAAATTAACAATAAGATTAAAACAATGAAACCAGAAAAGGATATCTATGCAGTGAAATAACTGCAAACAATTATGAAAATAAAAAATAATTATATGTGTGATGTGTGACTGACGACGAAGAATATCACCACCCCATTTCATCCCGTGAGACCCGAGGGAACCGTCGACCCGAGGGAATATCTCCCAGAAAACGGGCAGCAGCGCCTCCAAGCGTGGTCATTGTGGCATATATTCCAAATGATGGACAGAACACAATTGTGGCAATCTTTTGGGGAGCCCTTTGTCCAGTCGTGTACGTCATTCGGCTGACATGGTGATATGTGTGTAACAGAAGTCTATAAAATACTATTATAAGATAACTAAATAACTTATCAAATGCTAATAATATGACATTACCCAGCATATATATTGTATATAAGCTACTATACAAATTTATACTATATATAATATAAATAATTTACGTATAATTTAAAGAAAAATGAAAATACATTACAGCATCCAATATGTTACGTTTATTTCAACATTGTTTCAATAAGAAATATGCATGTCGTACTTGTACTGTGTACACATGCTATAAATTGTTTAACAACGGACAAGCGAGGCGCAACCAAACAATCGGGCACGACAATATCGTGTCATATAAATGATATCTGCACCCATACGTTTACACACAAATGAATTGAATAGCTCCTTTCCAACGTTTATGTTGATATTTTTCTGCAATATTTATACTTGGTAGGATAATACTCAAATGAAACGAGTAACTGTATCGTATATTTGTAGAAACCCTTGTTAATAAAAGCAGGTGGAATGTTTTTCGTTAAATGAGTTAGAATGAGATTTATGTGTTTTATGCTGACGACCTACGAGTATGTCCGTAGAGGAGTGGATTTCTTAATGGGGAACTTTAGTGTTAAGAAATATTGTCAGTATTAGGATCTTGGAGTCAAAATTACCGCGCGAAGTGATCAATATAAAGTTAAAAAATAAATACAGAAATATAACTGGAATGGTTAGGATTATTTAAGACAACAGTAAATTGTATTTTATAGATAGTCCACGTTCACAGACTTTTTTAGGATTTCTACTTGTAATCTTTAAGTAAAGCAGCAAAAATTTGCAGTTTAACAAAACCCTTAAAAGACCCAATTGTGTGATCAACGTGATCCCATTGTATTTCTACCTTCTCTAAGTAACTACTCTCCCATGTATTATTTAAATACATGGGACTCAGTTTATTTACAGTCATTATTGTCCTGTGACGCTCAAGAGTTAAAACTTTTAGAAGGTGACTCGTCTATAAATATATAAATATCTTGGGACGTCAAACCAGGTAGGGTCTGTAGGTACTGTACCATCCTACTGATAAACATACTTATATATTTAAAAATAAATACATATATTAGATAACTTACACCCAGAGTCTATAGATAAAATAAACTGCTCAACGCACAAAGATTTATCATGGTGGGATCGAACCCATAACCTCTGTGGCTTAGCGGTCAGGGTCACTAACTATTATACCAACAGATCTGTCAAATGGTCTTAGGTGCATGATCAGTCTATACATATGTAGACTGATCATGCACCTAAGTGCATAACCTCGCTGATCAGTAAGAGACTGGCACTGTACAATATGCATCGCATATAAAAATAAAAATATACCTGCATTAACCAAGTCGTGTGAAAGTTATATAAACTACTAGCGGCCCGGTACGTGCTTCGCTACGTATACTTCATAGTAATAAAAAAAATATTACGTTCATTAATTCAAACAAAAAAAAATTGCTAAAAGATGTTGATTTTACACATTTTCAAGACTTTTTTTAAAATTTTCTCTACGTACAAACATTCCCTGGACTTCCACGAATAATTCAAGACCAAAATTAGCCAAATCGGTAAAGGCGTTGTTGAGTTATAACATTACAACGAAAAGTGGCATTGATTTTTATATATGTAGATAAATGCATTCACTGATGCGTGGAGGATGTTGTGACGTGAAGTGTCATAAAAAAGTAAACATTACTTAATTGATTTAGACGAAAAATACATTCTAACATTTTTAGACACTGCACAAGCGGCTCGTTGGTCTAGGGGTATGATTCTCGCTTTGGGTGCGAGAGGTCCCGGGTTCAAATCCCGGTCGAGCCCTGGTTTTGAAGACATCTATAGAAATAATACTACCAATTCTTAAAACATAAAACATATTCATTCTTCCTTATCACATTCCACGTATTTCGAGCCCTGTTTTTGAAGACATCTATAGAAATAATACTACCAATTCTTAAAACATAAAACATATTCATTCTTCCTTATCACATTCCACGTATTTCTTTTCTAAGTCTAATGTTGTTCGTATGTGATAATTGGTTAGTAAGGTGCTAACGTCACTAAACCTGAAATATATCTTATACATTTTTTTACCCATGCATGTATTCCTGCCTAAGCAATAGCTGTTCTGCATATAGGAAAGAGAAGGTGATATTTAGCTTTTATCCTTTTACCAGAATCTATGCTAGTACCTATTAAAATCATAACCTTTACCAAAAATACTGGAAAAAATTCATAAGTACTCTAGTAACAGTTCAATTCATTCATTGTTCATAAACATGTGTAGGTGTACTTTTTTAAGTGGAAGTTATACATACGTAATAATATATAAATAATATCATGGGACATTATTCACACACGGCCATCTGATCCCCAACTAAGCAGAGATTGTACTATGAAAACCAAATAAATGATATATTAAATAAACTACTTTTTTTGTATATATAAACTTATATAGATAATCACACCCAGACTCAGGACAAACAGAAATGTTCATGCACACTAATATCTGTCCTGGGTGGGAATCAAACCCACGACCTCCGGTGAGAAAAGCAATCATTTGCCAACTATGCTAACTGTTTCGTCATAGTCATAGTAGTATTGATGGACGCCATGTTAAACCTCCTGGTGTAAGAACGTTTGACAACTCTCCAACAGTAGGTAACCCCTTAGTTGAGGCCAAACTAGAAATGTAACAGTATGTCTTGATAACAACTACATTATAAAAGATAAGTCAACATATCTGAATTAGAGAAATGGTAAATATCTACAATAAAAAATAAAATAATCTGCGACATTTTGTTTACACTGCGATCAAAACTACACAAAGAAATGAAAAGAAATATCTTTAATGAAGAACCCACAAAATTTTCCCTTGGGATCTTGTTAATCAATTAGCTAGAAGTGCAGTTAGCAAACCACTAAAGTTGCTCATCTAGTTTCATAAGCATAATTTTATTGAAGCTGAATCTTTAGTCACGCTTGACTTTGAAGCTGGTAAATGCGTTACGAAAAGTGTGATCGGGCGAGGCGAACGGAAGTTGAGAGGGAGATATAAGTTAGTGAAGATATGCAGGAAGAGAGACCGAGATTTCGTTTGTGAAAATAGTAAAGTTTCTTTTTGTTGAATAAGCAGTCACCGTAGCCTATGGGCGCTCTCAACAACAAACAAGTATACGGACCACCTAATGTTAAATGGTCACCATAGCATTGAGCTAAAGAAGTTTTATTTTAGTAGTGAGGTCTAAAGCACACTCGTTTTTTATATCGTGTTTTATTTATTTTATTCGTTTTTTATATTCATTATTTATATATTAAACTAGCTGTGCCCGCGACTTCGTCCGCGTGTTAATTAGTTTATTTCGTTTTTCTTGTAAAATAAAAGACTTTTTCTAAAATAAAAGTAGCCTAAGTTACTCCTTATTACATCAGCTACCTGCCACTAAAAGTCCGCTCAAAATCGGACCAGCCATTTCAGAGATTAGCCGGAACAAACAGACAGACAGACAGACAAAAATTGTAAAAAATGTCATTTTGGTGTATGTACCGTATATATATTCATATTAATGTAGTAAAATCCGGTTATTTCAATATTACAAACAGACACTCCAATTTTATTTATTTGTATAGATGTCAATTTATAATTAAAAAATCATTAACGAATAGAAACAGTTCTCTTAAAACCAGGCAAGTATTATTTTTCTGAATTTATTAGTGGACAGCACACAATTCCTGCTGTAGTTTTATAAGTTCCTATACAATCTATCGTGATATTTAGAGTGCATACATCACTCATATGCTAGAGTTGTGCTTTAGCTAGGTTATTGTCCTTTATAAAGTTTCTACATAACCCGTAGTTTGGTGTGCTTCATAATCTACCCTAGCTACAAGCGTGTAAAGCTAAGAGTGTATCAAAGACGTCCACTGCTACATGGGAATCCCCCAAGAATCTCTACTATGGCCGGTCTTGTGCTGCCCGCATCCTTCCCCCTTGTAAGATCGTCGGTCCCCCTTGTAGGGGGCCTGCCTAGGCTGCGTGTATTCGGTTCGTAGTCACCACTTAAGACCTTTTCTGCCTCCGATCCCACCATAAATTCCACTCGGTTATGAATATCGTGAGCGTCAACCTATTCTCATATTCAAAGCGCTCTATTATTTCAGAGAGTATTAGGTATTTCGGAGGATATGAGTTCTGCCTTAGCAAGTTTGCTGTCCTTTGTAAAGTAATCTAGTAGCAAGCCAGTTAAGATGAGTGACTAAAGTGAGTGAGTGAGTAACCTAACCTCATATTTTACATAACCCGTATAATACAGACAGCATGAGTTCTGCTTTAGCTAGTTTGCTGTCCTTTATAAAGTACATTAGTAAAACACGATTTAACAACCAAATTAAATATATTTTACTGTAACAAAGTAGCCACGGTAAAATATATTTATTTACTTTTTCCGTGACTTGTTATTGATTATGTATTATTAAAACAGGCACGTGTTACAAAAATCCACATTCCGAGATATCAAACTTCAATTAAAAAAGGTTCTTGGAATCCTCCTCATTGATCGCAAAGGTCCTCAAAGGAAATAATCTGTTCCGGGGTGCATTAAAATATAAATATCGTCGTTAGCAAATCATTAGCCGGTTCATTTTTCCTCTGAAGGATCGCTCCGTTTCCTATCAATCGGAGCAAACAGTGCCAATAAAATGTTGCGCTGTAATTTTATTCATAGACTAATTAAAAGAGCATGTATGACGTCTAAAATTCATAAAATTAAGGAATTATTTTTGTATTGACTACTATAAATTAAAAATAAAACAACGTACAAGTATTAATGATATTCACAAAAATATATTATAGTTTTAAATTAAATAATAGAGAAATACATATTTAAATAATTAACTTAACTTATAAGAAACAGAAAAATATCAGCTAAATTAACTATAATAACTAACTACTATAACTAAGTTATAGGGCGTCGTATCATGCAATTAAATAATTAAATGTGTAAGTACTTAGAAATTTACTGTGCCTACATTTTAAGCAGTGTTAAGAAAAGGTTTCCTTGTTTATTTTTTAAATATAGGTAGGTATGAATGTTTTTATAGTAACTATAAAACATTAATAAAAAAGACTTATGGATGGAAATATATACATCTTAAACACAAATAGAATATAGTAATACTATATATGAAATGTTATTTGCCAGAATTCAGGTTAAACGGGACTCTGGCGTATTGTATTACTTACATACATTAGTAGCACCACCTGTCTACTGGCTGCCTCCAAAGCAAACTGCAGTCGCCAACTCGCATGCGAAGCGCGGCGACTACGGTAAACCCGTTCAAATGGCAACGTTATGAAACCTTTGGAGGAGCCTTGTGTGCAGCAGTGGATGATATGAGGCTGATGATATGTATGTGAGGTGTACATATCATTATAAAATTAAATTAAATCAGTTTTGTATTTCAATTCTGTTACAATAATGCGTTTTGGGTAAGTTCTATTACATACCTTTGAAAAGAGCTGAAAGAGAATGAGCCCAGAATTGAATGTCCAGCAGATTTGACTCTTAGTTTGCATTTGAATCTACGAAATGCTCTTTTTGATCGACAATCGTACTAGCTGTCTTTGACTTCGCGTAATAACGTACGGCGAATCCGTTTTCCAAGTGCGCAAAGGGTCCCTAAAATCTGACCCTCTCATGCATAATATCGATTTGTACTTGCCTAGAAATCATTTTTAATTAATTATATATTACTACAAAGATGTTCTGTCTATTTACAAGCGCTTTTTAAATACTACGTGAATAAAAACCTTATTTATTTAACAGCTTACCTAACTATTGAAACAATCACATTTATTATGGCTATTATCTCTTGATATCGATACCAAGCAACATTTTAGGGCGCGTCTTATAACGACCAAATAGGGGTGCTCCATCCGTACCTAACACGTTCTACAAATACGTTGTACTTATTTCAAGATAAGTATTAACCAAATGTTTACTCAAAGATGGCTCAAGCTTATAAAAGCATGCAAAAGGAGGTCGGATAATTGGTACCTTTTAATTGGTGCCCTTAACAGTTACTTAATTTTATTGAGTACAGCAACGTCTTACATAAATTATTTGTATTTCACCCAAAAAAGTTCGATATAGAACTGTCAATGACAACTTACAGGTCTGTAAGTAGGCGCCCATAACTAGTTGCTCTCGCCGAGCCGCAAGTGGTCGGTGAGATAAAGCACCTCAGCCTATAGATGGGTGGCCGTCATAGTAGTTAAATTACAGAGGATCTCCGTGCTGCGGAATGCACGATAGGCTAGCAGTTGTTGTCGTCAGACAACAGTCGTTAAGCCATGTCAGAGATCTACTGGGCGACTTGAACAAGTCTGATCCCAGGGTGACCGCTGTCCATAAGATAAAGAAAGAATGTTACGATAATGCTAAACAAGATTCTCCCTATTTAACATTAGTAGGGTCAGCGCACAAGATCATCGGTCGACCTTGTAGGGGGCCTGCCCACGCTGCGTCTTCCGGTTCGTGGTCGCCACTCGAGAACCTTTCTGCCCCAACGGTGAATCCTTAAGAGAGATAAATAGGTTGAGTGTGTGCTAAACACATTCTTCTTTTTGTACTAAGACTGCAACATGAATTATAAACGTAACAAATTGAAAAATTGCGCACGACGTTTGACTATTTCACATAACCCGTAATGAATAATCATCGAATTTTCGGAATGGTGACCTGTAATTGGGTGTAAATGCATATTATTGACAGCATAATACGGTTTCCATTTCTTCGAAAATCTAGGAAATTCTCTGAAGTCCATACTGAGATAAATAAATAAGTGAGCGTTTCTTACTTATTCGTGTCACTGTCGAATTAACATAGTGACACGCTTCTAGCTTATAGTTTTTACTGGCTAATTTCCAAATGTTTCTGGCTAATACCTAAGTAAATTAGCCAGAAACAATTTTAGTTCATAAGCAGTGCCCATGTATTTTATATGTAAACTATTTGTGTATGTAGACAATGTCTATAATACACGATCAATGACTGGCGGAAGACAACTTCAAATTTAAATAGTCTGCCGGCTGACAGTAGGAGTGAACCAGAAAAAAATATATTTAAAAATAAATTAAATAAATACTTACTTACTAAATTAGATTGGATAAATATTAGAGATATTGTTAATACATAAAATAGTACCATAATATCAACTGTGATTAACAATAGTTATTAGTTATTTTTTGTATATATCTTTTTGTTTTATTTTTAATTTTCAATTTATTAACATTAATATCTTGTTTATTAAGACTTTTCTCCCGCAGTCAAACCGACTGATCGGTTTTGTGGGGTATTTTTCTGTACTTCTGTGTTAATATTAACGAAACAATAAATAAATAATAAGATATATTCAAAATTCAAAATGTTCGTTTGAATTTCGTCTACTAATTATCTTACACCTTGTATATATTTTAGAATATTATTATGTAACCTGCAAAGTGAATCCTAACGTAGGTTAATTGCGCACTGGCAGCCTGCATTGCGTCCAATGCAGGCTGCCAGTGCCCGTTTACGATTAATATACAGGGTGTCCCAAAACTCAACGTCAAGCCGAAACGGGGTGACAGGATTGATCATAACCATCACGAGAAAAATCTGAAAAAAAATCTATCCCATGCAGTTTAAAAATTATGGGCATTTTAAGAAAAACCTAGAAATTTGATCAAACTGTACCATTTTTCGGTTATTGTGGTTATTCTTTTTTATTTTTGTTCATTTGAACTTTGGAAACGTAATTCTAAATAACATTTCTAGAATCCCAATAAAAAATAATGACACAATTGCCTCAAGTTTCCGAGAATTGAGACTATTTGTTAAACTACGAATTTAAAATTTTCAAGATTCGTCGACTTTGACAGGCCCTCCTATAAAAAAAATGTACTAGAGTGCCTTGGCAAGTGGCATTAAAAGTTGGCGCATTTAATCAGAATTCTAAAATGGTACAATACTTGTTAGTTCCATACAATAGAAAAGAGTAAAAAAATTAAAACCTCAAGTAACCCGATTTTTGCTATCTCATTTTACTCAGTTAAAATGTTTTTAATTCACACAAGCTCTAGGTAGGTTCTTAATTTTAAGACAAAATGATGAGAGAGATGGATAATGGGTATGTTCGCCATGAGTGAGCGAGACAGATAGTGACGCCACTTTTACCAAAGTGAAAAAAAGTTAGTAAAATTAGTAAAATAATTAGGTTTGTTGGAATAAAAGTCAGATGATAGAGAAATAACGTTTTTTATTAAAATAAATGTTCAAATTGTTTACCATCAGCCTCAATACAAGCCCTACATCTTCTTAAAAAAGATCTACTTATTAGTCGGGCATATCTTCGAGAGTTGATCGCCTCAGCTGCTTGAGAAATGCGTTCACGCAGGTCGGCTACGTTCTCAATGGGCTTTGAGTAAACTTTTTCTTTGAGAACTCCCCAATAGAAAAAATCCAGGGGATTTAAATCTGGTGAACGGGCGGGCCACGAGATAGTGCCCGAACGTCCAATCCACCTTCCCGGATATTCCTGGTCAAGGAAATCTCTTACTTGCACTGCGAAATGCGCTGGGCAGCCATCTTGTTGAAACCACATGTCGCGAAGATCTGCTAGTGGTACGTCCACTCATGGCAAACATACCCATTATCCATCTCTCTCATCATTTTGCCTTAAAATTAAGAACCTACCTAGAGCTTGTGCGAATTAAAAACATTTTAACTGAGTAAAATCTGATAGCAAAAATCGGGTTACTTGAGGTTTTAATTTTTTTACTCTTTTCTATTGTATGGAACTAACAAGTATTGTACCATTTTAGAATTCTGATTAAATGCGCCAACTTTTAATGCTACTTGCCAAGGCACTCTAGTACATTTTTTTTATAGGAGGGCCTGTCAAAGTCGACGAATCTTGAAAATTTTAAATTCGTAGTTTAACAAATAGTCTCAATTCTCGGGAACTTAAGGCAATTGTGTCATTATTTTTTATTGGGATTCTAGAAATGTTATTTAGGATTACGTTTCTAAAGTTCAAATGAACAAAAATAAAAAAGAATAACCACAATAACCGAAAAATGGTACAGTTTGATCAAATTTCTAGGTTTTTCTTAAAATGCCCATAATTTTCAAACTGCATGGGATAGATTTTTTTTCAGATTTTTCTCGTGATGGTTATGATCAATCCTGTCACCCCGTTTCGGCTTGACGTTGAGTTTTGGGACACCCGGTATGTATTAATACCGTGACTGTAGGTCCTTCAAAATATAAACTAAAAAACTAATTAGAAAAGTTAAAACAATCGCACAATTTCTTCTTTCCTTATATGTACAGTAAAAACCATACATAAATTTATACAGTAAATTAAGTAAAAAGTGGAGTATAAATACACAGGAATCTATACAGTTCTTGCATGCTCAACCTGTCACCAGGATAGTATTGATATACACACATCAACACAATCTAGGGATATTGAACATTTCATTGATTATCTAGAAAACTATAAACATTTTGTTATGACTGTAAATGGAAGAATTAAAGATAATTTCATGGCCGATATTTAAACATTAACAACACGATGCGATTTTGTTTTTCTAATTAATAAAAGTCTTAAATTAATTAAGCCATAGAAAATTACTGAGTGAACAAAAACATTTTATTCTTATAAAATTATTCAATCGAATTAAATGAATAAAAATCTTACCAAATCTGATAATCAGTAATCGGTATTTCCTCCTCTAACATTAATCACACAGCGGCAACGATTTTCCATACTTAAAATTAAGGTGTCAATGTCTTGCTGGGGTATGCAGTCCCAAGTTCTTTTTAAATGTTCGAAAAGTTGTTCTTCTGTTGTCAAGTTGGGCGGAAAATCCCTCAATGCTCTTCGCTGTAACATGTCCCAGGCGTGTTCAATTGGGTTTAAGTCTGGCGACTGTGGAGGCCAATCTAATACCTGAACATCGTGTTCTCGAAGGGCGGCCCTCACCAGCCGCGCTGTATGGGAAGGTGCATTGTCATGCATGAGCTGAAATTCTTGCCCCGTTAGGGCCCTGAGCGGGACAATGACACGTTCTACTACCTCCTCACGGTATCTATGGGCAGTCATGCTGCCCTGAATCCAAATGAGTTGGGTTCGTCCGCCGATTCGTATTCCTGCCCACACCATAATTGTCCCGCCTTGGTAAGAGTGGACCTCCTGTGGATGTCGGAGACGGCTGACCCTGCCTGGAGTTCTCCAAACGCGTGTTCGTCTCGAATCTGGATGAAATCCATAGCGGGACTCATCAGTGAACAGCACCAATGACCATTGTTGATCACTCCATGTCAAATGTTCTTGAGCCCATAAAAGTCGCCTACCGCGATTGCCACGTCGCAGCGCTGGGACTCGTAGCGGTCTGCGAGCATGAAGACCAACTTCATGCAGCCTCCTTCGCACGGTTTGGTCGCTCACCAGCAGCTGCTGACCCTCCTGGAGCCTTTGCACTAGTTGCATCGCTGTGATATTGGGTAGTCTTCTGGCGGTCATTTGGAGAAATCGATCCTGTCTCTGAGTGGTAACACGATATCTACCTGTGTGCCGTTCTGCCACATCTCCAGTAGCGCGATAACGTGACCACAGCCTGGATACCACATTTTGGCTTGTGCCCAGAGACTCAGCAACGACGCGTTGAATAGCACCGTTTTGTAACATGCCAACTGCCCGTAACATTTCATCTCGACTCAAATGATGGCGTGGCATGACGCTAAAAAGCTTACACAACCAATTGAGAAAAGAAAATAAAACAATTTATCAGGTTTTCTTCAATTAACACGCAAAAAAAATTTTAATGCAACTTCTTGAAATTAGATACAACTCAAGATTGCGCTGTGCTTTGCGTGTTTTCATTTGTTTCTCATTTTAATTTTTAAATTTTGAATAAAGAATAGACAAGGTTTAAATCTGTAAATAAACTTTTTAAGGAAACTAAATAGGTTTTAAACAATAAAGCCATGTTTGATTTCAAAATAACGTATCCCTAGACTTTGTTGATGTGTGTACTCCTAGCGCTGGAACTAAATACCTAACAAATGTGTGATTTGTAGGATATTTTTTTACACAATCATGTCGGGAAACTAGCATGTGTCTTACTTGTTGGTCACTGAAGCATATGATCAAGTTAGCATATCACCAAGCAAATATAACGATATTAGTATCCAATATTTTTGCAGGGATGGTTTCTTAGGCAGTGCTGTGTCACGAGTGAGTAAATTAAAATAAATACTTTGTTATAGCGTGAATTAATAAAGTATGAAAGATTATTAGTTCACAGTTATATTTGAAAGCTTCTTCAGATGGAAGAATCGTACGTGTGATTGACCAGTTCAAGCAGTGGACTTACAAAATTTCACATTTATCATAAAGAACTACTGAGACCAATTTTCCTTTTAAAGTTCAAACGTTAATTTTCCTGTTCATACTTGCATAAAAGAGGGCTCGTCCGGGATTTGAACCCGGGACCTCTCGCACCCAAAGCGAGAATCATACCCCTAGACCAACGAGCCGCTTGATAATAATTTGATATTTCTTGATTATTTTACAATATTTATGACAATGACTAATTAATTGGTTATGGTAGGCACTACTTCACCTACTACTTTCTACCAATGTACCTACTTTCCTTATCGGTAAATTGCAAAACTAATAGAACGGACTAAATCACACCATTAGATCTCCCTTATACCATTTTCGTATGGCTCCCTAAAAATTCAAGCTTTACAAAAATATTGTATCGTTTGAAGTAAAGATATTTATTTTTATATACTGTGGACACGGGTCTCAATCGCGATAAAGATATAGGCAAATCATTACCTTGGTTACCCGACGTTTCGGCATGGATTGCACCAGCCGTGGTCACGGGTCGACTGGTGTGGCTCGGCAGCGGTCGCTTATCGCGATTGAGACCCGTGTCCACAGTATATAAAAATGTGTACAAATCGCGAAAGTTTAAAAGCATTAAAGTTTGCTTTTTAGGGTTCCGAACCAAAAGTCAATAGTAACAGGGACACCCTATACCATCCCGTGGGTATCGTAAAAGGTGACTAAGGGATACACCAGGTAGTCAGGCAGTAGGCCACCTGTGTTCTAGCTAACACCTCATTGCGGTCACCAACTGGCATACCAAGCGCGGTGACTAAGGCAAACTCCTCCAAATGGCTACGTTATAGAAACCTTTGAAGGAGGCTTATATCCAGCAGTAGACGATATCAGGCTGATGATGTACAGAAAGCAATGATATTCTCGAACCTTATTCATAGTGAAGCCACTGATCTTCTTTATTATCGTATTGGCAGTTGTTACCCCGGTACCCAGGTATCAAGAGTTGTTCAAGATGTTCATAGGCCTCTGATATGGCATGACGACTGTTGTCCAACCAAGAAAAAGGAGCGGCAGCTTAACGTGCCCTCCGAAGCTGGTCACCGATACGAAAGATCACCCATCTATAGTCTGACCGCGTGATTAGGCTGATGATGTACAGAAAGCAATCACATTTTCGGGCCTTTATTATTCATAGTGAAGCCACTGATCTTATTATCGTATGAGCAGTGGTTACCCAGGTGTCAGAGTTGTTCAAGATGTTCAGTAGCCTCTGATATGACTTGACAACTGTTGCCTAACCAAGAACTAAGACCGGCAGCTTAACGTGCCCTCGGAAGCTGGGCACCGATACAAACGGTCACCCATCTATAGACTGACCACGTGCTTAAGTGAGTGCAACTAGCTATGACCGCCTCAAGTTCAAGTTACTGTTGATATTTCACTATAGAAGTAATAAAACAATTCAGCAACTTTTAAATAGTCTTGATAAAAGATTTTCTTTAATAGATGTCTCTATCGATCCATCGATCTTACTTGTAATAATTGAGGTCACAAAGACCTCTCCAGTAGGTACCCAACCTACATAAGTATAATTGATTTAAAGACGAAGCAGAGTATAACCATAAAAGACATTTTAGGGACCGAAAAAGATACCTATCGCCAAAAAAGGTCCAGTTCTAAAGTTGTCCAGATACCAATTAGAACAGGTTTTCCTGTAATTGACAATGAAGACCGTAAAGTGGTAAAAGATGTTTGGAGAGTTCTTTATAAAAGAACAGCAAACCAGCTCATCGAACCAGAACTCATGCAGTCCATGATATCTGGCTTATGTATCACCCTATCTTTCCTAGATGTAGAACAGTTGCCAATAGTTAGGAAGCAATACATGCATGTGTAAAATACCTCTAATGCATGTTTCAGGTTTAGTCTCGTTAGCACTTAACTAACGAATTATCCCATACGGACAACATTGGACTAAAAAAATAAACATGTAGAATGTAATAAGGAAGGAATAATCGTTGTGTGTTCTAAGAAGAAATATACTATTATTTCTATAGATGTCTTCAAAAACAGGGCTCGTCCGGGATTTGAACCCGGGACCTCTCGCACCCAAAGCGAGAATCATACCCCTAGACCAACGAGCCGCTTGAAAATACATGCTATTTTATGATTCTTTTACTATGTTTACTATAACTGGTAATTAGTTATGGTAGGTACTACCGACTAATGTACTTTCGTCATAAATAATTAAATTAGACGCCGTCAAGGAGTTGACTTAACTTTTTTACATAATTTTCGCGCCCAGTTAGAATAACAGGATCACCCCATACCATCCCGTGGGTGTCGTAAAAGGTGACTAAGGGATACACCAGGTATCGGGCAGCAGCGCCTGTTTTTTTTATTTATTTATTATTATTGTACAACTACAGATAGTTCTTAAAGCTAAGACATAGGCCCACAAAACTTTTAAACCGTTTGTCTGTGGACTATATACTATCTCATAAATATTTCTTTAATAATAGCTTAAATTTATTTTTATTTGGCTCTTGTCTAATTTCCACAGGTAAACATAAATACAACAGGTGTGTATTAGCTATCACCTGACTGCGGTCACCAACTCGCATTACAAGCGCGGTGACTACAACAAACCGCTCCAGGAAACAGGAGGAGGTCTGGGTCCAACAGTGGGCGATTTTAGGCTCATGATGCAAGCAACGTGCCTGTGGGCGGTCTTTTTTGGGGGTTCGACTATCGACAAAGGGTGGTTAGAATTGGAGACGAACCAGTGGGTCGGTTTTTAGGGATGTTTTGTACTACTATCACTTGTCCCATTAAGGATTGAAGGACGCTTATTTCATCGTTAAAAATGCAAACGAAGGGTCATAGAGGAAAATAGTGGTCACGGTATCTATACATATAATAAAATCTTAGGAAAGTCAAAACTGTACATTGAATATTTTTAAAAAGGATACTTGGGGCGTGATCTACAATCGATATCGAAGCCAAAAATATAGTTTGTAGAATTTTTGTCTGTTTGTCTGTATGTATGTCCGGGCTAAACTCAAAAAGTACTGCATGGATTTACTTCACATTTTGCATGAATATTACTAAGAGGTCGGGCCAACATATAGGCTATATATATAGGCATATCACGCTATCACCTACGGGAAGGAGCTCTGACAATTTATAAAATTTAACGCGGGTATTACCGCGGGGCACAGCTAATACACAATATAGGAAAAATTACTGATCGTCTTCGTGCTTCATTTTTAATACCTTGTGTTACTAAGGTATATTAAATTTGCTTATAATAGTCGTTATTTGGCATAGAATACTTATTTTTAAATAGTACTTATCTTTCAGTCTATTTACCCGTGCAAATCCGGGGCGAGTCACTAGTAGGAAAATAAAAAGTGTTGTGTGAAATTGAATAATGAAATTTATTCAGCACTTGGGTATTTACATACACTTGTACTTGTCAAGCTCACAATGTATTACATAAACACAGTTTAAAAACAGTAATTAAAGCAACAAAATCTTTGAATTAGTCCGTCCGTGCGGTCTGTTTCGTCACATATATTTTTAATATCCTTAAATAAATAATAAATAGCAAGTTACTAAGCTATTATTGTTACATTTAGCAATAGTATATCAAATTAAAGAATTGAAAACAACGATCAGGTGGCTAGCGCAAAAGGCTCTTAACCAGTAACTTAATTTAAGCGACTAATACCTGAGGGAACCCATATGGGGTTCGGGACACAACTCAGACGCTGAAGTAAAAAGATGGAATTCCAAATGGGGGTCAGATCACTTGCCCGGGATTACCGATCACGTGTTAAGTGGGCAACGCGATCCTCGCCGCTTAGGAACCCTAGCTAGCCTGCGGCTTTCTCTAGCTACCTAGGTGGACGATGTTGTTTTATTAACAATATACTTATATATTTCTAAATATATACATAATATAATAATAATAATATAATATTTAGGGACTAGGTCACACAGATCATCCTAGCCCCAAACTAAGCAAAGCTTGTACTAGCTATGGGTACCAGGCGACGATATACATACTTACATAGGTAGATAAATACTTATATACATAGAAAACATCCATGACTCAGAAACAAATATTCGTGCTCATCACACAAATATTTGCACTTACCGGGATTCGAACCCAGGACCACCAGCTTCGTAGGCAGGAGCACTACCAACTAGGCTACGGTGACCGTCACAAAATATTAATAAATATAAAAATGTATGAAATGTATGTAAAGGGGTATGATTATCGCTTTGGGTGTGAGAGGTCCCGGGTTCAATGTATGGTGTATATATAAATTACATCCAGACACGGAACATATAAGATTTGTGGTGGGTGAGGATCGAATCCACGAGCTCCGCTTAGCAGTCAGGGACACTTACATTAGACCAACAGGTCAGTATATATATCATTATTAATTATTGTTATATATCATAGTATTGATATCATTTTCACATTACATTTACTTATTGGTCCCGAACTAAACACGCCCATATCTTGTAATAAAATAATGAATGCCTAATATTTGACCTTTTACGACAACGGTTCACCAACTTCTACTTATTGTGGAAATTTTCCCGGCAAGTGTGTTTTTAAAAGATGTAGAATTTTCCAATTGGATGCAAAAAGACCCGGGTTCTAATCCCGGACCAAGTCTGTTTTATTAACAAGCAATCTATTTACTTCCCACAATTGTAATCTCGATGCCAGTCCGAAAATTTATAACCACAACTTTTGAAACGGTTCTCGGAGGACATTTGAATGTTTTAACATTACTTAGGGAGGACTCGGTTTTGTTCGGGGAAACTGGAATCATCTTAATGCCAGTAATTATACGGATTCAACGAATGACTCGGTCATAAGTAAACAAACAGAATGCCCTATTTACAATCGTAAATTTAGAGTCAACTGAGTCAAGTCGCCGCAAAAACAACTGAGACAAAGCAATAAGTACCTCTGTTTGAATTAATTTCTATGAGTTCTAAGTTCTAAAACATTTTGCTTTTTTTAAGGGCGTATAAAATGGATACTTACATACTTAATTGCTACGCATCAAGACTCCTATAAATTAAGGCATTGTTTTCTAAAGATATACGATAGGTAGGTACGTATATGTTATTGATTTATCCCCTTCGAAAGCCATAATCCGATTCTTCTAAGACATTCTCATGATTTGCTCGCAATAATAAAAGTAATTATGGTAATAAACTGCAATAATACTGGGTTTATTATCCATAGCTGATTGATATGATTTTAAATGGTTTTAACTAAATCGGAATTTCTACTCTAGTCTATTAGAAAAGAGTTACAAATAGAAATTTGAGCATATTTATGTTAATTTAATCTTTATGGCAAATAGTCAAATATACACACACTGAACATTTAATTACAGTAATGCGTGTCTTATCATTGCAATTTCAGTAAGTAGTAAGTAAATTTCATTCAAATACCATGTTTCTAATTGTTGTTTTTGTACTAATATATCGTATTGTCACAACATTTCCTAAAATATTGAAGATGCCGCTTTTCATTTCATAACTGCCAACAAGCAGATAAATTGCCAGTACCACTACCCCCATGTCTGTAACTCCTTTCTTCTTTCACTACCTAGGTTGCCTGGAAGAGATCACACCTTGTGATAAGGCCGCCATTTGTACTGTAAAAAATTGTATATGTTGTCAGTTTGTAGTGTTTCTTGAGGTGTACAATAAAGAGTTTTATTGATCTATCTGTCAGTCACATCCTTAATGTAATTATATTTTTTTCTTAATACTCATATAACAGTAATTAATTATAATTGACAATTATTTCTTTTCTTTATTATTTCATGACTAAAAACAGTTAACAGCTTGTAAATTGTTTTTTTTTGTATGCCAAGTAGGCGGATACATCCTACATGTTTCATTTTTAAATACACTCTATAATCTATCTATGTTGAAGAAAATTAATCAATCGAAAATGAAATTGAAATACGTACATTGTGCGTAGAAAAATGTTGGTTCTTGAACAATAAATCAACAACAAAATCAAATAAAAGCTCTATCATTCCAATCTCTAAAAATGTATGGACAGAAAAATCACGGTATGAATATTTCATTACGTCTCTAAGCACTAAGATTTATAGATTGTTGACATTAAAAATTGTAATTAAAAATAACATCAATCAGAGACGGTGGGTGAGGCACAATGGTTTCCTAAGCCCCATAATTTTTGTGGGTCCCAGTATAAAAGCTCGGAAAAAGTGCCGCTTGTCACTTGAGTGACGACTAGGCATTGTGACTTTTGTTATAAAACCTGTGGAACTTTATCTTGAGACCGTCATTAGGTAAATATTAAGTTATCGTTAAACAGAGTGAATAAAAATATAGCATGCATTAGTGAATAGGGACGGGAATAAAATTGTATTTACGTAATATAAACGGGATAAATACTCCGCTGACGGAGATAAAGGTCCAGACAGACTTAGGAGTAAAGATATCGGAAGACCTGAAATGGGAAACACACATAACAACGATCACTAAGAAAGCCAAAAATCTTATTTACCTGACTAGAAAAGCCTTTGGAGTTATAACTCCCGAAATGATGCTCAAAATACACAAAAGCATCATCAGACCAATACTAGAGTACGCTTTTCAAGTCTGGAACCCCTACTTTATCAAGGACATAGATCTTCTGGAGAAAGTACAACGTAGTTTCACCAAAATACCACCATTACTGAAACGACGTTCATACGACGAACGCAGAGAAATCCTGAAACTTACAACACTAAAAGATCGCAGGGAACGTGGGGATCTAATTGAGACGTTCAAGATCTTAAATGGGCATTATGACATAGAAGGCTTCGATAAACAATTCCTACGCAGTGATAAGTCCCATTTACGAGGACATCATCTTAAATTGTGTACCACTTTATCTCACAACTACCCTCACAAACACTTTTTAAACAATAGAATAGTCAAAGCGTGGAATAAACTCCCAGAAAACGTAATCTCAGCCCAAAATGTGAATCAATTCAAAAATAGACTCGACAAATATCAAAGCTGCAATAGAAACTAGTGGAGAAGAGCTGGATACAGGCACTTACCAGTTGAATCAACTGCTTGCCTGTTCACTAGTAATAATAATAATATTGACGTGCCTGTTGGCGTGGTTGGCAAATGCTTGCTTTTCACGCCGCAGATCGTAGGTTCGATTCCCACCCAGGACAGATATTTGTGTACATGAACATGTCTATTTGTCCTGAGTCTGGGTGTAATTATCTATATAAGCATGTATTTACAAAAGATAAGTAGTATATGTAGTATATCAGTTATCTGGTTTCCATAGTTCAAGCTCTGCTTAGTTTGCGACCAGATGGCCGTGTGTGAATAATGTCCCAGGTATATCCCAGGATATTATAATATACAATAAAAAAATCCTTTGTCTACGGTATGGCCACTATTGTAATATCTTTTTACTCTAAAATGGTGTTAGCTTCATTTTTTATATTAATTAATAATGTTTACCTATTCAATACAGCACATTGTACAAAATGTAATGGTAGTCATAGTTGTTAATAAGTTCATTTTATGATAGACCCTGAAACAAAATTGCCTTGTCTTATACTTTGAACTTGGATGGCTGTTCCTTTCTTTCTTCATTTTGGAATATAAAAAAATAATAAAACCTTATTACTACTCTCGGCCACTGAAGAGCGCGGACGTGCAAGCGAGTGGTAGTTTGCTCGAATAAACCGAATCATTTCATACCTTAATTTGTTCTCTGTATAAAATCTATCTTTATTCTCATCAGCCGTTTCCGCGTCAGTGGCTGTGGCCATCTAAGCTAAGCTAAGACCGGACCATGTTTCAAGCACATGGTGATAAAGTTATTTTATAAATCTATATATGTTGATTATGGGTGATTTATTTTATATTTTTATTATTCTCGAACCTCACACAGATCTAAGAATAATAAAATATCGGCAGATACAATACATTAATACTTTATGTACTATATATAAAACGTGATGTGGGCAACACATCATGTCTGATTTATTCAACATTTTATATATTTTTGTACGTCATAGATAACTATTAAAAATAAATTCTTGAAAGAATTTATCCTAACTTTAAGCTTAAGGATGCCTCGCGATCACATAACATATATGTACTTTTATTACGGGTGAACATGGAAACTGTGATACTGACCCTTACATTAACAGCACAACCCCGCAGAAAGCACGCTTGAAATCAGAACAATAGACTATATTATATCGCTCACACAAATAATTGTCACGCCACTACATTAACCAATGTACAGACGCCAGTACATCCACCTATCCCTAATCTGTCAAATTTCTTTTATCGACTTTCAACTTTATCACATAAGCATACGGTTCACTTTCAATTGGGGAAATTTGACAGATTGGAGTAGCTTGACATGCTGGCGTCTGTACCATATCATTATAAACAGCCCAATATCGTCCACTGCCGAACAGGCCTCCCCCAAAGGTTTCTATAATATTGCCATTTGGAGGGGTTTGTCTTACTCACAGCGCTTGGCGTGCGAGTTGGTGACCGCAGTTAGGTGGTAGCTAGTACATAGGTGACGCTTCTGTCCAACTACCTGGTATTTCCCTTAGTAACCTTTTAAGACACCCACGAGATGTTATAGGGTGGCTCTGTTGTAGATGTAGACAAGATGATAAGATGTAGACAAAAGCATGCAAGATTAAGACACAGGGTGACTTAAGATTAATGTATAACATTAAGTCACCCTATGTTTTAATCTTGCATGCTTTTCTCTACATCTTGATTACAATAATAATGATAAGTGGAAGAGCGGAGACTCCAAAGACAAGTAATCCTTTGCTTAAAAGTTGTTCGCCAAATATGTGTATCTGTAAGCCTTTTGCAATCGAAATAAACAATTTATTTATTATTATTTATTATCTGTTATTTATTCTAGGCCGGCAACCACACGGCTAGAAATTCAAAGTTGGTAGTATTTATTTCATGTTAATAAAAACAGACTATGTTCGTACCCAAACAACATTGTTAGCTTCATTTTATATGACAGACTGGTGTAGTTTCATCGCATTTAATTATAAGAAGCGGAACAGAAAGCGACTTGAACATAAACAGATCAAGTACAGCACGAGCTATATAACTTCAGCGTATTTACAGGAACAAAAGTGACGTAGGCGTGAGGACTGAGTAACGCGGAAATGCATGGTGGAAATATAAGCTTTCTTCTTTCTTGGTATTTCATAATCATATTTCGTATCGACACACACTTGCCGAGCTGGCATGATGATGAAGACTCATATCTCTTTACAGCGTGGTTGGTAAATGATTGCCTTTGACGCCGGAGGGCTGGGTTTGATTTCCACCCAGGGTCCCTACCGGCTAAGTCGCCGAACATCGAGTTCTTAAATGGCGTTTAAATAAATTAAGGTTAACAATGACTTAATCAATCTTTAAATCGGCTTCAACGTTGACAATCGATTCCGGACCATTTACGACGTCACATGTGCTCATGGAAGCCGATTTAACGATTGATTAAGTCATTTTTAACCTTTATTTATTTGAACTCCATTTAGGAAATCGATGTTCGGCGACTTAGCCGGTAGAGACCCTAGTCAGATATTTGTGTGCATGAACATGTCTGTTTGGGTGTAATTATCTATACAAGTACTTATGTATTTAAAAAGAAAAGTGGTATATCTAATATATCAGTTTTCATGTTTCCATAGTACAAGCTCTGTTTAGTTTGGGATCAGATGGCCGTGTGTGAATAATATCCCAGGATATTATTATTAATTCCTATGCTCGCAGTCATAGACTCTTGTGTTTTTCAGTTTTTTTTTGGGAGAACGCCCTAAAGCGTCGTGAGTCTCTTATATAGTCTGTGTAACAATACATAATTATTACGATGCTTTACTTCGACTCCGCGCCAATGTTTTCATATTTTCCCATAAATTTCATTTGGTGTTTAGTGATAAACATATTGGCTAGAGACCTAAGAACAGCCGGGACCCTGAAGAGCATAGCAAAACTGAAAAATGAAGTACATATAATATTTATTAGTTTAATTTTCTAGACTGCTCGCTGACTTGGTCTAGTTTAGTAAAGTATAACAACTGATTCCAATTAAACTTATTCGGGAACCATAATAACCAGAAAACACTTCCCATTTAAATATAATTTTTTAGTTTATTGCTTAAATTAGTTCCATAATTAGGGCCTGCTTAGGAAATGAAGGGGCTAGTCCCCGTAGCGTGCGGTGTGAATGTGTTGACATCACAGATATCTAGTATTTAATGCTCTGAGGTTGACATAATTACTTTGTTAACAGGTGTTTATGATATTACTATTGAGCACCCGAATGCAAACGCATATTCACGATAGCATCATTTTTCTTTATAAAAATAAACAACGTTACGAATGAAATTAGTACACATTTATAATACATGAAATATAATTACTTTAAATATTCGTCAAAATATTCGCCTGACAAAGAAAACAATTACTACTTCGTAATTTTTTTTCTATAAATATTAAAATATTGTGTGTTCTTTTAAACTATACTAGAAAATTAATTTAATATACTTAGATAAACTTGTAATATAAACTAGAATAAAAATAAACATGAAAAATAAAAATCTTGAATCTTTTTTCGTATTAAGACTCGGAATGTGGGGTGCATTCTCTTTTCTGTATGATTTTACAAAAATATTGTAAACCTATGCAGAATACTTAATTCAGTCATCTTTTGAGTTTAGTATTCAAAGATAAAGAATTTATTTATTGCGTAACTGTGTACAATAAGGTCTTATCATAACGTAACAGTTTTTTAGGATCAACAGGCTACCCATATCGGATATGCAATACAAACAACGCCGTCCCCGGAGAATAAAATGATAACTGCCATTGTCTTAGTGTTAGTGTTATGTCATTTCTGGGATCTGTGGGTGGTAATACATCAGCTCAATTTTTTCGTAATTTTTATACAGTTATTTTACGAAGTTACAAAACTTTACAATAGTATTCATAGATTTAAGGCAGGCCTTAAATTACGAGAAAAAAATGTTAATATAATATTATCGAAATGTATTCCTACTTGTTAGTATGATAAACATTCATAGAATTATGTTCTCGTGAAAAATATTCTACTAGAAAATGATAAACGCAGTTACCATTTTATTCTCGTTCAAAACCAAATAGACGCTTAATATAACGATGTGTTAGTAAAATTACGTTTATGGTTTTTAACAGTAAGAGATATTGTCATCATCAGATGGAAATAATGGAAAATTGAGGTACACGAGGCTACATATCAAGCTATACATTTCCAGTATAACCTGATCCCGCGTTGTATAGGATTTCCATACAATGAGAGGTCAGCTTATATTGGAAATGTATAGCTTGATATGTAGCCGTGTGTACAAGACCTAGTTGTCATCAAAAAGACGCCTAAATACAATATTTCAAAACGATAATCAGCCGTCAACCTCTAATACTCATAATGCTATTGATAATCGCGAAGGTGAAAAAGGAGGAGAACCAACACTGTCTTTTGTTGATTTGGTTGCAACATTACAACCTAAAAATATTTATGATTCTATGTTGTCGGACAAAACAATTATTATCAGTGAAAGCATAACAGTGTGTCATCAAAATCTGACTATCAGAACCCTGATCATAATGAAGACCATGTTGGAGAAGACCAAGCTGAAATTCATTCATTTCGTAGGTACAGTTCAAAATCGACACAGGGAAAAAATACTAGAAAACGTAAATAAGATTTAAACGAAGGACAAGTTGTTACGAACAAAAAATTAAAAAATCAGGAGAAGCCTATAGCGACTGCAGATCGAAGAAAATATACGAAAAAAATGTTTCAAAAGCTACTTGTAAGTAAACGAGAAAAATTTGGCGAAAAAATAACTCATGAGCAAAGAGAGTAGCAAAGCAATATTATAAAATAGGAGAGCATAAGAGACAGTGGCAATATATCGTAAATCATACATTAGGCAAAGATGTTAAGCCAGTCACTCTAGACTAGACCGAAAACGCACCCGAACTCAATCGAACAACTACTTCTTTACAATTGATTAAAAAAAGAATAAGTATGCAAAACATTTTTCATAAATACTCTAAGTATTTCACATCAAACCGTTTATACAGCACTAGAAAATTTTAAATGTGACGAAAATTTTATAGACAAACGAGGGTGATATGAAAATAAGCCACGTAAAATGCCCATTGAATTGTTCCCCACTATTGAGTCTCATTACGTAAGAAAAGATTTTACAAGGAAATACCTTTCAGAACTATCTAACATAACCTTTACAGAGGCTGGTTTGGACAGCAAGAATTTGTCTTCCTCTTGCCCACTAAATGTAAATACGAGTCAGTATTCAACACCAAGTTTAATTATTCACTATTTAAACCAAAAAAAGACCAATGCTTTCAGTGTACCCGTTATCTGACTCTCTCCTCGTCTCTACTCGTTATCTGGCTGACTCAAAAACTCAAGAAACATTGCACGTAAAATATGACAGTCATCAAAAGAATAAAGAAAGAGTACCTACAACAAAAAGAATCTGTTGATCCCTCAGAAACAACTGTAGCAATCTTCGATTTGGAAAACGTTTTGAGCATCCCACAATCGGATGTTGGATCTTCCCACTACAAAAGGAAGTCATCATCATCATCATATCAGCCGAAAGACGTCCACTGCTGGACAAAGGCCTCCCCCAAAGATCTCCACAATTGCCGGTCTTGCGCTATCCGCATCCAGCGATTTCCAGCGACCCGCACAAGATCATCGGTCCATCTTGTAGGGGGCCTGCCCACGCTGCGTCTTCCGGTTCGTGGTCAAAAGGAAGTATCCCATTTATAATTTCATTGCCTATGATGCTACTCAGAGTAAAGGTTATTGTTATGTTTGGCATGGTCAGATTGCTAAAAGGTGGGCAAATGAAATTGGTAGTTGCTTATCGCAATTTATACTTAATGAAAAACAAAACGATAACCTATCATTTTACTCCGACGGTTGTTGCGGACTAAATAAAAACAGATTTATATCCGCTTTCTATATTTTTGGTGCACCGAAGCTTTAATTGAATCACACATCGATTCTTTCAAACTTGCCATGGCCAAAGTGAGGGGTATTCCATGCATTCCAACATTGAACGTGAATTAAAACATATAGTTTTATAAACGCCTGATTAGATGTACACAATCATTATGAACGCAAAGGTACATGGAAAAATAATATCAAGTTAAAGAAATGGCGCAAGCAGAGTTTTACAATATAAAAGATTTAATTGACAATAAGACATGGTTAAAAAATGAGCAAAGCACATTAAAATCCATCTACCTATTTTAAAATAGAAATACAACTTAAATCCTGATATTTCCGAATTAAATACAGAGTCTGTCAGAGAAATAAGAAGCAGACGGGATACCAGCAAGTTACCAATCCCAAGACCTGGCTATGTGCGCGAACTCCAAAAGTTATACACTAGATATTCCAAGTAATTATCGTGGTTTTTACGAGTCCTTGACTTATGAAAGTAGCTGTTCTGGTAGCAATAACGATAATGAAGAACATCATTACGATTAGTCACCCATCTTTATTTTATTAATGAACATTATTAATTTTAAATAAATTACTTAGATAATTTGTTATAATTTTGACAAATTATCTAAGTAATAGATTATATTAATAATTTGTTTCGTGTAATAATAATAACTTTGTATTAATAATAATTCAGATTATATGGGATCGTAAGGCTGACTTTAACATTATTACTAAATGAAGGTACAAAGAGTTAAGTCAAGAAAATTTCTGTTGTTTTTCACTATTTTGTACTTTATGTTTTCATTTTTTGGAGTGAGAACCTAAATTCTTTTTAATCAACGATTTGGAAGACAATTAGTTGCAAAGTTAATATTCAAACACTTGTAATCATTAAAACTAATATTGATTACCATATCATAGTTTCATTGGGATATCAAAATAAAATCCTTAACAGAAATAAAATATACAATATTTACTAGAAGAAGACGATATGAAAGTATTATCATCAACACTTGCATCCTAAAAGCCGTAGAATAAAATGATAAGTAAAGAGTGCAATATTTGATTCTGTTCAGGCTGTACGGATAATCGACATTATAGAACTTAGACGATGATTAATTTTGATTAACTTCTTATTTTTAAAATAATATCTATAGTTTAATAATTAGACGTGTTTCACTTAAATATTCCGAACACACAAAAAATAACTTATTTTCAAAGCTAACAATCACCAGTCTACCTCCAGTATTTAAGGAGCAATCGACGAAAACATGTTTTTTATTTTTCCTGAAAAGTGGAGTTTTAGTAATTATCATTTTATTCTACGGGGACGGCGACAAGTCTATTAAATTCAAAAATATTTTAACCTCATTAATTTTATAGAATTTCACTGTTCTCTAATTTTTTGTATGGCAACTCGTGTGTATAATAAAAAAAATAAACTATTTTATTTTGTATTATATAAACGTTAATTAAATAAAATTTGATTTTATTCAGTTACAGAAAAAAATCTATGCTAAATTTAAATTAGACCATAATGCTGGGTAAAACTCAACAACTGTGCCCTTTTTTCAGTACTTGGTAATTGTTTTAGTGTTATTTATTTTGTAAATATATTTTTTATTGACCTGTACAGATTTGTGCGCCGGAAACGGCAGAATATTTTGAACATTTTTTAAACTGCAACAACCTGTGACAACTATATTCCTACAAATAAATATTATATTCTATAGCGTATAGATTTTCGCAAAATGGTTTAAATAAAGTGTTAACAGTTTAAGTAGTGTCGTAAGTATCTGCATTCTACTCTCCTTCTGCCAGTCAGGTATTTGGGCCACTCTGCTCCTCGGACGATTTCAAATAGTATTAGTATATAAAACGCGTCACCCAGTTCCTTCGCCTCACCACAAAAGCTGTAGCTTGCAAGCTAAATGGCTGGCTCCCTCTCGCGGCCGGCTAATGAAATAAGATCCCGGCTCCGCTAAGGAATGGCGGAATTAAAACTACATAAATGAGCGGCCGCCATTCCAAATGGGAAATTTTACAGTCCGTGCAAATTGTAGGTCCCAGTGGAATATCCTTCCGTGGATTTTATTACATTTTGTTTTTTTTTAATAATCATAGGCAAGATAGCTATGCAAGGAGTAAAATCAATAGTGGACATAAATTAAGGATCTTATTTTTGCAATAAAATAAAACGACGTATAGCACAATACATGTAAAATCACACTAATATTATAAATGCGAAAGTTTGTGAGCGTATGAGTCTGTATGTATGCTACTTATTCACGTCTAAACGGCTGCAGCGATTTTAATAAAACTAGGTATGGAGTTAGCTGAAACCCTGGATTAACACATAAGCTATAATTTATAAACATTGACGCGGGTAAAACCGCGGGGCACAGTTAGTATACAATAAAAGAGATTCTTTCCCCACTCAAGAACAACGATCAGGTGATGGATTTAGTGAAAATAATATTTTTCTTACAAATAGTAGGTAATATATTCATAATGACATCATCATTCAAAATGGAGTACCGTATAAGAAAAAAACATGCGGAACAATCTTTGGGGACTGCCGATAGAAGTGAAAACAATTTTTAACACATAAGTAATTATATATACAACACTAGCTGTGCCCCGCGGTGTTACTCGCGTTAAATTTTATAAATTTCTTTGCTATAAACCTCACGGAGCCCGAGACCTTTCCAACGAATGCAAAACCGTGGAAATCGGTTCGTGCGTTCTGGAGTTATAGCGTCAGGAAGGAAAACCCGACTTATTTTTATATAGTAGATAATATTGTATAAACTCTATAATATAATACATATCTCTCACGGTAAGCGACGATATGACTTGACGATGTCGTGTGTTTCACGCTTTTTGTGCACCCAAAAAGTTTACATATTACATACATATAGCTCATGGGAAGCCTGACGTGACAATGACGCGAGTTCCATAAATTTTGTTCAACCAAAATGTGCTGAACGTGTCTCAAGAAGTTTTTACTTCAAAAAATAATCTCCACACAGACAATACTTACATGAGAAAACCTTTTGGCAGAACATCTATGGATAATATGTCCAATTTTATTGTTATTCATCAAATATGTTTTATCAATGGTTAGAAAAAATAGCCTAGCTCATTAAATAAGCATACGGTATGATGGTTAGTGGTTCTCGTGACCTATGGACGCTTGCATATGCCGGTACACCAGTCACGCTTCCCTGACCCGTCTCCGCTTCAACATGTCCTCTTGTAATCCTGCCCACACACTGGAACACAACATTAAAGTAACATGGCTGCGGTGTTTTGTAAGACTCTGAAACAATCAATCCTTTCAAACAAAATCTTAAACCATGGCTTTGTTGACTTTTACAACACTGTTTTAATATGCTGATGAGATGTTACTTATTATGATATTCCAAACATTTCACGTTTATTTAATAACGCCGTCTCTAATACGTGAAGTATTTTGTTACGTCATCAATGAAAGTCAATAGGCAACATAGAATGTTTATACAAATGCCATTACTAATGATTCACTTTACGATATTGATCGATTGGTTGAAACTACTATATAAGCGGCTCGTTGGTCTAGGGGTATGATTCTCGCTTTGGGTGCGAGAGGTCCCGGGTTCAAATCCCGGACGAGCCCTCTTTTGCAATACATTTTATGAAATAGGGGTGTTTATATGGAACCGTCACCAATAACTTTAAGATTCGGAATTATTTTACGGACAAGTCTTTTTTGCTTCCAAAACTATGAGTGGATGAAAGAGTTCGGCAACGCGTGAACGACGTCATATGTGTTACAAGCTTTATAGGCTGCGATACTTGCTACCAGTACCACAAGTAACTTGCTAGTATAAATAAATGCCCTCTGGCAAACCTTGATGTAACCTATTTATATTATATATTTTAATGACATATATACAAGAGTGACTTCTATTATAACTGAAATGAGTGTGCGATTCTAGAGGTATATGAGGGAACATTTTACCCCGATTTTTATGAAAGTAACTAGATATGCCTTTTTACTTCTGTACTGAAATAAAGTCTTCAGCTGTGCTGAATGTATAAAGTCTCGATATTATGATAACCATCAACACCGGGTTTTAAGATTAAAACATTATATTGAAACCTGTCACATCTGCATTTTCTCTTCTCCAAACACCTGCGATCCGTGGGTATTCGCACACACCGGTTCTAGGTTCATTCACCAACTCCAATCACTTCAGAATCGGTTCATGAGATCGGTATCGTGGGTGCATTTCCCCAAAAAAAGCATTGGATGAAGCAAGCGTCCAAAAAATTCTTTGACTCTACTACTCACCATCCTTGAATGGTTTACCAGCATTTGTCAAGACAAATGCTGGTAAACCAATTACACCCTTTGTTACCTGTCACATAAGCACTGTCATTCCAGTAACGTCCATGAAGATCCAAACGACGAGTTCGCCTCTTACCTAGAGCAAGTCAAGACAATTAAAAACTCTCGTGACACAACGCAATTGTTTTCTTGAACTTAATACAAATCTAACATAATTCATTAGAACTAAACTTATACCTATAACCTACATTACTTAAAATACAATTAACAATATATTTCAATTGTGTAAAAGGTATTCTTTTTCACAAATCCCTCTCGATTATACGTAGCACCACATTATGCAAAAAAATAATAATCATTGTCGTTCCCTTCCTGAAACTCTAGATGAAAGTGAGGGCTTACGAAGCCCTTTGAAAGAAGTCATCGGACCTTGATTGATGGCCAAGAACAGATTTATTATGTTAATTCACCGTTATTGTGTGGACCACCGCTAATGAAGTTTTAATTCTATTTAAAGAGCCTCGAGAATGGTTTTTTGTGAAGGTATTCTTAAATTGATTTCTCTGTCAAATAATATCACCTTGAGAAGCTGCCTCGTTAGTCAGGCGGTTGCTTGTTAACTCAAATATAGGCGCCTGTATTCGAATCCGGAATCGGGCTAAACAGATTTACTACACAAGTCTTGGAAGGGAATCCCCTTTGTCTCGTAGAGCAAGTAAAACTATCAGTTCTACGCCAAGCGTTATGGTAGTGAAGGATAGATACCTATTTGCGAGCTATATTAAATGCCTACGAAGTTGGCTAGCCTCCGATGAGATTGGCTGCCGTTGGCGAAATTTGACCAGAAGCACTAATACATTAGAAAATAAGCCATAACCATTGGGGTAAAAGAAAGGAAAGGCATTCACTGCTAGAAACAGGGCTCGCCCGAAGATGACACATATTCCTGATAAATGGTTCGTTATTAGTGCACATTTGAATTGTGGTGTTAGCGAAGAATGGAGAAAATGAGTTGGACCCGTTGGAAAAGATACGCCCAGTAGCCTAGGTCTAGAAGTTAGAAAAGTATTTTTATGTAGTTTGTTTTTTTAATTTTCTTTTAATATTTGTCATTTTTCTTAATTTATTTTATTCTGAAAAATGTCCTAACGACCAAATTTTTTGTCAACTCTTTATATCCTCTAACATTCTAAAGTTATTTTAAAATTTGAACAAATATTTTAAAACTCGAACTCGGAACTACCCTTTTAAATTTTCCTTTCATCCTAAAACGGTCAACATTCGAACTACCCTCAATGGTACACAGGGGGTCGAATTGAAACGGCGATGTCTTCTAATGTCAATCCCGTGCGATATCTGTGGCGATATCATAACTTCACAATAACGTCTATCGAGCGTCGATGACAGCTTTGTAACAACGGCTCGAGTTAGAAGATAGACGAGGCCGCTTTACGTGTTACTATCTACCACAGAATAGATTCCAACTATCTCATGATATCTATGCATTTATATCTGTACCTTGTGTTTTATGTATTTAATTTAAACGTCCTTCTTTTTGAAGTCTGTTAATAAAACTAATTTTATTGTCCCGCAATTTCTTGGGTTAACATACGAGTAGCAAAATCGAATCTAGGCGGATATTACTTAATTACACAAAGATTATTTGGAGTGGGGACTAAATCTGTAAACCAGGCTTAAGGCCCCGGTTTTTGAAGAGTTGACTACGACAAAGATGTCTCAGGTATTGCAACTATCCATAATAAACAAATATCCTGGGACATTATTTGCACACGGCCATGTGATCTTAAACTAAGCAGCTCTTGTACTATGGAAACCAGATAACTGATATACTACATATCTTTTGTAAATATATACTTATATAGATCATTACACCTAGACTCAGGACATACACACAATTATCTGTCCTGGGAATCGAACCCACGACCTCCGGCGTGAAAAGCAAGCATTTGCCAACCACGCCAATAGGCCCGTCCACAATACCTGTTTGCTGACACTCTTTTATTGCATAATTTTTAAGAATAAAAAATAGGGATATTATTTTGGCTACTACGCCTTGCGTTATCTTAACTGAGGGACCAATAGTCGCCTATTGGTCCCTGGTTAAGGTGATCTCGCACTCATAGACAGTTGCCGACACCGGTTCGCAACTAGCAACGCTGTCAGTCTGTAGATGGGTGACCGCCAAAGTGAGAAGAATATCCGTTAAGCTATCGGTCCCGGTTGTGGTTAGACAATAGTTGTAAGGCGAAGCCTGTCCTGCTGGGCGGCTTAACAACTGTTTCATAGGAGTAACACTCCTCGTGCGATTAAGTACATACGCTGATCTAAGCCAACATTTGCGCAGGCTTAGGCTTAACCAACAATTGTTTAGACAATACATTAATCAATTACATTAAATACAGGCATATTATCAGGTGCAATAAATAATTAAAGGTTAACACAGTATGCACTAGTTATAGCTTAAAATGAGTTAAGACTAGAATATTATATGTAATAACAAATGTCAAAAATAGAAGAAATTAAAATTAAATATTATTATAAATTGAAGTACATGTCATTGATCATTACAAAAATTATATGATGTTATTATGATTGTTCGTGCATCATCGGCGCGCCCCAGCCGATGCCAGCCGACGAGAGCCATTTAACATAAACAATATGGGACACTAATTAAAATAAGGAAACCAATGAAATCACATTTGACCTACATCATTATTTATGAAGGCTTTTATATACTCAACGATAGTAATTCAAAATAGGTACACGAATGTAAGTGCACGAAGTAGGTTTACGATTGGTATACGCCGGCAGGTTGTCAGGGCAAAGCTTTAAGCATTAATTATTTAAGTAATATTTTGCAAGCTAAGTATAGGAAGCAAATTGTTATTGAATGAAGTAGCAGACAGGAGCTCGCTCGGCAAAGGGGTAAAATACTGGCCAAGAATGAATCGAGCACACGCTGAGGGGCATCTTACTTAGCCGAATGAAATGTATTTCGTTACACATTTACCGCCATAAATCAGACCGCATAAGTTTTGTTGTGTATATTTGAAGTACGACATTTCATGAAAGACTTTTTATAATTAGTACAATTACTTAGTAAGGAGCATCGTTCTAGTTTTGCTTTTTCTTTGTAAAGTTCACATGAGTGTTTCATCAGTTATGTATAGGTTCTGAAACCGCGTAGCTTAATTGAATCGTATATTTTTGTGAAAAAAATTATATTAGGTCTTTACCTATGAAATTGCCGTTCTGCAGTACTGGCCATTTCAAATCAAAATAATTTTTGTTTGGCTAAGAATTCTAATTTCAAATTAATTTTATTTTAAAAACATGGATTCTTTTTTCCAAAAGTAGTCATTTCTTTATTGATTAGTGTTACATTTTCATCGCATTTCAATCTTTTTCGTCATCATGGATACGTTAAAAATTCGAGTAATTATGGAATATGAGTACCGTCGTGGCAGCAACGCGGCACAAGCGGCACGCAACATCAACGACGTTTACGGAGCTAACACTACAAACCAACGCACCACCTGTTATTGGTTTGCTCGCTTCCGTTCTGGAAATTTCGACCTGAAAAATGAACCTCGCGGTCGTCCGAAGACTTTGGTCGACAATGACGAATTAAAGGCGGTTGTGGAAGCTGATGATACACAATCTACGGCTGAATTAGCAGCAGCTTTCGACGTTAGCGTCAAAACAATATTGGTCCATTTGCGTCAAATTGGCAAGGTAAAAAAGCTTGACAAATGGGTGCCCCACGAACTCAATGATCGCCAGCGCGAAGTACGCGTCGAGACGTGCCTTGCACTGCTCAACAGACACACAAATGAAGAAATTTTGAACCGCATTGTTACCTGCGATGAAAAATGGATTCTGTTTGATAACCGCAAGCGCTCAGCAAGTTGGTTGGATCCTGGTTCAGCACCTAAACAATGCCCTAAACGAAAACTTACCCCTAGAAAAGTGATGGTCACTGTTTGGTGGTCTAGCGCCGGTGTGATTCATCACAGCTTCTTACCAAACGGGGTGAGCATTACTGCAGATGTGTACTGTGAAGAACTGAGCACAATGATGGAGAAGCTGGCGCATCTCCAACCAGCATTGGTCAATCGCTCGTCTCCGCTGCTCCTGCACGACAACGTGCGACCTCATACTGCACAGCAGACGGTCTCCAAGTTGCAAGAACTGGGGTTGGAAGCTCTCCGTCATCCGCCCTACTCACCAGACCTTGCGCCTACAGACTACTACTTTTTCCAGAATTTGGATAACTTCTTGGCGGGAAAAAAATTCAATACCCGAGAGGCAGTACAAAATGCCTTTGAAGAATTTGTTGCCTCCCGTCCAGCTGATTTCTTTAAGAAGGGCATCAATAAACTGCCACTGCGATGGCAAAGATGCATTGATTGCATGGGTGATTACTTCGATTAATACAAATAAAAAAATTCATGAAAAAAATTCGTTTAAATTTTTTCATACAAAACGGCAATTTCATAGGTAAAGACCTATTATATTCATCAAAATATAGCGTTTGTAGATAGTAGTAACAGATTGTATTATTACAAATTAAATATATTATATTTAATTCTAAGTACAAAAAGTTCATTCAATCTGTGATTTCTATTTAATCATTTAGAATTATAGTTGAATTTATGGTAGAGAAGTAATTTCATTAAGTTATATACCGGTATGGTACAAAATAGAACAGATTTTTTTAATAAAGGTTTCCTTTCCGTAAATAAGGAACTCTAAATAAAAAGACTTCGAATTACACTTTTGTAGAGCCGTAGTCAACATCGCCGTATGTATGTGATACTACCTGAAGTCTCTGCCGTTCAAAAACTCGATAAATAACGTTATTATCGGAACAGTGGCGTATTATTGAATCAAAATCAACCCTACCGGCTCCCACCTCACAATTACTTGGTGCCTTGCCTCCAAATGATTTTAACCCTTGCCCGGCCGAGATAAGTTTATTTTGAGCCGGTTGAGTGCCGTTGTTCATCATTCGTTTAAGTGCTTCTTTTGTGACGACATTCCGCTGCGCCTCTCTCAATTAACTCCGCTGGAAGCTCAAAAATTAAGTTAAATACTCCGACTGTGCTTCGTGTTTACTTATTGGCAATCGAGGTGGTTCGCAATAACTTCGTAAATTAAAACTCTGATGGGACTAATGTGCCCCCAAGTTTTATGCGGCGAGACGGTGACGTTATTTCAATGTAAATTGTCAGCCAAAATCAATACAGCTCTTAAATACTCACCCCTTGATTGTAAGGATAGCACTCACCGGTTTTGTCATAGCTCTTAATATTAACACCATGGAAAATGGTTTGACTTGAAATGAACTTCATTCGAGATTCTTAAAACATCTTACCTTGCCTTCCAGTCACCTTCCTATTGAGGAACAGTGGAAGTGGAACTATTCATTTTCTAACTACTCCTTTTTTCTTTCTGATAAATTTCTTTGCGGTATCCAAGACTGTTAAAGCGATTTCCCGGAAGATGCCTGAGTCTCACCGCTCAGTGTCATTTCATTGTGTGCCACTTTTGGTCCTGGCTTACAGGAGTTGCAGTGGTGGGTAAGAGGGAGAGACTAGTCCCGATTTCGTATTGAGGATTGGCGGGTCAATACGAGCAGCAAGTGACTTGTCATGGCTCATTCTCATTTATATAGCAAATCTAAATAAAGTATACGTTATCTAAGTAGTTATTAGATTAGTTATTACACTTTTTTAAGTAAATAGACGAGTATGGACGAATCACGTATGGATGTTTTTTTGCTCTTTCATGCAAAAACTACCGAAGGGATTCTAATGAAACTTTGTAGAAATATAGCTTATATATCCGAATAGTACACAGGCTATAATTTACAAAGTTTAACGTGGGTAAAACCGCGGGTTAGCGCTAGTAGATATATAATACTAGTTTATTACATTAATTACACAAACTTATAGTACTGGTAATTGTCCGGTGAAAAAGTGAAAGCCTCTTAGGCTAGTAGTAAAGGTCATGTCAAAAAATATAGTAGGTAGGTACTAATCGACAACGCGTTGTTCTTCGTTCAGCACTGATTTGGAATTCAAAAGACATACATAAATTGACGATTGTAGACGGATGTTGTTAGTGCGCATGCCTTCTGATCCAGTGGTTGCGGGTTCGATCCTCTTACAAGACAAATATAAGTATCCTTGAACATTATATTTATCTTGTTCTAAGTTTTTTCTATGTATTGTATGTATATATTTCCAAAAAACAAATGAAGTATGTTTATTTTTTTTACTTATTAAATTATAAGAAAGAGCTTAAAATCTTGTTGGTCAATAAATGCTATTATAATGTAGTAGACTATTTAAATGGTAAATTATATTTTTTATTTATTTTCATTCTTTGATTTAATAATAGCATTATGAAAACTGACAATATTTTTTGCCTCTTGTACTATGCATTGACCTTATTTTTTTAAATCCCGTTATACTTATTTGACATTATTTTGCTACTTTGGATATAATTTTGTACTTTTGACATTATTTTACTGTTTACTATTTAATTTAATGAATTGTTATTTTAATGCAATGTAATGCGTGGTTATAAAAAATACTATTCGCATGCCTTATTTTAAGGTAGAATATAGAGCACTATACCAATATTGTAACAACTTGTACTTTTAACCTGTATTTTGTGAATAAAGATTATTATGATTATGATTATCCATTGTCTAGTGCCCATAGAAAAAGCATTGCTTAATTTGGGCTAGATGGTGTTGTGTAATATATCCCGAATATTTATTGAATAGACTACGCTTGTTTTCCAGCGGACAACGCAGAGACTAAAAATGTTTGTATATATTGTTATTGTATTAACATAAGCATACTTTTACCATTCGGTACATTTTTTCCATATGATCGATGTACTAGTTATATATAAGTCGAGTTTTCTATCAATAATACAGAGCCTAACATATGATCAACTGCTTTGAGATTGGCCCTAATGTTAAGACCATGGGTGAACTAGGAAAAGGACGACATCTAGATGTAGCTTCTTGATTTTGAATGGGCTAGCCGAACAGTGCTTGACTCCAATTTCCCCTAACGATAAGCGAAGATATGTTCTCAGGTGGATCGTGTAAGATGACTTGAATAAATGTCTGGAATGGTCCAAGTTATAGATGTCTGGAAACATGTTGTTTGCTAAGGGATTTTACACCTTGCTGCGCATATTATAAAAGAAGAAGTGAACAGCCTTGTACGGCAGGCTGGCATGACAACAACCGATTGGGGTAGACACTCCCATCACCTTGTACTCTATCAATTACACCATTCGCCCATACTCTGTACAACTAAGTCGGCAAACAAGGTTACGGCCCACCTGATGGAAAGGAGTTACCGTAACCTTTGGACGCTTGTAACACCTGAGGCATCACTCGTTGCTGAGAGTTTAGAAACCTAGTTACTCCTTTTTGGAAGGGCTCTATGCTGTAGTGTATGTATGTATTGCTGATAGAGAACTTGATTGTACATACAATAAATAAATGTCTGAAGACAGCTAAAACACTGTCATCTGATCCCAAAATAGAAAGAGCCTGTACTGTGGCCCCCAAAGAAAGTTAAAGATATTTCTAAACGAATACATTTTTTTATTCATAGATAAATTACACCTAGACACAGAACAAATAATTGTGCTTATCACACAAGGTATGGTCCTGGGCGGGGATCAGTCAGGGTTACTAACTGCTAAGCCAAAAGGGCGGTCAATATGTAATATTTTCATAAACATTCATTTATCTAAATTTAAATTCAAATAAATCTTATCGGTACAAGTTTCTGAACACATGTTCTAAAGTAATAATAAATCGTTACACACATCGTTTCCAAGTTGTAAAACTTAAGCCGTGAGGCGTGTAAACTTAGCTTACGAACATTTAGTAGGTAAGTTAAGTCGCCACATATTTCATACGGGCTCAGTGCTACCTGCGCCTAAAACAATCAAACAACCACTTAAACATTGTACAAACAACTACAAGTTACGCCGCTTAGGTTTAACTAAATACCAAGTTCGGCTTAAGTAAGATAAGTTAGACGCGGATACGTTCTCACCGCTACACTGTTTGCCGTATCTAAGTAAAGCACAGGTGGAACATATTACGTCACTATATAAATCACATGATATTATTCATACACAGCCATTTGATCTAAAATCATCACAGCTTGTACTATGGAAACCAGATAACTGATATACATATGACATATACTACTTTTCTTTGGTAAATATATACTTATCTACTCCAAGACTCAGGACAAACAGACATGTTCATGCACACAAATATCTGTCCTGGGTGGGAATTGAACCCACGACCTAGGGCGTGAAAGGCAAGCATTTACCAACCGCGCCAAGCAGCCCGTCGTATACTTTGAGCTCACAAAAATAAATAACCCGAATTTTTTTTTTTGATTGATTCGGCCAACAATTCAGTACCATTCAATTAATTTTTATTTGCTCAATACAGGTATTACAAAGGATGGTCCAGATTAATCTTATTTGTACGCTGTATTCTACCCAAAAGCTAAGGCATGCAAATTGTTTTATATACCTACCTTTTTTTATATAATAGGATGGCAAACGAGCAAGTGGGTCACCTGATGGTAAGGGATCACCGCCGCCCATGGACACTCGTAACACCTGAGGAGCTGCAAGTGCGTTGCCGGCCTTAAAGAAAGAATAGGCTCGCTTCTTGAAGGTTGGCGTGTCATACCTACCTAAATAAACAATGTAGGTATTAATATCATCATAACAGCCGAAAGACGTCCACTGCTGGACAAAGGCCTCCCCCAAAGATCTCCACAATTGCCGGTCTTGTGCTATTCGCATCCAGCATTTTCCAGCGACCCGCACAAGATCATCATCCATCCATCGGAGTTTCCCTGCGGGATCGCATCAGAAATGTCGAAATCCGCAGGCGAACCAAAGTCACCGACATAGCCCGAAGAATTGCCAAGTTGAAGTGGCAGTGGGCAGGGCACATAGCTCGTAGAGCCGACGGCCGTTGGGGCAGAAAGGTTCTCGAGTGGCGACCACGAACCGGAAGACGCAGCGTGGGCAGGCCCCCTACAAGATGGTATTAATATATTACAATAGAATTCGTTAATTTTGTTTAGAGCAATTATTAAGCTCAAGTTATATAAATATAATTAGGTAGATCACAATATAATTAATCAATTATGGCGGGCCTGTTGGTTTGGTTGGTAAACGCATACTTTTCACGCCGCAGGTCATGGGTTCGATTGCCACCCAGGGCAGATATTTGTGCGCATTAACATGTCTGGGTATAATTATCTATATAAGTATGTATTTACAAAAGAAAAGTAGTGTATGTAATACATCAGTTACCTATCTGGTTTCCATAGTACAAGCTCTGCTTAGTTTGAGATCAGATTATCAGTCAAAAATATTAAGTGTTATTAGTGGACCTATTTGTGTGTTTCTTTTATTTTAAAATAAAGGAAATACTTTTTTTATGGTCCCATATAAAGATTTTGAAAATCGGCAGTCATACAAAAAATTAAGACGGTTCTTAGTTATCCGTGGCACCTACGCCACACTGGAAGTTAAAATAATCTGTTTACTGAAAACTTCTAGTTCTTCGGTGCTAAAAATAATAATCACTTTATTTCGTACACCTAAAAGATCCATAAATAGTTAGTTACAAGTTTACTCGTATAGACTATTTGTTAGTATTACTAAAGACGTAATTAATGAGAGCGCCACCCATTCATTAGAACAACGAAATGCTAGGGTATAAGACTTCTCAAATCACTCATAACTATTATGAGGCGCTCATAGCTAGATGCTCTCACCGGTCCGTAAGCGATCGGCGAGGTTAAGCAACTAGGCTCGCGGTCAGTCCATAGATGGGTCACCGCCAAAGTGGTTTAATTTCTGAGTGTCTCCGTGCTTCGGAGGGCACGTTAAGCTGTCGGTCCCGGTTGTAGTCATTAGACAACAGTCGTTAAGCCATGTCAGAGGCCTACTGGGCTGCTTGAGCAACTCTGACACTAGGGTTACCACTACCCATACGATAAGCAAGCAATAACTATTTAATACGCTAAAATATCGCCAAAACTTCTATGTCACTTATTAAGATTATAAAGGTTATTTTTTTCGCTGGGTGCAGTACCTATTATTAATCTTCTTTTCACATAAAAAACGTGAAAATGATCTCCAGTTCGGTAAGTAGACACGTACTTAGTGGTAGTTAAGTACGCGTCTTTGTTGGTAAATTATGCGATGGCACTCGACTAATCCGCGGAATAAATTAATAGTACATTAAGCATCAATCCGAGAATTCGCATTAATAAGTTTATACAGTACACCAAGCAATTCATGTTCAGTGGAGCCACCCTAGCGCGGCCGCAATTTATTTAAGAATGTTATGTAAATTTGAACACAAGTCTTTGATCGTCCGCATCAAAAGTCCAAGCAAAAAACTTCCACTAGAGTGGAGAAAAAACGAGAGAAGCTTAAGAAAAATAATGATTTAATCTTACTTTTCGCTGTCTCGCATATAAAAGCGTCGGGAGCGGCGGGCGGTGTGGGCGGAGGGCGCGAGAATCGGTTTTAATCTTTGCTTTATAAAGGTGATTATGAGGGATTATAGGTTTGCAAGTATGGCTGAAATTTCGCGGCTGAAGAGGCGGCCCTTCGACTCATTTATGCCATATTTTTTGGGTCCGCAGGTGGGGTTGCGGTCGCTCCCCCTTCGGATACTTTACAACTTTTCCTTATTCTAGAGCTCTTCAAAGGAAAGGCTTTATTACGTTTTGTTTTGTCTTTGTCGATCGTTTGTAGTGCTTCGTTTGGATGAGCTGTGGTCTCGATTTAGGCACCCACAGTTTGTGCTCAAAGTGGCAGTCACATTTTGAGACAACGAACTTTAGTACACGCATACCATTTGTTAACCAATTTCAAAAAGGAGGAGGTTGTCAATTAGATGATGATCATATGTTTTTAAGTAAGTATATCATATTTAAGTAAGTATATAGTATATTTTAAGTAAGTTTAAGTATGTATGTCACGTGACATATGACATTTCTTCGTTGCTTGATAAGTACTTTTAGTTATTATCTTTTTATTCATAATTATAAAAAGAAAAGTGAACTGCATAATATAAATACTAGGAATAAAAACAAACTAGCCATGCCAGGCTTTAGAGTAAGCAAAACTAATAAATCATTTTTAGGAAATTGTATTAGGTTTTATAACAAGCTTCCTACTCAAATTACTGATCTGCCTGACACAAGTTTTAAAACACATATTAAACGTGTACTTATGGCTAGGGGTTATTACACCACTAAAGAGTACATCGATGACAAAGACGTCTGGCTCTCACTTCCTACCTGCACATTGCTCGCTGGAGATCTTGTAGCCATATAGACATGACTGATCTGCTGTGTTACGTGAACTATCTGTAAATGATTGCTATCATATACTTAATTTAAAATTATTGACTCTGTCTCAAAATGAATAATGTTATTGTTTCGAAGTTTTTCTTTTGTATACCTAAATATAATCTAAAATAATAAGCATTCAGACAACCGATCGAGCATATATTGTGTTTGCCTACTAAATAATTACTCTAATTGGACCAAATCCCGTGTTCATGCCCGCTTGAGTATGTTTCGCCGGACCGTCTCAACTGGGTCGTGTTGAAACCGGTAGTAGATGAACCCACTGAGTTTGTTTCGCTGGGTCTTCTCAGTTGGGGCGCATTGGATCCGGTGGTAGCATTAAAGCGCGACCGTCGTTATTAACACAAGGTCCGTCATAATAATAATACCTTTAATATAGACAGAACCATTGACAATATGTAGTAAAAATATTAGACTTAAACTAGATAATTAAACATAATCTCTTGACAATAACTTGATACGAGCTAGCTAAATATCATTTCTGTAATAAAATAAATAGGTACATCTTGTATGAAAACATTTATAATGTTTTCATACAAGATGTACCTAAATATCTATGTTACTAGAAATAATATCTAATGTATACAACTATATTACTACAAACATGTTCTGACTATTTACAAGCGCTTTTTTAAAGTCTACGTGAATAAAAACCTTTTTTATTTTTATTTTTTTATTTTATTCGGAAATGTTTGTACTGCAGTAGTAGTGTTTAATTTTGTTCAAATCACTTGTCATAAAAATTGTTTTAGGCGGTTCTATATAATATGTTAAATAGTAATTATGTTTTGAAGTTACTTTTATTCCACAAGTACATATCTAGTATATTTGCTATTTAAAATAATCATTTTATTCTTTTCCAAAGTTAACAAATGTAAAAATTCTAAAGTGCAACGAAGTACAATACATTCAATAGAATATTTCTACCATTTCTATTAAGCACTACCCACAATATTGATACCTACTCTCCTTGTACTCACATTCGATGAACTCGGAGTATTGAAGCGAGACAGCGAGCAGTTTTGTCATTTTTCATTACGTGACTGGATCAAGTTTGTCATCTAAAGCGACGGCGATCTTTCGCCACCGGTATAGCCTTTAGCCAACTTTTCGAACGATTTTATACATATAATAATGTAAAAGACTCAAAAATGCATCTTAGTGCATTGATTTTAAGAGCTAATTCCACTGAAATTCGTTAAACATGAGATCTTTTCGTTTCAAGTGAATGATTGAGTAAAGCTTCTCTTGTTAGATGAAGAGTGGTGCTCGTGTAAGACTTGGACTGTTACTATGAATACGTAAACGTTGGATAAAGCCATGCCTAGAAGCGAAGTATTTTAATTTATTTTCTGTTTGCTACGGTTTCTCTGGAAAATTCCCAGCTCGCTACGCTAAGCGTTGCTACGCTACGTGAGATATTTTCGCAGAGTTCGCAGCTTCGTAGCATCGTAGTACGAAAATTAGTTACCATCGCCTATGTATGTGCTTGCATTTGAAGATATTTATCTTGTATTTTCATAAAATGTTCGTCTGTTATTTGTTGCTTCAAGTGTTTTCATGCATACTTAAACGGTTCAATAGAAATAATGATGTTATAAAGAAAAATGGTATAAGTAGACGAATACTTATGTAACGGACGACTTAATTATATTGCTTGATCTTCGCGGGGCGGGGGCGGCGGGCGTCTCATCTCAATCGCAAATCGGCCATCTTGCACCCCCGAGATCGCCGCCCGCACCCCCCGAACCCCCTCGTCCATTATACTTTTTAAGCTCCAATCTCGTTCATTTAAACGGTTGGCTTTAGATGGCAATCGCATTTTTCCACTGCAGGTCACGTCTCGACCCGTCTCCCGACTCGAGGGCTTAAATCAACAAAAGAAAATAATAAGATTCGTTCAAATTAAAAGTGTAATGTCGCGAAAGTGCGCGGCGCGGGCGACGCTTAATCCCACCGCCGCTCTTCATTAGGCGGGTGCCGCTTAAGGCCTCTGAAAACGCTTAAAAACGTCGCCAAGAATTTTTCTTTATTCATAACGGAGATTAAGAGAAATGCAAATGAAGCGAGGCGTCGTGGGTGCTACTTAGCTATGTCAACAACGTTTCGAGAACTCGACACTGAATAAGATATTTTTCCGCTCTAACGGCGGCGGCACGTGGCGTCTGTTCGTTTGTTGTTTACTTGTTTTTTAAACAACATTTTTCTTATATTATTTGAAGAGGCTTGTTGTCTTGCTTAGAGCTCCATATTATCCACATACTTTATAAAACTTTTACAGAATAAATATCGTACAAATAAAGTTACATTTAATATTATCCCCATGCTATCTTATGAGCAAGTTATGGATAGCAAATACAATATGGTACAGTGGTTAGAGTAGTATGTCAACTAGGGCCCATATATAGTTTTCTTTGGGTGTAATGGGTGTGCTTTGCGTTCCCCGCGATACAAGGATTTCTTTCCCAAAAAAGGCATGTCTCAAAAATATTTTAATCTTGTAGGTACAGACGCCAGCACATCAAGCTACCCCAATCTGTCAAATTTCGCCAGTTGAAAGTGAATCTAGGCATAAGATTCACTTTCAATTGGCGAAATTTGACAGATTGGGGTAGCTGGATGTGCTGGCGTCTGTACTATAAAACAGCTTTAACGAATATGATTAAATTTTCAAAATATACACGTTTTCTCACGGAGACAAAACATCTATGTATCTCGGTCTCATATCCAAATATCAGACAAAAATCTCCTATCCATGAGTTAACAGCAAAGCGAGTGTAACTCAGTCATCTACGTATGTACTAAGAGCTAGCGCGCACTGGTGACTTTTGTCAGTGTGACAGTTTTGTCACTCTTATCAAGTCCGTGGATATGTACGGAGATGCGCGCATGTTACGACGTGACAACTGGGTGACATTTGTGTACGCCGACCGGCGAACAAGCCCGTGACGAAACTGCCACCGCGCCGTTAGGTTTTCATAGCGGTGCGCGCACTGGTGACAAAATTGTCACTCTCGTCGTCGGTCGTTCGCCATTTGCATTCTGACTACCGACTTTGGCGCGCATGGACACTAGAGAGACCTACGGAAATGCAGAGGCCATTGATTGCGAAGATTATAGTAGGGATGATGATGAAGATGTACCACAGCGAAGCCAATATCCCCGAAAGAAAAAAACTAAAGTAATGTCTTACGAAGAAAGGCTTCTGGACATTTTAAATAAAAAAAGGGTTGACGATAACAAGTTCATTGAGGCTGCGAGGTATAATAAAAGCAGTTGTGATGACGATGACAGATAAAACCATTTTGCGTTATCATTGGTGCCATTGTTAAAAGCAATCCCGGAGGAAATAAGTTAAAAGTACAGAAAAGTTTACAATTTTTTCAAGACGTAGGTACAGAAACAAAACTCCCACAGTACCCATCGAAACTCCTATGAATAGTTCAGCTTCTAACACTCATTCGGAAATATCTAAAGCAAATTTTGGGATGTTCTCGAAGTTTATAATACATAGTATAGAACTTTCCACGTAGTAGCCTGTCACTCCAAAGGGGGTGTAACCAGTATTCTTTGCGCTTTCTTTTTCTCCTGGATCTCATGAGTTCACCGAGAATGACCGTCTCTTCGAAATCCATATAGGCAAACGACGCTTCCATTTCAAAAAAAATTGTCACTGTCACCTTTCGTGTGCGCACTCCACTTTGGTAACGTGACGTGACAATGACAACAACTTTATTGTCACGCTGACAAAAGTCACCAGTGCGCGCTAGCTCTAAATGTGTGATATTGTGTTTCTATAGAAACAGGTTCTCGGAAAAAGCTCGAAAGAAATCGATACAATTTATATAATTTATTCGGATTCGAAGGATTTCAGGAGAAGAATAATTATGTGTCTGGGTCATTTATTCGTGTATTATTTACAAAGTAGTTCTATACGTAGGTATATAGACTATTACATTTTACTATTATATAAGATATCTATTTGGAAGTCATACAATATATTCTAGCTATCAGTGACAAGCTATCTGCACGGCACATACAGTACACTAGTGTGCCCAAACACAGGCGCACTCTCTATTCTCTCAACCGCATAATCCGATGGGACAGTTCGCTGACACGACTGACTCCGAGGCTTGGTGGTGGGTGCAACATATTTTATACTATATATTTATATTATACTTTTTGGCCCGGATCCACATCATCCACATCATCCTCATCCCAGGACCACATCGTTTGTTGAAGATGCTACTGCTAGTCAAACGAGGCTGTCAATTTAAGTTACACTAGACAATAATGGAAGCTCCTTGTTCTCATATGATTAGAATCGAGAACCTCAGCAAACTGTAAACGTCATGTAAAATAAGAAACAAATGTCAATGCGTATGCGTATTATAATAATATGTTTGGTAATATTTATCGTGTTAGTTCTTAATTTATTAGTTTCTACTAGCCTGTGCCCTGTCCACTGCGACATCAACTTGGAAATTCTTCGAGCTATGTAAGTTACTTGGATCCCCCTGCGAATCTCAACATTTCCTCTCCGGAAACTCCGAGCATCGCTCTCTCCATTGGTCTTTACGTGACTCGGAGCAGTCTTAGTGACCACACTAGCAACACACGCTGGTCGAAAACTTTCGACTTAAAACATTGCGGCATTGGAAACGAGAAGATATTACATATTTTCCCGGACTTTTTGGACTTACCCAGTTCGATGGTCAGTCCTTGGTACGAGTAAATATAGTTCTCTACAACGTCGAGTACAGAGCCTTACCTTGAGTGGGTGCAACATAAATGTTCAACATGATTATCGTCTTATCCATGTTCATTTTCAGACCCACTTGTTGAGAGACTCTGCAAAGGTCATTGACCAATGTAGCGAGGTCTACCAAGGTCTCTGCCATGATTACTATATCGTTCCCAAATCGAAGGTCCGGATGTACTCGCTATTGACATTGTCACAGCCTTCTCAGTCCAGAAGCTTGAAGGCATCTTTCAATGCAGCCTTGATTTTGTCTGTATTCCAATGTATCTAAAACTTTCTCCATTCATTGTCTTTGGATAGGACAGTTCGGTTTATCAGAACTAATAGAGTTTTCCGGCCAATCGATTCTTTGTATCTAAAACAGGCAGCAACCTATCGAGCCGTTATTACACAATAACTGCTCGATAGGTTTTATTTAGTAGGCGAACACTCGCCTACTAAATAATTGCATAAAGTCGAGCCCACTGAATTTGTTACGCCGGGCCTTCTCAGTATTGAGAAGGCATTGGATCCGGGGGTAGCTTTAAAGCGCGACCGTCGTTATACACACAAGATCTGACATAATAATAATATTGAACCTTTATTATACCTAGACAAGATTCAGTAAAATATATCTAAAACTATAAACCTATATACTAATATTATAAATGTTAAGGACACGATTGAAGTTAATTTAGTAAGTGTGGGTGGGCCAAAAAGTAGTTATGATAGGAATGATCTGAGAATTGAAATTTTGGGGGAGTTGAATCAAAAATATAGGGATTGGTATAAGCTATATACGGATGGATCAAAGAGTAATGAAGCAGGTGCCGCTTATTATGATCCTGTAACTAAACGTAGTGAATGTTATAAGATTGTTTCTGATGTCTCTATTATGACGGTGGAGTTATTGGCAGTTTCTAAGGCATTATCTTATATCCTTCTGTTGCAATGTTCGAAGGTGGTTATATTAACTGATAGTAAGAGTGCTCTCCAGCATTTGGCTCGGTGCGCATCTGGATACAGAGGTGTGCCGGTAGCCTATGCTGTATTGGATAAAATACATACATTACGTTCGAACAATGTAAAGATTGTGTTGCAGTGGATTCCGTCACATGTTGGACTACATGGAAATGAGGAGGCAGACCGTTTAGCAGGAACAGCTGCTTCTATGGGGTATGAAATTTATATGTTTCCTGTGTATACCGAAATTCTAGCAAAATTTAAACGAGACTGTTACAAAGAGTGGGAACGGGAATTTAACAATAAATCGCAAACTAAAGGCATATGGTACAAAATTATACAGAGTGTGCCTCCTCATGTTCCATGGTTTAATGATCTTAAGATTAGTCGTAAGTTATTGGTTACTGCTCTAAGGCTCCGTTCTGGTCACATGCCATTGAAAGTGTTTGCATTCTTGATGAAAAAAGTTGAGTCTCCTTTGTGTGAGGTATGTAAAACAGTTGAGGATGTTTACCATATTTTAATGGAATGTCAACGGAATCAAACCCAAAGAGACAGCATTATAAAATATCTAAATATCAATCAATTAGATTTAGGCTTCTTCCACACTATTTTATCGGCACCCATATCACGTGAGGCTAAAATATTGTATGAGTTTTGTAATTTACGTTCTTAGTTAGTATTATTGTATAATTCTAAAAGTGTTAATATGTTAGATGTAAGTTGGTTGTGTTACGATGGAACTGGCGTGACAGTAGTCAAAAGTTCCGAAATAAAATAAAGAATAAAAAAAAAAAAAAAACAAAAATCATAAATTAAATTCTAAATTATCAAATATACCTAAATCACAGTTTTAATTATCTATTTGTACTTAGAATTAAATATATATTAAAGTGTAATACTGAAATCCATGTTCTGAATATTTACAAGCGCCTTTTAAAGTCTATGTTTATAAGACCCCTTTTTTATTTCATTTATTTCAAACCTCTTCATCGCGAATCTAAACAAGAAATCTTAAGACAAAACTGAACAAAGGACATCGATAATAACCGAAGTAAGTGGCTATTGTAACTTGTTTCGATGTCGAGGTATCGATCGTCTCATTTATTTGTTCATCCGGCCTCAACGTTTATACTGCTCGCAACTCTTTGGTCGCGGTCTTACAGCGATAGAGATGTGCAAAATGGGAACATCAGAAATAACTTTTCGAACAATTCTAGTTTCATAATATAACATCTTGAGTTAACAATTTTAGTTCCATACTATAACATTTCGATTAATTTTAGTTCCATACTATTACATCAACAATGTCACACAGATCATCCTAGTCCCAAACTAAGCAAAGCTTGTACTATGGGTACCAGGCGACGATATACATACTTATATAGATAGATAAATACTTATATACATAGAAAACATCCATGATTCAGAAACAAATATTCGTGCTCATCACACAAATATTTGCACTTACCGGGATTCGAACCCAGTAGCAGTACCACCAGCTTCGTAGGCAGGAGCACTACCAACTAGGCTACGGTGACCGCCATCTAATCGTTAAGTAGTAAGTACATTTCAAATAAGCATCAAGTTGAACAACGATATTGCAAGGGTAGATCGTTGGGGGAGGCCTTTGACCAGCAGTGGAGGTCATCCTGCTGATATGATGATGATGAAGCATTAAGTTAAATTTATTGGGAATAGGAACAAATGAAATTAAATTAAATAATAGCTATTAGATAACGTGCCCACGCAGTCAGAAAAATAGATTATAGGTAAACTATAATCCTTACTTAATCTAATGATCAGAATTCAGAAGTAATCAGAATGGGTCAGTCACTAACTTGGATGGTTAACTAAACGTTAACTTGATACAGTCAGTATAATAATTATAATTATTATCCAGGACAGATATTTGTGTGCATGAACATGTCTGTTTGTCAGGACAAACAGACATGTTCATGCACACAAATACATACTTACATAGATAATGACTCTCAGACTCAGGAGTCTGAGTGTCATTCTATATAAGTATGTATTAACAAAATAAAAATAGTATATGTAATATATCTGTTATCTGCTTTCCATAGTACAAGCTCTACTTAGCGTGGGAGTGAGTGTGTATGTTAGTTACTTCTGCACGTCTTAACGGCTGGAGCGATTTTATTAAAATTTGGTATGTAGTTAGCTGACACCCTGGATTACACATAAGCTACAATTTATAAAGTTTAACGCGGGTAACACCGCGTTAAACTTCATGGGCACAGCTAGTACAATATATGGATACATGGAGAGAAATTTCCGCACAACCGCCAGCAATTCGCCAGCAAAACCGCCTTCTGCATGTAACGCTCCATCCAGATATCAAGTCCTAAACTATATATTATTATTATCTTACCTAAAAAAATCAATGTAATTTTTGTGTTATTCATCTATACAATAGAAAAAAGTCATCGACAATATAATCACAACACTAGAAACCGCTCAACAAGAGACTGTATTTTTATTCGGAATTTATATCTCGCCTCCAATCCCACATTATTGTCTCCCAGCATTTATTTTGTGATGGGCATTAAAACAAACCCCTTTTTCTTGGACGATTCATTTTAGCTGGGTTTAGGAAATTTAAGGCCCGTCTTTAGAGCTCTGATATTGTGCCCGGTTTGGTGGGTGGAATAATTAATTTAGTCTATTATTATTCCCTTTCTTGTTCAGATAACGCTTAGGATATAAAATGTAAGGGGAATTGATTGCTTTAGGTTATTTTGGGCTTACTACATAACGAATGTACCTATTATGACCCCTGTACTATTGTAATACAGGCTGCTTGCTGTGTGGGCGGCGAATAGCAGAATATCATCACCCCATCTCATCAAGTGGGGGCCGTAGAAGTCGACCAGAAGGCATATCTACCAGAAGACGGGCAGCAGCTTCCATCTGAGTACTATGACCATCTTACTGCGATCCCCAATCCGTCTGCCAAGCGTAGCGATTATGGCATATCCCCTCAAGATGATTCAGCGGTGGAGATCTTTCGGCTGTACTGACGATGATGATGACTATTGTAATAACTAGCTTGTTTACAACGCCGCGTTAGTATTAAGCAGTTTTATTTGTTGACTAGCTGTGCCCCGCGGTTTACCCGCGTTAAACTTTATAAATTATTACAGCTCCTCCCCGTAGGTGATAGCGTGATAATATGTAGCCTATATGTTGAACCAATCTCTAAGTAATATTCATGCAAAATTTTAAGTAAATCCATGCTGTACTTTTTGAGTTTAGCCCAGACATACATACAGACACACAGACAAAAATTCTAAAAAATATATTTTTGGCTTCGATTTTGAAAGTAGATCACGCCCCAAGTATCCTTTAAGAAAAATATTCAATGTACAGTTTTGACTTTCCTACGATTTTATTATATGTATAGATTGACTAACCTGTTAGTCTAGTGGTTAGTGAGCCTGACTGGTAAAACAGAGGTCGTGGGTTCGCTCCCATACAGGACAAATCTTTGTGTGATGAGCACGATTCTTTATTTTGTGTCTGGGTAGAATTTATCTATTACATGTATGTATTTATAAATATATTGGTATGTTTATCAGTTGCTTGGTCGACATAGGCAAGCTATGCCTAGTTAGGGATCCGGTCGCAGTGTTTTGCTTGACCCACAATATTAAAAAAATAAACCTACCAAATTTGAGAGTCAGTCTTAAGTATTAGTTTACTATGTAAATCCCTCCTTAACACTGTGTTACCACACTTCACTAACACACTTTTCTTTATATAATAAAATATGTATATAGCCACCCTTTAGTAAACTTTTGAACTATAAAAGTTAATTTGTTTGTATGTAATGAACAAAATGAAAAATGACTGAACTAATCTCTCCTATAGAAAGCTAATTTATCAGCCAGTAACTGAAAAGGCCACGTACCTACTATCTTGGCGGTCACCATAGCCTAGTTGGTAGTGCTCCTGCCTCCGAAGCTGGTGGTCCTGGGTTCGAATCCTCCGAATTTGTGTGATGAGCACGAATATTTGTTTCTGAGTCATGGATGTTTTCTATGTATATAAGTATTTATCTATCTATATAAGTATGTATATCGTCGCCTGCTACCTATAGTACAAGCTTTGCTTAGTTTGGGGCTAGGATGATCTGTGTGACATTGTCCCCAGATATTATAATATTATTATTTATTATATTTTCCAAAACAGTAGAGATCCCTGCTAAAATAAAAAAATAAAACAAGCCCAAGGTATAAAAAACTGCCTGATAAAGTAACAAAATGTACAGCAGAGCTATAATAGCTTCAATTAATTAATTAATTAAACTAAAATACGTAGAGTAGCAATTTTTGTGTGAGTAGCTCTTACGTGAATCAAAGCGTTGCGGCCACTTTTGTTTGTCGACTCGTTCAAATCCCGCACCACTGAAATCGCCTGCATATCCCTGAGGTAAATTGGTATGGAGAAGACTTATTTGAATTAGTGAATTAATTTAATTGAGCTACATATTGCGGCTAAGCTCTGTGGTTTCCGTCCTCGAAAGGATAATAGGGCATCCCCATAAAATCAAGTGCGTGTCGTAAAAATCGACTGAAGGATATAGCTGGTAGTCGTGCAGTAGCGCCTCCTATGTGCTAGCAACCGCCTTACTGCGGTCACTAACTCGCATGCCAAGCACGGTGACTAAGGCAAACACCTCCGAATGAAACTCCATAAAGAAACTTTGGGGGAGACCTATGTCCAGCTGTGGACTACATCGGTGGATAAAGACGATGATGAAGTATAGGGGCTACAGTTGACGGAGCTTTAACTTCAGTACACACAATACAATTTTTTTAATATCTATTATATTTCTTTAATATATTTAATTTTATTGGAACGAAGTTCCTTATCGCGCGTTGTGAAAGGGGGCTAGACGGAAAAAATTCTTACGAAAAGTTGTCACGACACTTTTTGCAGCTGTGCGGCGTGCGCATATTTCTCTCTCTCTCTCTCTCTCTTATAGAAAGCAAGCCAGATATTTTCATTTCTATTTCGCATTGAACAGTGTGGTGTCGTGACGATTATTTTTGTTGAGTGTATACAGGTTTTTTGTACATAATAAATAATAAGAAATAACTTCGTTCCATCCGGGTGTCCCTTGACACCTCTCAAGTTTTAAATATATTTAAGTAAATTACATACAACACACAATATAATGCATACAATGGCTCAAAATGTTAACCGTGTCATAAATAGACAAACAGACGGGCGGAGTGTTAGTAATCGGGCTGATTTTACAACGTAAAATGTATACCTAAGTATGAAGTCTATTCCATACTAACTTATCGATAGTATCCCAAGCTTAATTTGATTAGCGGGAGCAGCAGAGTGCGTTCAATGGGGACAGTCAACTTTGGACAGAATTCATATCAAGTGATATTCGTATTTACCATAAACATAGCAGCTGTGTCTACCGAATTATTGCGGTTTATTACATTTCGTACTTAACTGCCGATATTAAGATAACTTATTAGACCAGCTAGCAAGTAGCAACCGTTCTGATATCTTAGTATATTCGCTGAACAGTTTTCCTCTCTTATTCAACGAGCTCCAAGTCAAGAAACAAGCTTATAGCCTATCTAATGGTAAGCGATTACTGTAGCCTACAACGCTTGCAGTACTCATAACGTCGCCCTTGCCCCTCCCCGATGAACATTTGTACTGTATTTTAACTTGGAGTGTATTCTGAAGGTTGACCGACTTACTCAAGTACTCACCCAGTTGAACTGCTCATATGGAAAAACACTATGCTCTGCCTCATTTGATTGTTGCTACCGTTTAGCACTACCCAGGGGTCACGTGTAGGGTTACTAGGGCCTATACCTAGGGATACAGACTACGTTAACCATTTACCACCAGATGGTCCATATGGATGATAGATGATCCGGTTTGTATGCTGACGACGGTTAGATATAATTCTATTGTTGCAAAGGATTATAAATTATTTAATGGATTAGACGTAAGTAGATGGACAAAAGTAGAAGGTTTGGTTAGCAAAGGATAAATCCGCTGAAAGGAAATCATTCGAAAAATAATAATTTATCAGTTCATAAATTATTTCCACGCATACGGAGTGACATCTATTGACTTCTAAAGGGACTACTAAAATTTAATACAACGCCATCTATCTACCAACACAATTATATAATAGTCGACCGTATTTATACTTACCGACACGACACAACACAAATTTTCTTATCCTCGCTGATTCATAAAATAATATTGACAGCGCCCAAAACCTTGTTAAATTATTTGCAAAGCACATTCAATGACTTAATATTATTGTTTACATATTATCAGCCTTTATTCGGTATACTTTATGTAATTTACAACTATGTATCTGCTCAGTTCCTGATGAATATTATTAGGCTTTCCAATATTCTCGCAAGGTGTTTAAGTATTTATATTTATTTATTAAATAATAATATGTGTTGCGAACATACCGGTTGTAAGTAAGTAGAGTGTTTTCATCGATATATATTGATTTAAATTGATGGTTGATAAGAGCATGATAGAAGCTAGCAAATCTCGTCAGATCCGACTAAGTACCTAACCGAAATAGGTTGCCAAGCGACCCCTATCTACCTTAAGACTGTTCACTTTAATCGCACCTACCATCCCATTTAATACCAACTTCACAAGTCTTTAGTGCAGTTTATGCTGTTCTATAAATAACATTAACATTCGCTACTGATTTAAACTAACGATGAACTGAAAAAATCAGTTATATCCTCAAAATAGTATATATTACACAAGTTTTTAGTTTCAAACAAATTTCTTTTCTCCATTTATATTCGATAAAAATATGTTAGATTATGTTAATGTGACATGTCAGCCACTATAGGTATCTACTCAAATATTTCTGGAATTACCTACCTATGTATAAAAGTGCAAATAATTTATTTTTATCATTTAAATAAGGTTTTATCATAGGTGTTAAGCCCCGGTCAGAGCCGGTGCATTATTAATGCATAATTAAAAATGTGGAACTTATGTTCAACACAGTGTCGTCAGACGTGATGATACTGTGTCGTTAGACGTGTCGGTTAAAACGTCAACCGACCGAAAATAGTCGGGTCGGCAGGTGTGATAAAGATCTCTAAAGCACTGCACCTTTATTCGATAGATGGCGACACGTGGTTTCATAAACATAATAGTTATCTTAAAATTACATTCAATTAGAATAATAAGGTATCATTTTAAATTAAAACATAATTTAATTTTCTAAATATTAAAGGCAAGTCTCTAACCAAATAAAAAAATGTAAAGGGTTAGGGTTAGCCAAATGGCAAAAAACGGAACCCTTATAGATTCGTCATGTCTGTCTGTCCGTCCGTATGTCACAACCACTTATTTCCGAACCTATAAGAGCTGACCTACTGAAACTTGGTAAGTAGATGTATTCTGTAAACCGCATTAAGATTTTTTATATATTTATTTTAAAAATAGAAAAAGGACAATTATTTTGGGGGGTCGCCATACATAGAACTGAAACTCAATTTGTTTTTTCATCGTACCCATACATGTGGGGTGTCTATGGATAGGTCTTCAAAAATGATATTGAGGTTTCTAATATCATTTTTTTCTAAACTGAATAGTTTGCGCGAGAGACACTTCCATAGTGGTATAATGGGTGTCCCCCGCCCCCCCCCCCCCCTCTAACCTCTAAAATAAGAGAATGATAAAACTAAATAAAATATATGATGTATATTACCATCTAAACTAACAACGAAAATTGGTTTGAACGAGATCTAGCAAGTAGTTTTTTTTTTAATACGTCATAAACCTCAATTTTCATTCATTTACTCAACTGAAATACTTGCTGCTATGGAACCCTTCATGTGCGAGTCCGACTCGCAGTTGGCCGGTTTTTTATATTTGTGTTCAGTGATGAATAGTAGAATAAAAATAGGCAACACTGTATCAAAATTTACAAAAAATTCTGCAATAGAATATTATGCAATTTCAAGTTTAACATCTAAAATTTAAATATTTGTCAACATTTTAGAACCCCAGTTTTGTAAAAAAGCAACATTCAAAGTGCTTCACTGTTAATATGATCTACTGTGTAATATACTTGTACAGGAACTTGGCATTTTGTTTTTTATTAATTAAATTACCGCTTGTTTATTTCTCGTCTTTATTCTTTAATGTTATTAATATTTTATATTTAAAAAAAATTATAAATTCAGGATACCGGACTAATACCTATAATGTGTACCTATGTTTGGTAGATAGAATATTTAGTTAATGCTTTAAATAAAAACACCTTTCAATTAGTCATGGCGTAAGGCGCTCGTTGACTCGTAGATTCTTTATTCAAAAATAAGACGCAACTTGAGTTTTTTTTTCATTATTTGCGATAATAAAAATCAAAATACACTTCCAGTACAAGACCTATCGCCACCTATTTTCAAGAGGAATTCCTACAGTCGAGACTGATGCACACTCCATCACCTACCTCCTACATTTGACACACAAATGTACCAAAATCGACAAAATCAAGGTTTGGTATTTCTTCCTCCTCTAAGAATAAACTAATTTAAATGTTGTTGTTTTAAGTAATGAAACTTTAAGATAAGAGTCTTCAAATTGAAAATAATAATGAAAGTCTTAAATGTTTTTTACCAGATATTTATTTTCCGCAGTTTGAATTAAGATTTTGTATAAATTTATAGAGGGTTATTATTTTTAACAGAAATAATTTTATCCACTAAGACACACGGTCGGGCATAGTTGTAATAAATATCTATATTATCAAAGTGAATAATAAGTTCGTTAGGAGAAATAGTAGCTAGTAATTATTTACCTTACTCTATTAATAGCTTAAAAGATAAAAGAACTTATTCCTTAACCAGCTGTGCTCCTATGTGTTAATCCAGGGTGTCAGCTAACTCCATACCTACCAAATTTTATTAATATCGCTCCAGTCGTTGAGACGTGAAGAAGCAACAAACATACACAGTCACAAACTTTCGCCTTTATAATATTAGTGTGATAATAATAGTGTGTTGAGGCTCTATGTGTGAGTATGATTGTCTGTACTGATCGGGAATTCACGGGACACTTTATTTCTATAATTTTAAAGTTGATTTCCTAGTGCTTCAATAAAATCCTCTCCACTGCGCTCCACTCTGTCTGCGCTGGCCCTAGCTCGTGAGTGTTTCACAAATCCACAATCAAAGTGTGTTTCTCATACAATTGCCTGTTTTCATCAGGTACGTATGCTTATATTTATTGATTCGGTAAAATCAAATCTTATTCAGTATTGTCAACTTTGCATCGTCTATGTTACTTACTTATCGTATGGGCAGTAGTTACCCTAGTGTCCGAGTTGTTATTACCCATTAGGCCTCTGACATGGCTTAACGAAAGTTGCCTAATGACTACAACCGGGAACGACATCTTAACGTGCCCACCGAAGCACGGAGAGCGCTCATAGCCAGATGCTCTCGCCGATCCGTAAGTGACTGGTAAGGTTAAGCAACTAGGGTCGCGTACAGTTCATAGATGGGTGACCGCCAAAGTGGATACAGTCAAGATACATATAGTCACATTAAATTACTAAACGTTCCAAATTAATAAAGTAGGTATATTAAAATGGTCTTTAAAAAAATACCCGCCGTATTTATAACCCACTTCGAAGTAATTGTCTCTTGAACTCATTAACTCAGTATCGTGAATAAAGTCATTTTGACCGGACTTCACCGGTTTTACTAAAGATAAAACCGGATTTATGTATTCCAGTATCGTAATATAATTATTATTGTACTCAAACTTTAACCCGTAAGAGAAGATAAAGATGGCGCTGAACTTTCTAGATTTGACCAGATTTATATTTCTCCATCGTTCATTTAGTAACCTTAGATTATTATAATGAATTAAATTTCTTTACATATAACAAGTTACAACAGCATATATTAATAAGCTTATTAAAACCTATGTTTGGAGCATTGCCCTTTACGCTTACGAAACCTGGACGTCACGACAGAGAGATCGAGAAAGACTAGAAGCATTTGAGATGTGGTGTTGGCGTCGAATAGAAAGAGTGACAAATGACGAAATCTTAGACAAAGTGCAAGAAGAACGGCAAATACTTAAGCTTATACGTTCTTATTTAAAATAATGCCGTGATCCGCCGCTTAACCATGTCTCAGCGAAACCCTGCTCAACCACTTGAACCCCGCTCAACGATTTCTTTATTAAAAATCCCTACTTAAAGGTTTCTCAGCTAAGTAATATCATTTCACTCTGTCTGTCAACATTTCTGGGAATGGTATAAAGCTTGACCAAAATTAATCGACTAAATCGGATTATGTGTCAAAACTTAATGATTTTTCCTCTATGGTAGACATGGAATGATAGATCTATGATCGTAACAGTGCATTTTTAACTACTTTTGGTTTTCTTCGGTGGATTTTGAAGTTTACGATGGATTCCAACTTTTATTTATTTATTTTATTTGTTTATTTTATTTATTTTTTTATTTTGGCTTCCCAACAGTAACTTATACTAAAACATAAGACAGAACCGGTACACAGAACAAATTCCAGTATAGTTACCTCTTATAGGCAAGCACCACAAGCTCAATATAAATAATGTGGGGTACAATTCTTAATTAAACTAAAATAATTAAACTAAATAACAATCTAAAATAAATTAAGAAAACATAATTAAAAAAACAGCATTTTGCGGCAATGATGAATAATGTCAGAATAATTAAATTAAATTGAATGTAAATTGTATAAATTATAAAGTTAAAAATTAAGGGTAATCAAAAATAACATTGAACAAAATTAAAATGTCATGCTAGAGTGTTAAGTATATGTTTACGAAATGAATTGAGTGTAACAGCGTGCACATCAACAACGTCGCTGCAACCGTTTAAGAGTTTGCACAGCCCAGGGATTGCGGAGTTAGCTCCAAAGACGGTTCTTCTGAGTGGTGGGTAAAAAGGTGTGATTGGGGCCCGCGGAATTCTGGCAGGAACTCTATATCTGATTCTCGCTAAAAGAGGTGGACAGTCTATTTTATGCCGTAATAATTTATATGCAAAAAGAGCACCACTTACGTTTCGGCGTTTTTCTAAAGACGAGATATTAAAGGGCGCTAGCCTCCCCGAATATGATTTTATCTTTTTATTCAGTCCCGAGGAGTAGGCTAGGTGCCAGAGAAACCGTTTTTGAATTCGCTCCAGTCTTAGGACATAGAGATGCATAGTGCGGCCGCCAACAGTGGAACAATATTCCAAGCCACAACGTACAAGGCAGTTATACAGAATAACTTTAGTTTTTGCACTTCGGAAATTCCGGATATTCCGCAACACGAATCCCAGCATTTTAGACGCTTTCAAAACAATACATTCCTGATGTGGCACAAATATAAGTTTCTCATCAAATGTTACTCCTAAATCCTTTATTTCTTTCACTTTTTGAATGATCTCATTTCCAATACGATAGGTAGTTAGTAATGGATGTATTTTCCTTGTAAAGCATACGTGATAGCACTTTTTAACGTTTAATGACATATGATTATCTTTGCACCATTTCATAAGACGATCAAGGTCATCTTGGAGCAGTTTGGAGTCTTCGTACGATTCTATTACCCTACAGAACTTCAAATCATCGGCGTACATAAAACATTTGGAGAAGTGAAAGCTATGGAGGATATCATTGATAAAAAAATTATTTCATTTAAAATTTTAAAACGGTTATGTCATTTTAATATTTAATCCAGGGGCCGACGCGCTTTAAATATTAACATGACTTAACCGTGGGTCAAAGTTAAAACGTGTTTTTAAATGAAAATTTCGATAACCCATGGCTAAGCGGCTGGCTTAAATTTAAGTAGCATTTTTAAATAAGGCTGATAGAGAGTATACGAGGAAAATTATTGTAATTCGACACGACCGGTTCATCACCAACCTCTTAGAAGCTAAAATTGAGGGAAGGAAAAAGTGAGGCACACTGAGACGTAAATACATTGACCAGGTGAAGGAAGTTGTGAAAATGGAGGCTTACAAAGAAGTCAAATAGAAGGTTACGATAGAGAAGGCTGGATACTGCTACCCCGACAAGTGCACAACACTTAAGTTAAAGAGAGCATATTATTATATTAAGACTATTTAAAGTGTTGGATGCTCCATATAATAATAATAATAATATATATATAAATGTTTGGTATTTATTTATTGTATGGAGCAGTCGGCAAAATATTAGGTAATGTGAATCAAAATATAAGTGACGTGCATACTTCAACTTAGTTGACTGTAAGCCTTATGAACCTCAGCTTCGGTAGGTTGTTATTCAAGCCATTAACGGTTTGTTCCATTCAGAGTTAGGCATTAGCGTCATTAATTTATCAAACACAATACTGACTGGACATGTGGCGCAGTGCTTAAGACAGTTGCCTCGCCACTTCGTGCCCCAGGTTCAATTCCCACGCAGGACAACTATTCTTGTGACCCATAAATAGCCTGGATATACAGACCCCAATCTGTCAAATTTCCCCAGTTGAAAATGAACCTTATGCTTTTGTGATAAAGTTGAAAATCTATAAAAGAAATTTGACAGATTGGGGTAGCTGGATGTGCCTGCGTCTGTACCTTGTGTCCGTCAATTATATGTTTGTAAAGTACCCCGTGACACAGGGATTAATTACCCTATGCGGGGTTTGTCATTAAAAAAGTGTGTTTTGGCTGATTCTGTTATGGGCATGATATGTATGTATACTGTATATTATGATGTTCGATACAGGTTTTATTCATATTTATGTTTATCGTTGCCAGCCTAAATCCCAATAACATTTGAATCTATCAGTTTTTGATGACCACTGGATCTGAGGACAACCTTTTCCGAACTATACAAGCCGGCTGGTCGGGCCTTAAATCAGTTGCGGATTCGATTCTCACACCAAGCAATCTTTGTGTAAAAACAAAGATTTCTTTTGAGGTCTAGTTGGTACGTTCCTCTGAGAGCACGTTAAATCGGTGTCATTGGGACATCTCCGACGTTTGGTTTATTATTAAAAATGCACTACAGAGATAGGAAAAAGCAAAGAAAACAAAACATGAACTATCAGTTATAATGATAGTATTTAGCCGCTTTTTAAATAATCGGATTCATTTTTAAAGTACCAAACCAACTTATGTTTTATAACATACTAGCGGCCCGGTACGTGCTTCGCTACGCTTTTAAGTATAGTACAAATTGTGTGTATTTAGTGGAGTATAGAAAGATGTTGATATTACACTTTTTCAAGACTTTTTTAAAATTTTCTCTACGTACAAACCTTCCCTGGACTTCCACGAATGATTCAAGACCAAAGTTAGCCAAATCGGTAAAGGCGTTGTTGAGTTATAACATTACAACGAAAAGTGGCATTGATTTTTATATATATAGATGTAGCAGTAGATATATATTATATAAATGTGTATCTTCTTTTATCGTGACATTCATATTCATTATCGAAGAAGCCTGACGATGCAATTCAATCAAACTAATTCGCAATCACAATGTCAATTCATTCTCTACCTACGTTACAGTACCTACAGTATAACAGCTTCATTACAGATAGTTGTTTTACTCGACGCAGTGCGCCAGACAGGCCATCTGTGCGGCAGCTAAAAGGCCCTCATCTATCATCACAGAATACCCCAAGATATATGAATGCCTCATTTTAAAAATAATACTAACACCCAGACATAACGGCGTTTAGGAGGATCTAACCCGCATCCTTTTAATCATTACGACTATGTCATTAACTGTACTTTTGAGTGATATCTTATGTCATCATAATCGTAATATGGGTATTCATCGAATGTCATTTAGGCGTAATTCATGCTCAGTGTAGTCATGTAGACCAGCTATAGCAACATAGGTTGGGTCGTCGGGAGCGCAATTCGTAGATTAACTGCTGTACCTACATACCTTTAAACTAAGTATTTTGACACACAATATGGTTAGCTTTTAGTTACTTCAAATTTAAATATGTTGGTACCTGCCGACAATTTTAAAATTTATTAGACATTTTAGCCAGATCTGCGTATGTAAAATTTATTGCGATTGTAACTTATTTTTTTTCTTTTAAAAAGACAACGCACTCATTAGGGAATCTATTCCCTGTATCACGGGGTACTTTACAAACATATAATAGACTAACACAAATTACATCCCGACTCAGAAAAACTATTTATGGGTCACACAAATAGTTGTCCGGCGCGGGACTCGAACCCGCGACACGAAGCGGCGAGTCGACTGTCTTACTTACTTTACGACTCATTACTATGAAATTTTTTTACAGCTATGTAGAACTTATCATAAATATATATAGGTAACAATTTTGTTTTTGTATTTTATCGTGTCTGTAAATTCTATCTATGGCTCTCAATTCGTTACTCGAAATAAGCATATTTTATTTTAATTCAGAAATAAACCTACTCATACAAATAAAAATAAATTACCGTTTCATCTTTTTATTCTGTGGTTTCATAAGAAAACGACAAATTTATAAATCAAGTGAAATAAGTAATGGACATCCATATTTATTTTATTATTTATATTTATATGCTATTTTTGTTTACAGTTACGTGTCAGTGTAATAGCAGTGTGATTAAGGAATTCCTATGACGTCAATAACTAAAACAATGTGATATGTATGTAGACCTAATGTTCATGTCAAACCGAATGATCATAAGTCATTACTGAACGGGTTTTATAAAGAATGTAATATTTATCTAAGGACAAGTTAATTCTAATATAGGTACGTGTTACTCGGCTTTATGTTATGATGTAGCTAACTACCTAATTACTGACAACGCTTCGACTCTGTCGTTCAGTATCGATATAAGATCACGAAAATGAGAATTAAATATCAAAGAATTATTTTCGTCCGCATAATTACAGTTGATGGTTTAAGCACCCATTTACGTTCTGGCCCATGTGCGTTTACTTCCGCCATCATAAGTAAGACGATTGGCACACTGCCCCGCATGATGCAGCGTATTTTTTTGTTATCGGGACTAGTCCCTCCCTCTTACCCACCACTGCAACTGTTGATCCTGGCTTACAGCCAGGATCAACAGTGGCACACAATGAAATGACACTGAGCGGTGAGACTTCCCTCCAGAGCAAAGCGGGAGACAGAATGATGTAAAGAGGATATAGCCACATAAAACGAGAGAATTGCAACTAGAGAAGCCAGCTGCAAAAGCACCGAGGATCAATTTAAGGGTCCGAAGTGATCTGTTATATTTGATTCCAGTAGTAGGTATGGCAAAAGCGCTTAAACGCAAGGAAGTTGTTCCTTGTTGCTATAAGATCCGTATAATAAACTACTCCAGATATTGGTTGCAAGCTGTTTAACATAATTTCACGCTGATTTTGCCAGAGATCACACTCCCAAATGATGTGGTGAGCAGTTTGTTCATATTCGTTACTGAAAGTTGATCACAGACAGATTGGTGAAGATACTATTCTGATGCAGCGTAGTGCGTGTTCTAACGTTGCTTGTACCTAATTATCTCCGTTTGTATAGAAAACACGCACAGTCCAACACACAGAACATGCATCCACGTGCGTTCATGCAGATTCATGTTCTGTGTGTCGGACTGTCAATATGACAATCGCCTAACATGGTGTGGTGCCGGAACCCAAAGAGTATTTACACCAACAGCCGGAACCTACAGTGCAAAGACGGCTGGTGTTAGTGATGAGTAGATCATAGCATCTTTACCAACTAATGACGCATTTTTCTTTACTATGATTGAATAATTCTTAAATCATAGTATTTATAAATACCTATGATATAATATTTAATTTTAGGATTTTAAGCATGCTATTTGGAAACAAATTACAGACAGAATGCTGGAGCGAATCGAACTCACGAACCAGGGGGTATTTCCATGAAGATTTGTTTACCACACCACCATGTGTGATGGCAACAATGATAACGCGAAAAATGCCTCATTTGTGTTTATCTTTATATTTTTTCTTAGTATGATCTAAATGGAATACATGTAATATATGTAATTTCATACCATCTAATTTCGTGCAGGGGTTTATATTTATAAACCTGCTGTTCACCTGCTAAATAATTTCAGCAAGTGGACCAAATCTCGTGTATATATGCCCCTTTGAATATGTTTCGCCGGACCGTCTCATTGGCCGTATTTATACGGCAGAGACACCCGCTGAGTTTGTTTCGCTGGGTCTTCACAGATTCACACACTTGACAGAGCATTGAATCCGCGAACACTGTTCTATCACTTACATTCTTTTAGTGTTGCCTATTTTGTTACAAAAACAAAATATGTGTTTTCTTAAACGATTAAGTTTAACGTAAAGTTTTTGGAGGGTGGTGGGGCATAGAGTTTTCTTTGAGTAGTTTGACTGGGGAAGTATTACTACTTTACATAATGCGATGTAACTTAAAACATTACTATGCTAATCTTGTGGTCCTATGCTGGCAAAAGTCGCCAGAGCTGGGAGAGATAATAACATTTCATATGGATTGCACTCGTCTGTGTGCATTTTCAACTTAATAGTATATAAGTAATTAACAACATTTAGAATTAGATACCTTTTGATATAAGTCAGGGGGAACGCTTACGCCTGCCACCCTCAATAGGTGTCGGACTCGCACCGACTAAACCTAACCTGCCTTCGCCTGAATCGAGCCCCGTAAACGCGGTAATGCTGCTCCGGTGGCGTGGCCCCTTTTACGCCATGATCCCACAAGGTGTGAGACACGTGTCCTGGGAGGACTATTCAAAGTAAAAATGTATTTTAAATAGGTAACTTATTCTTTCTACACAAAGCAGTATTTCTTAGTGTGGCAATAGTGCCAGGCTAGAACGCAACTATGTAAGAGAGTGGTGCCAGTGCCTCTAGCACGAGTTCCTGCAGTTTACTTACTCGATCACACGTACAGTTTCGTCCCATACATTGAGCACCAGGGTTTTAGTTCTTAATAGTTTCCGCGAGAGGCGCTGGTGCTCAATGTATGGGAGGAAACTGTACGTGTGATCGAATAAGTAAACTGCAGGAACTCGTGCTAGAGGCACTGATGTTACAGTTTGGCAAGTACGCGTACGTTTCGCGTTTAGTTGTGGCTTAATGCTTACATCGACCTAACTATAATAGAGTATTGCTTGACGTGGTTGATAGATGCTTGCTTTTCACGCCGCAGGTGAGTTCTATTCCCACCCAGGACAGATATTTGTGTGCATGAACATGTCTGTTTGTCCTGTGCCTGGGTGTAAATATCTAAGTAGGTATATAAGTATGTACAAAAGAAAATTAGTATAATATGTAGTATATTAGTTACCTGGTTTCCATAGTACAAGCGCTTCCTATTTTGAGATCAGATGTCCGTGTGTGAATAATATCCCAGCATATCATTATTATTATATTATTACCATAATATTATTATTTTATATCAATGATTGCAATAATATGACGCATGTGGGTGTGTCTGCGCACGGTGCAATAGCGTGTCTTCAGATAAGTTGACCCCCAGGGGCTCCACAACACATCATGTTGACTTAACAACAAACACTATCGTTATTTAGATAACACTGTTATAAATATATTATGTAGATTACGAACTATATCTATAAGCTAATATGCATATATATACATATCTGATCATGTGCGAATTAGCCTCGTTCTTAAAATTTCACATCGTAATTAGAAATATACTTAAATTGATATTCAGTTATTCATCTAACTTCAAAAGAGGATCGCTTAACTAAGTTTGTTTGTGCAGAATTATAATAATAATAATATAATATCTAGGGACAATGTCACACAGATCATCCTAGCCCCAAACTAAGCAAAGATTGTACTATGGGTACCAGGCGACGATACTTATATAGATAGATAAATACTTATATACATAGAAAACATCCATGACTCAGAAACAAATATTCGTTCTCATCACACAAATATTTGCACTTACCGGGATTCGAACCCAGGACCACCAGCTTCGTAGGCAGGAGCACTACCCACTAGGCTACGGTGACCGTCAGAATGTTTCAAAGTACACAGTAACATAGTACTATTTCTCCTATTTCATTTCCTATTTGCCTTCACGATCTGTCAATACCTTGGTCGTTTTTATACGCAGGTATCTGAAAGGAGTCTGTGTAACACTGTCCACTTCGGGACTCTGGGTTACAAGGGAATTTATTTCTTGATATATTTATCCCTATTCCGCATATTAGTCCCAGGTGTTATTAGAACCCAGAGTCTTATTATCAGTATATTTAATTATAAAATAAAATATCAAAAAAATATATAAAAGAAGCCACTAAACAATCCGGTGATTTAACGAAGTTTTTATTCGCTGTATAGTTGAAGGAACTTTTTCGCACACATGACGCAGCGGCTGTATTCGTATTATCCTTTATACCTACCAAAAAATTGTGATAAACTACCTGAAGCCCCTAAATCGTTAACTAAAAAACGTTGCTGCCTTCCTTAGGCAAGCTCTTAGAAAGGCTTTAGCACTGCGATTGCCTCTAAATCATTAACTACGGGCTGCCCCCAGGGCTTAATCATCGCGTCGTCTCTGGAACTTAAGTTGAAATAAATGCCCATTCTATTCTATTCCCAAAATGTCCTCCAAAGTCTATTTTACTGTCTCACTTACTAAAACAGAGCACATTATGTCCCTAATGTCTGGCCTATGTTACTTAGAGCGAGGTTAAAGGTAATTTTCCACCAGAGTGGCGAGACGAGACGCGGCGGGAAGAGAAATGAAATCGCACTGACCCTTGTCCACTAAAAAATTGTCATCGCGAGCTCGCGCGTGACCGCCACGCCGCGCCGTCGAACGTAGGCTTCCTTAGATTAAGATATAGGTACAGTGCTGTTTGAGTTCGTCTTGCAATACACACGCACAACGAACAACAACCAGCCTCTCGCGAGAAGCGTGTTTCTGTTCCAAAGATAATTTATACTCTATATCGGAAGCAATACGGTTCATTTTTACACAAACAAATATTTCAATTCACGCCTCGCAAATTCTCGTCAATCCACACTGTTTGCACCAAAGATGCGCTGGGAGAGGATTGAAAATTTGCCATACAAATTTCAATTCTCTCCTCGCCTCGCCTAGCCACTCTGGTGGAGAATCACCTTTATATGTCACTCACTATATAAGAGTACACTTAGATTTACACCTGTTCTTAAAGTACTTCATAAGGGACCACTAACTAAAGCAGATCTCATTCGACGTATATCTGTGTTAAATCCTATGCCGATGTTGCTGACCGTACTTAACGTGAGTGTGATGATTCGTTGTGACGTCTATTTGCAATAGTATTCAGACAAACATTCTATATATGTGTTATCAAACGTCATACATCTGCCACTCTCATACAGTGCGAAAATCACGGATTCGATTAGTTTAGGATTTTGGATGATACGCATACAAACAACTCAGTTTACCGTTTATGGTCAGTTTTTTCCTTATAAATAATCTTATGAACCGCAAAACGTATAAAAAGTTTCAATCTAAATATAGAACCGACATGGAGTTTGCCAGACGCCAAAATAGAACGCATAATATATTTTTTTAGTGATGTTATTTATAGCTGTAGTATTATAATTATAATCGATGAAAGGCAAAAATAGCCGCTTATTAAATGTTAGATTTAAGACAGGGTTTTTCCGAGGTTTAGTAATTGGTTTGGGCGTATGCCGTGCGCATTCGATACTCGTCTCTGTTTTTATCTTAAGAACATTTTTTTTCTTTCTTTACAGCTCTTGATCACACTATACTTATGGTTGTTTTCTGCCCGTGGAACTTCTCACATCGCTCTCTATCCTGTACCAATAAAAAAAACGTTGTGTGGTATTATGATACCACGATACAAGTGAAACTTTGTCTCTTACGACGCAAATCTAATTTGCTGTCGGATATTTTCGCATTATTCTTGGTTTTTCCCTCGTTGACCGGTTTATTGAATTCACTAGCTGTGTCGTTGTCCATCACGATCAAGTGATCAACAATATTTATATAAATAAACTGATCAAAACAAAAATAACGTGGAAGATTTTCACAAAAGAGTGAGAATGTAAATGCTACACGGTGAGCTGATGCGAGCCATGGGCGCCGCCATGTTGGCCGTGCTGTAATGCAACTTGCAATAGATGGAATAAAGTTAGACTATTCAATATTTTAAGTATTCAATGGTGTAATGTGTAATATGTTTAGTAAATCTTGTAGTTAATAAGACATAATGTAGGTATAGGTAAGTAACTGTTTATGGAACAGAAAGACGCACATTGTTCAGCGTCACGATCAAACTTCAGAGGGTTAAGTTCCACTATGTTTAGGTACATAACTATTTCAGACATGTAATGTTGATTTAGGTAATTATTTAAATAAATCCACAGCTTTTTTATTCTTAAACGTCCATGGTAGCTCTTAATTTTTGATTTCAAATGTTATCCGTTGCACTGTTGTCATGCTTAAGATAAAGATCGGTTGCTGAAAGAATGCATTCCAGGTTATGTTCCACGGACGAAGTAATTTAAAGTTAGGTACATCTACGTCCGCTTGTTATTAGCGTTGGATTTGTGATAAAAATATTTTTATTTCTTATTTTCCCTAGTAACACATAATAATTACCATTTAAAGAGTTTTGGCGCCAACGCGGAAAAAGTCGCATCAGGGTATTGTTTCATTTTCAAAAACTGGTGTAAATTCAAGTTTTTAAGTGTAATTATGGTGGATTTTAGACATATCATCATGGACAACGTACACAAGTGGAGGGAAGTGCCATATTGCCGTGAATTGCGATTTTCTGTGTAGAATCTAAAACTCCATATAACCCTCTAGTAAAGTCTCTTCTGCTTTACTGGGGTACGACAAGGACTACGTATGACTTGACTGTGACGGACTTTACTTGACATGACGAAAATAAATGAAATAAAAATATATTTTACGGAAGGCTCATAAGGTCGAAGAAGCCAGAGCCGTAAAACTGAATGTAAAAAAAAAACTATTTAAAACTATATTTTATATGAATAACTCATGGAGCTAAATAGCTCCATGGAATAGGTAACTAAATATTAACTTTTTTACTAAATATACTGTCAAAGTCAATATAGGTAAATACCATACCAACCACAGATATCGCTCTGAGATACCAACTGACAGGTAAAGAGCAGATTTTTTGGCGCCCGGATGTCAACAGTGAAAAGATTAAGGCACTTTTTAATCTGTGAGGTTCTGCTTGTTTATGCTTCTTGTCAAGATTCTAAGAATGATAAAGATACCGCTGTTAGTAGCGATAGGAGTACCTAAGCCAAGGGGTGGCGTATGACCTATCAAGGCAGATACCGATTTAAGATACATATATAGAGGTACCTATATAAAAAAATATGTTGAATTTGGTGCCCTTCTAGGTGACGGATTACCATTAATTCCAATAATGTAATCGATTAGTATTTTTATTTAATCAATCAACAATTCCTGTGAAGTTTTGCACACTAATTTGGTTTCACCGTACGGTTTATTAGTCTTAATAATCATTGCGTCGCCAAAAGTTACAATTTCGTAAATTAAAATTTTTAAATAAGTATATTGATTATTGAATAAAAATATTACATAATACTAGTTGTGCCCGCAGTTTTAACCGCGTTGAATTTTATAAATTACCACCCCCCCCCCTCAGGTGATAGCGTGATAATATGTAGCCTATAAATATGTTGACCCGACCTCTTAGTAATACCTATTCATGCAAAATTTTAAGTTAATCCATGCAGTACTTTTTGAGTTTAGCCCGGACATACATACAGACAAACAGACAAAAATTCTAAAAACTATATTTTTGGCTTCGATATCTATTATCTAATAGATCACGCCCTAAGTATCCTTTAAAAAGATATTCAAGGTACAGTTTTGACTTTCCTACGATTTTATTATATGTAGGTATAAGTAATAAAATAAAATAAAATGAAACACAACAAAATAACGTACTTCTGTTCGCCAGATCCCACATGTCATTGATTTAATGCAAACAAGTATTCACGTCATCTCACCAAACATAAATTAGACAAGTTAGTCTAACATACGCAAATGTAAACTCTAATTGAAAAGACAAAAAGTTGTTTTTCCATCACTGTATTTTGTTATTTATATAAAATACACTTAACTGATGTAACTGTTCAGTAAAGCTAAGCTATAGGAATAATAATATTTTGTTATTATGCAGCATCGTGCGTGACGCAAGTAATTATTTTTATTTCCAACAAGGATTTATGATACTCGCGTTTCTAACAACAAGCGATTATTTGGGATAGTCTGGTTAGCATCACGAATTGTATTATAAAAATATTGAGACACGGATTAGTTTCGTCTTAGTATGTACCTAATTCAAATGTCTTTATAATAATAGGTAAAAGCAAGTGTAGGTATTCCTATAGACAATCCATCTCTCAAACTTATGTTTCATAAGTGAATGCGCTGCAGGAAAACATCACAATATCAAATTACTTTACAATCAAAATCTAGTGAAGATTTTGATTGTAAAGTAATTTGATATTGTATGATTGTGTATTCAACAGACTGCATAAAAATATTACCTAAGTTGTAATTTAATGTCTTCTTGCGAACGTCAAAACTTCCTTCTTCCATATCCAAAGAGTATTTTCGTAGGTACACGTTGATTTCTAAATAATATGTTAAAATCCAATGATATTAAGTAAGTATACACAATCAAGAAGGATTTTCATCAAAATATTTGTCGAGTCGTCACTCTCTAATTTTATTTCTATGGATGAAGTATGCACCATATTGTCCAACCAAATAATGAACTAAATGCTCCGAAACAGAACCTTTCCTGTTAGCGCGCATAACTTCCCGTGCACGTAGTTTCATTACAACTATCGTTAACAGCTAACAGATGGCGTTACCAACGTGAATAATAGCAAAAGCCCCTTGCAAAATAGCATTGGAAACAATTCAGCTCAAATTAACAAAAAAATATTACTACCTACCTATAGTAGATATAGAGTATTTATAATTGTGGAATCATTCCATTACGAAATAGAAATGGGCTGAAAAAGATAATTACAATAGAAATGAATAGAGGTATTATTAAACTCTTTATTGTTCACCAAAATATTAATCAGAACAAGAACAATACACATTAGAGAGAACAGTACAATTGGCGGTCTTATCACTAAAATGTGATCTCTTCCAGAGGTAGATAGGTATGTAGGTAAAATCCTATCTAATTAATGCGCTAACGATGCCAACACTCGGGATAAGCGTACGGGAATTTAGTGCCGGCCTATATAGGACAGTTATGGACTAGATTTTCATTGTTTTGCTAATGATGCCTTTTTCAAGGAGTTGTAAATGTAGATTATTATCTATAGGTGTTAGGCAGAATTCTTAATAAAAATCCGCAAATAATCCTCATAAATAAGTACCTACAAAACAACTTGATAAGTCTTGTACAATGTATATGACGTCCAGTAAATTCCATCGAAAAATCCGTAAATAAAATCCGCAAATAAGTTCAAAACAACGTGATAAGTCGTCTACAATGTATTCGAAGTCCAGTAAATTCCATCGAAAAATCCGTAATAAATCCGCAAGTAATTACAAAACAACGTGATAAGTCGTTTACAATGCATTTGACGTCCAGTAAATTCCATCGAAAAGTTATAGTCTGCCTCTTTTTCAAAGTACAAAGATAATCAACTACTTATGTAACTTTCCTAACGGCAAAAAGCTATTACTATAACGCTTTATTGTCCACTAAAACATTACAGGATACAAGAATACAATAACATTAAAAATTTGTACAATTGGCGGCCTTTTTGCTAAATGTGATCTCTTCCAGGCAACCTAGGCAGGGATTTAAGTATGGAGTAACCTTTGTAATAGCTCCATGGGAGTAACAGAGATAGGGTAGTTGTCAGTGTACATAAGTATAGAACCGTTACCTACGCACCGGTATCATTACAAAAAATAACAGAGTTTTCTAGGCCATATTAGATAAATTAGATATATATTATATATTAACCTACCTACATACTATATGCTACATTGGTACATAATTTTTTTATCATAAAACAAAACTATAGTAGAAGCTGTTGCCGAAGTTCCATAAACCAGTACGAAAGTAAATTATTTCGTACCTTTTTGTAGTTAGTAACAAGTAGTGAACTTTTACTAGACTCTGAAACTTGCGTAGAGATTGAGCGTACTGATAATGGCAATGCATTCCGCAGGCGAGCACCGTGCACAGCAAGCGGTTTAAGTTTAAAATAAATAAACTCATGTTTTTCATCTAAGTATACCTACCAATCTAAGTGCTTATGCACTGGCCAGTGTATTGACCGCAACCACGAAAACAACAGGAAAAGTTCCAGGAACGGGTTTTGATCGTGTCAGCGATCGTATGATTGAACCACGTCACGTCACCATATCAATCGATTGTTTTCCCTTTTCTCTCATTCGATTTAACTTGTCTATTTAGTTTTAATGAACTAATTAACAAAATAATTTATACTTACCTACCAATTTTTATTTGTCATAAACGAAACTAAAATGTCTGTACGATTTTAAAGTTCGGTTTCTAAATATTAATCTTTATCTTTGAGATAAATCTTTTAAATATTATAAAAAATAATGAATATCAATACAGAATTAATAACATGTGTTATTTATTCTGAAATCAATACATATTTTTATACTTGAGTATTTCTTATATCTCATGAGATTGGAACTGGAGAATATCCCAATATGGAGAACTAGCTGTGTCCTGCGGTTTTTCCTCAGTTAAACTTTATAAATTATGGTTTATGTATTATTCGGATATATAAGCTATGCGACTACAAGATTACCTACATCAAAATAAGTTCGTTATTTTTTGCTAAAATAAGACTCGCTTTAAGCCCAAAACCCATTCACAGCACATACAGAAATAACATTGTGAGACAACACACTTTATACAAATAAAACCTACATAGAATACGGCGCGAATTCATTAGCTGGGATCCAGATAAATTCCAAAATTAAATTCCCAATCCCTTTCAAAATTCGTAATTATAGATCCAAACATCCTACTTCCTACTAATTATACAGGCTTTCGCCTTTTTCGTTTGTGAGTGTGTATGTTTGTTACTTACTTCTTCACGTCTAAACGGCTGGAGCGATTTCAATAAAATTTGGTATGGAGTTAGCTGACACCCTGAATTAACACATAAGCTATAATTTACAAAGTTTAATGCGGGTAAAACCGAGGGGCACAGCTAGTGATTGTATATTTTACAAATCACTACCATATGAACAGAAGCTTACTCATGTATCGACAATTAATACAATCACAAATTCAACTTGGCATATTATGAAGGTGTTTGTATCCTTTTATTCCTTTACTAGGATGAAGACCCCTTCACATAACTTTATTACTAACAAATAAAATGAATTCATTGTCAAATTTCATATCAAATCATCACATTTCTATCACAAAAACCAAACACACATGGCAAGTGTTTATAACAAACAAATAAAATAATATTGCTCGCCGAACCGATGAGTGACAATTAGTTCTTTATCAATTAATTAGTCAAGTACCTGACATACTGAGCAACAAGATGATCTTAAATAAGTAGTTTTAAATAATCGAATCCACTCTAGAAAATAATGAATTAAAAAAACAATACCCAAAAATATTTCTTTCCACATAAAGTGTCGATCAGTTGACGCACTTTGCTAAACAATGGGCATACCAACGAGCAACGTTCTTAGATTATCAATTTCCATAAAAACAAACAGTGAATATTATTCCATAATAATTGTAGCAAAGTATGCAGAAAATTCAAATTAAACTAAATAATGAATTATTATAACAATAAATTAGATGTTTATCCATTAAACTGTTACGTAATAGGTATATTAAGTTACGCAAATGCAAAATTAAATAGGTAGGGGGTTAATTATTTGAATTCTTTGTACTTTTAAGTGTACCTATGGAAAGAAAAGACAATCAGTCCATCACTTATTACCATACAATGCGAATTAAATGTATTCTAAAGACCTTTCACCTTATTTACTGAAAGAAAGTAGGTATGTATAATTAAGAATAATGTTAAGTACCTACCTTTTTGATTAAGTAATAAAATAAGACTATTGTAGACACCAAACGCGGCTTATAATATATTTTATTTGCGGAAATATTCACTGAAAGAAGTAATGCGAAAAGTATATAGGCAATTATATTACTCAAAAACATCTAAACATGTTTAAAAAATCCAATTTTGTAATGACATATCGACAAATTACTAAGAAAGTTGTTATCGATGACATTGACACAATATAGTATGCACTATATTCGTACTCAGTAATACTTATATCTTTTACTATTTTATTTCATGAATGAGTAGCAATCGTGCCAATATTTAAAATGCCCGCGCACTGGCCGTAACCACCAAGCCAATAAAAAAAACATCGGGCTGGGAACGGCCAATCAAAGAGCCTCTATGTGGTGTGACTTCGGTGGGACGCGCCCGGTCGTTCGATGAATATCTAAACAGAAATTGTTTTCCTGACAGAAATGTACGTCCGAGCTTTGCGCAAAACAACAGAAATATTCATTTCATTCGCTATGTTTAACAACATCGATTAAATTCATATCATTAGCTAGTTATTCCATTATACCTATACTGATAAAATTCAAAGTTCGGTTCCCCCGCATCGTATGATCGTGTCATATAAAACCGAGAACGCTCCCCACCTCCAACAAAACGTCAAATCTCTCCGTCGCGTGCGGGTGTCTGTCGGAGTCAACTACGGGTTATTTCGCAAGCCGCGCTTGTAAACGTCAATTTTATAGTGACATTACAAAATCTAGGGCGTGTGTGTTCAGTGATATTTAATATTGTTAAATAACACTTGAAAATGTCTTTCAACACCGACATATCGACGAAATTGGAGAATAGCAGGTACGCAGTGTTCTTTTATGGCCTGCCTACCATGACGGATGGGTATGGCTGGTTTGTCGAGGCTTAGCGTGTGCCCTTCTATGCGTTTGTGATGCATTCTGGAATTTGTTCTACGGTATTGTTACAGGATGTGTTGTGTAAAGTTATCTCGGACGATTCGTTTAATTATATCGCTCGGTTTAGATTGTACTCTTGGCTCCCTTTCACATTGCTGACGAGTCATTTCTTTAACCAAACCTAATTCCAGAATTCAACATTCATTTTAATCGGAATTTCCGAGTCGGGACGCTATTATATTCATCGATGAGGTTATCCTGTTCTGGGCGTGCGCGGTGACTCACAAAAAATTTTAGTGACTTCATTGATAATGTTTTGGGATGTGTTAACTGGTTATACCTAGCTCTATTAAAAGTTTAACTCATGCGATGAATAATTCAGCACCAGTCGCCTAAATGTTTTATTCAAGGTTTGGGTCATGCCAAATTCTTAAAGGCTTATGTTTTATGCAGCTTTACCTGTTATGTCACTTAACTGTGTTACCAAGCCTCGCATGATAATGTCTGAAAAAGAAAACGTGTTTTTTTTTCTACAATGATTTTCGTTGGGAATAGTAAATAAGATGCACAACAAAATGAAAGGAAATAAAGAAACTGGCAGTTTGACATGCAGGGTCTTTTGATAATTATGTCAATGACACCAAAATCTAGTGATTCAAAGCATGCAGAATGTTAAACATGTTTGAGGATACCATTATTGTAATTCTATTACAAATTTAATACTTGAAATGATCTTGAAATAATAAATACCAGCAACCATAAATAATCAAAAACAATGATCAGTTCAATATTTCTGGTCAATATGTGGCCAGTTGAACTGTAACTAGGAAGTTCAAAACCTCGCACTTAATAATATTTTGTATTGTATAGTACTTTCACTAAGTTCCTATATTGGCTACACTTCTTGTTGCTTAAGGCTAGCTAGTATTTAGAAATCTAGGGCTGTGTTTATACTTCAGGTACTGATTAACCAATTAAATTTAGCGACCCACTCCTCAAATATGATGCAATGGTTCAAGCTGATCATCATCTCAAAATATTTACATTCAAGTAAATTGCATGGTCTTAAATTTGATGTTAACAAATTTTGTTATACATCATCATTTCATTATAAAAGTTATATTACAAGGAGCATAATTCAAGGAACCTAATTTGCCTATGCAACTAAATAACACATTAATTATACAATTAACAATAGTATCACATTAATTATACAAGAATAATGTTCATACATACAATATGCATGATGCATTTTGTATGGGGATGAAAAGAATATGTATCCTATTTCAGAAACATTTCAGTTTCATAAATAGATATTGCTCCTTAAGTTTCTTCCACTATTCATGTGTTATTCCATGTGTACATAAAAATAAATAATCAAAAAGAAGTACAATAATGTGTTTGTGAGAAATAAACAAAAGCCTTGAATCAATCATTTACCTAATGAATAAAGATAATGATGAAATATAATTTATTTACATTTATTTATTATATGAATGTTCTAGATGTGTGTTTATGAACAACATTTTTGCCATTTTGTATTTATTCTTAAACATATAGGTAATTTATTGATTGTTTTGATCAGATTCTGTTACTGCCTTAGTAACCATAAAGATATAGATGTATAATTTTGAATTATTATAGGCCTTTAAACTAATCAATCATAAGCTAATATTAATCTCAAGTTTGTTATTATCACTAGCTCTCGCCTGCCTGTTTCTTTTAGTTAAGTTTTTATATATATATTTTTAGCAAATGCATCATATTATATAAAAGCAGATCAGTTGTACAATACTTGTTTAGTTTCTTATGTACTTGATTTCTGTAGTTTACAGACTAGCCCATATGAGCTCATGTCATGACTAATGTGTGATGTCAAATTATTCAACTTAAGACTTTCAAATAATAAAGCCATATTAAGGAAAATTATTATTATGTTCCTTCAATATAAATAACATGGTTTTTCCATTGTTACAGGAATACCCTGCGAAAAATTGCCCGCCATGATGACACCGAGTTCTCAAAACAGAGCATCCTCAATGACATGGAGAAGTTCGTCAAAATGGTGAACGTCATGGATGAGACTGTGCTGGTGCCTAGTCGCCTCATGAACTTGCCGCAGGAGGGAGACGATGACCCATTCAGCATGTTTGCTATGCTGAATGACTTGAAGACTGAGTTGTTGTGGTCCGGTGATACAGAGGAACAAGTGGAGAGAGGAAGGAGAGTGTCTGATATCAGTGATACTGAGAGTGATGCGTCAAGTGCTGCTGGTGATTCTGGTATCGATGGTGAGGATGAGAGGGAGTCTGCGGTGCGCAACGCCGCAGCATGTCGCAGGCACCTCCGTGGACTGCGCCGTTCCCTCCGGCAGCTAACAGCCGCCGCCGCGCACCTCACAAGATCGTATCAAGAAGAAGTCGGCGCTCCGGTTTAGGACTTATAATATTTCTTTTCCTGTGATTGAAGCCTGTCCTGCACGTGATGTACATATAGCATAAGCGGCCCGCTCTGTGAATATAGGTTATAGGGCTCGGCGTGTATGGGATTCTCAGTAAGTTAAGAGGTTATTTAATAAATTAACTTTTCATTATTTCTTAGTTTCTTTTCAATAGTACCTTCGATTTAATTACACGATGAAACACAGAACAAAGGTTTTATTATGAGTTCGCAAAAAACGAAACTATGAACGACTACGAGTGCTCGAGGGACATTCAGAACTATTATTGGTTATCTTCATGATGGCGTGATAAGTTTTTCCAATCACGATGTTTCGTTCCAATCGGTAGTTTGAATTCATTCATGCGTTTCGTTTTCTGCAGACTCGACTACTACTAAACACAGGGCACATTTATTTGTACACGCACATAATACTTCACAAGATTCCTAATACAGGTCTACTATAAAAAGGACTTTAATAATCAGAGTAAAGACTAATTAAGTTCAAAGTAATTGGTCTACTTAACAGGCGCATACCATTGCTTATAAACGTATGGGATACCTAATCCTCTTTATAAGGCAGTAGGTATGTTTGAAATCATTAGTTTTGAACTTTATTCTCACTCCCTTATGAAGGATTAACAGAAGTAAAAGTTTGGAGTACTACTCACGGCTACATATCAAGCTATACATTTCCAATACAAGCTGACCTTTCATTGTATGGAAATACCATACAACCCGAGATCAGCTTATATTGGAAAAGTATAGCTTAATATGTAGCTGTGTATACCTAGTGTCGAAACAGATTAATAAACAACTAGTTGTATAGTAGTAGGTATTTAATTAACATACTTTTTACAGTTAACAAGGATTACCTTCAAAAATTAATGTTTGATATTCTTTGAGGAGAAAAAGGTCAACTTTATTATGGATCGTCCGTGCCAAAAATAACTGAGGAATGCCAAGGCATTAATTTCGGAAGTAATCTTTGTTTTGGTTGTTGAACTTATGTTTTGTGTGCAATTTAGTTTCTTCCTGATATTCTGATAGATAGATCCAATGTCATTATATTTTTTTAGGTTATTTATTACCAGACCTACCAGATTTTTACCTAAATGACTGCATTAATTTCAGATTAAAACAATTAAAGAGTTGTGTATTTGATTTGCAAGAATTTCAGATTAAAACAATTAAAGAGTTGTGTATTTGATTTGCAAGGTTCCTTTAAAACAACCTAATTTTTTGCAAATTGTAGCCTAATTTATTATTTTAATAAATATCTAAAATCATCATAATTCTGGTAAATCTGTACAATTTTTCTATTGTTTACAATTTTAATTAATGTTGTCGAATCTGATTAAAATGAAAAATGTGTAGTGCATTGCACATATTCAGACTACCCAACGCTCTTCAGATTCCATGCCCAGAATTCTCATAATTATGCTTCCATATTTGCATCGCATAGGCATAACTATCATACAAATATTGTGTGAAAGTTTGTATGTTTAGCGATTATATAGGTTGTAGAAATCGATTTAGTTGAAATTTAGAATTGATTGAAATGAAATAAGTAAAATAAATTGCTAAATCCGGGTAGCAAGTTACGTTCTACTTCATGTCCATCACAAAACAATACAGAATGTACCTATGAGATAGCGCCATCTTATACCTACATATGAACATGGCTCCATAAGGGGGACCAAATATAGAACCTTTGAGCGCTTCGTAAAGAGGCCAAAAAATGGTTTTTATCTCTTAATTCATATTCATAATTGCTATTATGCTGAAAATAGGAATCGTCGACCGAGAGTACGACCAGGAACGCGTCGCGACCGCCATCACCATCCATGTGCATTCGTAACGATGAAATAACTTTCTGATCATCAATCAGACCAGCGACCTGTGCCTCCGCGCATAATCCAGTGCGTAAATACGTGGGTTACCTAAAGCAAATACCTGCTATGCATTATGGGATACAATAAACTGTTCAGTTTGTAGGATTACTTACCAGCTGGCTTGAATCCCCTCTATTGAATCGCTTCTATTGTCCGGAGAAGCAGTGAAAACCACGTAGGCTACCGTATACGACATTTAAATAAAAGAAGGTATATGGATACTGGCTTCCGGGTCAGTGTCCATATAACCTTAGATTTTTATTAATGTCTTTTACCTATAAGTAATACCAAGGGTTAACTTAATTCAAGTACCTGCCTTTAATACCTACACATAGTACAAAATACTCTTGATTCTTTTACTTTCTTCAATATTTATCGAATCTTAAGTACCTACTTAGAAGTATTATTTAGAGACTAATGAACCCCGAGATAATAAGGCTGCCTGTATATTATATCAGCGGCTTTATTTTCTCGGGGTATTTTTATATTAGGTATTATCCTATCCCATTTGTTTAATTAAAGGAAATATAAAAATTCCTTCATTCCATATTTTATACAAATTCCCATTTTTTTAAATAAAAAGCTACATCAAATCGTCGGTCCATATTTTAATAAATATCAAATTACCATCATTCCATATTTTATCCGATCCTATATTTAATGAGCAGAAATATCATATTTCCATATTTAGACACGTCATTTAAAGTATTGAAAATTACTTCAGGCAGATTCCAGTTAAAATTAGTTGTGAGTGTTAGTTAAAAGAAGTTATTTAGGTAAGGTGACACAAATAGACGTCTACGTAGGTATGTATTTTATGAACTATAGCGATTACAAAACAACCAACGCAATGTGCAATTGGATAACGTACTGGACAAAAAATAAGCTTATGCAAATTGGTCACTAATAAGTAATATCTTATATTTGCAAGAATCATGTTGTACATGGCACATATTTGCGTGTACATATTACATATCGCATGTTTCTTAAGCCAAGTCTGCCCTTGAACTAAATATCTGGCTGTGCTAAAAATCGATTCTCCGTTGGCTCAAAGTCTACAGCCAATCCACTTAGTACGAGTTGATACGGAGCTAAGGGATCAAAGCAATCTATAAAATACCTTTTAGTGACTTTACTACGAAAAGCTAGACAAGTGCGAATGATTTTTTTAAAATTTGTAGTTGCTGCAGTGGAACTGCGTGAACATTTAAAACGTATATTCAAAAGAGACAGTCTGCTAACACATGGGATGCATACCATGGACTTAGTAATAGTGGTCCGCTGGTGCCCTTGGGTATGAAACCTTAAGAAGAGAAATTAGATTAAAGGATGGACTTGACATTGGATCAACCAACAGCAGCTTTAATTTATTTAATACTATCAGTGCCTGCGGACTTTGTTTCTCGTTATAAATATTTTTGTCTCTGCCCATTGTCCCGCGTAATACCTACTTAGGGTTAAAAGTTCGGGATAAATAAAAATTATGTCTATGACAGTCCACAATAGCGTAGCTTTAATTTAATTTAATTGAAATTTAATTTAATTGAAATTTCTGTTAGTGAAATAATTTAAAAAATCGGTTCAGTAGATCCAGAAAATCACCCCTTACAACGTCACAAACTCACAAACGTTACCTCTTTATAATATTAGTATATATTAACATTGTTCACTGCGAGTTGTATTCCATTATAAAACATGTATTTGATGGAATGTTTGATGGTGTCATAATAATTTACAACAGCTTTAGCGGTAATCCTTTGGTTCCTTTCGACGAGTCGTCTTGCCTTGTAAATGGGACTGAATTCCGAAGTGAATTGTTTTATTAGTTATTTAGAAGTAGAACCTCACGATTGATCTGACCTTGAAAAATTGTCTCTTCTTCGTCTTTATAGCTATTTAACAGACATAAAATAAATATGCTTCAATTAGAGGGTAATAACAGTGCGTTTCTTCGTTGATTTTCCAGGATATTGCAAATTGTTGTTCAATTCGAGGTATTTCATTACAATGCGTCCGCTTTTAAGCTGATCCAGATATTGATTCCGGGTAATAACATTATACGGGTATTGTGAAATGAATTCATTTTTATAATTACATAGCCGTACCAATCTTGGCTTGTAAATTAACATTTTTGAGGTTGAGACCTTAATGTTTAGTTTTTTCAATAACTTTATGCAACTGCTCCTTAATTGGTACTTGGTCCGGATTTAAATATGTATTGGTACAACAAACTCATTTCCATCTGATCCCAAACTAGCCAGAGCCTTAGATTTAATGAACTTTATTTCTCGTAAGAACTTAAGAATTCGCTTCAATGAGATACACAGTTATGACATATTATGTATGCATAAATTAACGTCTACGTGTACTAGAAAATAGAAATATAAAATAAATAATACAAAAAATCTTTTAATCAATTAACTAAATCTATTTTAAATAGTACCCAGGTATGCAATGAAAGCAGAAGTAAAGAAAAAAGATAAGTAATACATTCCTACAAAATACTGATTAATTTTTCATTCCCAACTTCTCCGACATAAAATTGGCGTATTTTTTAATCTCCTATAAACTGCTATAAAATTAGTTTTCGTTACTTATCATCATAACTGAAATTATAGTTTAAAGCGTTAGTTAACGCTCTGTTTTATAAAATACCAAACCAAAGACAAGGAATTTAGTCCAGTACCAAATCATTTTCAAACTGCGTTCGGTCACGATCAATAAACAGACAAAGTTTTCACCCCTAACCAAAATGGAACCGGACGAATCGTGTCGTGAATACATAATATTGCAAGGCGTAAAAAGTATTACAACATTTTCAAGAACAGTATTATCTCTGTGAGATAAAGGCAGTAGATAAGATGCCCGTCTGTCGTGCTCAATCGTGTAGGAATAGTATCTGGTGATATTTTTAGAATTCAACGTGAAGGTGGCGAAAGTAGCTAATTGCAGTAATAGATATATGTAATGTAAAATTTCTATTCATACAATAACATATGGGCACACGGTGACAAAGATAGAGATGCACGTAGGTTTGTGTTTGTAAAGAAGGCTTCCCCGCCTTTGTCCTGAAATGGACGTCTTTCGGCTGGATGATGATGATGAATACGGAGTTGTCTTTATTGTGCCATATTATAATAATAATGAAAAAAAAACATTTTATTTTTCTCTCACAATAGGTATAGGTCTAGTAGGTCTTACAATTAGAGAACCTTAAAATTTCACCTATGTGAGAGATTTTTTTTTATCATTATTATTGCGCCATATGGATAGTATAAACTTGAGTTCATACATCACGCTGTGGTTGCGGAGCGGTTCACGTATAAAGGTTCGGATACCCTGTGAGTAGTGGATTAGATTGCCACCCGTATTTATATTTTATACAACTTATCTTAAAGATGAAATGTTATTAGTCAACTTTTATGTTTCCAAAACAAATTTTCATAGTGATCTCTGAATAGTTTGAATATAAAATACAGCCCATGTAAATCACTGTTCATTTGAAAGATTTTATTAAATCAGTGAAGTAGTTTTTGAATTTATCCATTACGAACAAACTTCCAAAAATCTGAACGGCATAATTTGTCACAAAAGTGCGCCGGATCAAATAACCCATTATTTCTACCTGAAATACATTTTGTATCTAATCACGGCATGATAATCGTGATAGAGTTGAAATTGTTTTTCAATTCGTTTCAAATTGAAATTCTGGTGAATAATCATATATGAATCAAATAACAAAAGGACGAGAAAAGAGTTTTCTGATAAAGGAATTTAAATTAGTAATCACGAAATTTAGAATAAACGTCAAACGCATGTTTTCTGGGATATTTGCGCCAAATCCCAGAAATACATGACTCAATACGATGACAAAGAAAGTAGCCAAAACAGGGAAGTGGGGAAGAATTCTACGTACGAGTAACAATACAAGACAATACATTTATCTTATATATAGCTTCCTTCGTCTTCAGCCTTACACATGTTTGTTGGAAAATGTTCCTTATCTTCACAGTGTTAAGGTTTGCCACTGTTACCACCTATGTGACGCAAACTGTACGATCGTACGACAGGTATTATGAAAATATACATGGTACTAAGACACAGTTGATTACTTCGCATAATGCAACGTGCGAAACCAACGACAAAGACATATCAGTTAACAGTCGGGGAAAAGTGTATGAATTGTTAACCTTTTTGTATGACGTCCCGAATGAGGCAACTTATCAACATTTTCATATATTGAAAGACCATTAGTAAGATATTTTATTTGTAATGCCCTCTGCATAGGATTTCCAAACTAGAAATTCTGTATACAGTATTGATATCGTAAAAACGTTGAGCGCGATGTTGCAATCAAACTTGATTTATTGTCGACCTTTCCATTGTTTTATATTTATCGTGATCTAATAATGACTTATAATTGAATAACCGATTTGGCACTTTGACAATAATTATCTTGAACCTTACATACAGGGTTAAATTAAATTAGAAGACGAAAATTCCCAAAATTGCGAGGTATTAAAAAATATTGATATAGGCATGTATTGTTTATTTTATTTGCATTCTGTGCAAATATATTGCATAAATTTTCTATTGTTTTCGTTTTTAATTAGTACTGCCGATTTTGGTACTAAAAGAAGTGCGTTTTAATATGCTGTATATTCAAAGATCTTAAGAATTGAGAAGTATTTAATTTGACACATGACATGATTATATTTCCTTTATATATAAAAATCAATGCCACTTTTCGTTGTAATGTTATAACTCAACAACGCCTTTACCGATTTGGCTAATTTTGATCTTGAATTATTCGTGGAATTTTAATTTTGGAAGTCCAGGGAAGGTTTGTACGTAGAGAAAATTTTAAGAAAGTCTTAAAAAAGTGTAAAATCGTAGTTTTTACTAGCTAGCAATTTAACATATTTTTTGTTTGAATAATCATTTATTCAAACAAAAAATATTTTAGTAATAAAAAAATGATTATGAAGTTCATACTTCATAATCATTTTTTTATTACTATGCCTTATACGTAGCGAAGCACGTACCGGGCCGCTAGTTTACTATAAGTTTATAACACAATTACGTAAATCTTACAGAAAATAAAAGACGTACAGGTTTTACTGCCTATTTATTTTAGAGGATGCAAAGTATACAAAAAATCTATAGTTTTTATACGGTGTGCTCCTCCAATTATAGGAAACCACGGCGTGCACCACTTAACACTTACGCGAACAGTTTTGAATATAGTATAATATAAAAAATTACATTTAACTATTTATCTATATGCAGTTAAATAGTTAAATGTAATTAATAATCATTTCAATCATTCAAAATAATAATCATTTAATAATCAATTAAAATTTATCAGTAAAATTTAAAATTTATTATAATTCAAGTAAATAATTAAATGCCTTTCGACTTTATTAATTAGGTAGTAACTATCGATAACAAGTATTTCTTTTAACTCTATTTACTCATAAATTATACTTATTTCAATTAAGCTGACTCTAGTACTATTTTATATGTATAATCGTCTTTTTTTGTTATTGATTGTGTAGAGGATACCATCATTTAAATATATATAAATAAGAACATAGATGTGGCTTTTGCATGAAAAAACATCAACTTAGATTCTCTTTCTCGTTCTGACATGGCTTAACGACTGTTGTTTTGACATCAGCCTGGACCCACAGCTGAACATGCCCTCAGAAGCACGAAGATATCAGGCTCGGGATTTAAACCAATCTTGCGGTTACCCAAAAAACATTAACTTGACCAATCATCGGACCCGTGTGGGCAACAGGTTATGAGCATTGATTTGATTCATTTGAACGATTCAAAGAATGACTAATGCTCCGTCATACATTGTTCGATCGGAGCATTTTTCCTCTTACACTAACCTTTTGAATGGACCTTCCAAAACATAAGTTGCCTTGGCCGACAACCTTTGAATTGATTGCCAAGGATAAACTCTCGAACTGAACTTAACGGTTCTGGATTTATATACAGTATGAGTTTTTTAAAACGTAGCATTCGAACTTGATCGGGCTTTCGACGGGCATGCAGCGATATGATTGATTGCTGGCGTGGTTTTGATGTATTTTAATTTTGATATTGACAATGTTTCATTCCCATTGAGAGCCCAATTAGTTATTTCTTCTTTTTTTTGGTAGATTGTATTAGCATGGCGACAAGGCTTATGTTTCTCTACAGCGTTCGACTAATGACGTCACCGACAAGCAGAATCTATGATTGTGTGCTTCGGGATCAGTTGATCGCTTTAGGGAGACATAAGTCTTCATCGTCATGTTACGCAGGTCAGTTTTCATATGTTGTGTGTCAAAATAATAGTAGATGTAAAAATTGTTTTATAAAATAAAACACCGCCTTCAAAAACACCTAAAAGTTACTAAAATAATTGCAGCTATACTCTAAATTATTGTTGTATGTATAGTAGTTTATTGTATAGTAGTTTAAATCCTGTGAGTTTTCGTGCTTCCATAGGCCCTCAGCTCTCGGCCCCTACTGTATCTAGTCATCAAACAACAGTCGTTATGCCATCTCAAAGACTCGCAGACATTGCATTGAAAAATTAAAAAAAAGAACTGCTTCATCTGTTTCTTTGCGATGCTACATCTGCTCATACGTTTTAGTTCTTTTTAAGTCGATGTTTTGATTTTTAATACTAATTTTATTTTGTTCTTTTTAGTGACCATGTACATACTTACATATGTATTATCAGGCTCTTTTGCAAATTCTAAGCATTTTAACGACGACGGCCGCTTTTAGTCAATGGATAATTTCCTTTTAAAAGTATGTATAAATACCGGTGGTTATGCGGTGGTCCCATTATGGGACCACCTCAAAAGCGCCGGTGACTCGCTACACATATATGAAATAAAAATAGAATCATGAATCTCCTTTTCAAAGTTTGTGAACAAATGAAAGGAGAGGTCAAAGATGATGCAGTAAATAAACTACTGTTGAAACATCAATGATGTAAATCATAGTAACACAACAATTTATGCCTCACTCAAACATTTCTGCAGAATGGACGTTTGCGTCAACTGGCGAAATGGATATGTAAACATGAGTTTCTTGGAGGCGCGCCACTTGTATTGAATCGTATTTTAAAATAACACTATCACCAGAGTTAACCGAACTATTCAATGGATAGTCTTAATTATCGAGATTAATGGGTATCATTAAAAGTGTTATATTCTGTTTGAGGTCGACGAATATCACCACCCAATCTCATCATGTGAGAAGCTCATAAGTCATCTTCGTCGCTCATAAGTCGTCGACGGCATATCTACTAGTAAACGAGCAGTGCTATGACCATGCTGCGGATGCCAACCTGTCCGCAAAGCGTGGCGATATTATTGAATTACCATTCGTGGATGCCTTTTATTTCTCATAGACTTGCTCGACCACAATCCCACCTTAACGGCAAGCGGAAAAATAGTGTAATTAGATGCCTTTTCAGTCTGGCCTTGAAACCTATATTGTATGTGTCTAACTCTAGACACACGAAGTCTGTGGAAAAAATTCCACAGTTTTATTCGTACGAATGAGAGAAGAGTAAGAGTAATACTTTGTACGTCATGATTCAATGTCAACGACAAAGCGGAGGAGACACCTCCGTAGCTTAGTGGACCGATGAAGGAAAGGAGATGGATGGATAAGAACATGGATTTCTTTGTCCAGCAGTAGACCTCTTTCGGCTTACGTACTGTTCTAAAGACTATTAATTCGTACCTACTTATATTTGTAAGGTACCTGGTTGATTGGACTAGTTTTGTTCAAAACCCGTGGAAACAAGTTTTCGTGAGGCCTAGATATTGACATTGATATTTCGCCGAAAAATTCGGAGTCCCTAACCCGGTTATTAACATGTTAGGTATGTAAATCATTTAAACAAAACATGATTACTATTTGTAGGATTTGTGTATTTGGATAATTAGAATAGGATTTAAGAAGTTAGCACTTCTTTCTGCAGTGGTTACCCGCTTGTGGCAGTGTTGTTAGGACGGGACGGGACGCACAGCTTAGAATGTTCTTCGAAGTACGAATTACCTGGCTGTGAGCGTCTAATTAACTCATTGAATGACTAATTAAGTATGTGCATATTTTGTCCTTGCTTTGTTTGTTATTTCTTCGAATATTTTATGAATACCACTTAAAAGGCCATTAATTGCCACGTAAAAGCCTTTTAAGGCCCAGACAAAACCCAGAACCCCAGTATTTGGCTCGCACATTTCGATGTTTTATAGAACAAAATTGTTAAATGCACTTTAGAAAAAATGGTTTTGTCATCTTGTGATATTAATATTCCAAAATATTTAGAATAAGTTTCAATTATGCAATTTTTGTTGTGACCATAGAATATGAGAAAATAAATTCCTCATTTCAAAAAATTAAAACTATTGTCAGCTACCTAGCTTATATTTTACTAATACTGATCTCAAACAATGATCAAAACACTTCTTTTATAAGTTCAAACAACAATATTATCTTAAATAAAATTAAACATAATATAATAAATATAATGCGCGAGCGAGACAGCAGCTCACTTATTTCTGGCCTTTAAATGGTATGACCTCATAATATTATCGCTTCTATGGAATTTAGCTGTCAAAGGATTAATATAATGGAAAATCTATTTTGAGGCCAGCGGCCAAGGGTCTCCTAAATATTTAAAGTTATAAAATAACATTCGCGGAAATGTCTAAGGTAAACGTGTAAATTGTGGTCAGTGCCAAATTAATTGGATTCTTTTGACGGACGTTTGGACGTATTTCCCTAGTCGCGGTATGAACCGCCAAAACTATTCTACGGCCGTATGCCGTAGGTAGGTACCTACTCTTGGATGTATAAATTCTCCATCAAGGGTAATGGTGTAACACAATTTTAATGTCACGAGTCACGAGGACGTTTGTTTAAAATCGTCTGTTCTCTATTCAATGGTTGTATATTTATGAAATAGGTCGCTGTCTAGTTTCAATGTCAAGAGTACGAAGAATAATTTAATATATACCGAGGTATGTTTTCCTCAATATATTTTTGGGCTCACCTACTGGACATCATAAGCTTAAGGCCCAGAATTCGGGGCGTAACTATCTCGCACGCTAATGTATATTTTTTAAGAAATATTTAAAAGTTATTTTTGGTCATCTTGTAAGTTTTATTATAAAATAAACACGTTCCATTTAGTCATTTTGTAATTTTGTCTAATGCTTATTAAAAGTTGGGAAAATATGTCATTCTATTTACTTTGGTAAGTACAATATGAAAGTTAAAATATGTTCCGAATATTTTCCAATAATACTGAAACCCAATTTTCCTACGTACAGTAATGTTATACCCTATAATATACCTAGATGCGCGAAAGAGATAGTTGCGCGCTAAACTCTAGGCCAGTGTTTTTCAACCTGTGGGTCGCGACCCCCTGGGGGGTCGTGAAGCATCTATAGGGGGGTCGCGAAACTTCTATAGGGAAGTTGGGAAAGTTAGTCATAGAGTTGCAAATGAATTTGGAGTATTATTATTAGGCCTGCTGCAAATACATTAACAGTTTAGCGCGAAGTTCCAAAACTCTGGCTAGTACTTTGTCTCTTGACAACCACCTAACCTCTGAATAATATAGTAAATTTTAGGGGAGTGCTTTCTATTCAAATTGTTCACAAATTTTAATGATGTATTTTTCCAAACCCTACGAAAATGAATAAAAATGTTGAAACACGAAAAAAAGCGGGTAAAAAATGGGTAGGGGGGGTCGCGTGATGAAAAAGGTTGAAAAACACTGCTCTAGGCCTTGTGTAGTGCGTCGTAGAATATGTATGCAAAATTAGTAGTAATATGCGATTCAAGCAAAGTTTCCGTATATCGGCCTTCATCGGCTGAGGTTTACGCAACTAACTGTGTGCGTTGCATGCGATACGACTACGAGTCCTCGACTCCTTAAAGCAACCGGTTCTACGCGGAATGTGAGCAATAATATTGACGAATTATTACGATAATTATAATAATTATTATTATGATTAAATGAAAAAGGAGTGAGTAATCTGAACTTATAAAAAGCATGGAGATATGATTTTGTAGATTGATTAAATTTTTTTATTTTTTATTTCTACAAACATTTATATGGAACTAACACGAAGACATTTGGAAAAGGATTATAAAAATAATTTACTAACTATAACAACATAGAAATCGCGTAAGTAACTTACATAAAAAAAAATATGCCGGACAGTGTTTGCCGCAAGTTTCACGCTTCAGGTTCACCCAAAAAGGACACATACACGTATACCCAGTATACACATAGCTTATGAGAAGCGTGACGTGATGATGACGCGAGTTCCATGATTTAGTTCAATCCAAAAGTGCTCAACGTGCCTAAAGAAGTTTTCACTTCAACAGCCGAATTGATAATCTCCTTATGATTCTCAAATAGCGTAACAATATACACAGTTGGTGTTTTAAAATGATACATCTTTTTTCACAAAAATATTTATGAAACCATCTCGAAAGCATTCCCTATGGAAGAATACTTAAAAGAATAATCAAACATAGAAATCAAGTTGGAATTGATAACGTTCGACTTCAACTTTTCTCTATAAATCTTAAGTTTGTAATCCGATCTCAATAAAATGAATCAAATAAAAGTATTATTAATCAATATCAACCCTAAAACGGGGTGAATGACGACAGTATCTATGTACTTATAAAAAAGTAAAATTTTGTTTCCGTTTCTTTACTCCTTGTGATTTTGACAAATAAGTCGTTTACTAATGTTTTGTACGTCACTGTCGTTGAGTTCATCCGCTGCGCCGTTGTAGAAAAATCTGGTAAAACCTGTTTGGTGATTAATAAAAAGTTCCTCAGATGTAGAACGAAACCTTGCCTCGCAGTAGGCAATTAGTCTAAGTAAAACGAATACGATTTCGTTTTACTTAGACTAATTGTTTAGTGTCTGTGGTAATATTAATTTTAACTATGTATGTAGGTACGAATGCGTATGACATTGAGTTAAATAACTAGAGAAGCAAACCTCATTATAGCGAGTCGCAAAAAGTGTAACCACTAGTTAACAGTGACGACGTAGCTTTGAAACCACTAGACATTTTAAAGTAAACATATATCTATCTTACTTACACCGGCCGGAATGACAATACAGTCGCTTAGATTAGACAAAGACAAAAGCAAAACATGCATCGGCTGGTTGGGGTTGCTATATAAAACGCTGTTGGGGGTACCATATAAAAATTCCCCAAAAAAATATATTTTAAATCAAGTTTATTTTAAAGATAATTTGTAATAAAATAAATTATTTAAAGTAAGTATTTCTTATTAAATGAAGTAAGCACGACTAAATAATAAAATACAGATTTTGTTTTTAATATTTTTTATTATACCAAAAAATTGAATATTGGATTATAATTACTAATCTTTTCACCATTTTGGAAACTTTATTTCCAAAATGGTGAAAAGAATGGAATGGAAACAATAGTAGATTTAAATGTGGAAACTGATGAAGAAATGCATTATATATTATTAAATAGAATACATAGCAATATAGAATTAAGAATATAACAAATTTAAAATCATTACAAAGAAAATGGAATAATTACATCAATTGCTACACAATTTAGTATGAGTTGTGTTATAGCAGTTTGTGGCTGTGGGAATTGTATAAGAAGTATTTTTAGAGCAATATTACCTATGTTCTGACAATATTAATTACCAAATTAAACCTTTACTTACAAGAAGCATTGGAATTGCTACGTTAGACAAATAAACACGGCCACAATAGCTTTTTGGTCCTAGTTTGTCTTGATCCCGGAAGTGCTTTGAACAAATAACAGACGATTTAATCGGTTGCCAATCAGTCTGCTTTCTCAGCAATCGAATAACTTCCACCCACGGCGTGATGCATCTTATGGCATACTGCAATTAATATAAAATTGGCTAAGTAATGGAATCAGGCGTTACTTTGCGGAAATCCATAACAATCAAAATACAAAATCAATATTTAGTGTTAATTCCGCTAATTGTCAGTTTAATCATGCTGGGATGCAATTTGCACCGCCCTCCCGCCCGCAAAAATGTGCACATGCAAGAAGGACAATATAAAAAGCAAATTACATGCGCCAGTACGATACCCAACACGTGTTTCGGTCCTCCACGGACCATTCTCAAGGGCTGCTAACTCGTCGAGTGCTCGAAGGAGACTAAAAGCCAACGAGGCGAGCGCTCTTTTATATACTACCAACCGCATGACAATTATTTCTAACTACCCCCAAATATTCGTAGTAAAGGAGATGAAACTAAATTTGTTTGGTCATTCAACAATGCAAAACTATTACTGCTATGTTTTAATATTTCTAATTGTTCCAACACACATAACCGGAAACTTTTATCACAACTATGTAAAATATTATACGTATTATTGTCGCCCAAGGAATGGCCAGTTTCAATTAAATGTTTGGCGTAATGAGATTTATCAGGATGGCCATTCCTATAAGCAGCTACATGCTCTTTATACCGTATTTCAAAATTTCGGCCTGTCTGACCTATATATACCGCGTCACAATCATCGCAGACCAACCTATACACGCCGGATTTCTTGCAATTTTCCAAATTATCTTTTCCATTACAAAGACGTCGTATAGTTTGGTCCGTCCGAAATGCAACGTGAATATTATTTTTACGCAGTAAATTGGCAATTCTATCTGAAATTGGGCCCATATAGGTCAGACTACCAACATATTTGTTAATACGGTCAGGGGGGCATGCATACAGTAAAGAGCGAACCCTACATCTCTGATTATTTTTAATCAAATTATCAATAATAGATTTTGGATAACCGTTTGATAACGCGATTTCATAAAGAATATTAAGTTCTTTTATGTAATTCTCATTAGACAAGGGGACCGACATTAACCATATCGGTATGTGTTGACAACACATACCGATATGGCTATTCCAGCTTCATCATGTCACCCCAATCAACATAAACTAGCTGCCTTCCGCAGCTATGTTCATAGGTTAATGTCGGTCCCCTTGTCTAATGAGAATTACATAAAAGAACTTAATATTCTTTATGAAATCGCGTTATCAAACGGTTATCCAAAATCTATTATTGATAATTTGATTAAAAATAATCAGAGATGTAGGGTTCGCTCTTTACTGTATGCATGCCCCCCTGACCGTATTAACAAATATGTTGGTAGTCTGACCTATATGGGCCCAATTTCAGATAGAATTGCCAATTTACTGCGTAAAAATAATATTCACGTTGCATTTCGGACGGACCAAACTATACGACGTCTTTGTAATGGAAAAGATAATTTGGAAAATTGCAAGAAATCCGGCGTGTATAGGTTGGTCTGCGATGATTGTGACGCGGTATATATAGGTCAGACAGGCCGAAATTTTGAAATACGGTATAAAGAGCATGTAGCTGCTTATAGGAATGGCCATCCTGATAAATCTCATTACGCCAAACATTTAATTGAAACTGGCCATTCCTTGGGCGACAATAATACGTATAATATTTTACATAGTTGTGATAAAAGTTTCCGGTTATGTGTGTTGGAACAATTAGAAATATTAAAACATAGCAGTAATAGTTTTGCATTGTTGAATGACCAAACAAATTTAGTTTCATCTCCTTTACTACGAATATTTGGGGGTAGTTAGAAATAATTGTCATGCGGTTGGTAGTATATAAAAGAGCGCTCGCCTCGTTGGCTTTTAGTCTCCTTCGAGCACTCGACGAGTTAGCAGCCCTTGAGAATGGTCCGTGGAGGACCGAAACACGTGTTGGGTATCGTACTGGCGCATGTAATTTGCTTTTTATATTGTCCTTCTTGCATGTGCACATTTTTGCGGGCGGGAGGGCGGTGCAAATTGCATCCCAGCATGATTAAACTGACAATTAGCGGAATTAACACTAAATATTGATTTTGTATTTTGATAAAATTGGCTATAAAAATACTAGACAATTGATTATTACCCACTTAAATTATATTTTTTTATTTAATTAAAAACAGAGATAATAACGTTACGTATTCCATAAATTACAAATTCCCCCAATATTATGGGAAAACTAACCAATGTTTTAGTGGTAACACTGAACCTTAAATAGAATATTAAACGTTTTAATTCAATTTTGGCGTCATTTACGTTAATATGAATACATAAACAATTAACTTACGTGTGGAAAGTAATTCCGCTTGATATGTGATGTTTTTGCGACCTTGAATCGCATTCTTTGACTACACATTTACCCATTTTTCTCTTGATTGAACACGGTTGGCGTCTCACTAAGCACTGAACTGACATTAGCTGCACATAAGGCTGTGGCCTTATGTGGAGTGGTTACGCATTGGCGCGGTTATTACTAATCTAGTTGTTTATATCAATGGCGTATGATGTGTAAGTAGGTAGTCGTGTGCTATAGTTTACAAGGCCTAAAATATGTTCGACTTTGTGAATATGATTACTTGTAAGTGTTACAAAACTTTCTTAAACTATGATATTTAATGTCAATTTTGCTTAATTATCATCCTTTAAATATTATACTTACAGTAAATTTAATCAACTTCAAAAATAAGCATTAGTTAAAAAATAAGGTTACCTACTAGTTAGATTGTGTGCTTTTTTACTCTTCGTATGTTACGCGATTTCTCCATTGTTTGAGAATAAAGATAAATAATTATTTTAATATTCGATATGTAATGCTTCCGAGAAATTATTCAAAACACCTTTGTGAAAAAAAGGTGTAGACGGTTGTATGTTTTGCCAAACAGTGATTAGGGATCGGTCTTATACTGAATTTATTAAACTTAGGCTTGAAAAACATAATGAAATCAAATAAACTTGTACTTGTCAAGCCCACAATGCAGTAGGTACCTACATAACAATAGAATATATAATATACAGGTATAAACAATATGAAAGTAACTAGTTACTTACTTACCGAGCTACTATCTATTTCACATTAAAAATCGGTTGATAAAGATTTTTGATAAAAGCGTTTTAAGCTCTAGTAAGTGGAGACACTCTGTCCTGTCCCATCAAAATTGCCCTTGCAAAATTCCTGTTCGTGTCACTTCCTGTAGAGCTACTATGGCTCCACTACAAGTGACGTCATATGTAAGTAAGTACTTATAGCGCTTTCTTTATTTTTTTTTTATTCTTTTTTTTTGTTCACCGACAATTGTTTACACCAACAGTACACAAGATAACAAATATATGATACAAGTAGCAGTGTAACAATCATTTATAGGTAAACACCACATGGGTAATTAACAAAAAGAAGAAATAGTAAGCTAACCTAAGAGACTGCATTACGCATATTTATGTAGAATACAGAACAAATTGTAAACATGAAAAAAATAATAATAACAATAATAACACAAAAAAGAAAGAAAACCGCAGGGTACAAGGTTAACATATATCTAGCAGATAGTTATCTTTATCAAAATATACAAGAAAAAGTAGCATAATATTGATGTTCAATTTAAGTAGGAAAGCACCACTATTTTACTACACCTATTTCGTACGCAAAATTATGATTAAGTATCTAACAAATTATTGAAATAATATTTGAAATAAATTTAGCTTAGAAAATGTAGGTACCTACTTTGATGCTCATATCATGCGACCATGACATTCTAATGTATAACACTTCGTTTAGATTTGTTATGATAGATAATCATAATTTTACGTACAAGTTGTAGGTGCTTTCCTACTTAAATTATGTACCTATACAAATTAGCAACATATAACCTACATATTCACCTAGTTTTTTTTGTTAAGGCTGGGGGAATGCCTACGAATTCCACCCGCAAAAAGTGTCTACGGGTGGGTATCTCGGACTCGCACTAAAACCTACTTGCCGTGGACTTCTCTTGGCGCCTAATGGGGGAGCCCCGGGAACGCGGGTATGCTGCTCCGGTGCCCCCCTTTTCCTACATATTCACCTATATACTTATTGTAAGGTCCAATGTAGATGATAGGATGTACCTATTTTCTGTGTGAGAGAAGAAATAAAGCTATTATTATTATTATTATTATTATAGGAAGTGATTCATAATATTTCCCTATCAAATAATTAGGTTTCAAGATAGAATCTTCAAAATACGCGTCTTACTCATTATTACTTTATCTACTTACTTTCCGCTGTTACATATTGATTGTTAAATGTTATCTACCAGTTGTGAGTGACTCACAAAATCATATTTTATGGTGTGATTGGGCTGTTTAAAATGATCTCGAAGTTAGTTCTAGAATCTACGAAATGGGAGACGCGGTAAACCAATAAAGTGGTTTGTCTATTATGTAGATTAATGTGGCATAATCTTAATATGAGGCTTCGGTAATGTGACGTAGGGTGACGTCATTGCGTTGGCTTCGCGAACCTTCTCGATCGACGACGTCAGTTGACGGTCACCGGCACTCATCGGCCGGCACGCTTCGGTCTATGTGGACATGCGCAGTGGCGGAGTCAAGCAGTGCGCAACTCGACCCGGCCGCATGCCGCACTACTCACGCCAACGAACTAAGCCGGCCATGCGCCTGGTTGGCACCAGCATTAGGTAGGTTAACCCGCTAACCTATGTCAGGGCAAACTAGAGCACATACTTAAAGGAAGCCACCTATTGAATGTCACCAATAGATAAATTGAATAGGTAATTTAACATTTAAATACCCCTGATTCCAATAGCAGTGACTTTTGGGCACCTGATGGATCTATGAGCCTACAGAAAATATATCGTATGAACTACAAGGACTGAACCAATCATAGCGAAGAAAGGAAAGAGGTTAGGTGCAAGACCGATAGCTCTACGTACTCTCCGAGGCATGGGGGTGTGTCTCAGGACTCTCAGAAATTTCCCTTCCCCATAAGCTTCGTTTTAAACAGTTTTTTCGCTTAATAGCCTCATTCTCATAAATCCCCACGTTCTGAACAATACAGATCTATAATCCTAACCATAACTAGGAAAAGAGGATTATTGTTATATATTTTGAAGAACCGGTTTAGAAATAACTGTAGGTAAACCGGTTCTTCGTCTTGGATCCTCACTAATCATTCATAGAAAACTGACTATGTTATTACTAGTCATCATAATTTAACAAAGAATCGTTCTCTTGTCAATGGAGTAATTTTTATTTTTGTACATAATATAATCCCACCAATCCCAATAACCCACTCATAATTGAGCAATAAAACGAGTTAGCGCTACTTTGATTCTTTATTCGCTAATTTCATGTTTTGTTTTATTTATTATTTCAATTAATTAAATTATTATTATTATTTAATCTAATGTTGTGATCCTGGGTGTGTATGAAGTCGCCAGAGACTTGCGTTATTATGTGTGTCACCATAGGCTGCGTGAACCTTTTTTCATCTAGTGGGTTGCATCCTTATTTGTTAACTAAGTAGTTTAAAAATATCACAGATTATTATGCACTCATTTTATCAAACGTCGCATTACTTTTGTTGTAATAGACTAAATTGCTTCCTACATCTTATAGACAATTTCAAATCCATACACGTCTCATGTACAGTCAACCACTTCAGTCAAACCACTTTGACCTTTGTAGTTCCTTATTACTTAGCCAGTAAAGGTGATTTTGGTAGTGCAACTGTTTTAACTGATGTTCCATCTACTCCACAGTACAAAGGCTTTTAAGACGTCATAAAACCATGTACTACTTAACATTGGAATTTTCCATAATACATGTCAACTTTACGATTTGAAACATTCAAGTTAATGTAAACTGGGCGGTCTTATAGTATCAAGCAATTCCTTTCAGACATCTTTGGATTGATAGGAACTGAATTCTACTCCTGAGCTGAGACACAAAGCTGAAACTTGGTATATATATTGGCGTTGTTCCCAGGTGTCTGTGTTGTATGTTTTACTCCCATGGAAGCATGCTGTGTGTCAGTACTAGCTGGGAGTATAGCGAAGATTTCAATTGTGGTTACCGCAGGAATAATAAAAGTGCGCGGTTAAATGTGAAGGAGAAGCAGGAGACTCATATGCGAGTTACTTTTAGCTAGTTTAACTGTCTTTTCTTTTCTTGTAGGCATTTGTAAATTTGGTTTAAGAATAGCATTAAACTTAGCCTGATGACTGTAGAAGTGTAGTGTTCAATTCAACAATAATTTTCCTTCTATCGAACTTGCAGCGTACATATTAATAATTAGGCACCAAGTTTATCAAAGCATTAATTTATTTTATACGCTTGGGTCACATTTTAGACCTTTATATGAATGGTTTGGAAAGGTATTTTTGTACAGTCTCCAACATCGACTTCTGTCTCTGATTGGACAAGAAGCATTTCCATAATCCAAATATCATATAATGGGAAACCAAACATATTAAAAACTGATAAGTTCATGTAAAGCATAGTCTTGGGATATTAGGATTCCAGTTTGCTTATCAAGCAGAACTATCTAAAGCCAGATAAGGCTATTGTATGAGTTTACCTACATACATATGCTTAACTAACATTTGCCTGCGACGCCGTTCGCATTGACTAAAAGCAAAACAAGCAGGAACCAAAAATGCAGGCAAATTAGGCCAAATTTCACACGGGATATTGAATAAAGAGTTTTGCTTCAAAATTGCTTTAATTAACCACACCATAAAGGGCTAATTTACATCTTTGTACGTCGGAGAATTACCCACTCTAGTGAAGGTTGGAGATTTGATTTTCGATTAGGATATATACCATCCAACTAGGTAGGTTCAACTTGGAGAAAAAGGACTATCGTCGAATCCAACTCAGCTGGGCAACGTTCGAGGGCTAGATAACATATATTCATACAAAATACCGCAGTGTCCTAAGTCGAAAGTCTTCGACCAGTATTGCCAGTGATGATGACTTACGGTAGAAATACGAGTTTGCTTACTATAGACGACATAAAAAGGCCCAAGAGCAGTGGGAATAGCTATGCTCGGAGTTTCCTTGCGAAACGAATCAGAAATGTGAAAATCCGCAGTTGAACCAAAGTAGGTAACCACTATAACCCGAAGAATTTCCAAACAGAATTGATAGTGGGCGGTCCACATCGCGCGCTTATATCGACGTCTGAGGAGGAAGAAAGGCTCTTTAGCGGCCACCACGAACTGGAAAACTGGCTAGCTTAGGTCCTATCAACATGGTGCACCGATAATCTTGTGAAGGCTGATGGCTTGTGGACGTTTTTGGCGGAAATGATGACGTCAAAGGGCTTGAGTTGTTGGCCCCCTGAAACCTACATCGGAGTCGCCAGTCTCAGACTCTGTCACGACACGGTGCACGTCGAATCCATGGAATGCTAAGAATTAGGTCTTCAATTAAAATATAACAGTCCTCATCACAAACAATCTTGGAAAAATGTTTCTGAATATTTTTGCTCATACTTGACTATCTTATCTTATCTAGTTAAAAATTCAATGTGGGGATAACCCCTAACACATAAGTTGCTGTTTTTTAATGGATCTATTTATAAACTGGCTTGACCGGTTGAGCCATTTTTTATTATGAACAAGGCTTTAAACTTTGATATTACGCAACAACTTGGTACAGTTTTAGCGTACGTTCGAGAACTTACGAGTACCACCGAAATTTATATCTACTCTTATAAATATTTACTATACCTACGTAACTAATAATTAATGTCTATGTGATCTGTTTGACGCTTTTGTGAACATACATAATATTGAATAATCTTTATTTATACTGGTTTTCTTTGTTTTAAAACAATTTTTAGTGCGTAATTAGATCCCGTCATCGTGTCAGATAAAGCACGTCCACTGCTGGACAAAAGCCTCCCCAAAGAATGGGGGAATATGCCATAATCGCAACGCTTTGCAAGCGGGTTGGATGTCGCAGATTGATAGTCATAATTGACAGAAAAACGCTGCTGAACGTTCTCTGGTAGATATCCCCGCGGATTATTTCAACGCCCCCCCTCGAGATGAGATGGGGTGATGGTATTCTATGCCTTCACCACAAAGCATATTCCAATATTACATGTTATTACGATATTGCACTTCAATTTAGATTCAAGAATAAAACTCGACCATTATTAGTTAATTAAGTAATTGACAGAAAAAAGTTTAAGTACCTATATTAAAGAGAGACTTATAGTAGGAGCACTAAAATATTCCAATATAATAAACTGAATAGTTGGTTAATTACGGTTTAATTATACACATAAACACAATTTGATATAACATAATACTACTTATAGATATATACCTCTGCGTGCTGTATACATACATAAATTTGTTGTACTTAGTAATATTTAATTGGTATTAATACATAATATATGAAGCGTATCATAAATATTTAATGTAAGTAAAGGAGCTTAATAAGCCTTTGAAACTGAACAACGTGTAGCATATCACCGGGCAAGATATATTAACTCCTCATACGAGAATGACGACCAGCTGATGGATTTTGCATAGGGCACAAAAAAAATTGTTTAATTAGTTCAGTTTCATGCGTAGATAGATCTCCTGTTACGTCCACTATTTATGTTACACCTTGCACATACGTAAGTATACAATGATTACTTTCATAACGAACGGAGTGCATTGGCAGTGCCAGGCAATATGTTGGCCCTTAGATTCACAAGCTGTAATGCTCAGGTAAAATTAACACTCTTTAGAGCGTTCTGGCGAAGTTTTTATATACGTGTGCTCTATGGACAAACTTTACATCTAGGTCATATAACGTATTTAGTATCCAGTATAACAATACCTTCAGAGCTCTGCTGAGGCTTCCTCGCTACTGTATATATGTCTGCCAAAATATTTGCCCCATTCTTTGGGGAGGACAAAAGCCTCCCCAAAGAATGGGGGGATGTGTCATAATCGACACGTTAGGCAGACGGGTTGGCGATCGCAGTTTGATGGTCATAGTTCACAGAAAAACGTTGCTGCCCGTTCTCTGGTAGGTGTTCCCTTGAACTTACTTTATTGATGATGAACCTGAATGTAACTTATCACTAACGTGGTTCCGGATCTACATTTTAAACAGATAACGACTTAAAAAAAATCATAGATCTCATAAGATGTTGTTAATAGCCCAAACGGTTTGTATGTCACCTTTAATATGTTACTACAAACTGGATTAATAAAAATAATTAAGATTCCTCTTCTCCAGGTGTGTAGAATCTGGTTTTATAGCGGCACCTTTCTGCGTCACTTTGTCAATTCATACCTAGCCACAAAAACGGAAATCCCAGATTACATAATCAGCGATACTTAATGAGGCGATTTCTATAGCACTCTACATACTAATGCGAGTTTTCATTACTTAATTATCTATATACAGAATTTGAATAAAATGGATATAAGTCACTCACATTATTATAATTACTAGGGAGCGATCCCTTGTACTTGTCCGAAATTCGACCATTAAGGTTCTATTCATAGACTATAGACATTACAGACAAATATATGAATCTATTCTCAGTTTTGACACTCAGTTTGAAAAGCATTGGTAGTGGGTGTAACTTTTTTTTTTTAATAAGTTTACTTCTAATGCCTATTGTATAAAAATATTAGATTTCTGCACTCCTTCTGCATATGAACTCTAACTGTTCCATACTTCATACTCCTCAGTCCGTGCAATTTTCGTAAATAGGGTACAAAGTTTTTGCTTCTCGTATTAGTATTGATGATTCAGGAACTAAGATAAAAGCGCATTCTTTTTATTTATATAGTCATTGACTGTGCAATATGTCCTTTTCAATTGATCAAGTTTTGATTTCTGATTTGAATTGGTCAAAAGGCCAAACGATTAGGAATTTTGTAATTTAATTGCGGTCCTAATCCAACAGAAGATCCGTGAACATTCCAAGCGATCATATTGAGTACATAATTTGTATTTATTGATCCTGTTACCTATGGCCAATCCAATTTATAACGTTTGTTAGGAAGGAGTTCGTTATCTTTAGATTCTCCGGTTTGGAAGTGGGTGTTTAGTGATTATTTGATCCTAAGAGTAGAGTAGTATTAGAGGTTTATATTTGAATGATAGCAAGGTAAACGAGCAAGCAAGTCACATGATGGTAAGTGATCACCACTGCCCATGGCCACTCGCAACACCAGAGAAGTCGCAAGTGCATTGCCGGCCTTTAAAAAGACTCACTTCTTGAGAGTTGCCATGTTATACTGCTTGACCAATTTTTCATGAAGCCTTGAATGCGGTAGACTCTAGTTTTTTCGGTGTAAGGTTTTTAAAGACAACGCCCGCACTAGGTAATTTAATCCATGTGTCGCGGGGTACTTAACAAACATATAATAGGCGGACACAAATTACATCCAGACTCAGAACAACTATTTTTGGGTCACACAAATAGTTGCCCGGCGCGGGACTCAAACCCTTTCTCGGCAAACGACAAACGAGGCGACTGTCTTAGCCGCTGCGCCACACTCCACGACTCCTGCCTGTGTCTCTGTAGCGTTTGACCAATTCCTATGCTTGCAGTCAAAGATTCGTATGTTTTTCTGTGATTTGTTTTTGTCGAACATGGCGACACCGCGATTCTCACACGAATACTACGTAACACATATCAGCCAACCTATTCTTACTTTTCAACCTATAAGTTACGTATTACATATTAAATTATAAATCCGACCTCGTCAGTGCACTGAGGACATAATTTCAATTGAACATCGCCTCTCCGCTCAAGGTTATTCACTCTAAATGTACCATAGTTGTAAGGATGAATCTTAGGCTAAGCTACTTACTACTTACTACTCGGGTACCTGCACCGGTTTGTAAGTTACAAGAAGGGAGTTAGACCAATATGCTTGACCACCATTGTAGATTATTCTAATCAATGAGGTTACAGTTAGTCTAGGAGGCTATTAGTGCTTCACCAGAGCGTAGGGTCAATCAGACACAAACAAAACAAAGATGTAGAGACAATTACAGACTCTGTAGTTTTTAGGGACGTTTTGTGCAACTGTCATTCTACGTGAAATCACGGGCCTTGCGTCCGATTGAGGACCGGAGAGGGAATTTCATCGATAAATGCAAACAACTGGTCATGGAGGACTCTGGTAGTTTTGGAGGCCACGTTGAGGGCATTGGATAGACGGGCATTGATTAGTTGTGTTTAAATCTTAACTTATCAAAAGTCGAGCAAACCTATGGCACAACTTTTCTATTGTTCACATTTTTAATGCTTTCGGTTCTGATAGAAAAAGAAAAATGTGTTTTGCACACTTTCAGTCTGTCAAATGCCCTTAAGCACTCGGTCCCGCTCGTATATAGACGTTAGATAACTGTCGTTAATCCATGCCTCTTACTGGAACAAGTCTTGAAATCACTGATAACCACTGCCCATACGATGGAAAATAAAATATACAATCGAAGCATAATTTCCGAACTTGAAGCAGAATCGTTTTTTTTTGTATTTGTTAATTACTAAGCCATCTGATAGTAAGCGGAGATATAGTGTAGGTTAGACCGCACATACCCATAAGATTCCTCTGCTCCAGGCCATTAAAGACCGCTATCGTGTTTCAAAAACTGGTCAGCTGAGTCACGTTACATGTATAAGAACCAGAAAATCATACCCAGCCTATAGAATTTATATACCGAATTTATCGAATGCTAAGTCTATCAGATACTTATAAAATCTTCAAATTACGCGTAGTAATCATGAATTACGCTGATTTTCGCGACACAAAAATGTAAATACAATGGTGTTATGTCAATATTGACACAACATTTTTGTTTGTCCATCAACTGTTATGTAAGTATTTGGCGGAGGTACTGGTAAAATTTGATACAAAGACTTGATTGGACTACAAGTACAAAACATTGTCACACCTCTTATATTATAGGTATGAGTTATGTGACAAAATACCATGAAGAGAAACGTTGCATAGAAAGATTTGATGGATGATGAGAATTCTTGTCAATAATGAGGAAATGATTTTAACAAATATCTACCTATGGTGAATGGTCACAGACAATGTTTCTATATTTAAAAATGATATTAGTTACCGGAAGCAGTATTAAAAAACAAAACTAGCTATAAATAAGGTTACATCGACGCGCAACGGTCAAGAGTCAAATATCTTGCGTTAAATAAAACACGCAAAGTTCGGCTTTAAAGATGTCAGTGAATATTAATCCTTATTTTCGTGTGCTTTTGTTTTAGTAGTTTTATTGACGCTTCGGGCCTCTATGTAGGTAATTATGATATATAAGTTGTTAAATTGTTCATAGACGATTCTTTGTAAATATTAATATTAGACAGGTGGAAACACTATATTGTGCACAAATAGGAACATCACATACTATAGCATATTATTACAAAGTAGGTAAACAATAGAAGTGCGAATACTGTGGACTACCTTTTAATTTTTTGTATTAAATTAAGACTGGCCACAAACAAGAAACACGTAATTCAAATTACCTTAAAATAAAAGAAGTTGTAAGTATATAAAGATCTTGTCTATCTGACAAGATCTTTATATACTTACAACCACAGTATTCGCACTTCTATTGTTTACCTACTTTGTAATAATATGCTATAGTATGTGGTGTTCCTATTTGTGCACAATATAGTGTTTCTACCTGTCTAATATAATTTACAAAGAATCGTCTACAAAGATGACCGTCCAGAGGGTCATCTTTGTAGGCGAGGTCCAAACTAGGAGGTCCTACGGGTACGTAGCCGACATTAGACAACAGTCGTTAAGCCATGTCAGAGGCCTACTGGGCGGCTTGAACAACTCTGACACTAGGATAACCACTGCCCATACGATAAGTAAGTAACAGTAGTCCGATCCTCTATTGGCGCTTACACTATCCATTCTACATAAATAAGAAATGGATAGGTATGAATAGATGGGATTTTTTTGGGGCAGTCGTGCTTAAACCGTGTTAATAGAAGTACCAATATGAGTACCAATGTATACTCAGTATTTAAAATATAATACGTACTTAAATAGGATACTGTAAGTGAAAGTTACAATATTTCCGTCGCACATTATACCTACTGCTTTTAGTAGGTACAGCACGATATTTATAATCGCCTGGGAGTGCAAAACTTGTATGATACATTGTTTATGAAATTTGTCTGTAATGATATCATTATTGAATGTGATATTAAAAAAAATATATATATTAAAAAAAAGAAAAAAAAAATTGTACATATTTTAACCGACTTCAAAAGAGGTCATCAAGTTGAGTGTACGACTTTTGTATGAATGTAATATAATTTGACGCGACTTTTCCTATGTTTGTGTACCAATATGAATAATTCTATTTTTAATCAATAGGGAATACTTTTGGAATGGTTCCATATAAAAATAAAATATGTAGGGTAGAAGAAAGAAGAAAAGTTGAGGTCAGTTTTGTGTTTATCCACATTTATTTATTACACAATGTTAAGAGTTGCTAAATCGAAATTATGTATAATTTTTGTACATACATATATTTGTAGGCGGTTTTAAACATCTATAAAATGTTGCACTGGCAATGTGTACAAATGTGTGTTTGTAGTGCACAGTACATTTCCCCGCGTCATATTATACGTCTCAGATCTATATTAATAGCAGGCAATCAAAAGCTCCGGTCGCATGCGGGGAAACTTTCCACAGTACAGCGATATCAGGCTATTGACACGATTTATTTTACAATTTCACAAAATTCCTGCGACTTTAATATCGATTGTCCTTAGTTTCGCCTTCGTATCGATAAACACCTTTAGCATACGCATAATTTGCTCGGGTTCAACAACATTGTAACCTAAATATGCGCACCTCTTTGTAACCATTGTTAGAATAATCATATCATGTATATTATAAATATTAAGGTCCTTTGTCAAGGAGTTGTCCAGACGTCTTGTGGAACACTCTGGTGATAAGAGAGCTGGCGCGTACATAACTCGGCCAACGCATAAGCCTTGCCATCCAAAGAGGTAGGTAACGTCGTCGCGGCGTCGCTAGCTTTTTGGGCACCTTACTCGCAGATGGCGACTTGAAAGCGATTTTTTTATCTGTAAGTTATACTTTTATTTGTAATTTAGTATTTTGATTTTCAGTTTATATAATGATTGTTTAATTTGAGTGTAGTTTTAATCTTTCCAATATTATATTAGTATAGTTTTAATTTATTTAATCGTAAGTGTGATAACATAGACATTAAAACATTAGATGTACTGAATAGGATTATATTAAGTAAGTGACTTCTTTTGATTATATTATGATTACCTAGTTCAGGCACACCTAAGGGCTTATGCACACCACATTTATTAAACGCGCCGTCGACGCGCGTTTTAGAAACGCCCGTCGACGGCGCGCTTTTATCCTACAGAGCAGTTTGGGGTTTGTTTGAATCGATACAAACGCGATATAACGCGCGTGTGTAACGCGCGTCACCGCACCGGCGCGATTATACGTGGTGTGCATAGGCTCTAATATGTTTATAACGAAGTAATCTTAAAATTTTATGTTTGTTGTTGTAAATAATTTTATTTGATATAAATTATTATTATTTTTCTTCAAGCGGTCGAGCGGCCAGCGTCTTCGCGAAATAACGTAGAGCAACAGTTGCACAAAACGTCCCTAAAGAATGACCCTCTCACGCATCTCCCCCTCAGTAACCGCCCAGCCGAGATTCCAACCCCAATGGCGCGAACGTGTAGTTATATTTGTTAAACCGCTTGCGTCCACGCTCACCGCTACTGTCAGGTGAAGTAGTGAAAGCCTACTAGGCTATCAGTAAACGGAAGTTAAAGAAAACGCTGTTAATATGCGTCCTGAGTTCAAATTAAAGGCGCGCCCGCAACACTTCATATCCTGGGACATCATTTACACACGGCCATCTGCTCCCAAACTAAGCAGAGCTTGTACTATGGAAACTAGATAACTGATATACTACATACATATACTACTTTTCTTTTGTAAATACATACTTATATAGACAATTACACCCAGACTCAGGACAAACAGCATTCATGCACACAAAAATCTGTCCTGGGTAGGAGTCGAACCCACGACCTCCGGTGTGGAAAGCAAGCATTTGCCAACCACGTCAACAGGCTCGTCATTATTACTTTACTATGGTGCCACTTCTAATTGTCTTTTCAACTATGTAGTCGCCAAACGGTGTAAGGCCGTATATACGATATTAAACGCGTGCCTGTACGTGCAATCGTAGCGCAATGGAAGACAATATTTCCGCGGCTTGATATAATTATATATTATAATAAGAGCGCACCGCGAATAAATTGTCCGCCATTGTCCGTCGTCTGCGCAGCTTCTTACCGTTACCTATGACGCATGCAACACACACACACACTCACTTGTTGCCAACCATTAGAGATCAGTTACCGACTTCGTTGCACATTCGGCTACACATCAAGCTATACATTTCCAGCATTACCATACAATGAGAGGTCAGCTGACATTGGACATGTATAGCTTGAATGTAACCGTGTGTACATCTTCAGATCCATCTAGTCTCTCGTGTGCTTGGAGTCGATTCTTGTTGTACCTTCGAGCCTTTGGTCCTCGTATTTACACTGTCACTGGGTCCCAGCATGTTTCCAACATATTTTCCTTTTAGATGTCGCCCATCTGCCTGTAAAAGTTAAGTTAATATTATTACAATCAGATTTAATTGAGATTCAAAAATAATAAGCGTTTTATGTGGGTGTGTTATGCCTCTAGTACTAGGCTCGAACAATTAATAACAGAGAGAAGAGAAGTTATTACTTACTCACTTACATATCGTGTGGGCAGTGGTTGGTTACCCTAGTGTCAGAGTTGTTCAAGCCGCCCATTAGGCCTCTGACATGGCTTAACGACTGTAACCTAATGGCTACAACCGGGACCGACAGCTTTACGTGCCCTCCGAAGTACGGAGATGCTCAGTAATTAAACCACTTTGGCGGTCACCCATCTATAGAGTGACCGTGAGCCTAGTTGCTTGACCTCGTCAATCACTTACGGACTGGTGAGAGCATCTGGCTGTTTATTTATTTATGTGCATATTGCATGTTGATCTGGCATATTATTCACACACGTTCCTCTGATTCCAAACTAAGCAGAGCTTATACTTTGGAAACCAGAAAACTCATATATTACATAGGTATTTTACTTTTCTTGGGCTTAAAATGATAAGTTAAGTATGCATCTCTTTTCAAGATCACATTATATGAACACAGATTTATTAGTATTACCACCTAACAAATGTTATGACTGATTTTATATCATTCCCCATTCGTTGTTATTTTACATTCAATTCGTTGCAATACGGCAAGTACAGACGCCAGCACATGCAGCTACCCCGATCTGTCAAATGTCTTTCAACTTTATCACTTAAGCATAAGGTTCACTTTCAATTGGGGAAATTTAACATATTGGGGTAGATTGATGTGCTGGCGTCTGTACATTAACTACAAAGTACACTGTCAAGGTACGGAGTTCTTTGTGAATTTATAAATATATTCTTTATGCTCCTTTGTTCCCTCCTTTATTCTCATCCTATTGCAATAATACAATGTAATTTCTGAAACTCTATTCAGAAACATTAGTATGCGGTTAGAGGATCTTCAAATAAATACACACATCAACACAATCTAGGGATATTGAACATTTCATTGATTATCTAGAAAACTATAAACATTTTGTTATGACTGTAAATGGAAGAATTAAAGATAATTTCATGGCCGATATTTAAACATTAACAACACGATGCGATTTTGTTTTTCTAATTAATAAAAGTCTTAAATTAATTAAGCCATAGAAAATTACTGAGTGAACAAAAACATTTTATTCTTATAAAATTATTCAATCGAATTAAATGAATAAAAATCTTACCAAATCTGATAATCAGTAATCGGTATTTCCTCCTCTAACATTAATCACACAGCGGCAACGATTTTCCATACTTAAAATTAAGGTGTCAATGTCTTGCTGGGGTATGCAGTCCCAAGTTCTTTTTAAATGTTCGAAAAGTTGTTCTTCTGTTGTCAAGTTGGGCGGAAAATCCCTCAATGCTCTTCGCTGTAACATGTCCCAGGCGTGTTCAATTGGGTTTAAGTCTGGCGACTGTGGAGGCCAATCTAATACCTGAACATCGTGTTCTCGAAGGGCAGCCCTCACCAGCCGCGCTGTATGGGAAGGTGCATTGTCATGCATGAGCTGAAATTCTTGCCCCGTTAGGGCCCTGAGCGGGACAATGACACGTTCTACTACCTCCTCACGGTATCTATGGGCAGTCATGCTGCCCTGAATCCAAATGAGTTGGGTTCGTCCGCCGATTCGTATTCCTGCCCACACCATAATTGTCCCGCCTTGGTAAGAGTGGACCTCCTGTGGATGTCGGAGACGGCTGACCCTGCCTGGAGTTCTCCAAACGCGTGTTCGTCTCGAATCTGGATGAAATCCATAGCGGGACTCATCAGTGAACAGCACCAATGACCATTGTTGATCACTCCATGTCAAATGTTCTTGAGCCCATAAAAGTCGCCTACCGCGATTGCCACGTCGCAGCGCTGGGACTCGTAGCGGTCTGCGAGCATGAAGACCAACTTCATGCAGCCTCCTTCGCACGGTTTGGTCGCTCACCAGCAGCTGCTGACCCTCCTGGAGCCTTTGCACTAGTTGCATCGCTGTGATATTGGGTAGTCTTCTGGCGGTCATTTGGAGAAATCGATCCTGTCTCTGAGTGGTAACACGATATCTACCTGTGTGCCGTTCTGCCACATCTCCAGTAGCGCGATAACGTGACCACAGCCTGGATACCACATTTTGGCTTGTGCCCAGAGACTCAGCAACGACGCGTTGAATAGCACCGTTTTGTAACATGCCAACTGCCCGTAACATTTCATCTCGACTCAAATGATGGCGTGGCATGACGCTAAAAAGCTTACACAACCAATTGAGAAAAGAAAATAAAACAATTTATCAGGTTTTCTTCAATTAACACGCAAAAAAAATTTTAATGCAACTTCTTGAAATTAGATACAACTCAAGATTGCGCTGTGCTTTGCGTGTTTTCATTTGTTTCTCATTTTAATTTTTAAATTTTGAATAAAGAATAGACAAGGTTTAAATCTGTAAATAAACTTTTTAAGGAAACTAAATAGGTTTTAAACAATAAAGCCATGTTTGATTTCAAAATAACGTATCCCTAGACTTTGTTGATGTGTGTATGTATACAAACTAATGCATTCCACACAACACGTCAGTTTGTTTTTATTTTACTATCACCAAAATACATCCGATGTGTCTATTTTGGATATTGATTGCGCCATCGGGTTGCGTCTTGGTTAATAGATAGTTTGTAAGATTTGGCACTTACGGCACATACACATGTTTAACGATAATTTAGAAATGACTAGAAGTTAAATACATTTGATGAACGTGCAATAGTAATTTCGTCAGATTGTAATCCCAAAGGGATAGAATGAAGCGACGACCTTCCTGTGTTGACAGTAACTGAGGACGTCTCTAGACCTCGAGAACATATACAATGAGACTGTAAACAAAAAAGAATCATAATTTTACAAATAGCGGGCATTGTGCCACTTATACGATTCAGAAAATCAACTTACGATACATGCGACAGTAATTACAGATCTTCCTGTAATGCGAGTGAGTGAGGACAACGGTATACCTCGAGAACATATAATAATAATAATGTACTCCTAGGCGAATTTCTGCCACGGCAGCCAGTCTCAATAGAGATTAGCCATCTGCGCGGAACATATTATAGTGCACAAATGTGTGCGCAAACACAGGAGCACTTTCTATTCCATCACTCTCATGATCCGATGGGATGGGACGCCTAGCGACGTGGAGAACATTACAATGAGAGTGTAAATGAAAAGAATCCTACTTTTACTAATAGTGGGCATTGTGTTATTTATACGTTCCAAAATAACCACTTCTGATATACGAGTAATTACGACTAACAGTAATTATAGACCTTCCTGTAATACCAGTAGGTGAGGATAAGTGTATACCTCGAGAATAAATACAATGGGACTGTAAATAAAGACAATTTTACTAATAGTGGGCATTGTGTTACTTATACGTTCCAGAATAACCGCTTCTGATATGCCAGTAATTACAACCAACAATTCTTACAGACCTTCCTGTAATGGCAGTAAGTGAGAAGAACTGTAACGTCGAGAACATATACAACGAGACTGAAAATAAAATCAATTTTACTAATAGTGGGCATTGCGTTACTTATACGTTTCAGAATAACCGCTTCTGATATGCCAGTAAATACAACCAACAGTACTTACAGACCTTCCTGTAATGGCAGTAAGTGAGAAGAACTGTAACGTCGAGAACATATACAATGAGAGTGTAAATAAAAACAATTTTACTAATAGTGGGCATTGTGTTAATTATACGTTTTGGAATAACCACTTCTGATATGCCAGTAATTACTGTTGGTTGTAATTACAACTAGCAGTAATTACAGACCTTTCTGTAATGGCAGTGAGTGAGGAGAGCTGTATACCTCGAGAACATATACATATAATGAGAGTGTAAATAAAATAATCATAATTTTACTAATAGTGGGCATTGTGTCACTTATACGTTCCAGAATAAAAACTTCTGACTTAAAACCGACAATATGACAATAACCGATAGGAATTGTAATAGATTGTAATCTCGAAGGGATATATTGTTGTGTCAGATGACCTTTCTGTGTTGACAGTGAGTGAGAAGAACGATAGACCTCGAGAACCTCGAGAAATTGGGTGTAAATAAGTTCAACAAATAGTAGGCCATACTGCTTAATCTTTCCAGAATAACCACTTATGATATTTTAGTACTTAATTGCAATCTCAAAGAGACGTATGTTCTGGTAGACACCATCCTGTGTTGGCAGTGGGTTATGACAGCTTTAGACCTTGACATCATAATTCTACAATGGAAGTATGAATAAAAATAATTATACTTTCCCTTTCCATAATCACTAATAATGTACTACTTAAACGTTCCTTCCAGAATAACCTCTTCTCATATACCAGTAACTGCAAATCCTAGAGGTTGATTCCAGTCTGTTAAATATAGGGCTCAAACATCGTTGCGTTAACAGATATGAAGTCGATACCACACAACTATTGATAATGAGTAGCACTGCATACGACTATTCAATTTTGTGAATGATTTTTCTACGATTTTGATACATTTTGTGTGTGTTGATTGCCCATACATGGCATGTTTTTATTTTCAAAATTGTAAACTTCTGTGCAAGGCTACTCTGTAGCAGTTGTAAGACTAATGAGCAGTCTTTAATAGCCTTAAGACTGGTAGTTTTGAAGTTAAACGAGACTAGTGTTTAATGCCAACTAAACCGGTTAAAACTGATCTTGTAAGTCAACAAACTAGTGCATCCAGTAAGTTAAAAAATAAAATTAATTTAGCAGGAAGAGACTGGCTGGCTGCCTTTGTTTCGACTTACTGCATACTTTTTGTTCTTATATAGGTACAATTCACTGAACTCAAAAACATATACAGGTTTCATAAATACATAAATAAAGTGTTTCATTACTGAATTAAGTTTCTTTTGTTAAGGTTTGCAAGTGTTTTTCTTTAATAATATTCAGTTTTTGGAACATTAATGAATATGTACATATTATATTTAATTGGTTTTTGAACTGAATATTAAATTTAAACTAGACCTCTCTATACATTTAATGCGTTGGCAAGCCAGTCTCTTGTACTGTCAGCACCGCGCCGCGTTTTTTTGACATCTACAGTTAGAATAGGTGGCTTTCACTGGTTCACTGGACTATAGAGGCGAGCGAAGGCTCCAGTCTAGCTACAACTACAAGCTAAGTACCCGCATCGGAGGGTACCCCCTGTGGGGTTCGAACCTCGACTCTGGGCGGTTACTGGCGGGGAGATGCAGGAGAGGGCGTATAATTTTAGGGATGTTTTGTGCAACTTTCGCTCTACGTTAATACGCGACGCGGGCCTCCCTTCCGATTTAGGTTCGAAGGGGGCATTTTATCGATTCGATATGCAAACTAAGGGTCATGGAGGGCGTTTGTGGTCGCGACACGTTCGCAGTCGTACTCTTGTCTACGTACGCCCAGAGTATGTTTCACCCGCCGCCGTATTGATACAAGTAGTAGAGGAACCCGCTGACGATCGTCGTTATACTCAGAAGGTGCATCAGTATGATAATATCTTACCTAAATATAGACAAAACTATTCGGACGCGACGTAGTAAAATGTATCTAAAGCTGTAAATTATTTTAAATTTATAACTAATACCTTGCATGCAAACTCAATGACATGAACTTTCATTTTATTAATTAAAAATTTGCTCTATGCACAAAAGATCTTTTTATATACTACTAGTACTGAACTAAACTAAAAGAAACATGTAAACACATGTTTCTTTTAGTTTATCTCAGTACTAGTAGTATATTAGTCACCAATCACAAGTCAAATTAAAATTCAACCAGTGTATTCGTAACTTTTAACCATCTGCCATCTACGTATCCTGCATTAGGCATTATTGAAACGCTCCAATTTCCTTAAAAACGAACATCAAAAATTCCATATAAGTTATCCGAAATTATTGTCTTTCTCCGTAATAATTACTTTGAGATTATTATTTCAATAATTAGTACTGCCCTTTATCGACTAAAAACTAAACACATGTTTTATGATGTTCCTCAAACATTAAGATACTTATTTAAATTAGAAGATGACAAAAACTAAGTACCATATTAATATACATATAGCTGTTTGTACAGACACCAGCACATCAAGCTACCCCAATCAGTCAAATTTCCCCAATTGAAAGTGAACCTTGAAAGTGAACACATGAGCGTTAAAGTTGAATATCTATAAAAGAAATTCGACAGATTGGGGTAGCTGGATGTGCTGGCGTCTGTACATAACTCTTGTAGGAGCACCGCCTCGGAACTGAATCAGGACAGGACAACGTACGAGTAGGTCGGTGTACTAAGGTCGAATACCCTCCTAACTATGTCAGTTGATGAACTATCAGTGAACCCACGATTATTATGGCAAAGAAAGGTTGTAGAGTATTTCTTTTGTTACTAATGTGTTTCAAACGATATTTAGTTCACCATGAAAATATCTTCAATTACTTTACATTATTTGGTTCGAGCCGTGTGGTTTCTCAATTTTAATTTCAGAATTCCGCTCGGTGATTACTTTACATTATTTGCAATAATATGTAATGTAATACTTACTTACTTATCATATGGAGAGTGGTTACTATACATACCATACAATATATCCAAATCACATTTTTGGAAACTGACTAAAACAATTATTTTATAATAACGTAAAACATTATGCATGATATGCATCTCTAATATGCGAGCGAGATCGCTGCGCGTTGAAGACTAGACCTAAAGAATCATCTTCCCAAGTGGAATTTAATTTGAGTTTCTAAATACAGGCCTTAGTTCTATAAAATTCAAGCAAGCAAGAAAGATGGAGATACACATGTACTCCGTTCTCAGTTATCGATTAGTGAGTATTACACAATAGCCTTTCCACGAGAGAGAATGAAACGGCAATAACAAGGTTAGTTTTGGTTCTAGGCACGCAATATATCCTAGGATGCCCTAGATCTCGTTAAGTAAACTAGATTACGTCCGAAATTGCTCGGATTACTCCAGAGAGGCAATAAAGGGGTGAGATGAAGAAAGGCATCTTACGTAACATTATGCGGGTAAACCTGAGTTGATATTTATTTTCATTATTTCCCCTCAGCTTCGCGCTATATAGCTAGTTGCTCCTACCAATCTGTAAGTGATCGTAGATGTAAAGCACATATGACGCGGTCGGTCTATAGATGGGTGACTGCCAAAGTAATTTAATTTATGAGCATGTCCGTCTTTTGAAGGGCACGTACAGCTATCGGACCCGGTCGTAATCGTTAGTTAACCGTCGTCGTTAAACCATGGCAGAGGCCTACAGGGCCACGTTAATCATTGCCCATACGATGAAGTGAATAAGTAATTTTCCTTTGATGATAGACTAACAATTGATCTTTTTAGTAGTCATACAACAAGTAACATAATAATAATCATTCATTATAAAACAATCGATAAGCCAGCCTACTGGGCGGCTTGAACATCTCTGACGCCAGGGCCAAGGTAACCACTGCCCATACGATATAGAAGACGAAGATAAGATCTCTACAGTACTTTCATCGGTTTTGGCGAAAATTAAGGAGAGAAGAAATAACATACATCCATATGTTACCTCATCCCAAAATTCGGCTAATCAGATTTCAAAGTCTAATTAAGTTAGTATTACGGAAATAAAAAGTAAAATAGAGTATTGTTTGCCGCGGTCGAGCGAATCGTGTGACCTTTCCATTGTATGAAGCCGCGAAGAACGTAGCGGTCTTTGTTAATTGGATGGTCATGCTTACGATCGTCTAGATCAGGTTCTCAAACTGTTTGCGGTCACAGACCACTTTCACAATTTAAACTATCACACAGACCTATACAAAATATTATAGCAGAAGAAAACATGTAATATGTAAAAAAAAAACAATTTTATTAGTATTTTAAACTTTCGCAATCTGACACATTGTCATATATTATAGACATGGGTCACGATCGCGATTACAATTGAAGACAAATCATTACCTTTTGGTTTACACTACATTTCGGCATGAATTGCACAAGCCGTTACATGATTTTCCAAGTTGGTGGGAAATGCTGTGTTTAGTACACAATTAACTAATAAATAAGTTTAAGATTTAAGTATCTAACTGTAGACCCCTGATAGCGATGCTACAGACCCCTAAGAGTCAGTTTTGGTTTACACTACATTTTGGCATGAATTGCACAAGCCGTTACATGATTTTCCAAGTTGGTGGGAAATGCTGTGTTTAGTACACAATTAACTAATAAATAAGTTTAAGATTTAAGTATCTAACTGTAGACCCCTGATAGCGATGCTACAGACCCCTAAGGGTCAGTTTTGGTTTACACTACATTTTGGCATGAATTGCACAAGCCGTTACATGATTTTCCAAGTTGGTGGGAAATGCTGTGTTTAGTACACAATTAACTAATAAATAAGTTTAAGATTTAAGTATCTAACTGTAGACCCCTGATAGCGATGCTACAGACCCCTAAGGGTCAGTTTTGGTTTACACTACATTTTGGCATGAATTGCACAAGCCGTTACATGATTTTCCAAGTTGGTGGGAAATGCTGTGTTTAGTACACAATTAACTAATAAATAAGTTTAAGATTTAAGTATCTAACTGTAGACCCCTGATAGCGATGCTACAGACCCCTAAGGGTCAGTTTTGGTTTACACTACATTTTGGCATGAATTGCACAAGCCGTTACATGATTTTCCAAGTTGGTGGGAAATGCTGTGTTTAGTACACAATTAACTAATAAATAAGTTTAAGATTTAAGTATCTAACTGTAGACCCCTGATAGCGATGCTACAGACCCCTAAGGGTCAGTTTTGGTTTACACTACATTTTGGCATGAATTGCACAAGCCGTTACATGATTTTCCAAGTTGGTGGGAAATGCTGTGTTTAGTACACAATTAACTAATAAATAAGTTTAAGATTTAAGTATCTAACTGTAGACCCCTGATAGCGATGCTACAGACCCCTAAGGGTCAGTTTTGGTTTACACTACATTTTGGCATGAATTGCACAAGCCGTTACATGATTTTCCAAGTTGGTGGGAAATGCTGTGTTTAGTACACAATTAACTAATAAATAAGTTTAAGATTTAAGTATCTAACGGTAGACCGCTGATACCGATGCTACAGACCCCTAAGGGGTCTGTGGACCCCACTTTAAGAAACCCTGGTCTAGATGGTGTTAACAGTATCTAATAACATTATGAAAGAACTTGATACATAACAATAACGTAGAGAAGTTGCGGGCATCAGATAGTTTAATATTAAGGCGCTGACAGCCAACCAAAGTGGCTTTTATAACCAATACTACCAGGGTAGTATGGGCAGAGTAGACTGCACGTGTAGCGCAGCAGGTAAGACAGTCGCATCGCGGCTTCGTGTCGCGGGTTTCAGTCCCGCGCCGGACAACTATTTGTGTGACCCATAAATAGTTTTCTGAATCTGGATGTAATTTGTGTCCGTGTATTATATGTTTGTAAAATACCCCGCGACACAGGGATTATATTGCCTAATACGGGAAAAACTTATTTGGAAACCAATTTTACTAATTTATAAAGAACTGTATGGTCCCGAAACACGATATAACATTTTTTTCTCTACATTTCACCTATAATAAACAGTTTATTACGAACGGATTAAAAAAAAATCTATCTTATTTCTATTATTTTACATGTAACCTAACGTTATGTTTTAACATATTTAAAGTAACAATGTTGTCTTAGATGTCTCTTAAACTTTATATTTTCCCCAAATTAATACTTTTGTTATTGTTGTGATTCCATTTCCGTTCCTATGCGTGCGGATTGGCGTGAATGGGTGTTGTCAGCCTCTTCAGGAAGTTTAGACTCCACATTGTATTGGGTATCTAGTAAATATGCACTTATTGTCTGGTAAAGTAATTTTATGCACCTATTTACTTATGCTGTTATTTACAATGCATACTACATTACTACTTAGTTACATCTAGTACATGTTACACGTGGAACCATGAGGATTGAACAACTTAATTACTTACTCAATTTAGCGTGGATAAGTCAAGAAATCATAACATGTTTTGTTACTAAGGTAGTGAATAAAATTTTCCACATACATACTTTTTTTTTAAATTCCAGTATCTTTTTTAAATTTCCACTATTCATTAGTTTGATGTCGTCTGCTGATGGATAAAAGGCCTTCCCCCAAAGTTTCCACAAAGGCGGCAAGGAGGGGTTTGAAGTGACAGGGGAATTGGGGACCGCTGTTAGGTGACAGCTGCTTCACTGTGCCACGTTTATACGTTAAACAAAATTCCTTTGTAAAAAATGGGTATTCAATTTTAGACATTATTTTTTTTGTTAATGCATGAGGAATGCCTATGCATGCCACCCGCAAAAAGTGTTTGCGGGTGGGTATGTCGGACTCGCACCGACTAAACCAAACCTGCCGTGGACATCTTCTGGCGCCTGATAAGCTGCTGCCTCCGGTGCATACAATTATAGACATGCATACAATTATAGACCTCCGAAGCACGGAGACGCTCAGAAATTAATACACTTTGGCGCTCACCCATCTATGGCATTCCGCGAGCCTAGTTGCTTAACCTCGCTGATCATTCACATTACACTCCCGATTATACAAACGTGACAGCCATGGTTCACACATTTATCAAGATCTTCACGTATGAATCTGATTGTATATACATATAAAATTAATCACAACATAGGCATGTGCTCAATTGAGTTGCAAATTAGTATTACGTGGCAAACAATATAGCGTGCTTAGATACGAATGATAAACGGCCATTGTACTTAGGGTTGCCAACTTTTTTTACTACCAATAAACTATATTCAGGTCTACCTACCCAGGTAGGGTACCCTGATTCAGGAGTATGGCACCTAGGAGTATGGTTGGGTATCAGGGTGTATAATATTAAACGGTATTTTTGAAAAATGAACAGTATTTTATTTTATTTATTATTTTAAATACATACTTTTTAGAGCTTCTCGCACAACTTACTAAATTACAATCTTTTTTAAAAACTTCATACGCCTCATCACAATTATAACTGAAATTAAAACAAACGAGGAGCTCATTTTTTTATTAAATTAGTAGATGCTCTATTTCTATCATTCATTTATGTCATTTATTTAATTGTGTGATAATTTTACTTTTTAATTTACTTTAATACTATAACATGTAATAGTACCTAAGTCCCTTAATATTCGCATGCCCACTAAGGGTTGATGTCGGAACCTACAAAACAATGTACAGACGCCAGCACATCTAGCTATCCCAATCTGTCAAATATCTTTTATAGATTTTCAACTTTATCACATAAGCATAAGGTTCACATTCAATTAGAGAAATTTGACAGATTGGTATAGCTTAATGTGCTGGCGTCTGTACTTACCATCTTTGTGACCATATCTGAAGCGAATAAAGATATTATTATTATTATTATCCTCCCACCACTTAGCATTAATTAATGAAAAATCTAAATAAATGTAAGCAGTATTTTTTATACTTTATTTTTGTTCAACAGTAAAAAGTATAATTTAGTGAATAACAGTAGGTACGAGTATAATACTGGTCAAACAGTATAGTTGGCAACCCTAGGTGTACCTATATGTCGGTACTGAGTTTCTACTTGGTTTAATATGCTATCGTTGTATTAGTACTAGTAGGTAGGAATCATCAATATGTATTAAAGAGCGATAGTAAAATATGCCACCTGTACAATGGACTGTGTTTGGAGGAACTGTTTGATCAGATGCCCACAGCCTCTTTCTACCACCGCACACATGTGTATATGAACCGGAAGACGCAGCGTAGTCAGGCCTCCTACACGGTGGACCGACGATCTTGTGCGGGTCGCGGGAAGCCGCTGGATGCGGGCAGCGCAGGACCGGCTATTGTGGAGATCCTTGGGGGAGGCCTTTGTCCAGCAGTGGATGTCTTTCGGCTGATATGATGATGATGTTGATAAAGGCCTCCCCCAAAGATTTCCACAATGGACCTGTGTCTATAATTTGGAAGGATATGCTATAATCGCCATCGACTTCTACGCCCCCCACGGGATGAAATGGGGTGGCGATATTCTATGCCGTCCACCACACAGCGAATTTCGATTATTCATACACAATTACATCAATTACGCGTATCGAGGTGTAACCTTTCATTATGAGATAGCGGCCTTGTCAGTTCACAACAGTTATCACAACGATAAACGTTCAGAAACATTGCATCATTGGTTTATTAGAAACATCCGTGCCTGCTGCCTGTTTAAAACTATATATTCGGACCTAGTGATATAATCATCAGAGCATTTTTGGCAGTTTGAAATAAGCATTTGTATTTATTTTTATAAGTATGACAAGCTGTGTCCCGCGTTAAAGTAGTTTTGGCGTAAAAGAGTAACAAACATACATACATACATCTATACTCACAAACTATCGCATTTATAATATTATTAGTATGTGTATCTCTAGCGGTTTTGGCAGTGCACGCTGGAATAGCTCGCTAATGGTAGATTTTTTCCTACTTACTTGACACTTATCGTCATTCTATGTATGTTTATATATATACCTATGGTGTTGTAAAGTTTAATTAAATTCCATTCAGTAGTTTTTACGCGAAAGAGTAACAAACATCCATCCATATTTACAAACTGTACAATTGTTTACAGTGGTAGGTACAATTGTTTTAGTAGGATAAAATATTTTCTACATAAAAAGAATTTATCCACAAAATCTAAACGGTCGAGTACAGTCATGGCTGATATCGATATTGCTATATTCACATATAAATTTAATCAATTTGATTTCAATATAGACATATAACTTATGGGTGATATGAAATAGACTTTTCTGAAAAAAAAACCTAATATATTATATTTGGTATTTTGGAAAAAGTTTGCAAGTTAATTTTAGTTTTCTAAATATTGTGCATATTTCGTAGGCTGAATATACATTTTGTGTTTATATGTGCCTCCAATGTATTCAAATTATACGTGACATTGCTCATATGATTTATAATTACGATAAAAATGCCACAAATGTACTTTATATGGATAGTTTTACCTCAACTGTATTGCCTCTTTTTTTTTTTTTTTTTATTTATTTATTTTAGGTCGCTTTATAACATCTTGGGTCATTAGCGACCACTTCTAACAATACAGAATACAATAAATTAAATAAGTTTATAGACCTTTATCATTTGCAAAAAAGCTAATGTCTGTGAACATCCATTGTGGTTCAAACAATCTTTTAAATTATTAGGTAGGGTACATAAACATTTTTCGTTATCATATTCTGAACATTCCACAAGGAGATGAGAAACATTTAAATCGAAACCACACTTGCATTTGTTTCTGTCAGATTTAGTTATTAAATGAATATGAGTCAAGTTTGTGTGACCAATTCGTAACCTAGTAATAACGACTTGATCCTTCCTGCATTTAAAAGAAAGAAGAGGTTTATCAAAAATTGAATTTCGGACACTGAATAATTTAGATATATTTTCTGCCTTCCAATGGTAATCCCAATTAATTTTAATTTTAAGTTTTATATATTTCTGTACTTCAACCTGAGTAGATCTGATTGTAATGCATATATCGTTTTCCTCAGTTGCATTTCTAGCTTCTTTATCTGCTTTTTCATTACCGAGTATACCCTGATGACTAGGGACCCATATAATTTCAAATTGGTAATTATTTTGAAGAAGATATAACATTTTTTGCTTGATTTCCATAACCAGTGGATTCATATTTATATCATTTTGTAATGCAGTCAAGCATGATTTGGAATCAGTGTAAATAACATATTTCTGTAGATTCGGTTCATTTTGTATAATTTCTAAAGCTTTGAGGATAGCAATAGCTTCGCAGCTAAAAATCGTGAAGAAATCCCATAGTCTATATCGGTAACTATTATTACCAAACACTACCGAACAACCAGATCTCCCATTCAGGACTGATCCGTCTGTGTAAAGAATCTTACAACCTGTATTTACATTGTTCAATTGATAAAATAATTCTTTATATTTATATTGGGGTGTATCATCTTTTTGGTGTTTGGCTAGTTCAAGGTTAATGGGAAACTTATGGTTTTCCCAAGGGCCATAGGTAGGTAACTTTTTTGTAAAAGTAGGTGGAATATCAAGGCTCATCTCTTTTAAATATTTGGCTGCTCTGATACGTAAGGGTTGTATTAATTTAGGTTTAAGTTCATACTCAATATCTACAGCTGTTTTTTTATTATAATAGCTAAAAGTTGGGTTTTCTGGTTGAGAAAGTACTTTAGTAGCATATATTATTACAAGTTCCTTCCTTCGGAATGATAAAGGCAGTTCTCCAGCCTCTGCAAGAATACTCTTAATCGGACTAGTTTTAAATGCTCCTATACTAAGTCTAAGTGCTGTATTTTGTATGCTTTCTAAGGTATTTAATGTACGTGTTTTTGCAGAATCATAGATAACTGAACCATAATCTATTTTTTGTCTAATTAATGCATGGTACGTATTTAATAAGCACTTTCTGTCCGCTCCCCATGATGTAGATGATAGGACCTTTAGTACATTTAATCTTTTACAACACTCCGACTTAACTTGATTTATATGTGTTACCCAAGACATCTTGCTGTCAAATGTTAATCCTAAAATTTTTAAGTTGTTTGTTTCTTTTATACAATATCCATTTAATTTTAACTGTATACTTCTGTTTTTATTTCTTTTTTTTTGTTAGTATAATAAATTCAGTTTTAGTTTTGGAAACCTTAAAGCCAGATATCGTAGACCATTTTTGCAGATTATTTAATATATTTTGTATAAGTTTTAGTGTCGGTTCCAGAGTCCTACCGCTACAAGTTATAGTGAGATCATCGGCAAATAAAAAACCTTTTACAGGTTTTTCAATGTAAGAAAGAACGTCATTAATAGCAATTAAAAAGAGAATAACACTTAGGACAGAACCTTGAGGTACACCGTTTTCAATGGGAACAGAAGTAGATAACACATCGTTGATTCTTACTTTAATTGATCTATCTGAAAGGAAGTTTTTGACAAATGCTAATGCATTGCCCTTTATATCAATATCTTCTAATAATTTTAAAACTCTGTGTTTCCAGACCATTTCATAAGCTTTCTCGATGTCTAAGGCAACAATCACTGTATAATTATCATTCGCAAAACTGTCGAGCACTTCCGATTCAATATTCATTAGGTGATCTGTTGTTGATCGAAATTGACGGAATCCATACTGAAATGGTGAAAAATAATTATTGATTTCTATATACCATCTAAATCTTTTACATATGATTTTTTCCAGTATTTTACAAAGGTTACATGTTAGGGAGATGGGTCTATAGCTAGTTGGTAGTAATGGTATTTTGCTAGGTTTTAAAATTGGTATCACTAAAGCTTCTTTCCAGCTATTTGGAAATACTTGTTTATTCCATATGTAATTGTACAACTGAAGTAAATACTCTAGTCCGCTAATTGGTAAATGTTGAATTATAATATTAGGTATATTGTCAGGGCCTGGACTAGAATTACCTAATTGAGAAAGGACTTGTAATAATTCATGCATATAAATTTCATTATTGATTCTGTTGGAATTATCAAAAATATTGTAATTCATATCAGATTCTTTGTTAGTTTTATGTGGTTTAAATTGATCGTCGTAATTATCTGAGCTAGAGTTATTTGCAAAAGTTTTGGCTAAAAGGTCTGAAGTCTCAATAGGGTTATATAAATATGTTCCATCGTGATTTTCTAATATAATATTATGAAGTCTAACATTTCGTTGGTTGAGCTTATGTATCTTTTTCCATATCTCTCCGATGGGAGTTTTGGTATTGATAGAAGATACCCAATTTTCCTAGTACCTCCTTCTACTCTCTTTTAGAAGTCGACGACAGTATGCTCTCTTTTTCTTGTACATGATTTTGTATGTTGAGTTCGGATCATTAGCAGCGAATTTTTTAAATTGTTTAAAAGCTTTTTTGGTTTCTCTTACTGCAGTTTTACACTCATCATTCCACCATGGTAAATTGTTTTTTCTTAAGGTACCAGATGTTTTAGGTATTGATTTGTTAGCTGCATCAATGATTAATTTTGTAAAATTTTCAACTATATCATTGATAGGTTGGTCCAATATACTTTTTAGGCGTGTTAATTTAGTAACATTTTGGTCAATCTCTTTACGAAACATAAACCAGTCCGCTTTATCAAACTTCAATTTTTTTGGAACTGTAATATTTTTTGGAATTTCATGTGAAATTCGAGATGTAATTGAAATTGGAAAATGGTCACTGTCATACAAATCGTCTAAAGCATTCCATTCAAAATATGACACTATATTTTGTGAAGCTAGAGTAAGATCTATATTACTTGTGCGACTGGTATTACTATCAAAATGAGTTGGTTGACCATTATTTAATAATAATATGTTTGCATGTTCATCTAGCCATTCAGATATTATCTTCCCCCTGATATCACATTTATCAGAACCCCAGTTAAAATGGTGACTATTAAAGTCACCCAAGATAATTAAGGGTGCTGGGAGTTGATCAATTAGACTATTCAGTTCACGTGCATTAAGTGCTTTACTGTTAGGAAGGTAAATATTGCATATTGTGATTGGTATGGGAATTTTAATTCTAATCGCTATCGCCTCTAAATCAGTAGTAATTTGTATTTCTTCAGCAATTGTGTGGGGTTTAATAAATATAGCTACTCCACCGCTTGCTCTACTTCCATATGACCGATTTTTAAAGAAACAATCGTATCCAATGATAGTAGCGCAATAACTAGATGTAAAGTTTGTTTCTTGTAAACAAATGCAAGTTGGATTTAGTCGACTAGCTTTATGTTTTCTATTCTTTTATAGTAACCGTTTACATTCCATTATAAAATATCCATAATTACTAAGAAAATCAAGACAAATATATATATATATATTTTTTTTTGTGTTTAGAGGTATTTGTATTATTTTTGTTTGCAGTGATTTAAGTAAGATTTAGCATATCGTGTAATTTTCCTGTTAAGCGGGAACATCTATTTTTTAAGCTTTTGTTCATTTTACAATGTAACTTATTACACATTTTAATTAGTTCTGATACATTTTCAGTATATGAATAAACTAATTCTTTAATGTTTTGTTTGCCTCGGGAATTATCTAATAAACTAATAAATTGATCCAAGTTAATAGGGAATGAGGATTCATCACTTAATACTGCCATACTGTTCTCAATCTCTTTCCAAACTTCTTCTTCGGTTCTAGGGTCGGTCTTCTTCAGCTTCTTCTTTGTTTGTGTTTTAATATCTATTTCTTCCACTGAAATATTGCTACCAGTATCATCGGATTCAACTTCCATTATATCACTATATTCTTCATTTGCATTTGGTTTTATAATTTCTGTATTTGAGGATTGGCTTATTGATGGAGAATGAGTTCGCTTTATTCCTTTTAGGTTAACTTGTGATAATTGAACTGTGTTTTTTATAGTCGGTGAGGCAAATACAGGGTTCGAGACAATGTCATCATTTCTATTAAATATTTTGTTTATTTCTTGCACTGCCTGGCTGTCTGATTCAATTAGGTTTACTTCTGAGTTTGCTACAATTTGTGGACAATTTTTGGCTAAATGGCCCATTGTATTACAGGTAAAGCATTTCAAGGCATCGGTAGATATATATATCCAGTAATTTGTCCCTTCAAATGTTAGTTGAATTGATTCTGGGAGACGTAGTTCATCTTCTGGACTTATATACAATTGTCTTCTGAAACTTAATATATGCGAAAACCCCGGTTCCGTTACTCCAATTTTCATGAAGGATATTTGCGACATTATTTTTATATTCAATTCTTCGAATTTTTGTTCTATTACATAATTTGGTATTACAGGGCAAACATTGGATAAAACAATCCTTTTATTTCTCGTAATTAACGGTTTTATCTCAAGACTTTGGGTTTTAATAATAATACTTTTCTTTTCTTCAATTAGGCTATCAGCAGTTTTCTTCGAATCTAAGTATATACAAATGCATTCGCAATACGCGATACAAATCTTATAGATGTTGTTGGTGTTACAGACGATAATGCGATTAAGTACTCCTTGAGTGTTATACCTTCAATCGAGTCGACTATTATAGCTTGATCTTTCTTGGGGTAACATGTTGATGACGTCACATTCGCATAACTTGAAGGTGATTTTTGAGACATTATTGGTGTTTGAGACGTTGGTATATTTTGAGACGGTGGTCTTGTTTGATCGATAAGCAGGGGAAATGTACGAGCGTCGAGTGCTTTTATCACTATGAGCACTCACAGCTAATGACAAATATAAGTAATAATGTGCCTAGTTTACTATGCACAGACGCCAGCACATCCAGCTACCCCAATCTATCAAATTTCTTTTATAGATTTTCAACTTTATCACAAAAGCATAAGGTTCACTTTCTGTTGGGGAAATTTGACAGATTGGGGTAGCTTGATGTGCTGGCGTCTGTACTTATGTGCCTTTTAACAAATGTCAATATAATGTTGACACTACCGTTGTATGAACATCAATACAGGGAAGGATTAAATAGCAAATACAATAGAAACTAACGTCACAAACCGCGATATTATGTTCACATAGTCGATATCACATCATCATAATACTTGCACTTGAAAATGGTCCTTATGTATTAAATAGAATGCTATCACTGGTACCTAATCTGTACGAATTTAATCCTGAAGACTAATGTTGCATACGGACTTGACACTATATTGTGAAAATTTCTATGTTGAAATCAACTGGGTAATTACATTAAATGTTTATATATAGCAATATCGATATCAGTCATGACATGACCCGACCGAAGTCATATGATATGTATATAGAAATATTATAAAAATGAAAACAAACGCTTATTTCAAACTGCCAAAAATAAATGTGAACAAATCGGGGACTCAAATGAAGAAAATTAAATTTTAGTCTCGCACCCGCAAAACAATGGAAATTTGCTGTTTGTTGCTCGCGAGTAGATAGGACTTAAGAGCATTAGATGGGCTGTATCTGTCCAAAATAATTATTTCTTTTTGTAACGGAATCACGATTTGATGGGGAAAATTTGGTGGAAATCGAACCTGGGACCTTTTAATCAGCTATTTCACATGATGTCACAAACAAATGACAACACGATGTTTCAAATATGTTTTTTTTACATAGATACGAGTGACAAGGTGGTTAACTCAACAATTATAGTAGGTAATCACATATTAGCATCATCGAATTAGATTCTATTAACGCACTCTCAATTTCGTGATTATTTACTTCCTATTTTGTCAGTGGCCGTTACAAAAATTAGTACACGATCTACATAATTAGTTAATAATGTTAATATTTTCCTGTTAACCAATACGCACCTAATTGTTTGCATAAAAGCGTAGCCGTCAGACATTGTGCAACATGGCGCGGTGCGTCGCGGGCGCAACAAACTTGAACTTTCAGTACAAGCCAGTTTGGCGCAATTATGAAGGTTCTTTCAACTTTACGCATTGAATAACAATGTTTTAATGAGTTATTGAAGCCGATTTGACCCAACAGTAAATTCAGTTTATTGTTTTTACTTGTTATGTGATGTAAGTAATCAGTTATGGATATTAGGAAAGGTCACGTTCAAATTTTATGATTAACATGATTTTTCTTCTTCCATACCTGTTTCCTATTACTATTGGGGTGTGTGTGTAAGGTAAATTTGTAGGGGCTAGCTACCAGATTCCACCGAGCGTCTCTCATCTAATACCCATAGGAACCTTTAACAGACATGTTTAGACCAGGTATCTGATAAATAGAAAAAGAATGTGGGAAGCAAACTCACCACCTCACGTGAGCTAAGGCCCAGCCGAATGGCTTACATCACATCTTCAATGCATATGTAGTTAAAAATTCTCTGAAAAATCTGTCGCCTATAGGAAAATGATGGGTTATGACGGAGTTCAAAAGGCTTAAATCCCACGGGAGTATTATACGGTATAGATACCATATTGGACGGCTCCCGTGGGACTTTAGCCTCCGATAACTCGATATTAGGAACATCTCGCAGCTCTCTTTGTGCAACGCCAAAGTGCCTAGTGTCGCGGGGTATTTTCTAAAATACCCCGCGACACAGGTATTAGATTCACTAGTGCGGGCGTTGTCTTTAAAAAGAAATATATATATATATATTTCATTGAGCACATGTGACGTCATAAATGGTCCAGAATCGATTGTCAACGTTGAAGCCGATTTAACGATTGAATAAGTAATTTTTTACCTTTATTTATTTGAACGCCATTTAAGAAATCGATGTTCGGCGACTTAGCCGGTAGAGCCCCAGTTTAATATAAGGAACGATGGGATTGGCATCGTCATATCGTGAACAAAACTCCTGTAATTTTTAATAATAAAATAAAAAGTAAATAAGTTTCTAATGCCTTACTATTATATTATAATAAATGATTCAACGATAATGTTGTTGGTCTCATTGTTTCCCATCACTATTTTTTCATCGATACTATGCAATATCTGCAAAACGAGATCTAAGAGTACTCGCATTTTCTGCTATCGAGTGCGGAACGAGATCCAAAAGTTCTCATTTTTTTATTTTGTAAATTTTCCAGTATTGTTCATGACATTACTTGAGGCGGTGAAAACCTACTGAAAGGTCTGATCATCATCTACCTGCACGTACAAAAAAATATATTATAAAATTATTCAAATTTCATAAAAATATTGGGGTTTGAATTGACTAAGTCGTACGAGATCTGTTGGATCTTGTTGCGTCATTCCTAATCGATACAGACAAGATGCATAAATGGGCTTCCGCGATGAACGTGTTAACCTTGACCGCTGCTCCGTATATGCAGTCCTATTTAAATTTCCAGAAGTAAACTTATATACGTAAAAAATTTATAGGCATGGCACCTAAGATCTATAATAAATTGCCACGACATATTGTGGAACAAAGTAATATTTCTAAATTCAAATCACTGTTGATAGAACTATTAGTGAATAAAACTTACTACAGCATAAATGAATATCTTCTGGACAAAACTATATGACTTCGATTTGTGCATTGATCCATTTAATTAGGATTTGGTGATCATTTGTTTTTTTTTCTTTTTTAAAATTAGGTAATTATTTTTATTTATTATTAAATAACTTTGTAGTAAATTATGTGATTTTCTATAAATGTATTACTATCGATAACTGTAAAAAGTGTGACATTTACGTATTATAATGTTTTAATTGTAATTTTCTGTAAAATATTGACATTGTACCATTAATAATTGCATGCTCTAACCGGCTGGACATAGCGACCTAAACATCACTAACATCCTTAAATTTTCGCAATGAAGAATTTTGATTTGAAACTCTTAATGTTTAGTCTTTATGGATCGATGAGGCTGCTTACGTATTAACGTTTCCATATTATTTATATTGCGGCGCGACGTCGAGTCGCCGCGTATGGCTACTTTCTGAAATCATACAAACTAAATAGCTTTCATAATACACTATCACCTTAGTTCTATGTATAGTATTATAAACTTGGTTAAAAAAAACTGGGTTAAAAGCAGGTATTTTCTGGTTGTTGATTTATTGAAGCGCGTTCAAGGTCAACTCTAATAATAACTTGATTAATATTAACATCAATATAGATAGGAAGCAATTGACAGGATAAAATCGACTCTAAATATTTAATTAAACCAAGGAACGTTTTACTGAATTGCACTTTCTGAATTGAGAAGGATCTATGTACTAAACATCATTTTTTTTTTTTTTTTTTTTTTTTTTTTTTTTTTTTTTTAAAACGGGACAAGTCCCTCCCTCTTACCCACCACTGCAACTCCTGTAAGCCAGGATCAACAGTGGCACACAATGAAATGACACTGAGCGGTGAAGCTCAGGCATGTCCCGGGGAATAGCTTTAACTGTCTTGGATCCCGCAACGAATTTAATCAGAAACAGAAAAAAGGAGGAGTTAGAAAATGAATAGTTCCACTTCCCTCCAGAGCAAAGCGGGAGACAGAATGATGTAAAGAGGCTATAGCCTCATAAAATGAGAGATTTGCAACTAGAGAAGCCAGCTGCAAAAGCACCGAGGATCAATTTAAGGGTCCTAAGTGAGCTGTTATATTTGATTCCAATAGTAGGTATGGCAAAAAGGCTTAAACGCACGGAAGTTGTTCCTTGTTGCTACAAGATCCGTATAATAAACTACTCCAGATATTGGTTGCAAGCTGTTTAACATAATATCACGCTGATTTTGCCAGAGATCACACTCCCACAGGATGTGGTGAGCAGTTTGTTCATATTCGTTACTGGATGTTGAGCACAGACAGATTGGTAAAGATACTAATTTGAAACTATACAATTTACTTTTAAAATTGCCGTGTCCGGTAAGAAATTGTGCAACACAATGGTCTATGATTAGCCAAGTTTTATTTAACCGTTCGCGTACGTCCGGAAAGAACTGGTGCAGATGGCGACCCTTGGTTGACGTATTCCATCTACATTGCCATTCATTTAGTAGTTCGTTATTTAAGTCAGCTATTGGCATAAATAGCCTGGTTATTTTCGCACGGTCGCGTAATGATAAGAAATCATTTTCTAAATTATCGCGCGTAGAATAATACATTGCTGCTCGTCTTTGTACTTCAAGATCAACCGGTAGTACACCCGCTAGGACAGGTAGGGCCTCTGTGCTCACTGTTCTATAGGCTTTACACAGAAATATCAACGCCAACCTCTGGCTTTGTAGTAATTTACGGCGAGCAGCTCCGATGGTAGCCCTATCAGCCCACACAGGCGAGCCGTAGCATATACACCCGAGATAGGTTGCCCCGTAAATGATTTTAAGAGTATTAAAAGAGAGGCCCCAGGTTGCCGTCGATATCCTTGTAAGTGCAAAAAAGTTTCGCTTAGCTTTTTCCCCAACTGATTTAATATGTTCTATAAACGAGAAATTCTTTTCTAAAACTAAACCCAAATAACAGGTTGTCGCCAAGAACGCGGAAAAGTCCCTTCAGATATGCAACGATTAAAAACTTTTAGTATTGAATCACCGGATTGTTTTGTGGCTTCTATTATCATTTTGTTGGATATTTTATCTTCACCTGAAGCTTTGTTAACAGGTAGCGATTTCACAGTATTCATAAACTCATTAATTGTAGGAAGACTTGACATATAGGTAGCGGGTGGATTGTTTGCCCACTGTCTAATCTGCTTATGGTAGTCATTATCGTTCAAGGAACTATCATCAGGTATGAGCGAATTAAGTAAGGATTCCGTGGTCTCCTCTATGCCACTGGTGTAGGTATTATTGATTTTTATGTTTTGAATATAAGCTAAATCTATAGACCTATTTGCTTTAAACTCATGGTATAGGGGCGACCACGGGCCTTCTTTATCTAATTTATCGACTATTTTTCTAATAAGATTGCCTTTGGATTTCTCTATTGACGAGCGGTAACGTGAACGAGCTATTTTGAGATTTATATATGCATTATTTAAAACATCGCCTACAATTTTACGTTTTTTTTAGTTTATTATATTTTTTACGTGCTCTCCGAAATTCACATCGAACTTTAATTAAGTAGTTATTCCACCAATCGCATCTTCGAATATTAGTGATAGGGACGCGGCCTATGGCAATATCGGCACAGTAGGTAAAAGCGTCCGACATCATTACAGCACATTCCTCTGTTGTTAGTTCATCCCGGGTGAAATCCCTGGCATGCGCGGCAAAAAGAGCTCTGAAAAAATCCCAATCGGCCCCTTTGAGCCGATATCTATAGTTACCGTAAATAGCCGTAGGTCTTTGTGCCAACCGAGGAACAAACTCGTACACGATTAAGCGGTGATCACTGGATGAAGCGTCAGGCAAAACACGCCATCCATCTATTCGGACGTCTGAGCTTGAAAAAGTGACGTCAATAAAAGATTCGCCAGTAGGGCTACAATAAGTAGGCGGTGCATCAGGAGTGTTATGTATTGATAGATTCATCTCAGCGACGAAATCTTCGACGGCGTTCCGCCGTTCTGTATCGCTTGAACGGTATTTGCCATACCATAATGTAGAGGATGCGTTAACATCTGCGCCAATAATAATTTTGTGTCCTTTGAGGGTCATCAAAACATGGCGCAAGTGATGTAAATGGGGACCGACAGGATCTGAATACTGAAAATAACAGCTCACTACGTAAACTTTCCAGGATGGGGATGATATTTCAGCGACAGCACAGTGTGACGTCATGAGGTTTCGCATAGCGCTTACCGTAAAATTAGTACGCGTTACGTAAATAGCAGCCCGTGATTTGTTGTCTAGCTGCACCAATTTATTTTTTAAACGCGCATATTGATATTGTTCTTGTACAAGCACTATATCTAAGTTGTATTCATTGACTAAAGTTTCCAACTCTGATGTCGCAACCCTATCGTTGTGAAGATTTAGCTGCCCTATTTTTAAGTAAGCCATATTAATATTTGGTATTTAGCACTAACTGCTCAAGTTTATGCTTAAATGTGGGGCAGTTGTCCGAGCCGCATTTGTGGTCGTGAGGTTTTTTATATGTTTTACACGATGCACAAACTGGTTTAAATTCTGGGTCATTGTGGTGCTTACATGATTTTGAGGGATGTGCTTCTGCGCATAAGGCACAGGTAGGTAATTTATTACTACAGTACTTGACAACATGCCCATATTGCTGGCAGTTTAAACACCGAACTACCTCTAAATCATCAATAAAGCGGCATGTAGCCCAGTCGATGAAAAGTTTTTCTTTAGTGCTGACTAAATGTTTTCTAATCTCCGGTTCGAGCTCAATTCCCACCCACTTGCGCCCATTAGCTACGTTACGCTTGCGCACAATTTTAGTTTTAGACGTAAAATCGTCTTCGCTGACTTTAAGATCACTATCTTTGATATTTTGCCTGTATAACGCCGTTAAAAAGACCTGGTCGTCCATTGACGACGGTATATCTTTTATAAGTATGCGCGGTCGTCGCCCGGATGGAGTTTGAAGTTTTAAACCCGCCGAACGAATGGCCTCGACAGAGCGAATTTTATTGAGTTGGGTTTCATTTGCCACTCGGAGTACAACGCCAGAATTGGAAGTTTTTTTAACGCCTACTATTTGAAAACCGTCGTCCGCGCGTTTTATAGCCTTCATAAGCGCTTCCTTGGTCGCCGACGAAGTCGCGTACTCCGCTGATCGCTCAGCGGTGGGATACGCAATAATTGAAGGAACCGGTTTTCGCGTCTGTACTATGGGGGCGGCGGTTTTTTTCGGTAAACGCAGTTTTAATTGTTCCGCGTACGTAGGAATCTCAGAATTGGTTTTATTTACGCAAAGATCTAACTGACGTTCTGCGTTCGCCAATTTAGTTTCATTGCATGAAGATTTAAGCGCAAGTAATGAAATAATACTGGTAAGGCGCTGCGTACAATCCATCACCGATAGCTTATTCGCAATATTCATACCCGAGTTGGAATTACTGACTAATTCGTTAACCTTTGACAGATAAACGGAAGCTTGTGTCACAAGATCGCAATAATTATATTCCGCACTGTTTGTATCGCTAATATTTAATGAAGACGAATAATCGGATTGAGATCCCCGAAAACGTTTTATGTCCGATTCCTGTTGACCATCGGGAGTACAAAACGTCGGTGACGCATCGTCTAACACTCGTTTGTTGAAGCCTGAAGGGGGCGTTCTGGGAGTCTGTTTACTTCTCCCAAACGCGTTTCGCCCTCTATCGGGGGGGACATCATTCATTTTTGACATGTTATTCACACGAAATAAGCAAGCGCTTTAATGTAAACAGCACGATAACTAATTTAGCACGATAACAAGT